>CANSNZ010001101.1:187500-891555 GCA_947646795.1 Beta lomatogona | reverse complement strand
TAAGGGCAAGTTTGAGTCCGAAGTTCGTAGAGGTCCCTATGAAATTCTTGAAAGGATCGGGAGGCCGCGTATCGTTTGGCTTCGCGCCGAGCTGCCGAAGGTTCACGCGATGTGTTTCATGTGTCGCAGCTGCGCAGAGTGATCCTTCTCGCATGTAATCCCCGTTGAAACGCGTGTCGGGCCGAGCCGACCCGACTTCTTTTGGAAGAATGACTGCTCGTATATCGACCGCCGTAACCGTGCTCCTCGAGAAGGAAGGCGATTCCTTTGGTTAAAGTACTTTGAGAAGTCAAAAAGTACGAAGAAGCTACTTGGGAAACCCAAGAGTCAATGCGATCAAATACCCTAACTATTCGTTTCAAAAATTATTTGGTGCTCTTGTCTTGTTTTGATAGCTGCTTCGGGATCGAAACTCTTATTTGAGGCGTGGAGATTGTAACAACTCCAGTAATTTGGCCTCCTAGTTTTTCGCAAGAATTTTCTAAAAACTATTATTTTCCTCTAAATTAATTATTTTTATTTTATAATTTTGGGAGCCTAATTATTATTTTTATTTTTATGGCGTGTCAATGTTTTATTTCATTTATATTTATAATATAATTTATTAGAATTATTTTTATTATTAAGTATTTTCAAAGCTTGGGCGCGATTTATAATTCAACTCAAGCTTACTGCGCATCGGGCTTTCGGAGCATGGATCGTTGCTGAATTTGGGCCGAAAGTTTTTGTGGGTGTGCTAGTTTGGGGCAACCGGCTAAGTGAAGGAATTAGGAGAGCTTTCTTTTTCTTTTCTTTGTTTTCCTAAGACTTTGATGCCTTATAACCCCTATAACCCCCTTAATGATTTCTTTAATTAAACCTCATTAAACCTCTTAATTATTTTCAATTTCTGATTAGAAAATCGGAACTTTTGGGCTGTCATTCTTCCATATTTTCGTCCATCATCATCACCATCATCACCATTTTCATTCTCTCAAATTTTCTTCATTTCTTCTCTTTGGATAATTGTCGTGAATTGTTTTTGCGGCTTTTTCCTTATACTTCGTGCTTGGAATTTGAAGAAGAAGAGGGATACACGCCTACTGTGGGGATTTCCAGAAGTTTTCAGCTCGCTCCGACGATCCAAACTAGTTGTTATCCTAGAATCATAGTGATTAGAGAAGGAGACAGTAATAGATTAATACGTTAGGAATTATCTAAAAAATACTTTTTGAATGATATTTTTGATGAAATTTTACATGAACACATGTGACACATGCTATGTGAATACTGTGTAGAGAAAAATAATTTTTGCATGATTTTTAATATTTATTTGATTTAATTAGTATTTTGTGCGTTGTTTACAAATTTCATAAATAATAATTATTGAACGACTGTTAAAATTGATGAAATTATTTTTTATTAGATCATGTTACATGCGTATAATGTATTCCATTCCTTGAATAATTTTTATCTACTGCTATCTGTTTTAATTAATTGATATATCTGTTTTTGTAAATTCTGTTCAGTCAGTATATAATTCATGAAAATTATTTATATTGGCAGAAAAATTAATTTATTTGGATAATATGTATTTGTGAGTTTTTACATGTTATGTGAATTTTTGGTAATTTCAAGGCTCTTTTTATATTTTTAATCATTATAATGGCTTATTTGAGGAATCTGTATATTAACTGTTAAAAATACTTGAGTCCGAAAATTATAAATAAAAATTGTACCATGTCAGTAGAGCTATTAGGGTTATAAGATAATTTTTGTGTGATTTTACTGCTCGAATTTCTTAGTTTCATAATTATTATGGTGTTTTTTGTGATGAAATTGAGGACACACTATTAAATTGTTTGAGGGCTTGTAAATCAGATATAATTTATAATTTAATATATTCTGGGCTGCTGATTTTCAGTAGTATACAAGTATGCATCATTTGAGTAACCACATGTTTAGGTTTGATTTATGGAATAAAATGATTTAATTGTTATTACTCTTTAATGAATATGATTTAAAGTTAATTGGCAATTTATTTGTGGATTGAGCGTGGTTGCCGTAAAAACCAGATATTGTCATTGTTGATTTTTGGGAATGTTCAAGTGTTATTGTGAGAGTTAATTGTTGAATATATTATAAGATTTATTTTGAGGAATTACGACGAACCAAGCTGAAATCGCTGGGTATATAGGCCTAGTGGCATCCCTTGACGAATATTTTTGATGAATGATACTTAGTTTGTATGCATGATTGTATTTTGAGATAAGAATATCCGTGGGATAGATGTAATCCCCGGTTAAGAACATGCCAACCACTTGGTTTGCGAACTAAAGTGAGTACACTCCGGGTTAATTGTCGCCGGCCGAGAGGTCAAGGGGTTCTCAAGGTGGTTCTACCCTCGCATCGGGGAGTTTGGCCATTCTTAGACACGCAAAGGGAACGTAAGCCCATAGACCGACTTCGGAGATTGCGATCTCGACAAACCTTTAGGGAAGTGATTTCATAATCAACTGGGCGTTCTAGCTTTCTAACTCAATAACCCGTTGTATTTTCGATTCATTATTAGTATTTATTTATATTGGAATTATGTCACTCACTATATTATGTTTATCATTGTTAATGATCTCTCGATTTATCTATGAGCTTTAGGATTTCTATGTGCATGATATGATGTAATGAATTGCATGTTATTCCTTTCTAATAATCTACCTCTCAATGTTTTGGGGATTATATTTGTTTCCGGGAGAACCGCTAGTTACTCCCCACCGACGGTGAAAATATGTATTATAATTCGTGGCAGATGGAAATGATTGTTGATAGCTCGTGGACTCAGTCGAGGCTAGCAGTATGCAGAGTGTTGTGAGGTGAAGCTTTTAGTTTTGTTTTTGGTAGATGAACTTTATGAGAATTAGGCCTATGGAGCACTTATTTTGGATCGCTTTCAAGGTTATTAGTGTTATTTAAGTTTATTTTGGGAGACTCGTATGTCTCATGGTATTTTGGATTTGTTAGTATGATACAATCGGGATACTTCTTTATGTTGGAACCATGATGTTACTTGGAGATTTATTCCCTTTTTAAGCTATGAATTTCGAGTTATTATCTTTATTTATTGTTTTAGGAAGGATACCGGCCCGACGTTATTTCCGCTAACGTCATTTTAGTATTTTTGAATTAATAAGGTTTAGTATCCAAGAGTGGAAGGACGGGGTGTTACAAAACGTATTCCCGAACTCCTACATTTACCCAACTTAGATTTAGAGGATCTACGTATAAGTCTCTTGGATTTCCCCGATGTAGCCTCCAAAGTTTTCCTTTCCTACTATTCAGGCTTCTGGACTTCCCGCAACTGCAAAGAGAGACTCTCCACCGCCTTTCTTTCATCTGTGGGCCACCGAACTAAAGCTACTTTCCTCGGGGGGGGCCTCCCTTGAGGAGTCAACTTGGCATTAATACATGCTAACCTCATGCTTATCAATGTGCCCACAATTAATACACGATCTCAAGCTAATAATTATATTTAATGGTTTGTTGCTCGACCTTCCCAATCCAAATGCTCTCTTTCTTCTTGCTATGTCCACCATAACCAACAAATTTCGCGAACTCAAACTTGTTCTCAGCATTGCTTTCGCATCACCTTTAACTATAAGAACCCATGCAAATGGCTTATTTTCTCAAGTAAAGATAACACTATCATTATGGAATTCCAAAGGTAACTCCAGGTAGCTCAATCCACAGAGGAACAATAGAGCACTTTTCAAGAGAAGGGTTGAACCCGGGATAACAAGATCTAGTCGCTAAGAAGAATCCATTGAGAAACTATGGCCCAAACAAGCCTAGAATTTTTCCCACATCTTCTTCGAGCCAATTTGAGATATAAAAGTAACCTTTCCCCTACCGGGGAACGTGTCAGACGACTCACTCGGGTTTCCATAATTTTTTTAAGGAATCACCATAATATCGGGTAAGAGAAGGATTTACCACAAGGCTTGCGTGATTATTGCATCGAGCCAAGGAGAACATAATTTCCCATAATCCTCCACGAAATTGGCAAAAAGAGATCTTCTTTACCATTAAAACTAGCCGGAGGGGTCGAGGCTACGGTGGGGTCGAACTTCATACAAATTACCACCACTTACAATATCCTTGGAAAGAACCGGACCCATGAGATGAACTTATTTTGCCATTTATTCAAGCTTCTATACCTTGAACCCATAGGAAGAGCACACGCAGAACCAAACAAGGGGGGAAGTGGAGGTGGCTTGGGAGCAGGGAAGGCCGGAGGCAAAGGAGGGGGGGAGGGGCGGGGATTTGGGGAGCATCTCTCTTAGTCCACGATGACTCATGGTAGATGTGTAATTAGGGAAGTCAATAGGGGCTAAGATGTTGGTTAAACGAGATTAGGAATGCTTCATGACCTTTCACTATTCGATTTTTCAGGTTTCGCGCCTAATTTGGTCCAAACTGGCCTCTAATGATCGTTAAAGGTTCAAACGAGTTCTAAACTCGGCCTTCATGAAGTTTCTATGAGCATCAAGGGTCATATACGAGTTCGTTTCAAGCCTTAGAAGCATCGCAGAAGTCTATGCTTTTGCAAATTCAAGGTTTCAAGTCAAACAAGCTTCAAATCAACTCAAATGAGTTCCAATTAACAATGCAGTAAACATTTCAAAACATGTGAGCATAATTGAGCTCATTCCAAGTCTCAACAAGTTCGAAGCAAAAGGGAAGTACTTGCCAACGTTAGGGCTTTCCTAAGTTACTAACAAGTCCTAAACCTACTCAATCTAGTTCATTGGCTCCAAAACTACTAGTAATCATGTTATAAGGGTAGAACGTAGTCCATTTCGATGATTTGAAGCATCAAAGCAAGTAGATAAGCAAGAACAAAGTAATTACTTTATTTTTTGGGCATTATTTTCGGATTTTTGGCCATGATCACTTCAAACTTGCGCAAATCTTGCTAAAATCAAGTACAATTTGTTTCTAAAGTTCCTAGCATCACATACATGCATAATCAAAGCCAAAACAAGTATCAATTCCAAGAAAAAAAGATTTAGGAATCGAAAAGCCCAATTCGATTTTTCTAGGGTTTTTCGTGCAAAAAATTCGACAAATTCAAGCAAATGTCGAGCAAAAAAGAAGCAAACTTACTTCGACTAATGCGAGAGAGCTTGATGGGGAAGCCCAAGGATGATTAGTTCCAAGTATGGTGAGATTGGGAGAGTTTTTGAGAGTAGAAGTTCGAAATGAATCTTTTTCACCATTCGAACTTCCATCGTCGTGGTCCGTAGCCGTTGTAGATCGCACCATTTCTTCCGCAAGGTAAATTTCCGAACTAACTTTTGAAGTCAAGAAATTACCACAAATGCTCCTGACCCGGGGCTTAAAATCATTTTCAAGCATATATCTAGTAATTTGCCACTATATGCATTTCGAGGCAAAAAAAAATTTGGAATTTCTCCAAGCATCATATTGGCACACATTTCAAAGTGGATGTCAGAACACCTAAATCGTGTCTCCCCAATTTAGCGTTTAATGATTGGATCACACCCGTTGCAATTGGTCCAACTTAATTTCATGAAGTCGAATGCTAATTGAAAATGATTTTCAGCCTAATTATCATGCATTTGGGTCGTTTTTATTCAATATGAGCTCATTTGGACTAAACATGGCTTTTAAAATAGATTGTGGGCTTATTGATAATTTTGTGAATTTTCGTAAGCCCATAATGTATTTTAATTGATTTTTTGAATTAAATAAATAGTTTTGTTGAATATTCAAAAGATTTTCAAAACTAAGAAAATACTCCCTCCGTCCCAGTATTGCTCTCGATAATTGTTAGTTTTAGATGATAAGTCGTTGTTTGGTTATCATCTCGTTATTTTATTGATAAAGTAGATATGATAGGTGTTAGTAGGTAATAAAAGTGAAGTATTATTTTATTTGGGGGAGAGAGATTGTGGCCAATGGTTAGAGTTGGCTGGGTAGTAAGCAGGGGTGTGGAGAACCGGTACTTAGCTTTTCTGCTACTGGATATGCGGGTACCCGCATATTCGGTGCATTTCTTGAAAAGCCGGCCGATAACCCCGACCTAGGAAAACCGGGTACTGGTTACCGGGTACCCGGATTTCCTGTCGGGTCATCGTGTACCCGTGCGTTGATCCCCCTTTTTTTTTTTAAAGAAAGTCGAGCCAAGTTAACTTAGTATTTGATTTTTAGGTTGGCATTAGATTTAGCCCACTCGCCATTGGAATATTGCAATTAGTTTGCAAGTCCACTGCAATTTCACCATCATTTCCACCCCACCTCCCTCCCTCCACCATCATCACCATTAGACCACGCAAGTCAAGCACCATCCTCCTTCATCCCCCATCTCCGCCCTTCAACTCCATCCTCCCGCCTTTACCCCTCCCCTCCTCCTCCATCCAAAATTATATGAAACACAAATAAAAAAAAACAAGAAAATGAAGAGAGAAACAAATCAAAGTGAATTTCCTCCATGGTTGTTGGGTCAAGGAGAGAGGGTGGTGCGGCGCTGGACTTCGCGTGTGGTGGACGGGTTCTCGCGATAGACTTCACGTGCCGATGGTGCTTTGCCACGGAGATGGTCTGACGGGGCATCAAACAGGACTAGGGGTGAGGGATGCGGGCGCAGGGAGTATGAGTAATTTGGATGAAATGGGCCAAAACAAAACAAAAGGGCTTCGGGCCGGTCCGAAATTATAAAAAAAAAAATCAACTTTAGTCGGTACTGCACGGTACCCGCACGCGTGGTTTCTCCAGCTACGACCACCCGGATTTCTTTGCTTTTTCCGGCCGGGTAACCGACCCGGTAAAAATCCAAAAAATGTGTGACCCAACATTATTTTGGCCGGGTTGCCGGGTTTTCGGTCGGCTGTCTGGTTTAGCTTCGTAACACCCCTAGTAGTAAAGAGCTGGTATTATTTTATCTGGAGGAGAGAAAGGAGGCAAATGGTTAAAAGGCAGTAAGAATTAAAATAATAGTGGGCTCATATCCAAAAATGGAAGTGTGTAAAGAGTATTCTCGACGTGATGAAAAAAGGTAAGCAGCGTAAGGAGATGTTGACGTGGGAGTAGCAAATTATGGAAGGTAGGTATATGAGCACCTTAATTAATTACCCTTAACTCATTAAGGATAATTATGGACTAGTTTGATTAAGCTAAACTTTTTATAAAAAAATCCAAAATATTAAGATTAATTTCCAAGCCTCAAGCCTAGAACGAGCCGTGTCGACGCAATGCCGATTCAACGCCGACGCGATTCGTGCGTGCCGACGCGCAAGAGGCTAACTAACTTACGCCGACGTGCAGCTAAAAGTCGTGCGTCAGCCGCACGATTTCGCGGGCGGGAGCGCACGCCCTAATTTCTAGAACCTTCTCTTAATTTCCCTATAAATTCCCTCTTACACGAGCCTTCTTGCAAACCCTAATGCTCTCCATTGGTCCTAAGCTCCATATATTGTAATCCTCTCTACTCTCTTTCTTCTCTAAACACATATAAGCACTTTTATTTTCTTTTTCCAAACACATCTAATACTTCTCTTTCTTTTTTTTTCAAGGGAGCTCTATAACAACCATTAACCATGCACTTTCGACATTAATTATTAATATATTGATGGTTTAAAACTATATTTTATAAATGATTTGATATATACTTAAAATCGACTTTCACCATAACTTTAAAAGCATATAATCTCGACTCTTATCACTATTCAAGCATGCTGGGGTCTTAGTTCTCCGATACTCTAATGGAACACGGACAAGAGGGGGTGAATTGTACTCTGGAACTTTGAGCAAAGTTTCTGGGAATTAAGGCTTCTTAAGAAACAGAGATACGGGAGATAGAAATATATAAAATCGAGGAAACTTCTTGAACCTTATCAAGAAGAGAAAACCTCAAAAACTATATTATTGCAATAACTCTATTACAATCACTTCTCTACAACTCGAGTTCCTCTCGAACTCAAGTTCCCACACTAATCCCCTTTGATTATTGGAACTCTTCTCTCTTGCTTCTACACCCAAGCCAACACTCAATCGACTTAGCTCTAAGTCTTTACAAAGAGTCACTCAACCCTTGATCCCCAAATTACAACTCAAAATGAGAAACACACTAGTAAATATATTGAACTTAGATATTTAAGGAACTTTGGAACTTTTTATTGAATGCAACCGACTCTTTATGAAAACTCTTAAGATTTAGACTTAGACAATGTGTTTTCGCTGATGGTTTGTAACGAGAGAGACTTCTCCTTTATAGTGAAGTCTTCTCATGTTAGTTCCACTTACTCCTCCACTAAGTGTGAAGCAAAGAACTCACGTAGAATTATTTTTCCACGTTCACACTTCTTGAGGAACAAGCAAAGACATGTTCAAACCAACTAACGCAAGTGGTTTAGTAGTCGAGAAAACAAGGAGTTAACTTAGGAAACTTATTTTTACTTGCTCGCAATTAAAAAGATTTTTATTTAGCAAATAAAAATTGTTTTATTTATTTACAATATTTCCTAAAAACTCTCAATTAAATATTTTTCCGAAAACCACTTGTTGCATTTAATAAATTCCATTTAGTTCCTTAAATTTAAGCAATATAATTTACTTACATAAATCCTAAGTACAGACTCTGGAACCTAGAAGTTACGCCATCTCTTTCAATCTTCAACTCAAGATCGTTTCGTCCCAACTAAGAACAGCAGACAGCTTAGGAACTGGGTGGATCGTGAACATTAATCATAAAACATCATTTTGTAGTTTAAATCGTGTTGTTATGTATATATTACTTTGTCTTGATTATAAGTGCCACGCCATCCAAGATTCCAACTCGAAACTCACTTAGACAATCAAGTTCCTACTCCGGAACCAACACACTAATGATCAAACAAAACCAATATGTTAGGAAGTTTGCAAGGCGCCATCATCCAAAACTAAGGGTCAACAATATTCCACCTTTTTGGTGATGACAACACAAGCAAACTTTTCACAACAAAATATATAAACTACAATAAATACTTCATGATGTAATCCCAAACAAAAAAAAAAAAAAAATTTACTAAGTTTTTATCGTAGTCATAGGAGAAGACAAGAGTAGTTTATGAGGTACTGGAACAATGGTGTAACCACTTTTTAAGATGTTTGCAATAATTTTCCCCCTGTTGGCATTAACAAAAAGAGAACAACACAGCAAGAGATATTCCAAAACACAACACCCAACTATTAACGTGGGTAAAAACAAGTAAATCCAAAACAAAAACACATTTCACACAAGTATGAAGCAACTCGAAACAACAACTAAATATGATAATCATAGGAATACATAACACAGCAAGTTTTTGGAAAAGGCCAAAAGAGAAACACCCACAAAATAGTGATGTAAACCAAAATGAAAAAGAAAAAAAAAATTTAAACTGTTCCAACAAAAAACCAATATAGTGACATAAGATATAAACAAGAGTCTAGAAGAGAAACAAAGCTAAGCATCATTAGGCTCCACGATTTCTTGAACTACTTCAATGGTAAGATCATCAATCTTTTGGAGCAAAGTAGTATGAGAGGAGGAAGTATGAGCAGAGAACCGCGTGGAAAGGAGGTGTGCGCTTCCTCGACCGTAGAAACCAGAGAGCCCACTTCGCTCCTCGCGCAGGAACCCGATCTTAGAAACAGTTCGGCTTAAGTTCCTTCATTTGAGAAACAAGAGGCTTGGAGTTCCTTAATTTTCTCATCCTTTGTAGTGTCGGAACCAAACCTGGGGAACCCGTAGAGAAACCAAAGAAACCCGTAGGAGACACTCGTAGGAACTATGCTCGAGCTAAGAGGAACCGAACTTTGCAAAGTTCCTTTCGCTTAGGAACAAGGTGAACGCACAGAACCGGAGCGGTGTTCCTAGGAGAGCTCAACCTGCCTTCCTCCCTCCCTGAACCTCCAAGATAACATCAGTATCTTCCTCATCACCGATATCCATGAAAACAGAGGATTGAGATTTCTTAGCAATTCGAACACTTTTCCTCTTTGACACAACTTGCCTCTTTTCTCCCTCTCTTCTTCTTCTTTATCGAAGTTCCCACTTCTCCCTAATTTTTCCTCGAGAAATCCGACACACTTATCAACCACCTCCAAATTCAACTTAGAAAGGAACCCTTTCGCAAGATTTGGGCATTAGACACCACATGTTCCTCATAGGAACTAAGGTCAACCGCCTGGTTCCTAAAAATGGCAAAGAAGAAGGGAACCATATCCAACTCTCAATTTTCCAGGAATGCAATGGGCTAGGTGTTTAATCATTAAAACAGAAAGTTTATAGGAATATGATTTTCAAGGCTATAGACTAAACATGCATCAAGAGGTTGACATCATCCCTTTTTGAGTACGAGGAACTACACCTCTCCGTATTATATTAAACAAAAGTTTTTGCAAAGGGAGAGAGGAATTTATGTTTGGTGGTTGAGGATTTTTCATAATTTCCCTATTGTCCTCACAATTTCAGACTCTCAAGATTATTAATCCTCACTTGCATCTTTCCTTTAACATATTCATCAAATCCTTCATCGAAACACCAAACAAATTACCCAAATATTCAACATCAAAAAGATATAGCAGTATTCATTCACTTTACTAGTACAAACCATATTTTCACAAGAGAAATTCCACAAAACTCATGCATAGCTAAAGGATAAATGGGAAGACGAGCACGAGTATCAAAAAGATTTACCCACTCATGAAGATCAAGAATTTCCACCAATTCTTCAAGTTTTTCTCGATTTGCACCACCCATAATTGATAGCAAACCCTTACGTGAGAAGCTTTGATTTTATATCGATGCAGAAATTTTCTGACCTCGGTGCTTCACCGCCGGAAAATTTGTCTCGATTTTCACACCCCTCATCGGTTTTTCGCTTTTTGCGTTGAGCTCTTTCTGGGCGCCGAAACTAAACCACCGGGTTTCTTGGCCGAGACCGGTCAAGACGGGCGAGAGTACCGGTTCATCAGTGGGCCGGGAAGCCGGTGGTCATATTGGAGACCCCACCATCGGCTATGGAGAGTGGTGGTGGTTCAATTTGAAGTGGTGAAGGATTTTGAGAAGGAGAAGTTTCCATGGGAATTGGAGAGGAAGGGTCTCTTTTTCTTTTGTGAGAAAGGATGTCTGTATTGAGACTTGTGATGACCATGGTGGGTTTTTTTTTTTTAAAAAGAAAAGAATTTGGAAGGGGAGGATGAATCTATGGGTTCTTGAATTTTGGAGAAGATGAAGTGGTGGTACAAGGGTTAGGCGTGTAAGGGGATGAAGGAGAGAGAGAGGGGTTTAATTTTTATCACTTAATTAATTAAAGTTGGAACATTAATGTGGTAAAATAAAAATAATGAAAAAATAAAAGTGGGTGAGATAAAAAAGGAGTGATGGAGTGAATTTAGGAAAAACATATCTCCTAAAACCGTGTAGAAGAAAAAAATCATGAAGAAAATAAAAGAAAACGTAAGAAAACGTGGGAAGAGAGAAAATAAAAAATGAAAGGAAGATAACATATGAAAAAAATAGAAAAAGAAAAGATAAATATTTGAAGAGGGGAAACATATATACAGAAAAAACTTGCTTTGTCTTGTATAACATATAACTAAAATAAGAAGAAGTTGCTTACCTAGCACAAGTTATGAGTGAAATGAGTTTCTATAATGGAAAACTTAGAATATGCTTTCACATAATTAATTGTGTTGGAATAACAATGCCATGTATTAAAATCTATCATTTTTTACCTTGGGGGAATCTCATAGGCAAGTCATCTCAACTTGATCATTCCAAGTTCCAGCCTCATTTTCTCATGTTTCTCCCCGTTTAAAGGCTTAGTCAAAATATCGCCTATTTGATTTTCGCCACAAAAATCTAATCTGATTAAACCTTTTTCCACATTATCCTTTAAAAAATGATGCCTTATATGGATGTGTTTGACTTGAGAATGATGAACTGATCTTTGGAAATACAAATGGCACTAGTATTATCACAATAAATGGGAACACAATCATATATTATGCCAAAATCTCTTAACCGTTGCTTTATCCAAAGTAGTTGTGAGCAACATGCAAGCAGCAGCCTACGTATCACTTCGCAAAGGATAGAGCAACAAAGATTCTGTTCTGGAACTCCAAGAAACCACGCAGAACCCAAAAATTGAACCATACCTGAAGTACTTTTTCTATTTACCAAATCTCCAAAGATAATCAAAGATCAAGAAAGCCTTTTAAGTCAAAAGCATCATCTCTAGGATAGAACAAACATGGATCGTCCGTTCCTCGAAGATACCCGAGTATCCTTTTCACACAAGTCATATGTGACTCCTTTGGCTTCGATTGGAACCTGGCACATAAACCTACACCGAAAGAAATGTCGTCCTACTAGCAGCTAGATATAACAATGATCCAATCATTCCTCTATACTTTGTTTGATTCACACTTTTTCCTTTGGGGATCTTCATCTAATCTAGTGGCTGTTCCCATAGGAGTGTGATTCACTTTAGCGGATTCAAAATCATATTTCTTGAGGAGTTCTTTGACGTATTTTTGTTGGTGAATCATAATTCCTTTCTCGCTTTGTTTTATTTGTAGACCAAGAAAGAAGTTAAGTTCCCCCATCATACTCATCTCGAACTCATCGCTCATTAAATCTTCAAATTCCTCGCAGACAGACTTCATTAGTAGCACCAAATAATATATCATCAACATAAATTTGTACTACTAAAAGATCAGTTCCCTTTTGATTTCAAAAACAATGTTTTATCAATTTTTCCTCGTTTGAAATCATTTTGCAAAAGAAACTTCGATAATCTTTCGTACTCATGATCTAGGAGCTTGTTTAAGTCCATAGAGAGCTTTATCAAGCTTATAGATATGGTCAGAAGATTAGAGTCGATAAATCCAGGAGGTTGTTCCACATAGACGTCTTCCTCTAAATAACCATTTAAGAAAGCACATTTGACGTCCATTTGGTACAACTTGAAACCCATGAAAGAAGCAAAAGCAATTAAGATTCTTATGGCTTCTAATCTTGCAACAAGAGCAAAAGTTTCTTCGAAATCTATACCTTCCTGTTGATTGTATCCTTTGACAACTAACCTTGCTTTGTTCCTTATGATAGTTCCATATTCATCAAGTTTGTTACGGAAAACCCATTTGAGACCAATTACCTTTTGATTCTTTGGCTTGGGTTCCAAATGCCACACCTTGTTTCTTTTGAACTCATTAAGTTCATCTCGCATGGCTATAATCCAACAAGATCTTGTAATGCTTTAGTGTGGTTCCTTGGCTCGATTATGGATAGGGAACGCTTGGAAAGCACGTGGGTTCCTTAGCTGAGATCTTGTCTCGAGTTCCTTTTCGAATGTTGCTGATAATCGATCCATGGGACGAGAACTTTGATGTTTCCATGGCTCGGGTCGGGAACTCGGCCGTAGGAACCGCTTCCGACCGAGGTCTCGGGCCACCTCGCCCTCGATCCTCCCGTTCCTCGCCGTTCATCCCGCTCATTTGGAACTGTCTAGCTTTCTTCTAGTTCCTCCGCCTCTAGAACTTCTTCATTTATTCCTCGCTTCTTGGTTTCTAGGCTTATCAACAGTGTTGATTGGCCTTGTTGAGAGATTTCTTCGCCTTTATCTCAAAAACGAGTTAGTCCGATTTCAAATCTTCCCTGCTCCCGAACCACATCCACTTTGTCGGTTCATCAAAAATAATATGCACACTCTCTTCGACACACATAGTGCGTTTATTATAAACTCTATAAGCTTTACCGTTTAGGCATATCCTAAGAATATCGCTCATCACTTCTTTCATCAAATTTTCCTAAGTTCCTTTTTCCATTATCGTGAACAAAGCACTTACACCCAAAATTCTAAAATAAGAAATATTAGGTTTATTTCTTTTCAAAAGCTCATAAGGTGTCTTATTTAATAAAGATCTAATCATGACTCTATTGATTATATAACAAGTCAGTATTAACTCCGCCCAGAAGTTCCTTGGTAAGAACTCGGCAATTAACATGGTTCTCGCCATGTCTTCCAAGGTTCTATTTTTCCCTTTCAACGACACCATTTTGTTGTGGAGTCCTAGGAGCAGAAAAGTTATGATCCATACCTTGTTCCTGCAAATCATCAAACTCGCCATTGTCAAATTCCGTTCCATGATCCGACCTTAAATGAATTAATTGATGACCACCGGTTCTCTGTGTTTTCTTAGCAAAGGCAACAAATTCATCAAAAGTTTCATCTTTACTTGCTAGAAAAATTACCCAAGTATAGCGAGAATAATCATCAACAATCACTAAGACATATCTTTTTACACTTCTACTTTGTATTCTCATAGGACCACACAAGTCCATATGAATCGGTTCTAGTGGTTTAGAAGTGCTTACCATTTTCTTAGGTTTAAAGGAACTTCTAACATGTTTTCCTTTGGCACAAGGACTACATATTTTATCCTTTATGAACTTGATTGAAGGAAGCCCTCTCACAAGTTCCTTAGATTTTAATTTTTCAAGCAATGAAAGACCGACATGACCGAATCTTTTATGCCAAAGAAGTGAATCATCTTCAATGACACTTAGGCAAAAGTTAAGTTGGCTTTTTGGAACTTGGTTGAGATCCACAAAGATATGTGTTCCCTTTCCCGGGTTCCTTCCAAAATAACCTTCCCACCGGCATTGTTTACAATTCGACAATTTTCGAAGTAAAACTTACCGAGTTTCCTTATCACAAAAATTGGGAAATACTTAGCAACCGTGCATTAAACCCTCGACTAAGAACACGTTATCTATTGAGCGGGAACTTGACCTTCCTACTTTCCCCCGATGGCGATTATTTCACCCTTTCTTGTTGTCCAAAGGTCACAGCTCCTCCATTATAGGCCTCTAGTGAGAGAAATTTAGATTTGTCTCCTCGTCATGTGTTTGGAACACCCGCCGTCGAGATACCACGAGCCGTTCCCCCTCACTAGGACCTCGCATAAAAATCAGTGATCGCGTAGGAACTCTGCTTCCTCGAGTTCCTTTCTCTTTCACCACATCAGTTTTCTTAACCCATATTTTCTTCACATAATTTTCATTTTTGACGTCCTTTTCTTTCTTCTTCGTACATTCACTTAGAACATGGTTACCATTTCCACAAAAGGAACAGGCTTTAACACTAGGTAGATCCACATATTTTTTCTTTTTCACATGACTTTTCTTGTAAGAAAAACCTAGCCCTTCCCGTTCCTTTTGTTTTAGCATCTCAGAATCATCGAGGAGTTATATTAAGGGACGTTTCTTAGCCTTAGCTATACTTAGTTCCCTTTCTAACTTCTCATTTTGTTCTCTAGCGTAGTCAATTCAATGTTTAAGTTTTCTAGATCAACATTAAAAATTCCCATACTTATCTCAAAAGAGATCTTATCTGATCTAGACTTAAACTTAACATCTTGTATCGACTTAGATTCAACTTGAAGCGTATCGTTTTCATTTTTAACTCTTTCAAAGGACTCACTAAGTGAAGTGTTCCCGCTAGCAAATCAAAGAACCTACTTTGTACATCTCGATCCGACATTAGTTAAGTAGGCCATATGATTCTTACTAAGTTCCACAACCTTATCACTTTGGCTTTTCAATATTCCAAGTTTCTTATAGTCAACTAGTGTTTCCAATAATAACTCAATTAATTCGGTTTTTGGACAATGATTGAAGAGTAGTGGAATTTACCTCATTAGATGGAACTTTGGCATCTTCATTTGTTTTTGCCATAAGACACGTATCGGCGCCCTCTTCATGAGGTCGTTCCTCTTCATCTTCGTAACCGTTTCTCCCCCACGCAGCAATCATGGCCTTCTTTGAAGTTAGGCTTTGGCAAAGGTTGACTTGTTGTATCTATCTTTGGATAGTTCCTTGCCTTTGCCTTTACCTTTCTCATTTTCCCCAAAGAGGACGTCTCCTTATTTGATGATCGCTTTCTCGCACTTGAAGCACCATTTTCGCTTTGGAACTCTTCGGTTTTTTGAACGAAGTTCCTTCCTTTTGGTTTCCAGGTTTGTAGTTCCCGACAACCTTTTCATTTTCCTTACTAGCATGGTCATTCTTCTTCATCAGGTTCTTACTCTTCTTCAGCCTTTAAGAGCCAAGCCTCGGCTCTGGAACTCTCCTAAGATAGAGCTTCCAAGATGCGCCTGTGGGTCATCAATGATCCCGCCAATTGTTCAATACTAAATTTGGTGAAGTCCTTAGTTTCAAACAAGGCAAGTTGACCTTGTTCTCCAACGTTCATCTTGAGGCATACTCGGGGATTTTTCTAACCTCGTTCATCATGGGAATAATTTCTCAAGAGAAACTAATTCATTAGTGATGTTAGTAAATCGTGTAAACATATCTTGAATTGTTTCTTTGGTCGTATTTCAAAACGTTCATATTTAGACATTAAAAGATCGATTTTGGAACGCTTTAACCTCATTAGTTCCTTCATGAGTGATTTGAAGGAGATCCCAAATTTGCTTTGCGCTCTTACACCCCATGACCCTATTAGGGGTTCATGAGAACCAAGACCACAATGCAAGATTTTGACAAACTATAGCATTGATTTCATATTTTTTCAAAATCTTCTTTGAAAATTCAGATCATTGGTTTAGGAACTACTCGCTTTCGGCATTGGTTTTTGTTACCTCAAAATCACCAACTTCGATAACCCTCCGTACTCGATAGTTCTCTCGCCTTAATGAAAATCTCCATACGATTTTTTCCAATACGTATAGAACTTCTTCCCGTTGAACACAGGTGGCCTTGCGTGGAGTAACCTTCTTCGAGTTTCTCGTGTGTGTCCATCTTCTTCAGAACTTTACTCAACGTGGTTTCGTATTACGTGAGCTCCGCCCGATACCAACGATACTCTAATGGAACACGTACAAGAGGGGGTGAATTGTACTTCAGAACTTTGAGCAAAGTTTCTCGGGAATTAAGGCTTTCAAGAAACAGAGATACGAGAGATAGAAATATATAAAACTGAGGAAACTTCTTGAACCTTATCAAGAAGAGAAAACCCTCAAAACTATATTATTGCAATAACTCTATTACAATCACTCCTCACAACTCGAGTTCCTCTCGAACTCAAGTTCCCACAATAATCCCCTTTGATTATTGGAACTCTTTCTCTCTCTTGCTTCTACAACGAAGCCAACACTCACCGACTTAGCTCTAAGTCTTTACAAGAGTCACTCAACCCTTGATCCCCAAATTACAACTCAAAATGAAAAACACACTAGTAAATATATTGAATTTAGATATTTAAGGAACTTTGGAACTTTTAATTGAATGCAACCGACTCTTTATGAAAACTCTTAAGATTTAGACTTAGACAATGTGTTTTCGCTGATGGTTTGTAATGAGAGAGACTTCTCCTTTTATAGTGAAGTCTTCTCATGTTAGTTCCACTTATTCCTCCACTAAGTGTGAAGCAAGAACTCCACGTAGAATTATTTTTCCACGTTCACACTTCTTGAGGGACAAGCAAAGACATGTTCAAACCAACTAACAAGAAGTGGGTTTAGTAATCGAGAAAAACAAGGAGTTAACTTAGGAAACTTATTTTTACTGGCTCGGCAATTCCAAAAAGATTTTTATTTAGCAAATAAAAATTACTTTTATTTATTTACAATATTTCCTAAAAAAACTCTCAATTAAATATTTTTCAAAACCACTTGTTGCATTTAATAAATTCCATTTAGTTCCTTAAATTTAAGCAATATAATTTACTTTTACATAAATCCTAAGTACAAAACTCCGAACTTAGAAGTTACGCCATCTCTTTCAATCTTCAACTCAAAGATCGCTTCGGGTCCCTCAAACAAATAAAGCAGATGCGCTTCCTTGAGGAATCTGTGATCGTGAACATGAATCATAAAACATCATTTTGGTAGTTTAAATCGTGTTGTTGTGTATATATTACTTTGTCTTGATTATAAGTGCCACGCCATCCAAGATTCCAACTCGGGAACTCACTTAGACCAATCAAGTTCCTACTCCGGAACCAACACACTAATGATCAAACAAACCAATATGTTAGGGAAGTTTGTAAGGCGCCATCATCCAAAACTAAGGGTCAACAGCTCTATTTTATCATGTCTCATGCTTTTTAAATCGCTTTTTCATCTCCTTTTTATGCATGTTTATCAAGACTGGCATATAATTTGTTTATCACATTAAATAAAGATAATATTTGGACGATCGGATTTGGGTACCTTAAATATTGATTAATATAAGAGGTCAACGACATTATTAGCCTTTATGTGCATTAACAAGCACACTTAGTAATCTTGCTTGCAACATTAAGGTTATTGATATGGAGATATATATATGTTTACTCTTAATCGTGCAAATTGATGTTTTTTAAATCGAGTAGAGGCCACCGTGAGTGGGTGGATTAATTCTTGATGAATTCACACCTTCATACCCGAATTCATATTTGGTCTTGACCTCAGTGGAAGAAACATGGGGCGTAGTGGGGCGGCGGCCTCAAGATCCCCCAACTTCAATTTTTTTTGAAAAATTAAGGTAAAATTTGTTGTATTAAGGTAAAATATTAAACAGATCCCTCCTAATCTTTTAAAAATTTTCCTGCGGTCCCCCGAAAAAAAAAAAATCTGGTTCTACTCCTAGTTGACCTAGTCTTGAAGTCGTTAGGGATTTATGAGTTTCCCTCACAAAGACTCATTGGCGACTTCTTTCTTTAACAAGCGTAATTCTCACCCCACGCTAACATGCTCACAATGTCTAAGCTATTCAAAAAACTTTGAGGTAGCTAGGATGCGTTTCCCAGTGCGATTTTCCTCATTTTAACCACCTGGTTTTTATTTTATGTACTCCCAAACACTAGTAATCATTTTAACACCAAAAATATATTTGCACCTTATTATTTAAAATAACTAAAATGCTTCCCAAAAAGCCAATAAAAGTAAAGTAGTAGAATAGGAGTTGTGAGGCGGGCTTTCTCATTTAAAATCATTCTTTTTTCCTCTTGAATTTCATAACAACGTCATTCTAGTTTCAAGATTGCCCGTAATTTGTAGTTGACATTTGAACAACGTTGTTTTAGCGGCGGGTTTGCAGTTTTGGATTGACCTTGTCGTATTTTCCTCTCGAAACTCGAGGTATTGTCTGATCGATCATTAATTGTCTTGAATTTCATATCAACATCATACTAGTGTCAAGATTGTTTAAATTCGGATTGTCGACATCATTGTCGTATTATCGTTTTTGTTTTTAAAAAGTTGATTAACATCTCCTTCCTTAATCTCCTTCCAAGAAATTATTTCTTGCTCTTCTTTTCTCGTTGGACATTGATTTAATCATTAAAATATGTGTTTAGGAAACTTTGATTCAAACCTGTTCAGCAAACATCATCGAGATAACTCTATTGAAGTTACTCATCTGGTAAAAATTAAAAAGAGAAGAGTAATAGAGTAAATTCAAACATAATCATAAAACCTTGTGAAGTAATAGAATGTATCATAGGTACTTTAATAAAAGCAAATTCGAAAAGAGAAGAGTACAAAACAAGTGGGTCATTTATAATTAAATAATAATAATCCCAAGTCATTAATCAGCTTATGTGGTTCACATAATATTAAAAAAAGTGGGTCCTTTTATATTCTCATATTTGGGAGGGGGCACCGTGCAATTGGGCTTCTTACCCAAATCAATGGGCCTACCTTTTTGCCATTGTTGTTGGTATATTAGGAGTAAAATTGTTAGTGGATGTTTTAATTGTCTGGGCCATATAAATCGAACAAGAAATTTAACTAACCAAAAATTAAGAAATATGAATTTTTGAACGACAAAGATCCAAAATCATATGATTATATGTTCCAAGAATATTATTTGATACAAACTATTCTCGTCATCCAAATTGGACTCTCCTTGTTTTCATAGAATTGAAATCATATATGATCGAATCAATTGTAAACTCCTCAGCAATATCCTTCTCTATATACACAATCAAGTACTCCGATAGAAAGTCATCCTCCATCTTAATTCGAAAGGTAGTTTTAACAATTTTCATTGTTGAAAAAGCTCTCTCAATAGTTGTTGTACTAACAGGAAGAGTTAAAATTAGTCGAATCAATCTATCAACTAAAGGATAGACATTGGACTTACCAATTTCAGCTAAAGTTCGACATAAATAAGTTATGGAACTCAAAATTTTCATCTCATCATGACTAGAGACACATCGGTAAAATAGCTGAAGTTGGCACCTCAAATGAAACTGATCATCTTCAGAAAAGTCGTCAGGATAGTACTTGTCTGCAAGACGGCAATGGTTATCCACATTGAAGTTTTTATATCCCTTGTTAGGATTCAAGGATGCACTTAAGACAAGAAGCTCTGTTGTTTTCTCACTGAAACGACTATTTAGCTCCTGCAATTGCTGATCCATGGTAGCTGTGAACACATCAATTTTATAATGATGCTCCACTTATATGATATCTTTGTTAAGTCGAGATTGTATTAAATCAGAATAACTAGCTTGCATATCTGGGACTAGAGTGCCATGTCTGTTGCAAAATGAGTTTACTTTGTCCAAAAGATCTTTCCAACCTTCATCTGTTAGATCTCGAAGTGAGGATTTTGTATCAACAAGTAAATCCATAGCATGCAAAATATCTTGTGATTTTTGTTGCAAGGCTTGACAAAATAAATCTGTGAACGCATGAGTTCTTGCATGATATGCAAATTGAATACAAAATCAAATGCTAATAATTTTTTAAGAGCATAATTAGCATCCTCTCGTTGCGAATATGTAGCTCGACGATCAATGGCTATTTTCTCAAGTACTGTACATGTCGCATTAAACATTCTCAGTAAACTGCAAATTGATTTAAAATGTGAACTCCATCTAGTATCTCCAGGACGTTGCAATGTACCAACTTGATTCATCCCTATTCCCGTATCAACCTCCTAAATTTCAATCAGGTGCTCCAACTCAGCTACTTGACTATCATGTAACTCACCATGACGCTTGGAAGAAGAACTAACAACATTCACAATAAAATTAAATCTTTGAAGAAATCATGAACCTCATATACTTCTCTTGCGGCAAGCAATAAGAGCTAATTGCAACTAATGGGCTAGACAATACACATAATATGCATAAGGGCAATCATTTATAAACAAAGCTTGTAAACCATTCCACTCCCCCACGCATATTGCTAGCTCCATCATATCCCCGACCTCTAAGATCTTTAATATTCAACTCATGATTAGACAAATTAAAACAGCTTGTTATTTCATCTTTGAGAGTTCTAGAAGTTGTATCTTTGACATGCACCAAGTCCAAAAATCAGCTCTTGTACAATACCATCTATATTAACAAATCTTATAACAATAGCCATTTGCTCTCTCTTAGATACGTCTTGTGATTCATCTATGATTATGCAAAATTTTGAATTACCAATCTTCTTTTGAATTTCATTCTCGCACTTTTTTAGCAAAGACATGCAAAATTTGCTTTTGAAAAGAAAGCATGGGAAACAATGAGGGTAGCATCGCTTGTTGGTGAATGCTCTAGCCATGTAAAAAGTCTTAAACCATCTAGATACAAATCGACGTGGATGGCTTTCTAGATCTGATAAGGGATACTCGGATAAACGAATTTGGTAAGATCCAAACTCAATGAACTTGCCCACGATTTCTCGTTGTATCCCCGAGGGATAACTACTAATTGGCATACGCAACGTTGGATCACGTACAAAAGAAGTGTCACTACTATTAGGTTGTTCATTCGGTATCCGAGTTGGGATTATCCGGAATCACATTGTTTGTCATTTCACTAGGATCATCAAAGTTGATGTTATCGACATTTATTTCTCGAGTAGGTTTTTGTTATTGGAAGTACGAATCAATGATTTTTCTCTTCATATTTTAAACCTAGAAAAAAATATATACTGAATTCTATTAATAATGTATCAGATTAAGACATTTTGAATTTAAAAAAATCATATGCTAAGAAAAAAAGTTGTAATATACTTCATCTAGCAAAGTTAAGTAATTGACTTAACTAAGTTCGTCCGCAATCTAACAAGTAACAATAACATGATACAACCAAAGAGTAAAAAATTATTGAAAATTACTGAAACAAAGTACAAAAAGCAGAACGCCATCATCATTCATCCCACAGTACATGCTTATTGTGAATTGTGATTTGATTGTGAGAATTAGATACTACATTATTTTATTCAAGCAATCAAGTAGAAGCAAATCAAGATTCAAGTTGAATGGTTGAAAATTGCAAGAATTAATAAAATATGAGAAAAGTAAAAAAACACTCAATAATTAAATTAATAAAATATGAGAAAAGTAAAAGGCACTTGATAATTAAATATAGGATTAAAGAAAGTACTTGTACTCTTGTAGATTGTGAGGTTGGAGAACCAAGAAAGCTATGAATTTTGTTGTTATAGGCGTGCACCTGTGAATTGTATTGTGAAGTACTCTGTAGACAAATAAGAAAAGTACAATACGTTTGTAGAGTTTGTACAGTAGCAAAATAGCAAACTGCAGACTGTAATCTGTAAACCGACTAGGATAGGGACAAGGGCTTAGGCAAACTAGTAGTTTTTGTAACTGAATTTGATTTTTAAACCTCGGCAGGCTGCAATTTTTTGGGTTATTTTATGTATACTATAATGGGCCTCTAAAAGACTGAAAACATTCATTGTGAGCCATCCATATATACTTTCTTTTCCCTTTTCTTTTTTGCTTTGAAATGATTTTAAAAAATATCAAAATCATTTATTCTAATTTCTGAAAATATTAATAATTATTTCGAAAAATAAAAAAAAATATGAAAAAATTCTGAAAATTCCGAGAAATTATTTTCGGACAAAAAAAAATTTGGGGACATTTTTTTTTTACCCAGATTTTCTCTCTCCTCTCCTCTACCCCTTCCTCCCTCAAATCTCCCATGGATCTTCGATTTTTCTCAAATTTGCAGTAGATTTGTAACTTGGACCTTCTCTTTCCATGAAATGATAAGAATTCATAAATAAATCATGAATTTGTGATGGAGAAGTTGTGAAATCGAAGTTTTAATTTTCGATTTTCGGGGAAAAATTTGGGGAAAAATTTTGGGGATTTTTTTTTTCACTTTCCGCTCTTTCGTATTTGCAAATCCATTAAATAGATGAAGAAACATGAAGTTGATGATCGTATATACACCATAAACGCCCGAATATCCATGGAAATTAAGGTTTGAGTTTCAAAATGAAGAAACTCAAAATCAAAATTCTAGGTCATTATGAATTTAACAAAAACATGGTTTGGATTGTTGTAAGATGTTGGGAAACCGCCGATTTGGGACCGATTTGTGCGTTTTTTGAGTATTGATTACCATTGTCAAACTAGATGAAGAATTTCAGAGGAGAGAGAAAAAATCAAAAGGTTGAAGATGAAGTTGGGAGAAGATGACTGAACGGACACTTTAGGTAATTACTAAATAGAGTTCTGGTAATTACCAAAAACGTGACAGAAACTAAGAGAAGTCTCAAAACCACCAATTCCAAAGTGTATTGAAAAATAAACAATTAAGCTAAATAATACTAAGTACAAATTAATCAATATTATATAAATGCGTTAATCCAAAAAAGCCAAATTGAAATATAAAGTCACAACATGTAAAAGATAACAATGTCTTAATAGGTTTGGTAATAGCCAAAATAATTTTGGTAATAACCAAACCACGTTTGGTAATTACCTAAAATCATATGATCCGGGTTAATTTGGGATTTTAAGTACAAGGAGGGGACAATGGGAGCCAACAACTTAATTCAATAGAATTGTGGTGAGGTATGGGGCCTAATGGACCCAGAGTCATTATTGTCCAATCCCCATAGGATGGGTTTGATGTGTAATGATAAAGGATCGAGATTGGATATATTTGGTAATACCCAAAACATGTTTGGTTATGACCTAAAAGCATATGATCCGGGGTTAATTTGGGCTTTTAGTACAAGGAGGGACAATGGGTACCAAAAAAGTCAATAGGGTTGTGTGAGGTATCGGGCCTAATGGACCCAATGGCATGCCCTGTCCAATCCCCATAGGATAGGTTTGATGAGTAATGATAAAGGATTGATATTGGAAGAACATCCTCCACTTAGTGGGTTTGGTAATCACCGGAACATATTTGGTAGTTACCTTAAAGCATATGATTAGGGGTAATTTGAGCTTTTTAGTACAAGGAGGGACAATGGGGGCCCAAAAGTAATGTACATGGGCTTTGGTGAGGTATTAGGCCTAATGGACCTAAAGGCATGATTGTCCAATTCCCATAGGTTGGATTTAATGAGCAATGGAAATGGATTGTTAGTGGATACATTTGGTAATGCCCAAACCATATTTGGTGATTACCTAAAAGCACATGATCCGGAGTTAATTTGGGCTATTTAGTACAAGGAGGGATAATGGGGGCCCAAAACTCAAGTCCATGGGCTTTGGTGAGGTATTGGGCCTAATGGACCCAGGATTATGATTGTCCAATCCCCATATTACGGGTTTGATGTGTAATGGAAATGGATTGTGATTGGTTACGTTTGATAATGCCAAAAACATGTTTGGCAATTACCTAACAAAGATACGATCTAGGGCTAATTTGGGATTCTTAGTACAATGAGGGACAATGGGGTCCTAAACCGAAGTCCATGTGCTTTGGTCGTATCGGGCCTAATGGACCCATGGTTATGATTGTCCAATCCCCATAGGATGGGTTTGATGTGTAATGGGAATGGATTGTCATTGGATAAGTTTGGTAATGCCCAAAAAGTGTTTGGTAATAACCTAGAAGCATATGATCTGGGGTTAATTTGGGCTTTTTTGTATAAGGAGGGAACAATGGAGGCCAAAAACTCAAGTAAATAGGGTTTTGTGAGGAATTGAGTCTAATGGACCCAGTGGTATGCTTGTCCAATCCCCATAGGGTGACATTGATGAGTAATGCTAAAGGATTGAGGTTGGGAGAACATCCTCCACTTAGTGGGTTTGGCAATCACTCGAACATGTTTGGTAGTTACCTTAAAGCATATGATTGGGATTAATTTGGGTTTTTTAATACAATGAGGGACAATGGGGGCCCAAAAGTCATGTACATGGGCTTTGATGAGGTATTGGGCCTAATCGACCTAGGGGCATGATTGTCCAATTCCCATAGGATGGATTTGATAAGCAATGGAAATGGATTGTTATTGGACACATTTGGTAATACCCAAACCATGTCTCGGTAATTACCTAAAAGCATATTATCCGGGGTTAATTTGGGCTTTTTAGTACAAGGAGGGACTAAAACTCAAGTCAATGGGCCTAATCGACCCGTGGCCATGATTGTCCAATTCCCATTGGATGGATTTGAAATAAACAATGGAATACGATTGTTATTGGAAAAATTTGGTACTGCCCAAAACATGTTTGGCAATTACAAAAAATCATATGATATGGGGTTAATTTGAGCTTTTTAGTACAAGGAGGGACAATGGAGGCCCGAAACTCAAGTCAATAGGGTTGTGATGAGGTATTGAGACTAATGGACCCAGGGGTCATGATTGTCCAATCCCCATAGGATGGGTTTGATGTGTAATGATAAAGGATCGAGATTGATACATTTGGTAACACCCAAACCATGTTTGGTAATTACCTAAAAGCATATGATATGGGGTTAATTTGGGCTTTTTAATACAAGGAAAGACAATGAGGGCCTAAAACTCAAGTCAATAGGGTTGTGTGAGGTATTGGGCCTAATGGACCCAGTGGCATGCTTGTCCAATCCCCATAGGATAGGTTTGATGAGTAATGATAAACGATTGATATTGGGAGAACATCCTCCACTTAGTGGGTTTGGTAATCCCATGAACATGTTTGGTAGTTACCTTAAAGCATATGATTGGGCTTAATTTGGGCTTTTTAGTACAAGGATGGACAATGGGGGCCCAAAAGTCATGTACATGGGCTTTGGTAAGGTATTGGGCCTAGTAGCTGTCATTTTGGTTAATGAACCGCCGTTAAACCGAAACAACCGAAATTTGAACCGAATTAAACCGAACCGGGAGTAATCAGAATCGAAATTAACCGAAAAATGTTGAACCGAAACCGAAATAAACCGTAAATGAAAAACCAAAACTGAATCGCAAATCAACCGAAACAAATCAGAATCAAAAATAACCTGTGAAAAACGAAAAGTTGATCGATCAACCGAACCGAACCGAATATTTAACCGAATTAACCGAACCGATTCAAACCGAAACCGAAACCGAACCGAAACCGATTTAAACTGAAACCGTTGTAAACTTATTTTTAACCGTACCCGAATTGAATTCACATATTACCCAAATTCATGATAGTACTCTAATTCACATACAAATGATGTTGTGATAATTTTTTATTAGTACATTCACCCACCAAATGAAGCTTAATAAAGCTCAAACTCAATATCAAGGGAAAGTGACCACCAAAGTTAATTTAACATGTATCGTGATAGATCACTCAAAAAGAGATGATGTAATTCTCTCTTTGATATCCGAGTTCTCAAAACAAACATCGAAGCCTAATATAACTAGGAAAAGACAAGCTCTAACACACCAAAGTGATATCTTTCACTCTTTTCCTTCTTCTTGGTTAGTTTCTCGCAACAAACCAACAAAAAACAGAGAAAATAAATGAGATATAATGATAAATAATATTTGAAATTTACTAATAAAGCGCAAAATAACTGAATCTCAATAAATAAATGAAACCAAGACTCAAAGATCAAAATATCTATATCGAATAATTCGTTAAAAGAAAAAAAAAATCAAGTGAATATTAAAATCTAAAACTAAATAAAGGAAATCGACTTACCTACACAACTACACTTGATGGCAAACACTAGAAAATTATTCTCTTGATCTCTAGTCTAAATGATCCGAAGGTGAAGTTCTAGACCTTTAATCATTATGAGAAGCTATGGAAATCAATGTAACCAGATAGAGAAAAAAAAAAAAAAGGAGAGAAATAGGTACGAAGTACGAGAGGAAGATGTGAAGAGATAGAAAAAGAAAATGAGAATTTTGTTAAGCGGGAAGATGAATTCTGTTTGGCCGATATAATGTGGGTCACTTTTTCAAAAAAATGAAACAAGTAACTCGAGTTGGCGCTAGTCTAAATTTTTTAAATGAAACCGATTTTTTTTGTTAAGCGGGAAGATGAAATTGGCTTAAGATAAATATGGATTCCCGAAAATATTTTAAAATAGCGACGTCAAATGACCCTTCTATCATCTCTATTCTCTATTATAATTCCTCTTTTTTAATAATTACAAATTTACAAATAGTGGAAGGGGAAAAAAGGAAGAAGATTATGGAAGCGAGAAGAGGTAGATTGATAGTTTGTTTAGGGTGTTTTTTAAAAATAATATTATAAAGTTATATGTGTAACAAAAAATCATGGAGAGGGAGTTGTGCCATTAAATTAAAGATTTGAAAAATAAAAAGTTGATAATGTTGATTTTAAAAGTTAATATTTTCATGTAAAGCAAATAGATGTTTTGAGTTTTGAAATATTAAAGATGATTAACTTAAATGCAATTTTGTTACTTTCTACTAGCTTATAACAAGCCTTAATCGGTAATAGACCTTATAGTATACTACATATACGAATTTTCGCTTCATATCAGGATCTTACTAATAAGCAATAAGGTTTAATACGACATAGTAACAATAATTAACTACTTGTTTCAATTCAATTAGATGGTTTGGGTTTCGAAATGAATTTAACTTAAAGACAATTACCTTAGACAGAGTATTGTTATTTTCTATTAAGTTAACTAATTAGCTTACATTGATACATTCATTGATCTTATTCAATAACAACTCATTTTAATTCAATTGGACGTTGAGTTTCGAAATGAATACAATGTAATGACGATTATCTTAAACGAACTTACGCCATTTTGAATTAGCTTATCGACTTACATTGATATATATCGATCTAATCCAATACAACTTGTTTCAATTCAAATTAGATGTTTTGAGTTTCAATATGAATTTAACTTAGAGACGATTAACCTAAATTGTTATATTGAACCAATCTACTTGAGTTACACTGTTCTACATCCGTTGCAACCGAATTAGATGCTTTCGATTCCGATATTAATTCAACTTAAAGATGATTAACTTAAGTAGAGTAATGTTATTATCTTGAATTAAACTTAGGGTACTGTTTAAGTAGATGTTTTGAGTTTCAGTATGAATTTAACTTAGAGACGATTAACTTAAATGGAGTATTATTGCTATATTGAACCAATCTACCGAGTTACATAGTTCTACATTTGTTGTAACCGAATTAGATGCTTTGGGTTCCGAAATGAATTCAAATTAAAGATGATTAACTTAAGTAGAGTAACTTGTTATTAACTTATTATCTTGAATTAGTTATCGACTTAAATTGATACACTCATTCCAATAACAACATGTAAACGTTTTGAGTTTCAATTGCTTTACCGACTTACGTTGATACATTCATCTAATCTAATATCAATTTCTTTCACTTTGGCTAAGATACATGAGTTTCAAATTGACTATAACTTGTTAATGATTAACTTAAATGGAGTATTGTTAACTTGATTTAACTTATCGATTCACATAGATACCTTGAGCTAATCCACTATTAACTTATTTTACGTAGATTATAGGTTTTCGCTTTCAAATGCATAGAGCTTAATGACTAGTATAGTTATATTAATCCATTGATCTAATATAGTAAGAGTAAGACATTGATCTAATCGACTTTTTTTAAAAATGTCTAACTCGTCGTTCGAGGAAGTTTATAAGAATTTATACTTATATGAGACGTCCTTTTTAACCAAACATGATGTAATTTGCATACAACTAAAAGTTTGAATATCGACTTATATAAAAGTGTCTTATTCCAAGTTGTCGAATATATCAGTCTTGTACACATATATTAATGTCACTTTCATACACTTTTTTGTGAAGTACAATCGGTTTTTTTCGAGGCAAAGTGCCGATACTACACTTATTTGCCACGTTAATTTTAATCGAACGCGGAAAAATATTTGGCCAAAACCCGACATGAAGTTCCATTTTTCCCGAACAAATACAAGAATGTGACTAACTTCTACCCGTTCTGATACGATTATTGTCGAACTTATGTGATTTGCGCCAATAACAGAAATAAACTGAAACGAAACCGAAAATAACTGCAACGTGTTTTAACTGCTATGGATTCAACTGTTGGTTGGTTTAACTGTTTGAATAAAACCGGTTTAAACCGTAAATCGAACCGAATCGCAACCGGAAAGAAAAAATAACCAATTAAACCGAGCCAAAAAGTTTGTTAACCGAACTCGAATCGAACTGTTAATAATTTTAACCGTTGTAAACTGAACTGATATAAACTGAACTGTTTGGATATAACCATAACTGAACTGTTGAACTGAATTGACACCTCTAAATTTGGGCCTAATAGACTCAGGGGCATGATTGTCCAATTCCCATTGGATGGATTTGAAATAAGCAATGGAATTGGATTGTTATTGGATATATTTGGTACTGCTCAAAACATGTTCGGTAATTACCTAAAAGCATATTGTCTGGGGTTAATTTGGGTTTTTTAGTACAAGGAGGGACTAAAACTCAAGTCAATGGGCTTTGGTGAGGAATCGGGCCTAATGGACCCAGGGGGCATGATTGTGAAAATCCCATATGATGGGTTTGATGAGCAATGGAAATTGATTGTGATTGAAGATATTTGGTAATGCCCTAACAATGTTTGGTAATTACCTAGCAAAGATATGATCCGGGGTTAATTTGGGATTTTAATACAAGGAGGGACTAAAACTCAAGTCAATGGGCCTAATAGACCTAGGGGCATGATTGACCAATTCCCATTGGATGGATTTGAAATAAACAATGGAATTGGATTGCTACTGGATAAATTTGGTACTGCCCAAAACATGTTTGGTAATTACCTAAAATCATATGATATGGGGTTAATTTGGGCATTTTAGTACAAGGAGGGACAATGGGGGCCCAAAAACTCAAGTCAATAGGGTCGTGATGAGGTATTGAGACTAATGGACCTAGGGTCATGATTGTCCAATCCCCATAGGACGGGTTTGATGTGTAATGATAAAGGATTGAGATTGGATACATTTGGTCATACCCAACCCATGTTTGGTAATTACCTAAAAGCATATGATCTGGGGTTAATTTGGGCTTTTTAATACAAGGAAGGACAATAAGGGCCCAAAACTCAAGTCAATAGGGTTGTGTGAGGTATTGGGCCTAATGGACCCAGTGGCATGCTTGTCCAATCCCCATAGGATAAACATGATGAGTAATGATAAAGGATTGATATTGGGAGAACATCCTCCACTTAGTGGGTTTGGTAATCCCATGAACATGTTTGGTAGTTACCTTAAAGCATATGATTGGGCTTAATTTGGGCTTTTTAGTACAAGGAGGGACAATGGGGGCCCAAAAGTCATGTACATGGGCTTTGGTGAGGTATTGGGCCTAATAGACTCAGGGGCATGATTGTCCAATTCCCATTGGATGGATTTGAAATAAGCAATGGAATTGGATTGTTATTGGATATATTTGGTACTGCTCAAAACATGTTTGGTAATTACCTAAAAGCATATTATCTGGGGTTAATTTGGGTTTTTTAGTACAAGGTGGGACTATAAATCAAGTCAATGGGCTTTGGTGAGGAATTGGGCCTAATGGACCCAGGGGCATGATTGTGAAAATCCCATAGGATGGGTTTGATGAGCAATGGAAATTGATTGTGATTGGAGATATTTGGTAATGCCCAAACAATGTTTGGTAATTACCTAAAAGCATATGATCTGGGTTAATTTAGGCTTTTTAATACAAGGAGGGACTAAAACTCAAGTCAATGAGCCTAATTGACCCAGGGGCATGATTGTCCAATTCCCATAGGATGGGTTTGATGTGTAATGATAAAGGATTGAGATTGAATACATTTGGTAACACCCAAACCATGTTTGGTAATTACCTAAAATCATATGATCCCGGGGTTAATTTGGGCTTTTTAGTACAAGGAGAGGGACAATGGGGGCCCAAAACTCAAGTCAATAGGGTTGTGATGAGGTATGGGGACTAATGGACCCAGGGTCATGATTGTCCAATCCCCATAGGACGGGTTTGATGTGTAATGATAAAGGATTGAGATTGGATACATTTGGTAACACCCAAACCATGTTTGGTAATTACCTAAAAGCATATGATCTGGGGTTAATTTGGGCTTTTTAATACAAGGAGGGACAATGAGGGCCCAAAACTCAAGTCAATAGGGTTGTGTGAGGTATTGGGCCTAATGGACCTAGTGGCATGCTTGTCCAATCCCCATAGGATAGGCTTGATGAGTAATGGTAAAGGATTGATATTGGGAGAACATCCTCCACTTAGTGGGTTTGGTAATCCCATTAACATGTTTGGTAGTTACCTTAAGCATATGATTGGGCTTAATTTGGGCTTTTTAGTACAAGGAGGGACAATGGGGGCCCAAAACATGGCCTTTGGTGATGTATTGGGCCTAATAGACCCCAGGGACATGATTGTCCAATTCCCATAGGTTGGATTTGATGAGTAATGAAAATGGATTGGTATTGGATACATTTGATAATACCCAAAAATATTTGGTAATTCCCTAAAATCATATGATTGGGGTTAGTTTGGGCTTTTTACTGGAAGAAGGGACAATAGGGGCCCAAAAGTCAAGTCCATGGGCTTTAGTGAGGCATTGGACCTAATGAACCAAGGGGCATGATTGTCCGGGTCCCATAGGATGGCTTTGATGAGCAATGGGAATGGACTGTGATTGGATAGGATTGGTAATGCCCAAACTTAGAATTTTCATTGTTATTAAAAGTACTATTGAAATCTTTGAAAATTTAATTAAATTTGAATGACATTGGTGGCTAAGTCTTAACATTCTTCATAGTTTGGTGTTGTAGGGATTGATGGTTGAGTAGTTTTTATGTGAAAATTAGATTCTCGCCTTTGTTTGGTAATCACCAAATAAGTTTTAGTAATTACCTAAAGTATTTGTTTTGGGGGTAAAATACGAATATTTTAAATTGAATTGTTCTAAATAATTTGTAAATCCAAAATACTAAGGGCATTATTGTACTTTTATCGACCTTTATTTCAAAGAACCGCCAACTTCTTCCCTCAATTTCTCTCTCCTAAAACTTCCCTCATTCTCTCTCTCCTAAAACTTCCCTCATTCTCTCTCCTAAACGTTCCATAATTCTCAACTTCCTCCACATTCTCTCTCATCACCCACCACTTTGTTCTCCCAAATAAAACACAACGGTTATCTAACGAACGCAGGGACGTTTTTTCGCATCAAATCCGGCTACACTTTCGGCATTAAATTTTGTTGAAGGTGAGTTTCAATCTAGGGTTTAATTTTTTATTTCAATTTGGAAGTTTTGAATAGTGGTACCATACAACTCCATTCATGATTTGAATTGTGAAATATATGATTTAAGTAATTGAATAGTGAAGTTACTGTTTTGTCTTGATTATGGCAATTTCGAATTTTGTTGGAATTGTGATATGGCAATTTCGATTTTTGTTGAAATTGTGATATTAAATTATTTCGTTGTTAGCACTTGATTGTATTGTTCTAAAATGATTAAAGGACTTGTTTTGATATTTTGGGGGGAAGATGAAGGATTGTGTTTGAATCATATGAGTTGTGCGTTTGTAACACACCAATTTGGTGCTTACCAAAATTCTGAAACATATAATTTAAGGATATGAATATTGACATTTAGGGTTTTGATTTGTGTCGATTTGTTGTTGTCCATTGATTTAACTATTTTAAGAGTGAAAGTTAGGGTTTTGTTGTAAGTTTTGTTTAGAAATTGACAATAGAATAAATTTGTAAAAATGTAATTATCATGTTAGTTTTAGAAAAGATTGAAGTTTGTACCATGGTTTCATTGATGTAAACGCTTCGGGAAAAGGGATTTATGTTTATTTATAATCTAAGCTAGCATTATTTGGTTTTTGAATTTATAAAGATGGCTATAATAAGGCTAGGTTATTACCAAAACTTTATTAAAATTGTGAGTTTTCTTGTAATCTATTCGTATATTGTTTGGTTCATGAATATTAAATGATATAAATAATAAGGCTAGGGTTATACTTGTCCTACCTTTTTCAATTCCCTTAATTGTGTTTTGTAATCTATGCTAGTATTTTGTCACCTTTATTTAGTAATTACCTAAATTTGTTTAGTGATTACCAAAATATTATAGAAATTATGGTGATGTTATGAATTGTATGTTTTCATATAATCTATGCTAGTATGGTTTGGTTCATCAATATATAATGATGGCTATAATAAGCTTGGGTTTTTAATTCACCTCTTTGGCAATTGTCTTAAATGTGTTTGGTTAATCGTGCTAGTGTTGCCTTACCTGTGTTTGATAATATCCTAATGTATGTTTGGTGATTATCAAAACTTGATAGAAATTGTGGTGCTGTTATAAATTGTGAGTTGTTATGTAATCTACTGACAATATTATTTGGTTCATGAATAATAAATGGTATCTATAATAAGTATTGGTTTATACTTGTCCTAGAGTTTTCAATTCCCTTTAACTGTGTTTCGTAATCTGTGCTAGTGTTGCCTCACCTGTATTTGGTAATTACCTGAATATATTTGGTGATTATCAAAAGTTTATTGTAGATACTGGTGACGTATGTTTGGTAATTATCAAAGTATTCTAGAAATTGTTCTTTTCGTTGTATGCTTTTGGTTATTACCAAAACCATGTCTGGTTATTACCTAACCTGTCAATATGTGTAATATGCTTATAATAATTTTTTTTTTGGGCAGTGAGATGGCAAGGGTAAAGAGGACAGCTATGAAGCCTACGAGAAAGAATAAGGAGCAGAATGATAGTGATGATTCGGATTATGTGGACTCCGAGGAAGGCGAAGAATCCCCACCTCCTTCCCCACCTCTTGCATCTAAAAAAAGGCAAGCTAAAAAAACGCAACAGGCATCTACTTCTGAGAGGTCACAGAAAAGGAAACGTGTGTTTTCGGGTGTTGATCCTATCGTTCCCCGAAACTAATGTTGATAAAAACAAAAGGTTTCGCACCCCGCACCATGCCGAACGTTACAAAAAAATTTTGGTACACGTTAGGTGCACTTTCAGTAGAGACAAGGACTTCGTGTCTTTGGAAACCAACGGTGCAAATTTCCTTTTGATTGGTTTTCATACCAACAATGGGATAGTCTACTTGAGACTAAGTTTCCTTGTTATCCCGAACTTGTGAAAATATTCTACACCCATCTTGGAAGTCGATGACACCGGTGACGGCAAGAGTAACATCTTGGGTCAAAGGTGTCGAAATCTCGTTCGATGATATAGAACTTGGAAGAATTCTTGATATGCCTATCGATGGTGACTGGGATTACCCGGTAACAAACCCAAAGTGAGGTCGATGATTTTGATGTTCAGAAGTGCTTCAAGCTATTGTTGATGGATGATGAAGCCGAGAGGACCCGTAAGCCTCAAGTTGACGAGCTTCCTCTGGAGACTCGTTTCCTCCTCCTTGTCATTCAGCAGTCCTTCAATGCTCGGATAGGGGAAATCAACATTAACGTGGGCCGACATGTTCATTATGTATTTTGTCATTTCAAAGAAAAGATTGAACATGCCGCGTTTCATGGTGGAGCTAATGTCCCATATAAGCAGATCGAAGGTCGTAAGTCCCGTTTGCCCTATGGCATGTGGTTGACTCGCGGTTTTTACTACATTTAAAGTGGATTTGAAAGATGAGGTTGTAAAGGAGATGGATCATGATCCATTTGACTATAGGACCATTAGTCATGCTCTAGGCTTCACTTTTGATGAAGCGGCACATAAATGGGTGAAGGTGAAAAAGAGGGGTGGACTTGTAGCCGACAAAGGGGAGAGGAAAAGGGATGATGGGCCAAGTGGAGAAGAGGTTTCCCGGAGTTATTCCATCGATTAGGAGAAATGTTGCTTGAGACGTTGAGTAACACACAAGCATGTCCTTGTGGAGGCCAAAATGGTACAAGAAATGCTCAAACGTGCATATCCGGAACTTTTTCCCGATGATTTCATGCATGATCTCAGGAATAGGATGCATTTGGAGGTGATGAAAGGGACCGCTCCAACGGGGCCTCGACAAGCAGAAGAGGAAACCGTAGATAGCGGAGATGAAAATTATGGTAATAATTATTAAATTGGTTATTAAAGTCATACTTTTTCGATTATTAGGCCATTACATAATATATAAATGTGGAATAAGGCAATCTGTTATTGTTTGGTAATGACATAAATATGTTTGGGCATTACTTAAACATAAAAAGTTAGTGGTAGATATTCTGCCGTCATTTAGTAATCACCAAAATAGTTTTAGTAATCACCAAAAAGTTTAGGGTAGGTATTATGCTTGTTATATTTAATGAGACAGTAGAAGAGGAATAAGGTAATCTTATAGTGTTTTGTAATGACATAAATATTGTTAGGCGGTTTCTAAAACTTAAAAAGTTGGTGATAGGTCGATAGGGATAAGTTTTAGGATTATGTTGTCCGACATAGTTTGGTAATGACCTCAAATTTTTAAGGCATTACTAAAGGTTAAATTTTTTGAGTAGGTACTATGTCAATTTTAGGTAATGATTTTCAAACGTTATCGGTTTTTATTAATCTCAATATATTTGATTGAATTGGTTATTGAATGTTCACAGGTTCTGATCATGGTGATGGTAACAATGATGGAGAAGAAGAGGAAGATGGTGGAGAAGCAAACAAGACCTATGCCTCTGACCCTGACACTTAAATTGATGTGTAATATTTGGTGCTTGAATTAGATATTTATAATATGGTTTTATAATTAGGATCTATGAATTCTATTTGGTTTTGAATGATAATGTTTGTTTAGGCGATTGGTACTATAGCTTTTGTGGACATACGTACTATTAAGTTCGTAATGTTGTCTAGGTATTAGGATATATGGATTGTATTAGGTTTTGGAGCACAATGTTTCCTTTGCTTATTGGTAGTAAAACTTATTATTATATTTTGTGATTTCATGTTTGCATGTTTGGTTATTACCTAGAGTAGTTTGGAAATCACCAAAAATAAACAAAGTCTACAAATTCATTTAGGGCAAATTGCGATTATTGTGTAAATATTCATTTATCTGGTGATTTGCTTAGTCATCAAATAATCAAATTTTGGAAAAATATATAGCTTGTCCAGGGGAGGGTTTATATCTCAAAAGTTAAAAGTTAATTAAATTTATTTATTATTATTTTACCCACCAAAAATATATAGTGCATAAGGCATTTTGTTTTAGGTGATAACCCAACAAAAAAACAAATGTTTGGTGATTGTCTTAAGCATGTTTGGTAATTTTCTAACTTGACTACATTATGAATAATAAGCGTATCAGTTTGATGATGTTTGGTGATTACCAACTATGTCAGACCAACTTGTGTTATTGTGTGCTGAAGAGTTCTAGGTAATGACTACAAACATTTTGGTGATTACCAAACAGTTTTAGACCAACAAATACATTTATGGAGAAGTTTAGGTAATTACTAAAACTGTTTTGGTGATTACCAAACAAGTGTAGACCAACAAATACATTTATGGAGACGTTTAGGTAATTACTAAAACTGTATTGGTGATTACCAAACAAGTTTAGACCAACAAATACATTTGTGTGGAGGATTAGGTAACTACTAAAACGATTTTAATGATGTCTAAATAATGTCAGACACTAGGTGAAACTGTAAATTGAGATTGGTTTGTATAGATTTCCAAAACATACACAAATAAACATCATGACCGAAAAAGAGATACAAAAATAATCATGAATCCCAAAATGATTGCGGGGTCCAACCAATAACTAGCAATTATAACTACCAAAATGGTTGGGGCCCCCAATCAAAAACTAGTGGATCCTTGTCAAAGTGAGAAACTTCATAACACGAAATGCACTCTGCTGCTCTCCAGGTATAAATGTTCTAGGCATATGATTCTTTAGGATGTCGCTAAGTTTGGGGGAGTTGCTTGCCTCAGGTTTTTTGTGCGGAGTAACGGGAGGTGTCTTGTTGAGGTCGAATGACACGGTTTCGCTCTCCTCCGCATTCTTCTTAGGCGTGGAGGGCTCATTGAACAAACATTTTGCCTTCTTCCTTTTTAGCTTACCCTTTACCTAAGACTACCTTAGGATCATTTAAACCTACCAAAACCCTTGGAGTTAAGTTATGGTCATTTATCTCTCGGTGGAGCAGATAACCGAAGCTTGAAGAAAGCCGCTCCAACTTTTGTGATGACTTGTACGTTTTGGAATACGCCCTATAAATTTTTTTTGCTTCCAATGTCAGGTACGCAAACCATCCAAGTATCGTGGCATCGTCATCGCTCTTGAATTGATCCATGGCCTCGCTTGGATTAGAAATTGTCTTTGCATGTCTTGTCCATCGACGGAGAACATTTCCCGAGAGGAATCGATCAAAATAAGCACATTTCATGACAACAAACATGTGGCGACATGGGAAACCAAGCGATTCAAACTTCATACAACAACAATACATTGTCTCAATTCTTTTATAATAAGCAACAATGTACTCGTGCATCTTTGTGCTCGGAGTGTGATAGCCAATAACATGTAACCTGGAACATCGGGATGGAAATGCTCAACTTGAGTATCAATGACGACGTGCATTCTTTCATAGTCAAGTTCTTTGCACATCATGTTATAAGCACCCCGCGTATATATAGTTGATGCATGTTGTTTGACATTCTTCAAGACTCCTCTGACTACCGGAGATGTGTGTTCCGAGATGTAATCATCTTCTGTCTCGGTGAATCTGATCCTTTGTAGTGCTATGTCGTACAATGCAACAAATCTATACAACTTTATTTTAGTTCGAAGAACAATCTTCAAAGTGTGGTTCATTGACTCGCATCTCTCGTGTGCTTCTCATGCCTATTCATTGGTTAAATAAGTGAGAACTTTGTACAAGAATAATTTAGGTAATTATTGGAACAAGCATAAGTAGTTAGTTAACATGGTAGATATTCACCAAAACATGTTAGGTAATTACTAAACTCTCGCGGTGATCTTCAGTGTGTACTATGAAGTTGGTATTCACTGTTTAGTAATCACCTAGAGAAGGTATGGTAATTACCTAAACATTAGAAAGCTATGCATGGAGGGAATAATTTGGATTTGTTCTTACCGGCAAAAAACTGGCCATGCATAAATGCTTCTCCCCATTTTTCCTTGGCTTTGTACAAATCCTTAGCCCATTGTTTTTCTTGCAATTTGTACTTTACAACAAGTTCACGCCATGCATCTTCAAATTCTTCTGTTGTTCGACATTTGTCAACGCATTTCATAAAGCCGCTCCCAAATCGTTTTCCTCCATTTTTTTTACATTCCTCATCAAATGCCACAAACATAATCTATGATGGGCATTTGGTAGAACAATCTTGATTGCAACGGCCATGGCCATGTCCCCATCGCTTATGACCGTGTGTGGTATATTACCTTCCCCGCATTGGATCAACTCGCTCCAAAACCCATTTATAGGTCTCCGTTGTTTCATCCGAAACCAAAGCAACAAATGAATGGGACTATTTTCCCATGGTTATTGATGCCGACGATAACAACTAATGGCTTATTGTAAGCGTTGCACTTGTAAGTCGTGTCAAACGTAATGACATTACCAAATGTTTTGTAATCACGGCGGGACGTCCCGTCATACCAAAACATCTTCTCCAAGCTTTTGTCTTTGTCCCGTGTGTATGTTAAGAAAAAGTCAATGTCATGCGTTCATGCACATAGCAAGTATGCCATTACCGCCTCTGCATCACCATCGCCAATATCTTCCTTTTGCAACTGGTGAATCGTGTTGTACATGTCCTTTGTTAGGAAAGAAACTTTGTCTGGACCTCCTGCTTCTTGAATGAAATTTCGCATTGTTACACAAGGAGAAACTCCCGAATTGATCATAGCTTTAATACGACTCTTGTCAGCCTCGGAAACATTACGATGGTTGCTGTAAAACAAAATCATTATCATAACTTGTTAATATTTTACTTGTCAATGTGAACCACACAATGGCACATTTTTTGATTTAAATCATGTTTACCGATCATATATCTCCACCTACTGACCATATTGGGTAGTATTCAAAACAAACTCAGATAATCACTGAAACAAATACATGGAGTGTTAGGTTATCACCAAACATTGTTTGATAATTACCAAATGTAGAAAAAACTAGAGACTCCAAACATTTTCATTTTCCCGGACATGCTAGGTAGTTACTAAAGCCGGGACGTAATCACCAAACATAGTTCTCGCCACTTCCTATTTATCATTATATTTTATCAACCACACCAAATTGCAAACAAGTTGCTTATCCAAATCATTACCATAAGCTTAGGTCATTACCCAGCAAGTTGTGGTAATTACCTAACAATGAAGATAATACCTTAAGAAACATCATGTTGAAAGAAGTAAATGTAATGAATCCGTCCTTGAAAATACCTTAAGAATGGCACTTGGTGTGGGGGAACAAGATCATGATTGTGGACATCGTTGAATTCCGTTGATAAAGTATTTTTTCCCGAACTTTATCCCATTTGAACTTAACAATCGCCTGACAACCGCATCTTGTAAGTGGTCTTTCGAAAGCTTTTGTATTTGGGTTTTCCAAATATTGGTTATCCCGAAAACCTTGCCTATTGCACCATATGGTTTTTGAGGTTAAGTGATCACCACTTGTACTCTTATTTGGGGTCTTGTGTCGGATCCCAAATCCTTTTACCTTCGCATACAACATATAAAAGCGAACACAGTTTTCAAGAGTATCAAAGTATAATCCCTTCATATCTTCCTCATCGAAATCTACTAGATCTTTGTCAAATTTCTCCCAAATCTCCATATCAAAGAAAGTATCAGTGGCGTCAATATCCTCATCCATCGGGGAGTTAGGTGTATCCCGAGGTTTGTCTTCTTCGTGAAATTTGCGAGTATTCTCCAAGTCATCCAAGTCATCAATATGTTGAGTATCGTCACCCTTTACGGACCTTGGTGAATGAATAGCTTCGACTTCTACATCATGTTTTTTAGTTAACTCCAAGTCGTCCAAGCCATCTATATGTTCATTGTGCTCCGTTGACGCTATGAGTTTACGTATTGTTCATACGCACTCTACTAACCTCTGAATGCAAAATGTTGAATGTAATTACAAATCCATCATTATCAATTGCTATAGCCAATGAAATTATAAAAAATGTAGTGCAATGTCAATGCAATCAAATATTTGGTTATTACCCTGATTAGGTTCCATGATTACCAAAACATTCCGAAATTGTGGTGATTTTATGAATTGGAAGTTTTCATGCAATCTATGCATCCTAGTGTCGTAGAATATATAAATATTTAATGAGATCTATAATAAGACTAGGTTTGTACTATTTGTAGACTTTTCAGCTTTCTTTAACCGTGTTTGATAATATATGCTAGTGTTGCCTCACTTGTGTTTGGTAATTACCATATGTATGTTTGGTGATTATCAAATAAATTTATAAGTTGTTTTGGTGTTATGAATTGTAAATTTTCATCTGATTACGCTACTATTGATTGGTTTTTGAATAGTTAATGATGGCTATAATAATGCTAGGTTTATACTTGTCCTATGTTTTTGAATTCCCTTAACTGTGTTAGGAAATTCTGTATACTTTTGGTAACTACCTAAATATATGCAGATCATTACTAAACATTAACTATACAATGAAACATTTATACCACTATTTATGGAAAAAAATACCATTGAAAGAGAAAGATAAGTTTCACCACTTTATTTAAACTTAGAATCTTCAATTTGGTAGTTTTTTTTTCCAAAAATTAAATTGAAATGCTTTGTTTAGTTCAAAATTTCTAAGGTTTACTTATTTTTTTTTTTACTTTTAATTTATGTAGAACTACAATACTAAAAAAGTAAAATCTTAAGCATTTTTTTATTTTATGAAAGTCAAATACTACATTTATTGTTGTTACAACCATAAAAAAAATACAATAAATGCTTTAGATGATGATTATGAATGTTATCATGATAATATTTTGAGGAAATTGTGATTTCATATAATAGAAGTAAAGAGTCTTTATGTAACATTAATGAATAATTCATAGTTTAAGAACAAAAATATAAATTTAGGATATAAAAAATCTAACCTTTTTCTTATTGGATGAAGGTTTCCTCCAATGGAGATTGAACTTGACTTTGATGGCGTGTGTTACAAAAGTCAGAAAATATAGGTTAGGGCATAAAAAAATTATATTTTCTTTTACCTTTATTTTTGTTAAATTTTTTTGATATTTTTTCATTATGGGGAAACCGCCCCTTTTAGTATTATTTCCCCCTTTTCTCTTCCCACTCTTCCTCTTTCTTTACTCACTCTCATTTTCTCTCTCCCTCCCAAACCGCCATTTTCCTCTCTACATCATCCCCTGTTTTTTTTTTCATTTCTCTCGACTCCCTATCAACGACCGTGCTAAACTACCGGCGTGAAAACCTGCACAGGTCGCCTCAAAACGCTTTACGAGGTTTATTTTCCTCCCACATTTTCATCAATTTTTGGTTTCTTTTTTTAGAGCAAGTATAGTGTTGTTCCTTGTTTTTGTTTTGTTTTTTCTATGTTTCAATGGTTTTTTTCCTATGTTTGAATGTACATATTTTGTGACTGAATTATATGATTGGGTTGGTTTGTTATGAAAAGTACTTATTTTGAATTTTGCCCTAAAAAGTTGTCAGTGTTGTAAAATAAGTATTTTATGGGTTTGGTTATACTGTGGTTTTAGGATGGTCCTTGATGAAGAACATTGAGTAAATCGACTTGTGCATGTAATATGTGGTGATTACAAAGAGAATTTTGGTTATTATCTTCATTTTTTGGAATGATGTATATTATTCGAGTTGTTTCATTTGTCAACTTCTTTGTTTTTTCTTCAAAATGTAATGGAAAATTATATATTGTGTCAATAGAGTTTTGTGACACTCAATTCTTAAGGCAATATATTGGTTAAATTTGTTGCTATTTATGCTTCAGATGTGGTATGTTTATCAAGAAGATGCAACATATGCTGATTACCTAAATATTATTGGTGATACGTGTAATAAGTTTGGTAATAACCAAAACTATTTTGGTTATTATCAAAACCGTTAAGTAATTGTGATTTTTGTTAAATGTTGAGATTCTTTTAATGTTGTTAGGCAAGATGTCAAAGAGAAAGCAACCCGAATCAGATGAGGTAGCTGTCATACCTCTTGCTAAACGGCAAACCAACATGCCGAGTGCATCCACAAGCAAGGTATGGACGCAACTATAACTCTTTAAGGACTTTTGTTGCCTTTTTAGAAACTCTATAATTTGATTAATAATTAATACTTTATAATATCCACACAGAGTACATAGTCAACTTTAGGAGATGTTGAGCTGTTTGTTGATGTCATTAAAAAGTTTTCGAGAGAGAAGAAGAACGTTTTGACCCAACTTGGTTTTGATTGCTTGTTTTCCATAAGTTGCAAGGTAATAAGGAAAACGATGTGTAATGGGTGATTGACCACTTCGATCCTAAAACACACATCTTAGATATTCATGGGAAACAAACTGTAATAACCCCGACGCATGTGGAATGGTTGTTGGGATTTAAAAGCGTAGGATTTGATATTGAGAGTAAAATGCTTGAAAACGATTATGAGGAAAGGTTTATGGGGTTGGCTAATATGGATTTAGATAATATGGCTGTCAATCTACGCAAACTTGATCATGACGACAAGTTGTTCAAGGCGTTGTTCACCCTCTTCATGATGACTGCACTACTTTCACCCACTCTTGATCGTAAACCGAAGGAGGGATGGCTTCATGCTGTGGTTAACGCGGAGATGATTCCGCAATGGAATTATGTCAAGTTTTTCTTCGACACTTCGGTCAGTGAAGTGGCTAAATTTCAAGCCAAGCCATCCGGTGCAAATGTTGGTGGTTGTTTCCTGTTTTGGATGGTAAGTATTCATTACTTATTTGCCTCTCCACATGTATAATAGTTGGTCTAACATTGTTTGATAATAAGCAAAATGGTTTTAGTAATGACCTAAACCTCTTTTGATCACATACAAGTTGGTCTGACTTTGTTTGGTAATCAGCAAACGTGTTTTAGTAATTACCTAAAACTCTTTAGAACAGAAGTATATAAGTTGGTCTGATATTGTTTAGTAATCACCAAAATTGTTTTAGTAATTGCCTAAATCTCTTCAGAACACAATATAGTGTTCTTGATGAGTTTGGGGATTTCCCTTGATGGATTATGTCATAGCCTAAATGATTTGGGGCATATCTTCACATAATCATCTGATTAATTTGTCTTCTTAACATATTTGATAATTACCAACATGTTTAGGTGAGGTCTAAAGTAAAATGTATATGATACAATTTTCCATTGTATGGTTTACCTTGAGTAAATAAACAATTATTTTGGAATTGTTATATCTGTAACAGTTGATTTTCACTGAGTACTCTTCGCTTTCTGGCCTTGACGAGATTTGGAGGTTTAACACTCTAAGAGTGGTTGACTGGAGTGATGCCAACACCAAGCGCTTGAATGACGCCGTCCTTAACTTGCAAGATGCTTACAGAACCCCGAGAGTGAGTTTGTAAATGATCATTAAGTCCTTCATTTTCAAATTGTTTTCTCACAATTTATGAAAGTAATTGTTTATTGTTTTGTTTATCTCAGTTGATGAACAAGATTGAAAATGAGAAGGAGTTGATCAAGGGAAATTTGCCGAGCGATTTTGCGGCCAATTGCTTGAAGATGCAGTTTGTCATATTGAACAAAATTGACCAACTCTCGCAGAATTTCAACCAAATGTTCAAATGGATGCTTGAAGGTTCGTGCTCTAATAGTTTAATTCATATGTAATATGTTATGCTTGAATTAATTTGGGCTCTATGGTGGTTAAATTAAGATGCTAATTTCTTATGTAGATTGGTTGATGAATTATAATGCTAGTTATAATGGTGTACGTTCATATAATAAAAGTTCTCGATGATTGCGTAAACTTTTGTTGGTGTTTACCAAAGGTATTGTTTGATAAACATGAAGTAGTTTTTGAACTTCTAAACCTTTTAAATTCGAAGTTTATGTCTCGATGTCGTCATTCATAAAATAAAATGCAAGAATCTTATTATCATGTTAAAATATAAACGATATGCAAATTTAGAGTATGGTTTGGTTCATGAGATATCATGATAAATATATAGGCTGAACTATGTTTCATGATTACCTATCATATATTTGGTAATCACCAAACTCATTATGGTGATTACCTAGCACTCCATCTTCTTACTGTCAAACATGGTAACACCAAATTACTTTAAGTAATTACCTTATGTACTTGTATTCTGAAGAGATATAACACTTTTGGTGATTACCAAACTATATCAGTTGAACTTGTTTGTGTAATGAAATGGTTTAGGCAATTACTAAAAAGGGTTTGGTCATTACCAAACAAGGTTTGACTAACATATACATTTGTGATGAAGTTTAGGTACTTACTAAAACTAAGTTGGTGATTACCAAACAAAGTCTGACCAAACAAAAGTTTTTTTAATATTGTATCTAAGGATGAAATGTTATAAATTAGAGAAGTTTATTGGATAGGTTTGATCTTTGTTACTTGATTGTTTCTAATCTTATCATGTGATTGTTTATGAAGAACAAACCAGTAAACAGGTTGGCCAAAACTCAGATGGTGATGATGATGAAGATAATGATGAACAATTCAGTGATGTCAGCCATATGTCTAAGAGTGAGAAAGCTGGCACGGATTCTGCTAGTGACAACGATGTCGAGGAGTTGCAGCAGCCGACTCAACGAAAAAAGAAGTTGACATTTGCCAATGTACCTCAGGAGAGTAAGACACCAAAAAAGGGTAAGACACCCAAAAAGGGTAAGACACCAACAAAGAATGATTGGAAGGTTACACCTAAGTCCAAAAAAACACCTCAATTGCATAAAGAACCTGAAAAGGGTAAGGCACAACAAAAGATTAAGAAAACTCAAAAAGGAGAGGAGGATGTAATTAGTGCTGAGGAGATTGGTGATGTTGATGTTGAACCCTATTCTCTCAATTAAGGGTGTTGAAGAGAAAGGAGGAAGTGAGAAAGAAAGCGATGTGAAGGGGAAGGGAAAAAAAGAGGCACTAAAAAAGAAACAACAGGTTTATAAGAAGAAAGAGGAAGAAAAGAAGGAAGAGCAGAAGACAGAAAAAAAGAAAAAGGTGGAACAAGAGAAGGTGGAGGAAGAGAAGAATCATGAGGCAAGAAAAAAGAAAAAGGAGGATCAGAAGAAGGAAAAGAAAGATGAGAAGAAGGAAGAGAAGGAGGAAAAGAAGGTTGAGGAGGAGGAAGATGAAGAAACGGAGATTGAGGCAGAGGAAGATGCGAAGAAGGACAAGAAAAATGAACCTGACAATGATGATGACAATGGGTCAGGAAAAGGCAATGGTGCAGGTGGGACTTCGTCTGAGAATAAGGCCGAGGAAAGCTCGGAGCCTCCTATGGAGCAAGGGGGTGAGCCTAATCCTCTAGATGACACTACCAATGCACCAACTGAAGAGGACAAAGATAAAGACCCTGCTGTGAAGGGAAAGAAAAACAAATATCTTAAGGTACATTTTTCACTTTGATATTATTTCGTAATAACCTAAAAATGTTAAGGTAATAAGTACAAATTACTGATTCTATTTTGGTTATAACCTAAAGACATTTAGGTTATGACTTAACATGACAGGAGCTGAGTTTTCACTTTCATATAATTTGGTGATAACCTAAAAATGTTTTGGTACTTCCCAAACATGACTGATTTAACTTTCTTACTGTTTGGAATTACCTAAAGAGGTTTAGGTAATATTCAAGCAGGACTGATTCAACTTTGATCATTACCCAAACTTATTTAGGTAATAACTTAACATAGACAGAAATACAATTGTCACTATTTTCCTCGTTTGGTGATTACCAAACAGTTTAGGTAATAATCATACATAACTGTTTCTTGTTTAAAAGTAATAAAAAAAATAACTTCATCAATGATTGCATTTAGGATGAGGTGAAGTTGAATTTCAAGATCGAGATTGCCACAATCCGTCACGTATTGCGCGGATTGGAAAAGACTCAGAAGGATATTGTGGAGTATGTGTTTGATGAGACAAAGGACATGGAGTATGTTTATGTGATAATTCTTTTATCGGCTTTCTTTCTTTGCTTGTCATTACTATTTAATGTAAGGTGATTTTGTTTGTTTGGCAAGCAAGTGAGTTATTAGTTGATTCCGAGTGGATCCAGGCAACACGTTCCGACCTCCGTACTCTATATCCTACGAACCGCTTGTCACGGAAACGGTATGGGCATCTATGTCACTCCATTAATTACACATAAACATAATAGTTAACTGATATTAAGCACACATGCAGGCTATCAATGTAGCTGGGGTCAGAGTGAGTGTGAAAAACCCATCTTCGTTCTACATCCCAACAACATTCCGAGTACGTTATTTATATAGAAAATGTTTTCATCTTTTATTTTCCTTTTAATTTTAAATTATGTAGTATGTTTATTTTATTTACCTTACACTTTTTAATTATTTACTATGTGTTATTTTCGTGAAGTACATGGAACCGGCAAATTTTGATAAGAAAGAACATGCTGATGGGAAGCAAGGACTATTGCCGTATAATCCACTTGTTAAGACGACCTACCCGTCTACAATACTTTCTCGATGCCGTCGGTATACACTATGCACTCCTTAGACAAAAGATCTATTCCTAACTTCTCTTTTAATGGGGTCCCGATATTCATGATGTAGTTTCTTGTTCCTCTGTGGTTGCCGGACCCAAATCATTGGTTCCTAATTATTATCTCATTGCCGCAATGTTGTACATACTTCCTTGATTCGGATCCTGGGGCAAATTCTAAAAAGCGATTTAAGTATGCCGGGAACAGGTCTAACTTCAAAACAAATCTTATTAGTACTTTATACGAAGGGTTAATATTGTGAGTCGTTTAAATTTTTTTAACTTTGACCAACGTAGGTGAAGAAGTTGTCTCAATTTCTCGTCGATCGGAAAGAAGAATGCATACAAGCAGAAAGATCGATGATATGCCTACTTGGCACCGAAATCTGTCCGTATTCCAGTTCAGAAAATGGGTAATTTTCCAATAACATATAGGTCATTTATAATAGTGATCTTGGGTTTAAGAAATCATGTTAATTAATTGTTAAATCATTTGCAGATATGATTGTGGGATGTATGTCATTAAGCTGTTGGAGACAAAGGAATTTGGAGGTTGGAACAACCCTCAAGCATTTTAAGGTAAGTGCTCGGGGTTATTTGGTAATTACCATAACATGTTTAATTACTACCAAAAACATGTACAACTTTTTTTTTGGTTTTCTTGCCGTCTTAGGTAATTACCTATAGTTTTCCAAATCATTACATAGCACCAATTGGTTTTTCATAAAAGGTGCTTCATTAACTTGGTTTTTGTTGTCTTAATGTAGGATATGGACAGGTACCGCATCGACACCTTGGTCGATGCCATTTGCTGGGAGCATAATACTCTCAAAGATGAGATTGTGGCCAAGTCGTTGAATTCCTAAAAAACTATTTTCGTTATAATATTAAAGAACTTCGCTTTCTGGTTTGGATAATTTTTATTTACATGACATCTGTTTGGATATTATTTCACTAAAGCATGTAATTTGTTTATGACTATGATGTTTAATGTAATATCCTAACACTGATGGGAGGTTAGTTTTGTATATAATATGGATGTTTTAGTTGCATAATGCATGTGGTGGATAATGTATTCATGATATGAAGCTAACATTTTATAAGATAAAAAATATCCGGCCAAAAACTTCGGAAACTTTAGGTAATTACTATAAGGGGTTCCAAAGAATTACCAAAGCTTTACAAAAACTAAGAGAAGTCTCAAAACCGTCAATTTCAAAGTATATTAAAATAAACAATTCAAATCAACAATCTTAAGTACGGATTAATCAATATGATATAAATGTGTTAATCCAAATAACCCCAAAGTAGGTTTGGTATAGCCGAAAACAATTGACATTCCACTACAATGGAGAAGATTCTTTTGAGAGATTGTTCGACCATTTCATCCCGCTGTTCACATAAACATTCGATCGATGAAACTTTCATGTCAGCAAAGTCATTCAATTGAATCATTTTAAAGCAAAATAAAAAAGGAAAAAAATGCAACTTTTTTATCCCGATGCAATATTATCATATAAACCACTTAAAACCTCATGGATTAAGTTTTCAATAACCCACATCTTAACCATATAATTCCCCCATCATATATGTTATAATCAGATGATTTGAGGACATTGTCCAAGACAATTATTATTTTAGGTAAAGCCCTAAAATTGTTTAGATAATGACCTAAAAGGTTTGGTAATAACCTAATTTAATTAGGTGATTACATAACATATATAGTGCTTATGTTAGGTCATGACCAAAATATATTTGGCAATAATGTAAACCATGCATTAACTTGCACAAAAAACAATTGACATTTCACTACAATGGAGAGGATTTTTTTGAGAGATTGTTCGACCATTTCAATCCTCTGTTAAAATAAACATTCGATCGATGAACCTTTCATATCACGAAAGTCATTCAATTCAATCATTTCAAAGCAAAAGTAAATGGAAAAAATGCAACGGTTTTCACCGATACAATCTTATCATGTAAACCACTTAAAACCTCATGGATTAAATTATCAATAACTCACATCTTAACCATATAATTCCCCCATCATATATGATATAGTCACATGAATTGAGGCCATTGCCCAAGACAATTATTATCTTAGGTAATTCCCTAAACGTTTTTGTAATATCATAATCTAATTAGGTTATTACCTAACATATGCAAAGTGGTCATGTAAGGTCATGATCAAAATATCTATAGTGATTACCTAAACTCTGCATTCACTTGCACAAAAACATGTCACATTCCACTACAATGGAGAGGATTCTTTTGAGAGATTGTTCGACCATTTCAATCTGCCGTTCACATAAACATTCTATCGATGAACCTTTTATATCACCAAACTAACCCTAATTCTATCATTTGAAAGCAAAAGAAAAAGGAAAAAAATGCAACTTTTTAGCCCCATCTAATCTTGTCATATAAACCACTTAAAACCTCATGGATTAAGTTATCAATAACTCATATCTTAACCATATAATTCCCTCATCATATATGTTATAGTCACATGATTTGAGGACATTGTCCAAGACAATTATTATTTTTGGTAATGCTCTATAATGGTTTAGGTAACGACCTAAAAGGTTTGGTAATAACCTAATCTAATTAGGTGATTACATAACATATATAGTGCTTATGTTAGGTCATGACCAAAATATATTTGGCAATAATGTAAACCATGCATTAACTTGCACAAAAAACAATTGACATTTCACTACAATGGAGAGGATTTTTTTGAGAGATTGTTCGACCATTTCAATCCTCTGTTAAAATAAACATTCGATCGATGAACCTTTCATATCACGAAAGTCATTCAATTCAATCATTTCAAAGCAAAAGTAAATGGAAAAAATGCAACGGTTTTCACCGATACAATCTTATCATGTAAACCACTTAAAACCTCATGGATTAAATTATCAATAACTCACATCTTAACCATATAATTCCCCCATCATATATGATATAGTCACATGAATTGAGGCCATTGCCCAAGACAATTATTATCTTAGGTAATGCCCTAAACGTTTTTGTAATATCATAATCTAATTAGGTGATTACCTAACATATGCAAAGTGGTCAAGTAAGGTCATGATCAAAATATCTATAGTGATTACCTAAACTCTGCATTCACTTGCACAAAAAACATGTCACATTCCACTACAATGGAGAGGATTCTTTTGAGAGATTGTTCGACCATTTCAATCCGATGTTCACATAAACATTCTATCGATGAACCTTTAATATCACCAAACTAACCCTAATTCTATCATTTGAAAGCAAAAGAAAAAGGAAAAAAATGCAACTTTTTAGCCACATCTAATCTTGTCATATAAACCACTTAAAACCTCATGGATTAAGTTATCAATAACCCATATCTTAACCATATAATTCCCTCATCATATATGTTATAGTCACATGATTTGAGGACATTGTCCAAGACAATTATTATTTTTGGTAATGCTCTATAATGGTTTAGGTAACGACCTAAAAGGTTTGGTAATAACCTAATCTAATTAGGTGATTACATAACATATATAGTGCTTATGTTAGGTCATGACCAAAATATATTTGGCAATAATGTAAACCATGCATTAACTTGCACAAAAAACAATTGACATTTCACTACAATGGAGAGGATTTTTTTGAGAGATTGTTCGACCATTTCAATCCTCTGTTAAAATAAACATTCGATCGATGAACCTTTCATATCACGAAAGTCATTCAATTCAATCATTTCAAAGCAAAAGTAAATGGAAAAATGCAACGGTTTTCACCTATCCAATCTTATCATGTAAACCACTTAAAACCTCATGGATTAAATTATCAATATCCCACATCTTAACCATATAATTCCCCCATCATATATGATATAGTCACATGAATTGAGACCATTGCCCAAGACAATTATTAATTTTAGGTAATGCCCTAAAATTTTTCAGGTAATGACGTAAAATTTTGGTAATATCCTAATATAATTAGGTGATTACATAACATATATAGTGCTTATGTTAGGTCATGACCAAAATATATTTGGTAATAACGTAAACCATGCATTAACTTGAACAAAAAACAAATGACATTTCACTACAATGGAGAGGATTCTTTTGAGAGATTGTTCGACCATTTCAATCCGCTGTTCACATAAACATTCGATCGATGAACCTTTCATATCACGAAAGTCCTTCAATTCAATCATTTGAAACCAAAAGAAAAAGGGAAAAGAATACAACGTTTTACACCGATGCAATCTTATCATTTAAACCACAAAAAATCTCATGGATTAGGTTATCAATAACCCACATCTTAACCATAAAATCCTCTCATCACATATGTTATAGTCAAATGATTTGAGGACATTGCCCAACACAAATATTATTTTAGGTAATGCCCTAAAATTGTTTAGGTAATGACCTAAAATGTTTGGTAATATCCTAATCTAATTAGGTGATTACATAACATATATAGTGCTTATGTTAGGTCATGACCAAAATGTATTTGGTAATAACGGAAACCCTGCATTAACTTGCACAAAAGACAAGTGACATTCCACTACAATGGAGAGGATTCTTTTGAGAGATTGTTCGACTATTTAAATGTTGTTTCACATAAACATTCTATCGATGAACCTTTCATATCACCAAAGTCATTCAATTCAATCATTTTAAAGCAAAAGAAAAAGGAAAAAAATGCAACGTTTTAGCCCGATCCAATCTTATCATATAAACCACTTAAAACCTCATGGATTATGCTATCAATAATCCAAATCTTAACCATATAATTCCCCCATCATATATGTTATAGTCACATGATTTGAGGCCATTGCCCAAGCCAATTATTATTTTATGTAATGCCCTAAAATGGTTTAGGTGATGACGTAAATTGTTTGGTAATATCCTAATCTAATTAGGTGATTACCTAACATTTATAGTGGTTGTATTAGGTCATGACCAAAATATCTATAGTGATTACCTAAACTCTGCATTCACTTGCACAAAAAACAAGTGACATTCCACAACAATGGAGATGATTCTTTTTAGAGATTGTTCCACAATGTCAATCCGGTGTTCACATAAACATTCTATCGATGAACCTTTTATATCACCAAAGTCATTCAATTCTATCATTGAAAACAAAATAAAAAGGAAAAAAAAAATGTAACTTTTTAGCCTGATGCAAGCTTTTCATATAAACCATTTAAAATCTCATAGATTAGGTTATCAATAACCCACATCTTAACCATACAATTCCCTCATCATATATATGTTATAGTCACATGATTTGAGGTCATTGCCCAAGACAATTATATATTAGGTAATGCCCTAAAATTTGTTAGGTAATGACCTAACAGGTTTGATAATATCCTAATATAATTAGGTGATTACCTAACATATATAGTGGTTATGTTAGGTCATGACCAAAATATCTTTAGTAATTACCTAAACCTTGCACTAACTTGCAAAAAAAACCAGTGACATTCCACTGCAAATGGGGCCTCGAAAATGCTGCAAATTTGTTTCATCTAATTGCTAAACTAAAGTATGATCTTTGCATCAAATATAACCGAATAAAAGTGTGAAGTGCATTGATTTATTGCAATTATCTCACGCACCTTAATTTTATTTTTGGTCATGTCCAAAATATGTTTAGTAATTATCAATATTTATTTATGTTTGGTCATGTCCTAAATATATTTAGTAATTACCAAACTACTGTAGTAACTTAGACAGAAAACCAGCTCAACCTCCCATGGAGGTCGCGAAGAATCTGATTTTTTTTTTTTTTTTTGCATCATACCTAAACTAAAGTATGAACTACTCAAATGTAACCACAAATTATCGCATAAAAGTGTGGTGTGTATTGTTTTAGAGCAATTTAATCACCAATACCGGCATTTTTATTTTCCCTAAAACCCTAGATTTTTTTTAAAAAAAAATTTCATAAATTGCAAGTTTAATCTAACTCAAACACACAAATGAAGATAGAAAATCATTAATTCGTTACAATATGCGAAATATTCATGTCAACTTACATCCATTTCATCTACGGGTGAATTGTTTAGATCAAAATCCATGCAGGTGAAGTTCAACAATGGAGGTGAGGGTTTGGGGCGAAATGGGGGTGAAGAATGGGACGAAATGGAGGAAAAAGATGGAAGATATGGTCGAAATTGAGGGAGAAGGTGGAAGAATGGGTCGAATTTGGGAGGAATTCGGTTGAGAATGGTGATTTTTTTGTGAAGAACACCAAGAACAAGGAGGAGAGAGAAAATGGGTAAAAAAAAATTTGGTCTAATTTTTTTTTCCAAATTAAAAGTACTATTTGGAAGCTGAAAAAAAAATTTCGGATTTTTTCAAAAAAAATTTTTTTTATTATTTTTTCGATTTTCAGAAATTCATTTCATAAATTTTGGTAAATAAACAAAATCAAAAGAAAATAATTTTGACAATTAAAAGAAAAGGGAAAAGAAAAACAATGTGGGTCCCACACATACAAATGTGTGGCTCACATTGTTTTGTCTCCATGGTCTGAAAAAATTTCAGACCATACAAGAAACATCCCTAAAAGACACTAATTTTTTTTTTCTGGACCATGGGGGGCCAAGGCCCGGGTAGGCCCCCCTTGTATCCGCCCCTGGTCGTATTATCGTTTTAGAAAGTTGATTAACATCTCCTTCCTTAATCTCCTTCCAAGAAATTATTTCTTGCTCTTCCTTTTCTGCTGGACATTGATTTAATCATTAAAATATGTTTTAGGAAACTTTGATTAGAAGCTGTTCAACAAACATCATCAGATAACTCTATTGAAGTTACTCATCTGGTAAAAATTAAAAAAGAGACGAGTAATAGAGTAAATTCAAACATAATCAGAAAACCTTGTGAAATAATAGAGTGTATCATAGGTACTTTAACAAAAGCAAATTAAAAAAGAGAAGAGTACAAAACAAGTGGGTCCTTTATAATTAAATAATAATAATCCCAAGTCATTAAGCAACTTATGTGGTTCACATAATATTAAAACAAGTGAGTCATTTTATATTCTCATATTTGGGGGGGCACTTGGGCTTCTTACCCAAATCGATCAACGTGCCTGCTTTTTTATCATTGTTGTTGGTATATTAGGAGTAACATTGTTAGTGGATGTTTTAATTGCCTGGGCCAAATAAAACGAACAAGCAATTTAACTAACCAAAAATTAAGAAATATGAATTTTTCAACGACAAAGATCCACAATCATATGATAATATGTTCCAAGAACATTATTTGATACAAACTATTCTCGTCATCCAAATTGGACTCTCCTTGTTTTCATATAATTAAAATCATATATGATCGAATCAATTGTAAACTCCTCAGCATTATCCTTCTCTATATACACAATCAAGTACTCCGATAGAAAGTCATCCTCCATCTTAATTCGAAAGGTAGTTTTAACAATTTTCATTGCTGAAAAAGCTCTCTCAGTAGTTGTTGTACTAACAGGAAGAGTTAAAATTAGTCGAATCAATCTATCAACTAAAGGATAGACATTGGACTTACCAATTTCAGCTAAAGTTCGACATAAATCAGTTATGGAACGTAAAATTTTCATCTCATTATGATTAGAGACACATCGGTAAAATAGCTGAAGTTGGTACATCAAATGAAACTGATCATCTTCAGAAAAGTCGTCAGGATAGTACTTTTCTGCAAGACGGCAAAGGTTATCCACATTGAAGTTTTTATATCCCTTGTTAGGATTCAAAGATGCACTTATGACAAGAAGCTCTGTTGTTTTCTCACTGAAACGACTATTTATTTCCTACAATTGCTATTCCGTAGTAGTTGTGAACACATCAATTTTATAATGATGCTCCACTTATATGATATCTTTGTTACGTCGAGATTGTATTAAATCAGAATAACTAGCTTGCATATCTGGGAGTAGAGTGCCATGTCTATTGCAAAATGAGAGTACTTTGTCCAATAGATCTTTCCACCCTTCATCTCTGAGATCTTGAATTAAGGATTTTGTATCAACAAGTAAATCCATAGCATGCAAAATATCTTGTGATTTTTGTTGCAAGGCTCGACAAAGTAAATCTGTGAACGCCATGAGTTCTTTCATCATATTCAAAATGAATACGAAATCAAATGCTAATAATTTTTTAAGAGCATAATTAGCATCCCCTCGCTGCGAATATGTAGTTCGACGATCAATGGCTATTTTCTCTAGTATTGTACGTGTCGCATTGAACATTCTCAGTAAACTGCAAATTGATTTAAGATGTGAACTCCATCTAGTATCTCCAAAACGTTGTAATGTACCAATTTGATTCATCCCTTTTCCAGTATCAACCTCCACAATTTCAATCAGGTGCTCCAACTCAGCTAAACTAGTTAACTATCCTGTAACTCATCATGACGCTTGGAAGAAGAACTAACAATATTCACAATAAAAATTAAATCTTTGAAGAAATCATGAACCTCAGATACTTCTCTTGGGGCAGCAATAAGAGCTAATTACAACTGATGGGCTAGACAATGCACATAATATGCATAAGGGCAATCATTTATAAACAAAGCTTGTCAACCATTCCACTCCCCATGCATATTGCTAGCTCCATCATATCCCTGACCTCTAAGATCTTTAATATTCAGCTCATGAATAGACAAAACCGTTGTTATTTCATCTTTGAGAAATCTAGAAGTTGTATCTTTGACATGCACCAAGTCAAAAAAATCGCTCTTGTACAATACCATCTTTATTAACAAATCTTCTAACAATAGCCATTTTCTCTCTCTTAGATACGTCTTGTGATTTATCTATGATTATGCAAAATTTTGAATTACCAATCTCCTTTCAAATTTGATTATGCACTTTTTTAGCAAAGACATGCAAAATTTGCTTTTGAATTGACGGAGCAATATATTTGGCATTCTGTGGTGCATTTGCTGGCATCACACCTCGTACATCCTTGTTATGGGAAGCAATGAGTTTTAACATCTCTAAAAAGTTTCCTTGATTTTTGGACACGACACTATCATCATGTCCCCTAAACGCACACTTTTGAAATGTGAGCCCTTTTACAACATTTATAGAATCCGATAGTCTTAAACGATTATCTGCAATCTATTTTGGAGTGAGATTTTCAAATGCAGGGTCTATATGACCTTAATATTGTGAATATTCTCCCAACAATGACCAGAATATCCATGAGCTGAATTAATGTCTCTTCCCATATGGGATACAAATGCACAATCTTTTCTACCAACTCTCTTCCAATTTCTAAATCCTTGTACTGTAAAAGTATATGAACCAACTTTCCCCAAAGGTTTCTTATCGGCAAGAAAGCATGGGAAACAATAGGCAGCATCATTTGTTGCTGAATACCCTAGCCATGTAAAAGTCTTAAACCAATTAGATACAAATCGACTTGGATTGCTTTCTGGACCTGATAAGGGATACTCAGATAAATTAATTTGGTAAGGTCCAAACTCAATGAACTTGCCCACAATTTCTCGTTGTATCCCCGAGGTATAAGTACTAATTGGCTTACGCAATGCTGGATTACGCACAAAAGAAGTGTCCCTACTATTAGGTTGTTCATTCGGTATCTAAGTTGGATTATCTGGAATCACATTGTTTGTCGTCTCATTAGGATCATCAAAGTTGGCGTTATCAACATTTATTTCTGGAGTAGGTTTTTGTTTTTGGAAGTACGAATCAATGGTTTTTATCTTCATATTTTAAACCTAGAAAAAATATATACTGAATTCTATTAATACTATATCAGATTAAGACATTTTGAATTTTAAAAAATATCATATGTAAAGAAAGAAGTTATAATATACTTTGGAAAAAATTGACAACAGAGGTCTCAACTTCGGGTGATAATTTTTAAAAGGTCTGAACTATTGATTAACCTGTGTAGGTCCTAACTTTAGGGGGTCTTAACTTTTAGCGGGCCTTAGTGACTTGAAACTGACTTAATAGGTCATCACTTGTAAAACTTGGGTCACACTAGAAGGGTTAATTGAGGGAAGGATGTAGGAACTAGGTGAGAATTCTAAAAAAATCGTCAGTTTTAAGTCATCGAGCCCGCTAAAAGTTAAGACCTCCTAAAGTTGGGACCTACACAGGTTAATCAATAGTTCAGACCTTTTAAAAATTATCACCCGAAGTTGAGACCTCTGTTGTCAATTTTTCCTATACTTTGTCTAGCAAAGTTAAGTAATTGACTCAACTATTAAGTTCGTCTGCAATCGAACAAGTAACAATAACATGATACAACCAAAGAGTAAAAAAAATTATTGAAAATTATTGAAACAAAGTACAAACGCGGAACGTCATCATCATTCATCCCACGGTACATGCTTATTGTGAATCGTGATTTGTGAGAATTGGATACTACATTATTTTATTCAAGCAATCGAGCAGAAGCAAATCAAGATTTAAGTTGAAGGGTTGAAAATTGCAAGAATGGAGTAATAAAATATGAGAAAAGTAAAAAACACTCAATAATTAAATTAATAAAATATGAGAAAAGTAAAAGGCACATGATAATTAAATATAGGATTAAAGAAAGTACATGTACTCTTGTAGATTGTGAGGTTGGAGAACCAAGAAAGCTATGAATTTTGCTGTAATAGGCGTGCACCTGTCAATTGTATTGTGAAGTACTCTGTAGACAAATCAGAAAAGCACAATAGGTTTGTAGAGTTTGTACTGTAGCAAAGTAGCAAACTGCAGACTGTAATATGTAAACCGACTAGGATAGGGACTAGGGCTTAGGCAACCTAGGCTTTTTAGATTTTGTAACTAAATATGTTTTTTAAACCTCGGGATGCTGTAATTTTTTGGGTTATTTTATGTATACTATAATGGGCCTCTAAAATACAGTAATTTTTTTCTGGACCATGGGGGCCAAGGCCCGGGTAGGCCCCCCTTGGATCTGCCCTGGTCTTATTATCAGTTTTTGTTTTTAGAAAGTTGATTAACATCTCCTTCCTTAATCTCCTTCCAAGAAATTATTTCTTTCTCTTCCTTTTCTACTAGACATTGATTTAATCATTATAATATGTTTTAGGGAACTTTGATTAGAAACTGTTCAACAAACATCATCAAATACTCTATTGAAGTTACTCATCAGGTAAAAATATAAAAGAGAAGAGTAATAGAGTAAATTCAAACATAATCTGAAAACATTGTGAAGTAATAGAGTGTATCATATAATAAAAGCAAATTAAAAAAGAGAATAGTACAAAATAAGTGGGTCCTTTATAATTAAATAATAATAATCCCAAGTCATTAATCAGCTTATGTGGTTCACATAATATTAAAACAAGTGGGTCCTTTTATATTCTCAGATTTGGGGGGAGGGGCTACCTTTTTGTCATTGTTGCTGGTATATTAGGAGTAACATTGTTAGTGGATGTTTTAATTTTCAATTGTTATCTGTATGGCTTTAGGCTTACTGCTATTTGGTGTTGGGGATGTTAGTAATTTGTGCTAATTGAATTAGAATTGGAATTACTACTGCATTTTGAACCTAAAGTTCTTTTATTTATAAATTGGCTTAGTGACATTTTTTTTATCATTTGTAGATGACTTTTTCTACGTATAATGACTTCACAAGGTTGGCTGAACAAGTTAAAAAAACCACAGTAAAAATCAGATTCACACAAAACCCAGCAAAATGGAAAGATTATTGGACTGGGACTGTTATTGGGCAAGTAGGCTCTATGACAATTATATTAACTGTTGCACACGGTTTAAGAGGAGTTGATAAACCCTTGCTATTTGGTGACAAATTACTCGAAGTAGTTTTCTTTGGGTCCAGCGATGCTTTTCCGAGTAACATTGAGGTGATAATAGCATATGCGAAAATACTAATTTTGAGTGTTCCTCAAACAGTTAAACAACCTAAAATGTTATTTGCACCGAAGGAGGAATGGGATCTCCAATACATTCAATCCCTTATGTGTGTAGCACATCCGATGGGACGAGAGTGGAGGGAGCTAGTGGGAGAGTTAGGTGCCCGGAATTTTTGAATGATGGAGAATGCTACGATAAGAACATGATTATGTTTGATCATGATTTGGATTTGGTGGTGGGCTCGTCTGGGGCCGCATTGTTAAATGCACAATGTCAAATAGTTGGCCTCCAATCTCAAGAGCTTCTTCATTCTCTAAGCATAATTAGTGGAGATCGACTATTACATGCCCTTGGTGCCAAAGAGAATGAGAGGAGATCTAAGGTATCTAAAAACACCCAAGGAAAGTCTCCCATTAGTTCTGGCTCTGCACTTGAAGATAATCTATCTGTTAATTTTTCGGAGATAAATCTTCACCGGCATCATGTTGTAACTATTTCATATCGACCCTCTTCTCTTAACCAAGCTGTTCATATTTAGTACCTAGAAATGGTATTTCGAGCAAACCTTTCAACTCACAAGGATGATGAATCACTTAGCCTTAACAACTTGATTAAAAAGCATATCTACAATAAATTATCTTCCTCTAAGAATGCTTCATCATCTTCATAGGTATTACCTTTCTCTATCTTTGATTACATATCATATATGCCGCCTCCTTTTTTTAGTGTATATCAAATGTAGTTTGGCTCATGAGATGTTAGCTAATTGTCATTGTTGCTAAAATATTATATGTGCTTGTCTTGAAAGTTGACTTAACGTCTTTGTCTTTTAGAAAAGGACCTTAAACCTATGAGTTGCCTATAGATTGGAATGGTTAAAAAACCTTTGTGGAGAAACTATTAAAGTGAGGTAGATTATCTCAAATATGGTCTGTTAATGTTTCATGTGCCTTACTTAAAAGAATAGTCTTAAGTTTAAATAATACTTGAGAAACTTTGGTTATTGTGACCTGTGTTTTTTGTTTTTATTGTTGTTATTTGATCCCTTTATCTGCGCCTGGCATCGGTGATCACCTGATTCAGGAAAGATTGTGGTCATCCTAACCGAACCGTCATCGATGCATATGGACCTCCTCCAAAGGTGTGGTATGCAAACAGTCTTGATATAAGCCAAGGCCTCTTTTCTAGAAGTGATGGTTATTCTTCACTGGAGATTCTTTGTCACCTGATTATCACCTGCCTACATGATAAAATCATCAACATCTGTGATTTTGAAAGCCATGAGACTAATTCTTATAGAGTTTAGCTCCATTTGATGGTAATGGGACAACCAATCATGTACTGTTTACCAATCATGTATTGTTTATATGAGGTTAATAGTGAACTAGTGGAATCTTATTTTAAAAGGTATTGTAGATTATATAATGTGCTAGTCATTTATTTACGAACTTTTATGATTTATAGTATCTTTAGACATTGCTTTCTTCAAAGTTTCTCACACCACTAGAAAATTTTGTACATTTGACGATAAAAATTAAGTTCAAAGAGTAGAAATGCTCATTAGGACTTAAAGGTAAATGATTGAACTATCTCTACTCTTGATACAATTCTTTAGGGCATTCTCTTTGATGGGAAGTTGTCCTAAAAAGTAATTTACCTTTAAAAAAAGCCATTTGGGATCCATATTAGGGAATGTGATAGTATACAGAACTTTTTTCTTTGCACATTCTATCACAAATACTAGAATAAATTGGTAATTCACATAACCAAAATGAAAGACCTGATTTTGAATATCCAAAAGTTTTTAGATCAGGTGTGGATATCAAGTATTACCAGTTTCGAATATGCTGATCCATGCTCAACCTGATAAACGGGTCGTAATTCTTTTGTAATATTGTATCTATAAGTACTCCATATGAAAAGGGTTGTGCAAGATTGCAAGGGGAAGCATAAATGTTCTTGAGAAATCAGCGAGGAGACCAATGTGTTTCTTCTTTTTTTTTTTTTTTTTTGAATGGAAAGGTAGGCAATATTATTAAGGAATACTACTCGGAAGATCCAATACAGTCAAGCCAGAGATCCAAAGAGGACCTCCTTCAAGCCAAACCTCATCACAAAAACTAGATGTAGCCCATTTAGCAAGTCGATGGGCTATTTCATTACATTCTCTATAACAAAACAAGAACTTGATACTAGAAAAAATAGCACTCAAAAACCAAACATCTCCAATTAAGGATTGAACATCTCCTCTACGCTCACTCGAAGAGTTGATAGCACGAATAATTGACTGAGCATCGCCTCCACCTCCACTTTGTTCCAGCCTTGAGCTTGCACCTCCTTAGTTGCCAAAAGCACAACTGCAGCTTCGGCTTGTTCCGCAGGCCAGTCGTGAAGTAAAGTTCTTGCCCAAGCACGTATCACCTCTACTTGATCATTTCTAGCCACCATTCCCAACCCGACTCTTCTCCAATCTTCCTTCAGAGCAGCGTCAATATTTATCTTTATAGTCCCGGAGGGAGGAGGGCTCCAGCGAGCCTTGGCCCGAGCCTCCGAGGCCTCCTTTTTATTGCTAAACTTTCTGAAGTTGCATAGCAAGTATTGTGCTCGATCCCAAGCAAGTGCAGGTTAGCAGGAAACATTTTGGAAGATCCTATCATTGCGGAATTTCCACAGTTGCCACACTTTCAGCGCAAACTCCTCTTATTGCTCTTTTGAAAAGTTACCAAATATCCAAGCCAACCACTCTTTGAAGTTTGTGGTTGTTTCACACCTCCACTTCAGCAGAACGAACCTAATCGCAATCACGCAAAAACATGAAGAGCATTTTCCATACCTCCACATCTGATACATTTCACTTCATCAACAACTTTCTTCATCTTCAAATTAACATTGTAAGGGAGGATGTCCCATGTAGCTCTCCAAAGAAAGTTGCTCACTTTAGGGGGAATGTGCAGCCTCTATAGATTCTTCCATATAGGGTCAAAGCCAGTGGAGCTAGAGGCATTATTTTCATCATCAATTGCGAGACGATATGCGTCTTTGACTCAAAACACTCCATCAACACCTCCGATCCAGCATAGTTCATCCTAAGGTAACCTCAAAGAAGACATCTCTCAGCATATCTTCTCGCTGACGGCATGCTTCGGGGTCAATTAATGCAGAAACACAAGCATCTTCGGGAAGGCCACGCCTAGGAGTTATAGGATGTCTCGATCCCTCTCCCCCAATCCACTTATCCTGCCAAATTCGGACTTTGTTTCCATTTCTTATTTGCCATCTCACTCCTTTTTGCAGTAAAATTGTGGCACCCAGAATACTTCGCCACGCATAACTTGGCGAATGGCCAAACTGAACTTCTCATAAGCTTGAGTGAGGGAAATAAGAGCTTTATATATTCGGGTTAGCAAGGAGTTGGGTTGACGAAGGCATCCGCCAAAGCCGCTTGGCTAATAAAGCTTCATTGAAAGCCTCTAGATCACGAAAACCAAGTCCTCCTTCCTCCTTGGGACAACACATGAAAGACCAATTCTTCCAATAAATCCCCCGCTTTTCTCCACTCCCCCACCAAAATTTGCTTATAATACTTTCAATCTCATTGCAGAACGTATTAGGGAGTTTAAAAGAACTCATAGCATAATTTGGGATGGATTGTGCAACAGATTTTAATCAATACCCCTTTTTCGGCTCTCGAAAGCAACTTTTCCTTCCACACTTGCAACTTCTTCTGGATGCGATCTTTAATGCTAGCAAAACTCACTTTTTTAGATCTTCCTAGAAGAGTAGGAAGCCCTAAATATTTGTCATGCCACTCCACTTCCCTCATATTAAGAATAGCTTTAATAGAGTCCCGGTTATTACTCTCTAAATTTTTGCTGAAAGATATTTCACATTTATCCAAGTTCACCTTTTGACCCGAAAGATCTTCATATCTTCTGAGGATATTTACAATTACAGACGCTTCTCGATCATTTCCACGGGCAAATATAATGCTATCATCTGCAAAAAAATAGGTGAGTGATAACAGGATCTCCACGAGCTATAGACATACCATGAAGGGTATTTGTTCCCTGAGCTTGCTTCAGCATGGCCCCTAACCCTTCCGCACAAAGTAAGAAAAGGTAGGACGAGATGGGGTCTTCTTGCCGAAGACCTCTATGAGGGGTGATAGCTTCAGTAGGCTTTCCATTCACCAAAAAAGAATAAGTGACCATCGACACACATTTCATAATCTTATCAATCCATTTCTCCAAAAAACCCATCTTACTCATAACAGCTTGCAGATAGTCCCATTCTATTCTGTCATAGGCCTTACTCATGTCCAATTTAATTGCCATATTACCCCTCTTTCTGGCATTCATGTGGCGCATGTGATGAAAAACTTCAAAAGCCACTAAAATATTGTCTGTTATTAATCTTCGTGGAACAAATGCACTTTGATTATCACTTATAAAACTCGGCAGAAATTTCTTAAGTCTATTAGTAAGGACTTTAGAAATGAGTATATAGGCAACATTACAAAGGCTAATGGGGTGTAAATCCTTCATCTCTGTCAGATTCTTCTTTTTGGGAATTAAAACAACATGAGTGTAGTTCAACGTTTCAGGCAAGCATCCATTATTAAAAAAATCCAGCACTAGTTCAGTACCACTAGGCCCTACAATTTCCCAATATCTTTTGTAAAATAAAGCCGGAAGGCCATCAAGACCGGGAGACTTACATGGATGCATCTCTTTAAGGGCGGCTTTGTTCTCCTCCACTATATACACGCTATCAAATTCTTGATTCATTTCATCACTGACACACTGTGTCACCATATCAAGGTCACCCGCATTGATGGGAAGTCAAGAAGATGTGAATAAATTTTTAAAATACGTTATCACGATCTCTTCGAGGTCCTCTTTTTCTTCCCTCAACACACCTTCACTGTCAACCAGTCGAACTATTCTGTTGCGTTTTTTGCGTTTAAAAGCTTTGTTATGAAGGTACGCCGTGTTTCGGTCTCCGTCTCGAAACACATAAGGTCTACACCTTTGCCAAGCAGCTGTTTCTTGGCTTCTTCGGATCAGCCTCAATTCTTCCTCTACCCGCCTTATTTCGTCAATAACTACGCCCGAGGGGTTCATTTTTGTGAGTCGTTCCAACCTTCTTTTTAGTCATCTCAGTCTCTTTGGTGTTTTGTTGTATTCTTTTTACTCTCAAGTTTTAAGTTTCTCCACGCACAACTTCACACTTGCATCCTACTGTCTCAAACCCCCTAGCTGTGAATCCTCCCATGCTTCTTTCAAGACCTCATCAAAATTCTCCTCCTGCAACCATTTAGCTTCAAATTGAAAGAGTTTATCGTGTTGGTTGGTGTTCCGGTATGGAATAATTAGTGGGAGTGAGTCGGTATCTCCTCTGTGCAATAAGCCGGTTTAATGTCCTGCAAGGCAAAACAAATAAACTAACCTCGGGGGTTGATCCGAGGAACGCCCCTCCGATGCCTAAGTCAGTAAAGGATAAAGACGGGAGGTCTCAAGTAGAATGTATTAGTGTATGTGAACGTACCTTATGACTAAGATCACGGGGGTATTTATAGGAGCCGGCAGTGTCCTTGACAAGGTAGGACATTGCTCCTATTGGTGGAATACTTTTCTATCCTCTTCTGATACTTATCTTTAGGCCCATAGGCGCATTGAGTAAGCACTGGATCAGCCCAAGCCCATTTGACGATGGCCCAGATGATAGATACCGATAAGGCATACTGATGTAACCGGCATGTACCATACGCCGGTATCTGGCATGCATATACCCAGTAAAATGGGGTTCTTCAAGCTGAGTTGACCATAACGGTCAATGATGGTATAACTGGACCGGTAGGAAACTTGTACATCCCCCATACAACTAGCCCCCAAGCCGGTATTCCTGGTACAGGGATATCCTGCTTGATCGGCATTGAGCCGCTATGGTTGGAAGTCATGTTTTCTTCTTGAAACCGTTCAGAAATTTCCAGAGAAGGGGTTAGTTAACAGAATGTGAAACGTCACCTCGATCTCTGTGATGATTTGACAAGAGTGTCACCAGCTGCTCGCAACTATTTCTGAGCTCAAGGCACACGTGGCGTAATCGGGACGGGAACACGAAACGTCGCTTAATCCAAGCCATGGAGCCCCCTATAAATAGTGCTTGGCCAAAGTCATTTTCACACTTTCATACTGCTCTCACTCTTCAGCGCCTATTCCAGTACTTTCTCTGAGTCTTAGCACCGTCCAGTTACCTGCCTTTCGTCGTGACATTCCGAGCTGTGACCAAACTCTCTTACCGGTTATTTTCGGTGCCAGCTACTGCCCTTTTCCTTCTTTCCAGGTATTTCACCAAACTTCTTCTTACTCAATTTCTGCCTTTAATCATGTCTTCTCATTCTGATTCACAAAACATTTTTGAAAGTCCCCAATCTTTGACCGATAGCGATTTTAACTCTAATAGCAAATCCGCTAGTCTCACCATATCCGATAACTCACCGGTAGTAAACCTCCCTAATGAACGTAGGAGTAAGTCTGGTTATGACTGTAGTACCTCCGGTAGGGCCCTTGAAGAGCCAACACTGCATGCCTCCCCCCTCACGGCCATTAGGGCCTTTGGAGAAGCCATAGGAGTGCTGGTATCTGGCCAATACGGTACTATGCTGGGCATAGCGGAACGCTCATCACTACTGTTCCCACCTGTGGCCGGCACCTCTAAGGGTCCCCTTAATGAACCCTCACCTCCCATGCCGACAGAGAGGCTAGGGGAGAATGCACTCCACTCCATCTCGTCTGGAAGTTATGGGGATGACGATGCCGGTTTGGAGGATGAAGCATCCTCTGTTGCCTCAGAAGATGCCTCTAGTGTTGTGCGCGACATGATGTCAGATGAGGAGTCGGTATCCTTGGAAGTCGACTCCGACGAAGGACCGCCAGAGATCATCTCGGAGGACGATGACGAAACGCTAGACGACCTATACATGCCTCCTTGCGAGGCCGGCAGTCCGTCATTCGTACAGATCGATAAAAACTGGAGAAGGACGACATTGAATAGCGACTTTTGCCGGAAAGGAGCTGAATACTTTGCCTTCCCAGATGAATATGGATTGTTGATGCCGTCCGAGGGATGCCGGGTAATAGATTGCCCGCCTGGTCATGTGGCGGTCTATGCCCATATGCTAGACTTTGGGCTGAGATTTCCCTTGGACCCTTTTATAGTAAAGATCTTCAAGGCCTGGAACATTTGCTTGTCCCAGCTAACACCGCTATCCTGGCGCAATCTCATATGCTACGCCTGGACCGTTCGATACAAAAGATTTCCGGAAACCTTGAACCTCTTCCGGAAACTACATTGGATTAAAGAGGACGGCTCCGCGAAGGGCAAGGGGAAAGGCAAAAGGAAACAATCACTGGCCGAAAGAGAACTCGGCCAGGGTGGATGGATGTCTATGTACACCAGGCCCAAGAAGCTAACGGTGTACCCAAAATTAACGTCCTTAAAAAACTGGCAGCCCCGCTTCTTCTGGGTTCGGGTGCCGGACAATTTTCCTTTGCGCCGGTACTGAACAAGGCCTCGCCCAAGGATGGAACACCTCCCTGATAGGCGTTTGACACGCCGGGAGTTGGAGGCTTTCAATTTCTTTGAGGCCTCTTCAAAACCGGGTCCTTAAGGAGGGAAGCATGTTCCAGTGCCTCTCAATTGGCTTCCTCATGTCAATTACATCTTAGGCAATATGCCTCTTTCTGCTTTGGGCTTTTGCCAATCTGAACCTACTGGTAATTAAGTATGATGCCGGTACTTAATTTGCATATTGCCCTTTTGTTTATTGCTGACATATTCTTATTTCTCTGAATGCAGGCCGTGAGCCCTTAATCCGGCAAGCTCTTCATCTCAACCAGAACTACATTTCGATTAGCAATATGCCTCCCAAGCCGACCAAGAAATTCACGTCCATTCCCCCCAGTGTTGGCGGCCGGGGTGGCAAGACTCGCGGCGTTGGCCGTGGTGGCGGTGGCGACCAGGCCCCTGGGAAGGCTATCCAGCCACCCCACAAGAAGATTACCCCAGCTCCTGCCAAGAGGAAGGCCGAAGGGGAGGCTGAAGCGTCGAAGCGGCCTCAAGTTAAGGCCCCCAGGAAGGAGCAGGATGAGAGGGAGATAACGGTGGCTGAGAAAGAGCCCAAGAGCAAATTGTACGGGCGGGTCGCTGAGGTCGGCACCTCCTCCTTGAGGCCTAAAATTTACAAACAACTGACTTTGCCGGCTATGATTCCTGAGTTGGAACATTTTGCTCGGCCGCGAAAGTCCGGCTTCATAAAACAGGCCGAGGTGGAGGTACCGGAAATCCTTCGGAAAAGGTGGATCCGGTCTCCGGTTCGTGATGGGGCACATTTTCAGCCCAAGCTTAACGTCCTTGATGACGAGTCTCTGTTGCTGGACCGTCCTCTCGAGGGTGGTAACTTGGGGTACCGGCTCCTGAAAGGACTCCAACTGAAATACGACATGCCTGTAGATCAGATACAGGCTGCCGCTGCTGTTCATGCGCATAATTTGGCCGTGGTAAGTTTCTAGAATTAGCGGCAATATTTCTTCTTTTCTTATCTCTATTACCCTTGTCTAACTCTTTTTCTATTTCGTTTGTTGCAGACGGCTCATTCCGGTAAAGAACTCTGTGATCTTTACCGGTACTTCAAGGGTGCTTATTACGGTGAGGTTGAAGACCACCAGGCCACCCAAGATCAGCTTACCGCGAAGAATGCGGAGTTGGTGAACGTCACCAACGTGAGGAAGAAGCTGAGGACTGACCTGGACAAGGCCAAGAACGACCTCCAGACCGCTAAAGTGGGGACTGCCAGCAGTAAGCTCCTTTTGCAAAACAAGGATGTTGAGCTCCAGAAAGTGAAGGAGGAGCTGACAGCTGCAAAGGGTCGTGAAGCCAACGCAGTGGCTGAATACCGGCGGTCCATTGACTTCGTCCACCCTTTAGAAAACCGGTATAATGGAGGTTGGGCCGCCGCTATGCGGTGCACCCAACACACATTTTCGGATTTGAACTGGAGTCGGGTTGAGGAGGCCCACGGTCGCCGGGAGTTCGAGACCCCGGTGGAGGGCGAAGATCTGGACTTGGGGGTGACTGAAGCCGATATTGTCAATGCCGACCCTCGAGTTGAATTCGAGGAAGCTGAGCCTGAAGCCTCTGGTGAACAGGCTGATTTGGGAATTAAGGATGACCCGACTGACAGCGTAGTCATTCTAGACAAGAAACCTGTCGGCGCCAATCCTGAATCGGCTGCAGATGACGGCAAGGCTCTCAACTCTGAAGCTGCCCAGGTTGCAGATGACGGCAAGGCTCTCGCCTCTGAGGCTGCCCAGGTAGCTTAGTTTAGGTCTCCCTGTCCCTCTTCATCCTCTCCCGGCCTGGCCGTCTGTGGCTGGCCTGGTTTCTTTTTGCTAGAATAGGATGTAAACACTTCTTCATATTAATGGAATATATTTTGCTACACTTGTGTGGGTCAGTTCAGTTCGTATTGCTTTTCACGCTTTTCCTTTATTTCCTTTAGTCTTTTCGTACTATTTTATTCCGGCAAGTCCACTAGGGTCATTGACCGATTATGATGCGGGATATTCTCCTGCCAGCAGTGTATACCTTAGGTTGGCAGATCCTCGAAGGTCATTGACCATCCCCAAGCTTCCTGCCTGTTCAGTTTTCCAAGGCGGCAGATCCACTAAGGTCATTGACCGCCAGGAAACCGTTAGCTCCCCTTGACGGCAGATCCACGTAGGTCATTGACCGTCAAGGGGTTTCGCTTTTGTATTACCATCGACCGTCAATATTAAAGAAATAATTCGTACATGCAATAATTTAATGGAAATTTATCTTTATTAAAGACCGACGATTACTAGTTCACACTAATAAATCTGAAATCGGCAACAATGCCGTGTTATTACTGCTATAAATCTAGGCTAAGCAACATTAAGCGAAATATTTCTTAAGTACGCTGGCATTCCAGCTGTTCTTAAGTTGTTTGCCGGACATATCTTCCAGCCGGTAAGCACATGGGACTATTTCCTCTTTTACAAGGTATGGTCCCTAGTTCGCTGTCAGCTTCCCATATGCGTGAGCTTTACCGGTAGCAGCTGTGCGCTTGAGTACCAGGTTGCCTTTCTCAATCGGTCGGCTTCGTACCCTTTTGTTGTAGGCCTTGCTTATCCGATCCTTATATGCTGCTGACCTTAATTCCGCTGCTAGTCTGACTTCCGGCAAAAGGTCGAGGTCTTCTCTGTGCAATTTGTTGTTCAATTCCGGGTCGTAGTTTAGGATCCGCCAGTTTGGTAGTCCAAATTCAACCGGTAACACTGCCTCAACCCCGAATGCCAATCTGAACGGGGTCTCTCCCGTAGCTTCCTTTTTTGTGGTCCTATTAGACCATAATACCGCGGGAACCATATCGGCCCAAGCACCCTTCATATCATCTAGCTTCTTCTTGAGGGCATTGAGAATTTGTTTATTGGCGGCTTCGGCCTGGCCATTACTCTGAGGGTGGCACACGGATGAGTATGCAAATTTGATGTCGTATGGGCTCAAGAAGTGCTTTATCGGCCCGCAGTCAAACTGGACGCCATGGTCCATGACTATTCCCATAGGAATTCCGAACCTTGTGATGAGGTTTTGCCAGATGAACTTCCTAACCTGATTAGCCGTTATTTTTGCAGTCGATTCGGCTTCAATCCACTTTGTGAAGTAGTCAATTCCTACTATCCGGAACTTCCTTCCTCCAGATACCGGCGCGAATGGCCCGATGATATCCATCCCCCACTGAGCAAAAGGGATTGGATTTAGGATTGGCTGCAAATCGTTTGTCGGCTGATGAATAACCGGTGCAAACCTCTAGCATTTGTCGCACTTCTTTACATACGCCTGTGCGTCCATCAACATTGTCGGCCAGTAGAAACCGGCTCGTAGGGCTTTTAGTGCAAGCGTCTTTCCACCGATATGGTTTCCACATACCCCTTCGTGTATTTCTTCGATTATTTTTGTGGCCTCGTGGGCCGTTACGCACCTCAGGAGTAGGAGTGAGAAACCTTTCTTGTACAGTTGGCCTTGGAAAACACAGAACCAGAGAGCCTCTCTCTTTAGCTTTTTTGCCGCCATCTTATCGGTAGGTAGACTATCCGTCATCTTGTACATCAATATTTCGTCGTACCATTCCCTTTTCTGATTGACTTCGTTTACCTCTACCTTGGCGGTCTCGATGCTTCTTTCTGGCAACATCTCTATCATGACGCTGCGGTTGAGATCTGTGGTGCTTGAACTTGCTAGCTTGGATACAGCATCGGCTGCCATATTCTCTGTGCGGGGGACCAGTACTACCTCAAAGCTCTGTAGTGGAGTCGTTATCTGTTTCACCTTCTGTAGGTATTTCTGCATTATCGGTTCTCTGGCCTCATATGTGCCCTCAATTTGGCTTGATATGAGCTGGGAATCGGTTGTCATCCGTATTTTCTGCGCTCCGGCCGCTATGCATAAACTGATTCCTGCTATTGCAGTTTCGTATTCTGCTTCATTGTTGGATGCTTTGAATCCAAAGCGGACGGCATACTCGAAAGTGTCTCCATCGGGAGACGTCATGACTACTCCGGCGCCTGCCCCTGTTTGGGCTGCTGACCCGTCCATAGATACTTGCCAGATGCCGGCTGGTCCCTCGACTTCCTCGGCGGTGGTCTCAACTATGAAGTCGGTCAAAGCTTGTGCCTTGACAGCTGTTCGTGGCCGATATTCAATATCAAACTCGGACAGCTCTATTGCCCATTTCAGCAACCTGCCGGTTGTATCTAGCTTATGGAGCGCTTTTTCTAGCGGTTGATTTGTGAGCACCTGGACAGTGTGTGAGTCAAAGTATGGTCGGAGCTTTCTTGCCGCTATCCGCACGACATATGCCATCTTTTCCACCAACTCGTATCTCTGCTCTGCCCCTGCAGGACGTGGCTCACAAAGTATATAGGATGTTGCTGCTTATCCTTTTCCACCAGCAGCACTGCTGCTACCGTTTTAGCCGACACCGAGACGTATAACTGCAGCTTATCCCCCATCTCGGGTCGGGTAATGGTCGTTAACTTCTTGAAATGTTCTTTAACGGCCTCGAATGCCTGTCTCTGCTCATCCCCCCACTCAAACTTCTTGTTTCCTCTCAAAACCTTGAAGAACGGCAGAGCCTTTTCAGCCGACTTGGATACGAACCTTGTTAATGCAGCCATCTTGCCGGTCAGCTTCTGGATGTCCCGGATATTCTTGGGTTCCGGCAGCTCGCTTATTGCCCTGATTTTATCAGGGTTAGCGTCTATTCCCCTCTCACTGACCATGAAGCCAAGGAACTTCCCCGATCTTACCCCAAACACGCATTTCTTAGGGTTGAGTTTCATTTGGTACCTACGCAGAGTGGCGAAGGTTTCCTCGAGGTCCGTTATATGGGCTTCCTCCGTCAAGCTTTTGACGATGCTATCGTCGACATAGACTTCGACATTCCGGCCTTTCTGATGTGCGAATATCTTGTCTACTAGCTTTTGGTAGGTAACTGCATTCTTCAAGCCAAATGGCATGGCTTTGTATGCGTACACCCCGGCGTCAGTTATGAATGCCGCCTTGCTTCTGTCCGCCACCAGGAGGCTGATCTGATGGTATCCAGAGAAGGCATCCATGAAGCTAAGCAGCGCATGATCGCTAGTGGAGTCGACCAGTTGGTCGATCCTAGGCAATGGATAACGGTCTTTTGGGCAGGCCTTGTTGAGGTCAGTAAAGTCCACACACATCCGCCAGGACCCATTGGCTTTCTTTACCATGACCACATTCGCCAACCGCTCCGGATAATCGCAGGGCTCAATGAAGTCGGCCGCTAACAATTTGTCTACCTCCTCTTTGATGGCTGCGTTCTTCTCGGCAGAGAAGTTCCGCTTCTTCTGTTTTACTGGCCTTACTTCCTCATTGACATTTAGCCGGTGTACCATAAACGCGGGATCTATTCCCAACATTTCATCCGCTTAGAACGCGAAGACGTCAGCATTGCTTCGCAGTAAACTGATTAAGTTGACTTTGACATTATCGGCCAAATCGGCCCCAATTTTAACTGTCCTTTCTGGCCTTTCTAACTCTAGGCTGACCTCCTCGGTCACTCCCTCTGGGCTAGGTCTCGGCAAATCTGCCGGCCTTCCCTCAAAGTTCTCCACCGATAAGTCTTTCCTTGCCTTGTTCTCAACCCTTCGCCTCTTTCTCTCTGATGGTGGAGACTCTGCCGGCCGCTTATGGTTAGAGCTCTTAAGAGCCGTCAGATAGCAAGCTCTGGCTGATTCTTGGTTCCCCTTCAGCCTCTCCGGCTTTCCATTATTTGACGTATAGATCATCGTCAGGTGATAAGTCGACACTACCGCCTGAGCGTCGTGGATCAGTGGTCTTCCAATAATGGCATTGTAGGCTGTCGGTACATCAACTACCAGGAACTCAACCATGAGATCTCGCGAATGAGATCCTTCCCCTAGCTTCACCGACAGCTTAATGGTACCCTCAGGGACGACCGATGCTCCGGTAAAACCGATTACCGGGTATGAGACCGGCTTGAGACAAGATCTCCTTAACCCCATCTTCTCGAATGTGGGCATGAAGAGAATATTGGCAGAGCTGCCGCCATCCACCAGAATGCGGTGGACCATTGCTGTTGAAATCTGCAGAGATACTACCAACGGATCATCATGAGGGTAGATAATTCCTTTGGTGTCCTCCGCTGTGAATGAGACGGACGGCATGAGTGGCGGCGCTGGCCACTTGCCAGTGTTGTGATAATTCACTTGGTGTCTTACCTCCTTAAGACTGGCTTTGGCACCGTGAATACTTCCGCCGTGGACCGGGCCGCCCGAGATAACGTGTATCTCCATTATTCTTTCTTTAACGGACTTTCTCTTACCGTCTTCTTCTTTGGGGGACCCTTCATGGCGATCCGTTCTCGCCTGATACTGCTTGAAGTAGCCTCTCCGTATCAGGTCTTCGATCCCGTCCCTCAGGTCATTACAATCTTCAGTAACATGACCGTGATCCTTGTGGAAGTCACACCTAGGCCTGGCAATCAGGTCGGGTTGGGTCGGGTTCGTGTTCGGGTCACCTATAATCGGGTTGGCTACCCCCCGACCTGAACCTGATCTGTTTATATAATCTGGTCAAAACCATGAACCCTAACCTGATCTGCTTCTTATCAGGTCGACCCTAACCTGATTTGTTTAACCTGATTTTTTAAATATGCTTTTTAATGGGTCAACCCAAACCTTTTTAACCTGCTCTTTTCGGGTTAACCTGAACACATATAACCTGATCTTTTTTTTTCCTTCAATAATTCTCATATAACATCATATCTGGGTACCCAAAGCCAAAACACAAAACACAGCAAAATTAAAATTCAAATATACTGTTATCTTTAACATCAATGGTGACGAAAATACTCTAACAGCAAAATAAATAAATTTCGCTATCTTTAACAGTATTTATCAATGTCAACATATATATAATCTACTAATGGCTACAGAAATAATATACAAATTAATGTACAAATTTCGCTACTGATAAGATAGCAAAATTAATATATTGCCCTTTTTGTGCCTTGATGATTGAAGTTGTTGGATACTTCTCCAAATCCTGCTTCTCGAATCTTCACCACCTTTGAATTATAGAGTGAGATTTTGAGATTTTGAGAAGAAAGGAGTGAGGACTGATGACCGAAAAGAGAGTTGAGCTAAGAGCTAAATGAGAGGTTGAGATGAGAGGAGAGGAGAGAGAGGGAGAGAATGCGGCTGGTAAAATTAGGTTTAGTACTTTAGTTCTTGCCTCCTTGGAAATAAACTAAACCCTCACTATTTTATTTTCGCTGCTCATATATTTGGGGCTTGGCCCAAAGTTTGGCAAATTGGCAGTAAATTTTCCACCTTTCTTAAAAATTAAACAGGTTATACAGGTTACTTTCGGGTTGCAATTTTCAACCTTAACCTGACCCGTTTATTTTTCAGGTCGGGTTCAGGTTGACCCATTTAATTAAACAGGTCGAAAAGCTCAACCCAAACCCGCTATTTTCAGGTTGGGTTCGGGTCGGGTTATCAGGTTGGGTCAGCTTTTGACAGGCCTAGTCACACCACTTGGACCTGTCGCGGCCTTTATAATACATCTTCCTGGGTCGTTGCCACTTGTCATCTTGTTTGTGCAACTCATATATCTCGGCCCTGGACATTGTTAGGGGAGTGTAGTTGTGATAACGGTCTGGCCGTCCTTCCTGGCCCTTCTTGACCGAGTTGCTTTCCTTCCTTCTTCGGGAGTTGTCGGACTTTCTATCTCTCCGGTTTTTATCTTTCTCCTTCTCCTTACCATCCCCTTCAGACCTCTTCGAGGTTGTCGCCTTATCGAACTCTTCCCCCCGGATAAACTCGTTAGCTTTTCCAAGGACTTCGGTCAGACTGGTCAACTTCTTGCGGCCTAGGTAACTTCTAAAGGTAGTTCCCTCTTTCAAACAGGTCATCAGTGCCAACACTGCGACCTCTTGCTGCAGGCTAGGGATTGTAACGGCTTCGGAGTTGAAACGACCAATGTAATCCCTCAGGCTCTCCTTCTCTCCCTGCTTAATGGACATCAGTTCGCCGGTGGTTTTCCCCCTTCGCTTATTGCTAACGAAGTGTGTTACGAACATGGACGTGAGCTGGCGGAAGTCAAAAATAGTTGCCGGTGGTATGCTTTTATACCACGTTTGTGCCAAGTCCGCCAGAGTTGAAGGGAACACCTTACACCACACGGAATCAGTGTCGGTGTATAGTAGCATGTGTCCTTCATATGCAGAGATGTGGTCCTCAGGGTCGGATTTCCCGTCATACTTGCAAGTCGGCATTTTAATCTTTTCCATAGGCTCCTGCAGTATGGCGGTGGAGAATGGAGAATTCCGAAGCGATACCGGCACTCTGCGTCGAGCGAACTCACTTTCTCTCCTGTACCGGGATGACTGTTGGATCTCAGTTTCTTGGTGATCTTCCTTGTCCTCTTCCTCCATGGGCTCTGTGGAGTTTTTGAGTTCTCCCCCTGATCCGGATCATGCCGGCTTAGGTTACCCTGTCGGCCAGTGAATGGACATTTTAGAGAAGGAAGAAATACTTTTTACATATCACCATCAATGTTATTGACTATAGTTATTGCTTTTAGACTTTGAGAACTCTATGGGAACAATTCTATCTAAATTTCAAAACTAATAACTTTATATTTTATAATCTTGTATTGAGAATAATTTAAATTGGTTTATGACCCGTTCGTTGTACAGTTATGTTTTCGTAAATGGACTTGATATATGAAAATGTTTAATACACTAGTGGAATTAAACGCAAGGGTTGCTTAGCGAGCTCATTAACTCTACTAAGAACACCAAGATATATTCTATATGTGACTTTTGACCAATTATAATTAGCCGGTAGCAACTTGAACTCTATAATTGCTTTTTGCGTTACTCTTATTGCCCATAACTAACTATTTTCTTAAAGGAACACTTTGTAATTCCTGATGGTCCTGAATACGTCAAACAAATCCTCAAGCGTGCTAACAAAAGGTGGAGGCAATTTAAACACTATCTCAAGTCACATTACTACAAACCAGATGACATTACTCTCACGAGATTTGTAATTTGCAGCCACCACACGGAATTACTAGTAATCAGTGGATAAACTTTGTTAAGCACTGGGAATTCGAGCTAGGGAAAGTAAGTTACTTACTTATGATTGAAATTTGATAAATCTTTGTTTTTTTTTTTTTGATAAATAATTTGTTCCTTAATATGAGTGCAAAAATTGTCAGAAGCTGGGAAAGATGCACTGATAGGTTGTCGCACACCTGTCACAAATAATTCCTATCAAACCTTCTAACAATGTAGTAGAGTAAGTAGTATCGAATCCACAGAGAGATGGTCGTTCTAATCTAGCTTCTAAAGTGTGGAGAAACTAAATAAGATAAGAAATATGTGAATTAAGGTTCTAAACTAATAAATAAAGAAAATCAAACTAAAAAGATCAAGGGCAATGGTTCACCATGTTTGTACTTATCATCTATCAAAATATCATCAATAGCTAAATTAATTAGATATTTAGAGCACAGGTTAATCCTACGGTCGGGTCTTAAAGCTCTCAAATCAACATATGCAGTACGGTCGCTAACAAAATCAGATTTGCTAATTGTAGGTAAGCCTTTAAAAGTCGATCTTTCAATTCTAACCCTTATTAGCAAGATTCAATCAAACAATTGATCAAGTTGTAAGATTAACAATAAAAACACTAATCAATTAGAGATATCATTGACAAATTTCAAACCATCAATAACATCAATCAAGATTCATAGCATATAAACATGGATTCCCAAACCCTATAAATAAAATCTAATCAATCATGAAATATAGAATAAAATCTAATTCTAAAAAGGAAAACATAATTAAATAAATTAATGAAAGAAACTAATTAAACTCATGAATTAATGGAGAAGAATAAAAACTTGCATTTGCAACTAAAAAGCTAGAGACAAAAAGAAGAAGAAAACTAAACTATGAATAACGTGAGAGAGAGGATAAGAAGTAGAGTTAGGGTTCCTAATCTAAATAATATTAAGTAACCTGATATGACTAGAAAAGTAAGTTATAAGATAAGGAAAGTCGAATAAATCATTAAATGGGCGGGATTAGTGATCCGCGCGTACGGTAGCAGATTCCAGCAGAAACATTATGAACTTCTGAAAGACATACTCCCTCTATCCCAGAATACTCTTTACACTTTCCTTTTTCATCTGTCCCAGAATACTCTTTACACTTCTATTTTTGGATATGACCCACTATTATTTTAATTCTTGTACCTTTTAAGTTGGCCCACACTCTCTCTTCTCCAAATAAAATAATACCACTCCTACCACCCACCAACTCTAACCATGGCCCACACTCTCTCTCCTTAAAATAAAATAATACTACTTTTACTAACTGCTAACTCCTATCACATCTACTTTTCAATAAAATAACAATTGATAACCAAACAACAACTTATCATCTAAAACTACGTGCATTGATAAGTGTCAAGAGTATTCTGGGATGGAGGGAGTAACTCCTTGATGAGAAGTCTCCTTGGGGCGTGCCAACTACCGTTGGAAAGCTCTAAGTCTAGTTTCCAAATATGCTGGAATTGTTCAATTCTAAGAAGCACATCAAAAGTTATGATCAGAAGAGTAGTCGTGACGTCTTTTCACATTTCTTCTAATGATTTTCCACTTTGCTTTTGCTCAAACTCGTACTATAAGATATCCAAACGATCCTTATGCAATGTATCTTCCTTCCAAATAATTCTCCTAATCCTCAAGTTTAGCTAATCATACTCCAAATACGTTTTCAATACCTGAAATTCATCAAAAACATGAAAATATACCAAATAGGAGTAGAATAACATAACTTAAGAATATGATGCAATATGAACTTGAATATATACGTATAAGTTCTAAAATGCAACCTAAGTACACCTAAATACTATATATAAATATTTTACATCGTGCACGAGCTTCTCTAAATCAACTTCACAGATGTGGCTCCAAGATCTTCGCAAACAAGCAAGCAAATTATGTATGATTCATGAATATTAGCATACATTTCTAGGAAAAATCTTTTTATATATATATGGTCAAGATCCGGTGAGAATAGGTCCTTATGTGAGAACATATATCATATGTGAGAATAGATTCTTAGCAATAGCAATAAATTTCTTTCTCATGAAATCCATTTAAAAAAGCAGACTTGACATCAAATTGATAAATTTTCCATTTTCGTTGTGCAGCTTGAGCAAGAATTACTCTAAATGTATCTTGTCTTGACACCGGAGCAAATGTCTCATTATAATCGATGCCAAATTGTTGTGAATATCCTTTTACTACCATTTTGGCTTTGTGCTTTTGAATCGAACCATATGGATTGAGTTTTGTCTTAAATATCCATTTTACACCAATGACATCTTTGTTAGGTTGCTTGCCTTGCAATTCCCATGTTTGGTTTTTCTCAATCATGCGAATTTCTTCTTCCATAGCAGCTCTCCATTCTTCATATTAAGAGGCTTGCTCATAGTTAAATGGTTCATGCGTAGCTTGGGAACAAAGTTCACATTGTTCCAAATCAAGATCCGGAATTCCTTCAGTATTATCATATATGTTTGAAATTCTCCGAGTCCTTTTGGGAAATGAATCGTAGAACTATCATAGTACTATCTGTGAGAGTCAGACTCATTTGAATTATTATCATCTCCTCCTGCGAATGTTAACCTGTCTGATTAATTGGAATTGATATTTGTGGTGTTCTTGCTCCCAATTCCATGACGCATTTTCGTCAAACACTACATCCTTGCTAACTTGAATTTTATGATTATCTGGATTATATACTCTGTATCCTTTAGATTGAGACCTACAACCAAGGAAAATTCCTTTTTCAGCTTTATCATCAAGTTTGTGCCGTTTATGATCAGGTATATGAGCATAATATATGCATTGAAATACCTTTAAATGACTTACAGATGGTTTATATCTAGTCCATGCTTCAATTGGTGTTCTACCTTCTACTGCTTTTGTTGAGAGTCGATTTTGAAGATACACGGATGTATAAACTGCTTCTGCCCAAAACTTGTTAGGCATTCCCTTATCCTTGAGCATTGATCTTACCATCTCCATTACAGTTCTATTATTTCTTTCAGTTACACCATTTTGTTGCGGTGTATATGAACAATAAGTTGATGATGTATACCTTCCTCATCACAAAACTTGTTGAACTATGATGAGGTATACTCTGTGCTATTGTCGCTTCTTAGATTCATAATTTGTGAAGAACTTTCTTTCTCAACATAATTCTTAAAATTATTGAATATTAATTTTAAAGACTTATGAACGATCTTTCATGAAATACACCAATGTCATCCGAGAATAATCATCATTGAATAAGATGAAATATTTGCTATCATCGAGAGAAAGGGTTCTCATTGGACCAAATACATTTGTATGTACAAGTTATAATTTCTTTGTGCTCTTCGTGCAAGTTCCTTTGGAAATGGTTGTCTTATCATTTTTTCCAATTGACAACCATTGCAAACGCCAATTATATTTGGCATAAATGGTATACCCTTCACTATATCTTTCTGTGAAAGAAGTTTTAGATTCTGAAAATTACTATGATCAAAGCGTTTGTGCCATAGCCATGTAGTAGCGTCATCTCCTTGAGCTTGCATTACCTTTTCTTGCATATTGCCAATTTCAAGGAAAACATTTTTGTTGCATTTTAACATTAGCAATTTGATTATTATATGGGTCCAATATTGCACATAATTCATCCTTAAAATGGATGGAATATCCATTCTGAATCATTTGAGGAACACTAAGCAAATTTTGATTTAAACTAGGAACATAAAAAACATCTTTAATTAATTTTGTTCCTGGTTTTGTTTGTACTGTGATTGTACATTTGCCTTCGGATTTCACCATAGCTCCATTACCCATTTTGATAGGGATTTTAACAGACGCAAAAATGTTGGTAAAAATGTCAGATCGCTTGGTCATATGATTTGTGCATCCACTGTCTATAAGCCAATCATCTCTTTTATTACTATCATTTTGATTAGTGATAGGCGTGTCGCGCACCTAACAAAAGTAATTCCTAACTAATCCTCCTAACTATGTAGCAGGGCAAGTCAAAGTCGAATCGACAGAGACAAACGATATCAAACACTAGCTATCTTGACTCAATCTAACTAAATACGTGACAAACAATAATGGTGAAAATGGATGCTAGACTAATACTAACACTAAACTATAACAAATAACAATGACACATAAAATGAACTCAATTAATAAAAGCATCTAAAATTAAGCATCCCCACTAGCACGAGTAATAAATGAATAGTTCCCATCCTAATAAATGTAATCAATTGTCCAAAAGAAGTAATGCACCCGAAAAATACTAAAGGCCTCTCCCGAGTACTAATAGCTATTCTAATCAAGCATTCAAACCTATTCCCATGGAATCATGCAAGCAAAAGAGACATTAAGCAAGACATCACAATATAAATTCCTAGTAATCCTATCTACTTATTCCCATAGAGATATTCATACTCTTGATTGAATCAACTAATCCATCTAGATTCAATTTCCATTAAAACCAAGACATAAGAAATCAATTCAATACCACCTATCCCTAGTATGATAATAAAAATAGATACAATTCAATCAAGCAAGGACAATTAATCACATGAAATTGGAACTAGGGGGGAATTCATGCATTAAACATTGCTAGGGTTCAACTTAACCCTATATTATGGAACTACTCACTCATAATTGCAATAACAAAATAATTCAATAATAAATAAGTAAACATGATAATAAATAAAGAGAGAGAATTAGAAAACTTAGTCTTTCACTTCAATGAATATAATCCAAGGTTGCAAAATTGTAGATCTCAAGTAACAATGGAGTTTTTCTCTCAAAGCTCTCTAAAACTGAATAATTAAAACCTAAGTGCCGAAATGATACTTCTAAAAGGGTATTTATAGTTTCCTAAATTAATAGAACAACTTAATTAAATCCCGAGGGAAAGCAGATCGACACGGACGTGTCAATTATGACACGAACGTGTCGAACTGATATTACAAAAACAGTCGCAAGATCAAACGTTCCTGATTCCGGAAAAGTGGAGCAACAGGACATGTCACATTTGACATGGACGTGTTGCCCTGGATTACTGAGATCAGTAGCAAACTGATTTGTGGAGAGCAGGGTGACACGGGCGTGTCAAATATGACACGGACGTATTGGTACAGCAGACGTAAACAACTCAAATTCGAACAACTATAACTTTTGATCCAGAGCTTTAGTTGACTCGTGTAATATACCGTTGGAAAGATCTTGAAGTCTAGATTCCAACCGAGTTGGAATTACCTTATTATCATTTATGTGTCAAAAGTTATGATCAAATTAGTGAAGAGGTTTCATATTTCACACAAGAGAGAAAAGCGGTTTGTATCTTCTCCAATTCCAATTCATTTTGGGCACATGATATATCGTTTCAAAGGTCATCCAAGTGCCTTACTAGTCATGTCCTTCCATAGGAGTATAGAGTACCTGAAATTACATCAAAATACCAAACAACCCATGAAAGTAACATAGCTTATAAAGGAACCCAAATAATGCACAAATGCAATCTAAATGGTCTAAAACTAAGCTAAACGAGACTTACAATGCATCTAAATAATAGACTAATATCAAATTACCGTCCTCAAGCAATCCAAGATAAGATATAGGGAAAGTATAAGATAAAATCTACACAAGCAAGACACACAACACGGTTCACAAGCCAACTTCAATATGAAAGACCAACCATGAAAGGAATAAGTACAAAATCCAATCCAATTCCTAAACCTCACAATTGTGACTCGACAACCAATCTTACCACTTCTCTCCCCCAAGCTTGCCGTGACTATTCATGGTAACCCTCACTTTGGTCGTGCACAATCACTCATATCACTAGTGGAAAAAAAGCTCATCCGATCCGATCAAAACCGGGCTTACCGATATGGTTTCGGTCCGGATCGGATGGGCTCGCAGTAATTTGTAAAGATTAACTGATCCGGTTTAGACCTGATCAGTTAATCATTTATAGATCAGGTTTTGAAGGAAAACCAGATCAGTTAATCATATTAACTGATCGGGTTTTCCTTCAAAACCAGATCAGTAAATTACGTGGGGCCAGTTTATATGCAAATTTCTGTATCCAGTCATGAGATTACAGTTCCATTGGAAAAAGTCATTCCATGTCTGTAGCGGAGCCTCGTAGATTGGGCTCTATACATAAGACGCATCTCATCTCAACCAAGGCAGAAGTCTCTTTATAAAACAAAAAAATGCATCCAATCCAACCGTCGAGACCCCATAAGCTATTAAAAAATTCAGAACATTCCAGACCCCAAACGGAATAATAAACTAAATTCAGAACGAAATTCCAAAAGAAATTACAAACAAAATAATAAACGAAATTCAGAACCCAAAAAACAAGAAAAAAATGAATTCCGAGGCAAAATTACGAAAATGAAATGAAAAAATAGATACGAACAATTATAGTATAAATTACGCGATATAAGAGGAACCCTAGATCTAATTATGAAAATAAAATGAAAAGAAATGAAAAAAATACGAAAAATGACAATATAAATCCCAAGATAAAAGAACCCTAATCTAATTACAAAAATGAAATGAAAATAATTAAGAACGAAATTAAATTAAATCTTGGAACTAAAAAACGAAAAAAACATTAAGGCTCTGTTTGGTTGGGTGTAAAACATTTTCAGTGTAAAATGATTTTCATGGAAAACAATTTACAATGGAAAACACAATTCCAAAATTAGTTTTCCGTTGTTTGATTCCCTGTAAGAAAATGATGACATGAAAGGAAAATGAAAGGGAAAGTAAGGAGATGGTGAGAGGAGTGTACAAGAGAGATGAGGAAAAGCAAGGAAAACAGTTTTCCCTTCATTTTGAAGGGAAAATAGTTTTCCATCATTAGAAGAGCAAATTTACTCTTAGGAAAAAATGGTTTTACACTCCTTTGCAAACCAAACAATGTTTTGAAAATAGAAGAAAACAGTTTTCCAGGAAAATGTTTTACGCTCTACCAAACGGAGCCAAAATGAAATCAGATCTGGAATTGGGTGCCGGTGGTGGTGTTGTTTGCTTCTTCTTCATGGTTGGTTGGCGAACCTAAATCTTCAGTTCCTTCGTGGTTGTTGGCGAACGGCAGCAGCAAAGGAGAGAATTAGGTGTGGCTGGTCGTGTTGTTGATTCTTCTTCTTCATGGTAGGGGCGGAGCAAAGAAAATTGGGTGGCGGATTGTGCTGGTGGTGGTTCGTTGGTGGCGAATCTTTGGTGGTAGAGAGGAGAGAGGTGCAGAGAAAAGAGAGAGGAGAAGGGTGGTGGTGGCGTTAGTGGAAAGAGAGCGAAGGACAAAGGGTGTTGATGGTGGCGTTAGTAGAGGGAGAAGGACAAGGGTGGTGGTGGCGTTAGTGGAGGGCAAAGAACAGAGGGTGAGAGGTTGGGAGGGGGAGAACAGAGGGTTTGTTTTTTTTAGGAGAGAGAAGTATAAGGGGGTTATGGTTGAAAGGTGATAAGGCATGCGTAATATAAGGCGTGTGTTGTGGCCTCGTTTCTGGGCCTGTCATTTTGGGACGAACTGGATCAGTTAATTAAAAACTAATCTGGTTCTCCTCCTAACTGGATTAGTTAATTGATCCAAATTTTTGCACCCAAAATATATTGATTTACTAATCCGGATTTGGGAGAACCGGAACAGTTTTGTTGTGTCATATAAGGTTTTTTCCACTAGTGTATATATGAATTGGGGGAGATGATCACTCAAGGATCCATTCCTTTGACGATATCCTACCATAAGCTTGCATATCTTCTCACTCTCCACCGCTACGGGACTACGTTACATGTAAAGAATCATGAGGACTTCATATGGGGTTGTAATAAAGGTTTAAGGTATGGGTGTGGGAAGTTCTAGAAAAGTGGTGCTCAAAGGGGAAAGTAAAGTTTTTTCAAACACCTTTGACAATAATTACAAAACTCCAAACACACGCATTCTAATTGCACTTCATTTTCTTTTTCTCATAAGCTAACTCATAACTCCTCAAATATAAACTCCAATTTCCTTTTATTGCATACTAAAAACATAAATCACAATCTTTCTTTTGTTTTTTTTTTATTTTTTTATTTTTTTTCTTTTCAATAAAGGGTTTAGCAAATCCTCTACAAGAGAAAATCAATAGGAGTTTCAAAGAAAGTAACTATGAGGAGATGAACTCAACATAGATCATGAGTTCCAAGTAAGCATTACATCACATCAAACACCACAAAAAATCTCCAATGTCACAACTTAACTTCATCAACATAGCTTCACAATCCCCTAGGTAGGACAAGGTAAAGGTCTAAAGATGTAGTTAATAAAAGAAATAGGGTAGGCTCACAGGGGTGACAAAAAGGAAGTAATCAATGTAGGTGGCATTTGGCTATGTAGCTCAGAAAACAACAATTGCCTCAATCATATTCAATGCATAAACAAGTCAATGTGGTCTCAAGGAGTATCAATGCAAGTTCTAGAGAATAATAGCCAAGAAAGAGCATCACACATGAAAAGAGGGACTAAAAAGATGTTAGTCCATTAGGCTCAAATAACCTCACTAGGTAGATTTTTGGCTACCAAGTACAATCAAGTCTCCCTTGGGAGGATCAAACCATCTTACCGCAAACCATTCAAGCCACAATGAGTAAGGAAGATTCAAGAATAGTTCGGAATCATTTAAATCATCCATAGACTTCATATAAAGGAGGAATATAGAACCATGTCGAGCATATTATGCAGTTATCATGAGAGAATAGTTTAAACTGCAACCTAAGGTGAGAAGAAAAAAATCCATAATGCCAAAATCCTAGAATGCCTATTATGTACAAGTGTTGAAAAGTGACCCTCCCCCAAGCTAGCATGTCACAATGTCGGCAATGTGACAAAGGTAAAGAGTAGACACAAATAAAGGGGCAGGGTACTCACAAAACCTAAGTAAGGAGGGGAAAGCGAAGGATTCAGAAACCCTGACGACTGCATCCAAGTATTGAAGTTTTCCAAGATTGTAAATATGGATGAAAAATTCTTCTTTATAAAGGAGGAATATAGAACTGAATGTTGGATTTTTGCAAGTGATCTCTCAATCGACATAGAAGAAGAGTTAGCGTCATCATGAGTTCTAGATATAACCGGGGTATCCTCATTGAGGACATCCACTCTATCAACAATTTCTCCCATATATAGAGAAGCCATGGAGTTTGTGAGTGTGTACTCCATCTTCTCGTCACCTATATCAAAGGTGGTTTTCCCATTTTTCATGTCAATTATGGTTTCAGCAATGGCAAAAAAGGGTCTCCCAAGAATGATGGGAACTTGTACATCTTCTTCCATTTCCATAACAACAAAATCACATGGAATGAAAAATTTTCTGACTCTAAGAGGAACATCTTCAAGGATGCCAAGGGGGAGCTTGACTGTTCTATCTGCTAGTTGTAAGGAGATGCGTGTGGGTTTCGGTTCACCCATATTAAGCTTATTGCAGATTGACAAGGGCATGAGACTGACACTTGCCCCAAGATCACATAAGGCATTCTTGATTTCAATATCACCAAGCTTAACAGGAATAGAATAACTGTCTGGATCTCCTAGCTTCTTTGGAAGCTTGTTCTGCAAAATAGCACTACACTCAGCTGTTAGTGAAACAGTGACATTCTCTTCAATTTTGCTCTTGTTGGAAAGCATGTCTTTCAAAAACTTAGTATAAGCAGGCATCTATGAGATAGCATCCAACAAAGCGATGTTGATGTGCAACTTTTTCAAAATATCAAGGAACTTCCCATACTTCTTCTCTAGCTTTGCTTGTGCCAATCTTTGAGGGAATGGAACATGTGGCTTGTATGGTGCAATAGGTATGACAATATGTTCCTTTTTCTCAGTCTCCTTAGCTTTCTCTTCCAACACTTTTTCGCCTTGATCTTCTTAACTCGACTTTCACTACTACAAAAAATACCTAACACAACATGCCTATTGCATCACCTCTATAAAATGTATGACGCATAAAGCTAACGTGTCGCGTTTATGTATAAAGTTGGATGCAATAGGGTCGGCCAAAATCCTGAAATGGCCTATCGCGTCCCCCCTAACATAATAGGCGACGCGTAAAGTTTTCGTGTCAGGTTATATTATATGTTTGACGCGGTAGGGGTGTGGCTGTTGCGCCGCCTCTAATATAAGCAGTGATACAAAATGCTATTGCGTCGCCACTGATGTAACTGGCGACGCGTTAGGTGATATGCGTCCGCTAAAAGTTATAGGCGACACATTAGAATTATTCCAGATATACTTGGAAAGTACTTATCGCGTCCACTAATAATTATAGGCGACACATTAGGTTCCATGCGTCTACTTTTATATAAAACCTGACGCATTAGCTTGTTATTTTCAATAGTACACGTCTTAGCTCTATCGCGTCGCTTGTATATAGTATGAGACGTGTAAAACTATTGTGTCGCTTTTATTCTAATATTAGATGCGATAAGTGCTTGGAAAGTGAAGCAAATTTTGGGAAATAATCTATTGCATCCCCCTAATGTAATAGGCGATGCATTAGATGTTATGTGTCCAGTATTATATATGAAGCGATACAATAGACATTTTAATAATAGTGGTTCCTAAAATATTTTTAAAAAATTAATATTGAAACTTTATGCATCCCTCCTTCAATTTACTTTGACACAATAACTAATTTTATTGGTTCTTTCTTTTTTCTTTTTTTTAAGGGAATTGGTTCTTTAGTAAAACACAACCTTAACAGTTAACCCAGCCCTAAAACGCAACTCCCCTCCTCCTCCTACCCTAAGACCCACCTTCCTCCTCGTGCCCTTCCTCTTTCGCTGCTTCGCTCCATCGCTCCATCGCTCCATCGCTCCTTCGTCCGTCATTCTGGTATTCCCTCTTCGACTAGCCGGTGAGATTCGTCGTTATTGCTGCTTCTCCTCGCTGGTTCGTGTTGGTTCGTGCTGGTATTCCCTCTTCGTCGTTTGTCCTTTGCTTCTCCTCGCTGGTTCAATTGCTGGTTCGTATTGGTTCAATTGCTGGTTCGTGCTGGTTCGTACTGGTTCAATTGATGCTTCTCCTTGCTGGTTCAATTGCTGCTTCTCCTCGTGCCCTTCTTCGTCGCTCACTATTATGGGCTGGTGGTAACTGGTAAGGTGTATTGACTCTCTCCTTAATTTAGTTGCTTCCTCAATTTCTCTATCCTGTTTCTCTGACTCTCTCTTTTCTCTTTTTCGATTACTATGGAGTCTTCCCATCTTACTCCATCTCTTTTCTCTTTCTTTTTCAACTCACTTGCTTTACTGAGATGAATAGAATATTTGAATTCTAATTTTGGGCGGATAAAGAATTCACCTAAAATTACCAAAGTGAAGGTTTGTTTTTATTCGTTTTTGTATGTTTTGATTAGATGAGATCGTATGTTTTCTATGCACTTTTACCTAATTTTTTTGTTTCACTTGTTTGAAATTGCTTGTATTAGGGTTTTTTTTGATTTTTTTTTGGTGTATAGAAATTATGGTTTATTCTGGTTTTGCTTGAGTTAGGTTTTGTTTTCCCTCCCCCTGCTATTCTGCTTTCTTCACCAGATTTCTTCGATTTTTTCAGAAATGGAAGTTGAGCAAATTAATGCACTGCTTAATCCTATGACTTTATTCTTTACCTCTCATTTCAATTCCTTTTGAAATTTTGGTGTCCATTCATCTCTCTTTGAAGTTATCATCGAGGCGAAAAAACCGTAATTTTGCGTTGGCAGTTTTGGTATTACTTGACTTCAACGCCTTAAAACCCTAATTTCGTGTTCTGTCGATTTCTAAGGATCTTTTTTATGTTGATTTGGTTCGTGATTTGTAAAATTAGGGGTTTATGATTGGAAGTTGTTGTTGGTTTAAAGAGGTTTGATTTGTCGATTCAGGTGATTGTGTTTGGTTTTATGTGATTTTGTTGAGACCTATGAAGATTTACTGAGTGACGAGTATTGATTTTTGGATGGAATGGCAGATTTTGGGGCTGGCAATTGCAGAAAAAATAGCTCGTAATGGTGGAGGTAATATGATGCTGATAGTATGGAGAAACGCAAAGGTACTGCAGTAGTTCTGTGACTTTGTCAATAACAATACTTCGTTGCTTTGCATTTCCAATCGAGACACTACTACCGAAAGCGGGCTATTCGTCTTCTTTTTGCTAACTTCTCCTTGTAACTCTAGGTATAACACACTTTCTCGCTTTATTTATGATGGATTACTTGTTGTTTTCTAGAATTATTATCAATTTGTGATCGGGGAAAGCAACATTGTGTTTTCTGTGTCTAATCTGGGCAACTTGATAAAAATTTCTTCTATCTACTAATATCAAAATTAGGCAGTTCTGTTAGTATATGTTCTATATATGTGCTGTTTGGTGTAGGAGACATCCTATGCTCCAAATCTTGCATTTATTAATTGATCATTATCTTTTAATCTTGCAGTCTTCTCTTTTTGTTAAAGGTATACTTTCAGCTCCACTGAATCACAAATCAGAGTGTTGGGTGATTATGCCTTCATGCTCCGAGACTATGATCTTGCCTTCTCAAATTACCGACTTATTTCCACGGATCATAAGCTTGACAAAGCTTGGAAACGCTATGCTGGCGTGCAGGTAGCTGTCCTTTTCAAATACCACTGTCATTATAGGGGGTCTCTGTAAACATCTTATACCAGTCATGGAATTTGAGCTGCTTGATGTGTTCTATTGATTTGAGGAAATACATCTCACACTGATACTTGTTAGTTGTTACTATGGTGAACTGATGGTATCTGGTAAAGTTCACCTCTAAATCTATTGCAAAGTTAGTGGTGAGGTGCAACATTCATATATGCAGTAGGATTAGGCGGTGTTCGAGGTGCATGACCAAGTAGAAGTAAGAGATATTTTTCTTTTTCCACATTTATATGTATGTAGATTCGTATATATTTTGTAATTATTTGAAATTTTTATTTCTAATAAAAATGATCAAAATATGTACATTAGACCATTTAATTCAAATAATTTTTTTTGTTTATGTAAACCAGACCTAACGCGTCGCCTCTTATGAATTAGGCGACTCGTTAGGGTGTTTTTTTTTATGAAGAAAATTAACCTATCGCGTCGCCTTTTATGATAGAGGCGACACATTAGAGGGTCTATCATGTCCCCTTTTATGATGGAGGCGACACATTAGAGGGTCTATCACATCCTCTTTTATGATGGAGGCGACACATTAGAGGGTCTATCGCATCCCCTTTTATGTTAGAGACGACATGTTAGAGAGGCTATTGCGTCCCCTCTTATCATAGAGGTGACGCATAAAACTACCTAATGTGTCGCCTATTATATAGCAGATGATGCGTTAGTTTAATATGAAAACTCAAATTGAAGCTAATGCATCAAATTTTTTTTTGTTTTAGGCGACGCATAAACCAACCTAATGCGTCGCCTATTACATAATACCTGATGCATTAGCATGAAGCTACCACGTCCCCTCTTATGTTTCAGGCGACGCATAAACATACCTAATGTGTCGCCTGATAGGCGACACGTTAGATATGGCACCTATCGTGTCGGCAGCTATCGTGACGGGCCAAATGTGACGCGATAGGTCTTTTAGAGGGGACACGATAGGGGTTTTTTGTAGTAGTGTTTAAAAGACTCTTCTGCACTATTCCTTTGGTCATTCACCTTCCTTGAGGGATCTTGCAATTCTTTACCACTTCTCAATGAGATAGCATGGATATACCCCTTTGGGTTTGGTTCAGATTTCCCTGGAAGTTGGCCTGAAAGTTTTTAGAGGTGACTGATTTGTTGAGCAATTTGGGTCATCTGATTCTCCATCATCTTATTATGAGCATGAATTTATTGAAGGGAGTTGCTGGAGAATTCATTTTGCTTGGCTTGATATTCAACTTGCTTTGCTTGAGAAGAAGCTAGATTCTCCATGACACTCTCAAGGTTGGATCTAGAGGATGAGGAGGAAGAGTTGAAAGGTGGTCTTTGTTGGAAGCCGAGTGGTTGGGAGTAGTTTGTGTGTGGAGGTTGAGGTTGGTTATTTTTGTAGGAAAAATTTGGATGATTCTTCCAACCTGGGTTATAGGTGTTTGAGTATGGGTTATGTTATGGTCTTGTGTTTGTGTTTAGAAGGGCATTGGCTTGCTCAGATATCACTCCCATGGTGTTGTATTGACACTTATTCAATGAATGACCCTGCACTTCACAAATCTCACAAATAGGTGTTATTGATCCGCTACTCAATTGGTAAACCTTAGCTACCAAAGCCTGCACAGTGTTAGTCAAAGTAGCAATAACATCAACCTTATACTTATCTCCCCTTTTAGGGGCTCCACGAGACACACTTCAATCATTCAAATAATTGTTGGTAGCCCTATCATCCAACAATGTCTTAGCAACTTCAGGAGTTTTGGCCATGAAAGTGCCGCCAGATACGGCATCAATCACTAGTGGAAAAAAGCCCATCTGATGCAGTCAAAACCGGGCTTACTGCTGCGGTTTTGGACCGCATCAGGTGGGCTCGCAGCAGATCCCAACTATTTACTGATCCGATCCAAAACCGGATCAGATAACCGGATCAGAAAATTTTCTTGGCGCCAAATAGAAGTTCGCAAAGCACACAATCTGATCCGGTTATTTAGGAAAACCGGATTAGATTATATTATATATATTTAAATATTATATATAATATTTATATATATATATATCATTAATTTATATGAAGCTTATATTTAAACCTGTTATAATTGGAAAAAAGTATCACGCACGCTCAGTATACAAGTCAATATGATATTATATATATATATATATAAAATATTTTGAGAATGTACTACAAATAAAGTTGTAAAAAGTACTAAAATAAAAAATAAATATTTAGACCTATATAAGTAGCTAGTAACATAATAAGAACATAAATCTCAAAGCCGCGACATCATATTCACATGCAAAAGTCGGTAAGGTAGCGTGCTAGCAAATCCCGAACCTCGTCCATCTCGGCCGTGGTGAAAGAGCCCTCCCTTGGTTTGCCATCAAGGAATACCTTATAAAACAAACATAAGGAAACACACATATGACTTTAGTTGACTCTAAAGAGATTGAGGAAATAATATAATGTAAGAAATTAAGGAAATCGAGCTTAAAATGCAAAAATCGGCAAAAAATGACAATCATTTACCCATAATGGGTTTCACAGCATGTGAGTGGACTTTAGTTGACTTTAATACTTACATATATACTTATTAAAGCTATAATGACCTTAAAAAGAGAGTAAGTGCGGGAGATTAAGGAAAGTTGAGCTAAGAAGGCCAAAATCGGCCTAAAATGACATTCATTTACCCAAAATGGGTTTCAAAAGCATATGAGTGGACTTTACTTGAATCTAATGGTTATACATATTGTTATTAGAACTATACATGTCCTAACATGTGGCTAAATGTAAGAAAAGAAGTAAAATGAGCTTAAAAGGCCAAAATCGGCCCGAAATGGCATTCATTTACCCAAATTGGATTTCAAAGCATGAAAAATAATTTTTCTTGACTTTAATGGTTATATATATTGCTACTAGAACTATATATGTCCTAACAAGTGGCTAAATGTGGGAAACAAAGTAAATTGAACTTGGAAGGCCAAAATCGGTCCGAAATGAAATTCATTTACCCAAATTGGGTTTCAAAGCATGAAAAATGATTTTTCTTGACTCTAATGGTTATATATGTTGATATTAGAACTATATATGTCCTAACATGTGGCTAAATGTGGGAAACAAAGTAAATTGAACTTGGAAGGCCAAAATAGGTCCGAAATGGCATTCGTTTACCCAAATTGGGTTTCAAAGCATGAAAAATGATTTTGCTTGAATCTAATGGTTATATATGTTGCTATTAGAACTACATATGTCTTAACATGTGGCTAAATGTGGGAAACAAAGTAAATTGAACTTGGAAGGCGAAAATCGGCCCGAAATGGCCTTCATTTACCCAAAATGGGTTTCAAAGCATGTGAATGGATTTTACTTGACTCTAATAGTTGTATATGTTGTTATTAGAGCTATACATGTCCTAACATGTGGCTAAATGTAAGAAAATAAGTACAATGAGCTTGAAAGGCCAAAATCGGCCCGAAATGGCCTTCATTTACCAAAAATGGGTTTCAAAGCATGTGAATGGATTTTACTTGACTCTAATGGTTATACATGTTGTTATTAGAACTGTACATGTCCTAACATATGGCTAAATGTATGAAAATAAGTACAATGAGCTTAAAAGACCAAAATCGGCTAGAAATGGCATTCATTTACCCAAATTGGGTCTTAAGTGATGTGAATGTAGTTTACTTGACTCTTATGGTTCTATATGTACTTATTATAAGTATATATGACCTAAAATGTGGCTAAATGCGGGAAAGTAAAAAAAATTGAGCTTACGAGGCCAAAATCGGCCGTAAATTGAGCTACTTATTATTTATGTATAATACCTTCTCAAGATCCCCGACTTCCTTGCAACTTGATGTTATATCGAACATGAACCTCAACACATAGTATCCACACTCGGTTCCCCCGGGTTGTTGAGCACACTAATTATTAAATTACATTAAAGATATCATGTAAGAAACGTACATGTTTGTTTTTTATAAAAGAAAGAAGTAGCTTAAGTAATAGGAAAAATTGTTTTAAATAAGTCAACCTTTGCGCGATCTTCCCATTTTAAGTCTACCTTTTGATTATCCCTGATTTAGTTAGGCTTGTATGTCTGTTTTCTTCTATTGAGTTTTAACCTGTTTGTGACTTGTTTATTAGGTTACTTATGATACGTGTTACAAGTCCCTTCTTCTAAAACAGGCGAGGGAGGCGAGGGTGGGGGTGGGACATTGTAACACGTATCATAAGTAACCTACTAAACAAGTCACAAACAGGTTAAAACTCAATAGAAGAAAACAAATATACAAGCCTAACTCAATCAGGGATAATCAAAAGGAAGACTTAAAATGGAAAGACCGCGCAAAGGTTGACTTATTTAAAACAATTTTTCCTAAGTAATATCTATTACCTTCATTGCTTTCCACCGAGGAACTTGTCCTGTTCTCTCAACTTTCTTCATAGAACTGTAGTTATGTTAATTTCATGTGAGAAGTGGGCAAAGGATGAAATTAGTGAAACATGTTATGCTAATAAGCATTTTAAGTAACAAGCATACCTATTTATGCATGATTTGAGGAGTAAGGATCGTGGTGGATCTTGAGCTGCAGAATTAAACTGATATACTGTGTTATTTGAAGGACAAACCACAAGGAGCGACCAATGGAGATTAAAATCCCAAAAAAGTTAGGAAGCAATCATGTGAGTACTTGTATTGTATAATAATGAAGTGGCAAAAATGGATACAAGGTTAAGAACTATACTCTTCAAAACAAGGGGAAAATATGAACTTATGTTGTGCACGTTTAGCTGTTTTGAGACATAGCCAAATATACTCCTTAACCTCACTTGTGTTTTGCAAACAATTGTCAGCTCGGACAAAATTTGGACATAACCATCCAAACTGATCGCGTCCACGAGGATCATCTTGGAGTAATCTTCAAAGCACAACCAAGTACGTAACATAGATATATTATTAGATATTGCAAAGGAAGTACATATATATCATAAGTACAACTATTATACCTCATGAAGGCTTGAATCAAGAAAACATTCAACATCTCTCCGCAAAGGATCTCCTTCACATCAACCTTAGACACCCATGTCAATGTTTCCTCGTTGTAGTTGAATTCCGTGGTACCCAACTTCATCTCCACAGGTGTATCATCCGGCATATCACGCACATTTGCATGTAGCCATAAGCATGACTTAGTGAGACACTGAAGCGTTGGTTTCTCAATCCAAGTATCTTTAGACGGGTTTTGTTCGCAACTTAAACCTTTGAAGTCTTGCGTTCCTTTACCCGAAATGGCCTTCTTTGGCCTGCTTGTACCCTCCTTCTCCTTCGCCTTTTCTAGAGGACGTGAGTCCGCCTTGCTTTCCTTGGGCTTGTTTATTCTCTCCAAAACCTATTAATTCAAAGGGAAAAACATTCAACTTAGTTAGTTAATATTTAATAGGTATGAAAAAAATCAATATGAATATGGATTTTAGTTTCTCATTTTACCTCGTCTGAAAACCTCACCCATGCCGATGGCCACAACACATAACCACCACGAGCGTCGATCAAGACATTTATATAAACTGACTGTTTAGGTAACGGAAGAGCAAAGTCTTCGTAACCAGGAGTGATGGTGACTACACTAACCGCCAAGTGCTCATTGTCCACACACTCGTGATGGACTATTGCTCATTCACTTCGTGGTTGTGCATTTCCTTCAGCCACCACAATCAAACCCTCATCTTTTACATCTAGTAAAAGCTGGCAAGGCTTTTCTTCCTTCCAAAAGTAAATGGATTGAGGTTAGTTTATATTACTTAGTTTTAAAAATTATAAGAAGGATAGTAGTTACCTCTAACTCAAGTATAGATGGTGCTGATTTTTGTGTGTTAGGATGGCTAGCTTTGTCCTCCAAAGGTCGATCCAAAGGATGTATCGCCGATATACCAAACTGTTAAAGGACCGCGTTAAACTTTCCGTGATTTTAGCCGTCACTTTCTCTATAATTTCCTCCGTAAGCTTCTCCCGCATAGCTTGTGACATAGATTCGTTAGAGCGTGATCTTGTACTCACGAAGGAATCTTTAGCATAGGCTTTTTTCACACCGAGACGAATACCACCAAAACCCCTCAAACGTCCATTGTGGTCCTTTCCAAAAGTCTTGTAAAGAGCATATTTGTTGCCTTTGGGAGTTAACTCGCCGGTAACCTCTTTTTGCTTGATCCCCATCTACATAGATTATAGAACTACAAGTGTAAGTATAAAAAATAACAAATTAACAAGGAGGGTTGTGCAATGGGGGGGATTGTGCGGGGGTGTGGCAAAGAAGGGGAGGGGGGTCTGCAGGGGGGCAGCAAGGGGGTGAGGAACAACCGAGGGGTGGGGAACGGCAGGGGGGTGCGCAGGGGGGGCACATGCGCACAACAGGGGGCGTAGGGTCTGCGGGGGGAAGGGGGGTCTGCGGGGGGTGGGGCACAGCAAGGGGAAGGGGGGGTCGCAGGTGGTAGGTCGGGGGGAGAGGGGGTCCGAAGGGGGGCGTAGGGTGAGGGGTCGCGGGGAGGCAATAGGGGGAAGGGGGTCTACGGGGTGGGGCAGGGGGGGGGTCCGAGGGGGGGGCAGCGGGGGCGCGGGGGGAGGTAACAGGGGGGAAGAGGGGGTCTGCAGTGGGGGCGTAGGGGAGGGGGTCTAGGGGCGCGGGGGTGGGGGTCCGACGGGGAGGCGTAAGGGGACGGGGGGTTCGGCAGGGAGGCAGCAAGGGGACGGGGGGTCTGCAGGGTGGGGGGATGGCAGCAAGCGGGGGAAAAACAAATGATTGCAATTAATTACAGCGGCATCTGCTATCTTCAAGGTCCCCTGATCTGAAATGGTCATTTTATTGTTTGAATCACGCCTATGCATGGAGCACCACCAATCAGCGACATGGTCAACTTTGACAAATGCGGTGTTGGAGGCAGAAGATGTCGTTGTAGATGCATCGATAGAAGGGTAAAATTAATCGTCAATCCACACCTATCTCGCCCTTGCATAAGTGTAGGAACCCATATGACGGTAGTGGTTCCTCTGTTTTGAACTATGTGCATGTTTCTCACACTTAGACTATAAAATCACATGGTTAGTTTGATAACACATCTAATTGTATTAAAAGTAAATATACAAAGTCGAATATGCGATAAATAGCACAATACTTAGCACCATCTCCGACGTAGTATTTTGGGCAACACATCTAATTGTATTAAAGGCATGTTATCCGGTTGTCGTGGCTCTTCCTCTCCCCCGTCCTTTTCTGTTTCTTCTGTCTCATTTTGCTTTGATTTTACAATTTTCCTCCTCTTTACATTCCTCTTTTCACTCTTCTTTCTCCGTTTCGTGATCCACCCACTAACTAGTTTGCTTTTGAAAGCTCTAAATCTTTCGGCCACCGCAGATAGGAACAACGCCTTTTTGGCTTCATTAGGAGTAATATGGAACAACTTCTATAGAAACAAGAAACCAACAAATAGTTAATTTCCATATACATATATATCAATGAAAACATGTTGTTATTAAAGCTATATATGTCCTAACATGTGGCTAAATGCGAGAAACTAAGTACATTGAACATGAAAAGCAAAAACCGGCCCGAAATGGCCTTCATTTACCCAAAATGGGTTTCAAAGCATAAGAAGTGATTTTTCTTAGCTCTAATGGTTGTATATGTTGTTATTACAACTAAATATGTCCTAACATGTGGGTAAATGCGAGAAACAAAGTACATTGAACATGAAAAGCAAAAACCGGCCCAAAATGGCCTTCATCAACCCAAAATGGGTTTCATCTACTCAAAATGGGTTTCAAAGCATGTGAATGGATTTTAGTTAACTCTAATGGTTGTATATGTTGTTATAAGAGCTATATAAGTCCTAACATGTGGCTAAATGCGAGAAACTAAGTACATTGAACATGAAAAGCAAAAACCGGCTAGAAATGGCCTTCATTTACCCAAAATGGGTTTTAAAGCATAAGAAGTGATTTTTCTTAACTCTAATGGTTGCATATGTTGTTATTACAACTAAATATGTCCTAACATGTGGCTAAATGCGAGAAACAAAGTACATTGAACATGAAAAGCAAAAACCGGCCCAAAATGGCCTTCATCAACCCAAAATGGGTTTCATCTACTCAAAATGGGTTTCAAAGCATGTGAATGGATTTTAGTTAACTCTAATGGTTGTATATGTTGTTATAAGAGCTATATATGTCCTAACATGTGGCTAAATGCGAGAAACTAAGTACATTGAACGTGAAAAGCAAAAACCTGCCCGAAATGGCCTTCATTTACCCAAAATGGGTTTCAAAGCATGTGAAGTGATTTTTCTTGACTCTAATGGTTGTATATGTTGTTATTAGAGCTATATTTGTCCTAACATGTGGCTAAATACGATAAACTAAGTACATTGAACATGAAAAGCAAAAATCGGCCCGAAATGGCCTTCATTTACCCAAAATCGGTTTCATCTACGCAAAATGGGTTTCAAAGCATGTGAATGGATTTTAGTTAACTCTAATGGTTGTATATGTTGTTACAAGAGCTATATATGTCCTAACATGTGGCTAAATGCGAGAAACTAAGTACACTGAACCTGAAAAGCAAAAACCGGCCCGAAATGGCGTTCATTTACCCAAAAGTGGTTTTAAAGCATGTGAAGTGATTTTTCTTGACTCTAATAGTTGTCTATGTTGTTATTACAACTATATATGTCCTAACATGTGGCTAAATGCGAGAACTTAAACTAATTGAGTTGAAAATTAAACTTACACAAGTGTCTTCCCATAATGGTTTCTTCATTCCCTCGGGCACATCTTTCCATTTGACCAAAATGTTGAGTTTGCGCATACAAAACCCAATATGCTGCCCATACTTTGCACGCCACTTACCACAAGGTTGACCCAAATTATCATACTCGAGGGTCATATGGATATTTCTATCAACATTCCAACCCTTAGTCGCACCCCTTCCTTTTCGCTTCTTTGTTGCAACGATGCTTGGAGTTTTGGTGGTCCTATGCAATTCTTTTCCCGCATTATTGTGTGGCACAACGATAGATGAAATACATGGATAATCTTCCCTAGCATTGTCGTCAATAGGGGGAGCATTATCGGCTAGCTCCTCATTTATTTCAGCCAAGCGAATTTTCCTATCACGCAAGCGCTTCTCCTCATCATGCGCTATGTCTTCCGGTTCACCTTTATCCTCCTCCTTGTCCGCATCATACTATCATCATCATCCAATGACTTATCATAATCATCATCGGTTTCTTCCTCCACAATCACATCATCTCAGACCATGTTTGAAAGTCCTGAAATAATGTAAAAAGATAAATTAGAAACGCGCAAGTGTTAACAAAAAAACAATGGTATCATATAAATATCAAACAAATATAACCATTAGAAACGAACATCAAACGAATAGCAAATGAACATAAAAAACAAAGCAAACATCCTGCTGCCCCCACTGTAGACCCTCACCCTGCTGTCCCCCTGCGGACCCCCCACCTCGCTTCCCCCACGGCAGACTCTGCTACAACCCCCCGCAAACCGCCCACCCTGCTTGTCCCCCCTGCGGACCCCCTCCACCCTGCTTCCCCCTGCAGATCCCCACCCCCGCCGCTTGCTCCCCCCTTGCAGACCCTCCCAGCCTGCTTTGCACCCCCCGAGACCCCCACCCTTGCTGCACCCCTGTGACCCCCTTACCCCCCCCCCCCCGAACCCACCCCCGCTGCCCACCCCCCTACCCCTACCCCTACCCCCCTCTCCCACCCCCCCCATTCCGCCGCCCCCTGCAGAGCCCCACCCTTGCTGCCCACCCCCGCGACCCCCCCACCCTTGCCGCCCACCCCCGCGACCCCCCTGCTGCCCCACCCCCGCCGCCCACCCCCGCACGCCCCCCACCCCCGCTGCCCCTCCCCCCACGGACCACCCACCCTTGCTGCCCCCTACAGACCCCCCTTGCTTCCCCACCTTTGCAGAACCCACCCCTGCTGTCCACCCCCGCAAAACCCACCCCTGCTGTCCACCCCTCTTGCACAGCCCTCTTCCCGCACAAGCCATAATTCAATCGGAAAGACGGAAACGACATTCATCTACCCGAAATATCTTTAAAATCATGTGACCCGACTTTAAGTGACTCTAATGGTGATACATATACGAATAAGAACTACGAATGACCTAAAATGAGGCTACACGCGAGAAATTAAAGAAATTGAGAGCGAAAAGCCGAAATCGGCCCGAAATGACGTTCACTTACCTAAAAAGGGTTTCAAACATGTGAAGCTAGTTTAGTTGATTGTAATGCATATATACATACCAATAAGAGCTATACATGACCTAAAATGAGGCTAAAAGCGATAAATTTAGTAAATTGAGCTCGAAAAGCCGAAATCGGCCCGAAATGACATTGACATACCCAAAATGGGTTTCAAACATGTGAATTGATTTTAGTTGATTGTAATAAATATATACATACCATTAAGAACTATACATTACTTAAAATGAGGCTAAAAGCAATAAATTAAAGAAATTGAGCTCGAAAAGCCGAAATCGGCCCGAAATGACATTCACTTACCCAAAATGGGTTTCAAACATGTGACGCATGTTTAGTTGATTGTAATACATATATACATACCAATAAGAACTATACATGAGCTAGAATGAGGATAAAAGCGATAAATTCAAGAAATTGAGCACGAAAAGCCGAAATCGGCCCGAAATGACATTCACTTACCCAAAATGGGTTTTAAAACATGTGAAGCGAGTTTAGTTGATTGTAATACATATATACATACCAATAAGAACTACACATGACCTAAAATGAAGCTAAAAGGGATAAATTAAGTTAATTGAGCTCGAAAAGCCGAAATCGGCCCGAAATGACATTCACTTACCCAAAATGGGTTTCAAACATGTGAAGCGAGTTTAGTTGATTGTAATACATATATACATACCAATAAGAACTATACATGACCTAAAATGAGGTTAAAAGCGATAAATTAAAGAAATTGAGCTCGAAAAGCCGAAATCGGCCCGAAATGACATTCACTTACCCAAAATGGGCTTCAAAACATGTGAAGCGAGTTTAGTTGATTGTAATACATATATACATACCAATAAGAACTATACATGACCTAAAATGAGGCTAAAAGTGATAAATTAAGTTAATTGATCTTGAAAAACCGAAATCGGCCCGAAATGACATTCACTTACCCAAAATGAGTATCAAAACATGTCAAGATAGTTTAGTTGATTGTAATACATATATACATACCAATAAGAACTATACATGACGTAAAATGAGGCTAAAATCGATAAATTAAAGAAATTGAGCTCGAAAAGACAAAATCGGCCCGAAATGACATTCACGTACCAAAAATGGGTTTCAAACATGTGAAGCGAGTTTAGTTGATTGTAATACATATATACATACCAATAAGAACTATACATGACCTAAAATGAGGCTAAAAGCGACAAATTAAAGAAATTGAGCTTGAAAAGCCGAAATCGGTCCGAAATGACATTCACTTACCCAAAATGGGTTTCAAAACATGTGAAGCGAGTTTAGTTGATTGTAATACATATATACATACCAATAAGACCTATACATGACCTAAAATGAGGCTAAAAGCGACAAATTAAGTTAATTGATCTTGAAAAGCCGAAATAAGCCCGAAATGACATTCACTTACCCAAAATGAGTTTCAAAACATGTCAAGATAGTTTAGCTGATTGTAATACATATATACATACCAATAAGAACTATACATGACCTAAAATGAGGCTAAAATCGATAAATTAAAGAAATTGAGCTCGAAAAGCCGAATTCACTTACCAAAAATGGGTTTCAAACATGTGAAGCGAGTTTAGTTGATTGTAATACATATATACATACCAATAAGAATTGTACATGACCTAAAATGAGGCTAAAAGCGATAAAGAAATTGAGCTCGAAAAGCCGAAATTGGCCCGAAATGACATTCATTTACGCAAAATGGGTTTCAAACAAGTGAGGCGAGTTTAGTTGATTGTAATACGTATATACATACCAATAAGAACTATACCTGACCTAAAATGAGGCTAAAAGCGATAAATTAAAGAAATTGAGCTCGAAAAGCCGAAATCGACCCGAAATGACATTCACTTACCCAAAATGGGTTTCAAACATGTGAAGCGAGTTTAGTTGATTGTAATACATATATACATACCAATAAGAACTATACGTGACCTAAAATGAGGCTAAAAGCGATAAATTAAAGAAATTGAGCTCGAAAAGCCGAAATCGGCCCGAAATGACCTTCACTTACCCAAAATGGGTTGCAAAACATGTTAAGTGAGTTTAGTTGATTGTAATACATATTTACATACCAATAAGAACTATACATGACCTAAAATGAGGCTAAAAGCGATAAATTAAGTTAATTGATCTTGAAAAGCCGAAATCGGTCCAAAATGACATTCATTTACCCAAAATGAGTTTCAAAACATGTCAAGCGAGTTTAGTTGATTGTAATACATATATACATACCAATAAGAACTATTCATGACATAACAAGCGAGAAAAAGTGAGAAATTAAGTCAAATGACCTTGAAAAGAAAGCTGGAATTTGAACTTGAGAAGTCACGCCTATTTTTACTTTTGCCACCTTCCTATGAAGTTTCAACCATTATCCCTTCCCCGTGATCTGCACGTGTGTAATTTGTCACTAACTCGACATCAGTGACATCGGACTTGGGAATGGTGAAAGGCGGGGTGTCTTCAAACGCATCATACTCCTCCTCATCCTCAACATCACCAACTCCAAGTATACTTCTTTTTCCAGGGACAAAAATTGACCACTTGTTATCAGAAGGGTCAGTTACGTAGAGTACTTGCTTAACTTGTGATGCAAGCACGAATGGCTCTTCACTATAACGCAACCGACCAAAGTCTACAAGAGTAAATCCACAAGGGTCATATTTTCTTATGTAGCGCCGGTTATAATCAACCCACTTGCATCGAAATAAGCAGGCCATTAAACCAGAGTAGTCAAGCTCCCATATATCTTGAACCCGCCCTTAGTGTAACAATTTAGCATTAATAGGAGACTTGTCTTTGGCACTTGCATACTGTGTAGATGATGCCTCTACTGAAACGCCACTATTCTGCAGAGATCTCGACTTTTAATCTTGACGATATGTCCAAAATGTAAAGCCGTTAACATCATAACCCTCATAGGAGTGCACAACTTCTCGAGGACCAAATGCTAGCCACTTCAGAGTTTCAGAAACATTGGAATCTACTTCACCCATTAATCGGTTATGGAACCAATCAATAAACGTCTCATTATGCAACTGCATCAATGCTCTAGTCTCTTTACCTGGATTATGATCGCGTAACTCCTCCATATGCTCAAACAAGTAGGGATGGACCTGTACCATATGCTGCAATACAAATAAGTGTGCTTGTATGCGCCTTTCAACAGGAGGTACGATCATTTTGGAGCCAAGTGTACCTTTACCCTCGAGTCTTTCCTCGTGTCGAGATGTAGGAAGTCCAATAGGATCAACATTAGGTAAGAACTCAGCCAAAAAATTACTGACCTCTTCACTCACAATCCCCTAAATTATACTTCCTTCTGGTTGCGCAGGATTCCTTACTTTATCTTTCAAAGAGCCAATATCTCTCTCAAAGAGATAGCACCACCTCAAAAACACCGGACCACATAGCTTAATTTCTCGAACTAGATGTACAACCAAATGGACCATAGTGTCAAAGAAAGCAGGTGGGAAATACATCTCAAACTTGCACAAAGTCTCTATCACACCAGCCTGGAGAGCATCAAGCTTCGACGGTTGTAACTTTTTGCTACATATAGTATTGAAAAACAAACATAGCTCTGTTATGGTGTGTCTCACGTGTTTCGGCAATATCCCTCGAATTGCAATCGGTAAGAATACTTGCATCATTACATGACAATCGTGAGACTTCATACTCGATAATTTCAAATCACCGTCTAAGGTAACAAATATTTTCATGTTCGATGAGTACTCTGATGGAACCTTAATGCCATACAAAGACTCGCAAAAAAGTCGCTTCTCAGCTCTAGATAGAGTGTAGCAAGCCGAAGGCAAATAGTTCCTATCACCATCCTTCATCGTTTTCTTTCCTTTTCCTTCAATTCCTGCAGGAGACCCTTCTTCGTTTTCCTTTTCTTTTCCCTTTTCTTTTCCCTTTCCTTTTCCTTTTCCTTTGCTAGGCACTTTCTCTTTTTTCTTTCTTTTCTTAGTGTCCCTCTTTTGAGCCCATAGCTCTGGTCGAAGTCCATCACTTTCCAGATACAGTCACACCCCTTTGCTATCCTTGGTCTTATGTGGAATATTCATAAGTGTCCCCAGAATGGCGTCACATACATTTTTCTCTATGTGCATGACATCGAGACAATGTCTAACCTCTAGATCTCTCTAATATAGAGGTTTCCACAGAATAGACTCCTTTTTCCAAAGTCCCTTATCACCAACACTCGCTCCTTTACCGAATATCGTTTCAATACCCTTGACTTGATCATAAACCTCAATACCAGTCAATGGTCTACGAGCAACCCCTTCCTCAACTGTTCCATCAAATGCCTTCTTCTTATTACGATAAGGATGGTCGCGTCGAAGGAACCTTCGAGTGCGCATATAAACATCTTTGTGACAAATAGTAATGTATTTAGATGCTGTATCGTCCACGCAAATCAGGCATGCGTTCTTCCCTTTGTTCTTGTACCCGGATAAGTTCCCATAAGCAGGATAGTCATTAAGAGTGAATAAAAGCATGGCACGCAATGTGAATACCTCATCAACATGTGCGTCATACACAGAAACCCCTTCATCCCGCATTTTTCTCAAATCATCAACAAGTGGCTGGAGGTAGACATCTATGTCGTTTCCAGGCTGTTTCGATCATAAAATAAGAATCGATAACATGATGTACTTGCGTTTCATGCACAACCAAGGAGGCAAGTTGGATATAACTAGAAGAAACGACCATGTACTATGTTGAGAACTAAGAGTGCCAAATGAGTTCATCCCATCCGTGCATAGGCCAAGCCTCAAATTTCTGGCCTCGGCACCCAAGGGCTTATGCACCCGATCGATACTTTTCCACTCAGGAGAATCAGCCGGATGTTTGATAAAACCGTCCTTCTTCCTTCGTTTTGCATGCCACCTCAAGTTCTTAGCATATTTTTAAATTGAAAACATGCGCTTGAATCGTGGTATAATCGGAAAATACCACATCATCTTTGTTGGAGGCTCTTTCTTATCACTAACCCCTGCGCGCCTGTAACGCGACTTCCCACATCGAGGACACTCATCCATATTTATATATTCATTTTGATATAGCACACAATCGTTTGGACAAGCATGTATTCTGTGGTACTCTAAACCGAAGCGACACATCAGTTTCTTAGCATAGTAGTTCGACTTGGGTAGTTCATGGTCGTCTGGCAACATATCACCAAAGGCTTGCAACAAGGAAGTGAAGCAAGAGTCACTTATACCGGCTTTCGTCTTGATATTAAGGAGTGTTATCACGGCCGTCAGCTTCGTGTACCTCGTACAACCGGGATACAACGGTTTTCGAGAGGCCTCAGTCATGCACTCAAAAACACGAGGCCGTTTGCCAGCATAATCATCCACCCCTCCATCATCTCCTCTATATAGTCCCCTTCATCATCATCATCCTCTACTTCATTATCCTCATATTCGTCCTTGATGTTCTTGTCATTCTCAATGACATCAAACTCACCTCCTTCATGCACATCGTTAACAATGGCATTCCCACCATCATATATACCCTCCTCAACGTGCCAAACCCATACATGGTAGTCTTGCCTAAACCCGCGATGAAAGATATGCTCCCTAAGCGACCCAATGCTACTAACCATGCCCACATTACTACAATCAACACAAGGACAATAAAACCCCTCGGTTCCCGTTGCACCCTGATGACTTAATGCAACATCACAAAATTCAGACACCATCCACGAATTCACACGTGTCGCGACTACCGTACATCCATACACGATTCATTTCAATCAAACCTCTAATTAAACACAAGCAACAAGTACCTCATGTCAATGACGAACTTCATTACATGATTAGAGTTTATGAACCATATATATTTAATGAAATTAGGCATGCTTTCCAAGGGTCCTTATCACTCCAATGTCTAATCTCACTAGTGAATGTTTGCCTTCTTTTCGACTCTACAGAAAATCCGGCAGCATTTCCCTACAGTTCTCCAAGTACACGATGTAGATATATAGTTACTTATATCTACATATGTACTCAAGGAACAAAAGTAGGGAAACGACGAGCCAAGATTTTTCTCTAGAATCGAAATAAAGGCATACATTCACCACCTAAGTGAGATTAGACATCTAAGAGCAGTCCCAAATCGGGGACTATTCAAGACTTACTCCTAATGAGTAAGTATCGATCGGGTATCTACGTATATGATATGACGATGCATACATAGGTTTTTAAACAACAAAACATTTTACATCTAATCTCAATTCAACGATAAATATATACATATTTTCACATATAAACCAAATTACTATGAAAGAAAGTTACATATGAATGATAACATACCAATATTAAGGTTGTAAATAGGAAAATCGAATCTGTTACTAAGTGACAAATAAGGTTTTTTCCACTAGTGAATATAACTTCTAACATCATGCTTCAGACCATTGTAGAATGTCTGAATCAATAGCCACTCAGGAATACCATGGTGTGGACATTGTCTTGCAAAGCCTTGTATCTCTGCCATGCCTCGTAGAGAGACTCCAATTCATGTTGTCGAAAACCAGATATTTCATTTCTGAACTTTGAAGTTCTCATATGAGGGAAGAACTTGTAGAGGAAAGCCTTTTTCAGTTCTGGCCATGTAGCAATCTTCTGCACTGCTTCTTCTTTCAACCATTCTTTTGCTTCATCCCTAAGGGAAAAAGGAAAAGCACAATCACGAGTCAGATCATTAGAAACATTTGTTAGTTTCAAAGTATTACACTTCCCCAAAAAGCTAGCCAAATGATCAGTAGGGCTCTCTTTTGGTGTTCTTGCATAAGAGTCATGTGAGATGAACTAAATAAATTGTGGCTTAAGCTCGAAGTGCGTAGCAGTGGTGGTTGGCCTGGTAACGGTGGTGGTGGTCTCATCGAGTATAGCATATTCCCGTAGAGACTTTGGTGGTGATTCGTCTCCCATTATTGATTCTTGTTGTTGTCTTCTTTGTTGACCTCCTAATCTCCTTGTTGTGGCTTTGATCTGACGATCAAAAGTAGCTAGATCTTCTGAACCCTTGCTACGAGTGCGCATGCAACAAAAAGACTGAAATAGGGAAAAATCAAACAACCAAAAGAGTAACAATGATCGAACAAAAATAAGTTTAGCTAAATAAATCAAGGATAAACTAATCTAATACCGTTAGTCCCCGGCAACGGCGCTAAAATTTGATAGGCGTGTCGTGCACCTAACAAAAGTAATTCCCAACTAATCCTCCTAACTATGTAGCAGGACAAGTCAAGGTCGAATCCACAGAGACAAACGATATCAAACACTAGCTATCTTGACTCAATCTAACTAAACACGTGACAAACAATAATGGTGAAAATGGATGCTAGCACTAGTAGAATAAATGCTTATTGCGGCGGTCATTAGGTGGCCTATTGCTGCGCTTTAGTCGCGCCGCAGGAAAGGGCGCAGCAATAGAGCAACCTATTGTTGTGGTTCCTACCCAAAACCACAGCAACATGTATGTTTTTTAATTAAAAAAAATGAAGACTATTATTGCGGTTTTGGGTAGGACCCGCAGCAATATGTACTGGTACAGATAAAACAAATTTTTTTTTTACTCTTTACCGTCAAATTTGAAAGGAAAAAATGCAAGAAGAAAATAAAACACACAAATTAAATAATGACAAAGAATGCTTATACAAAAACATAAAAGATACAAAAATCAACATATATTCAAAAAAGATTGCAAAAGAAAAATATGAAAAACTATAACAAAAAATCAGAACCCCTAGCCATAAGACCTTATAAATAAAAATAAAATCTAACTACAAAAGAGGAAAAAAAAACAAAAAAAAAAAAGAAAACAAGAACAGTACACAAATCCGTGCGATCGTCGTCAATACCTCCCAACGCACACAAGTAGCAGCTTTTGAGTAGATTACATTGCCACAAAAATCAGTCACATACATAAAACATGAAACTAATGCAACACAAAAACATTTCAATCAAGCTTTACAACAACAATTCAAGCAATAAAAAATACACAATCAACTGAAATCCAACCACAAACCCTAACAAATCAAAATCACAACACATCAAAGTGTTTGCGAGAAGTAATCTACTCAAAATATGTAATTACTAATAATATTAGAAAATTGACAGACGAAACAAAAACCTAAAAAACAATAAAACGGTCTCAATCAAGCTTCACAACAACAATTCAAGCAATTAGAAACACACAATCCACTAAACAACAACCAAAACCCTAAGAAATCAAAATCAGCAACACATCAAAAATTTTGCGAGAAGTAATCTACTCAAAAGCTGCTAATTTAGAAATCCGTCAAAAGCATTCGATTAAAATTTTCGCTTGAACCTCCGCGATCGATGTAGTCGAGAAAGTGATTTTCGCTTGTATAAATCAAGATTCTAGATGAAGAATCGCTTGAACCTTCGCGTGTTTCTAGATCTTCGATCTTGGCATCAGGTGAGATCTTCGGACGAAGAAAGTGATTTTCGCTTGTTTAAATCAAGTGAGAGGAGTGAAGTGACGAGCTATGGACGAAATGAGAGAGGGATAAGAATGAGAGAGGGAGAATCGCTTTGTATTTGAAGTGAGAGGAGTGATTGAGTGATGAGCTATGGATGAGGCGGATGGATGAGTGTCAGAGGGAGGATGACTGGGTCGCTGGAAGCACGAGAGGAGTGAGTGTTTTATGAAAACGACACCCAACTAAAATGAGGAAACTCTAGTAATAAAGTAAACTTATTGCTGCAGTTCCCATCAGAAACAGCAGCAATAGCTTAAAATTTTATTAAAAAATAATATTTTAATCTATTGCTGTTGTTTTGGGTGGGAACCGCAACAATAGATTTGGTCAAACTAGTCAAACAATTTTAAAAATTTCCCGTTGACATCTATTGCTGCGGTTTTCACCAAGAATCGCAGCAATAGGTTGTTTTTGATTTTTCCTTTTTCTTTGACGTGGTTTATTGCTGCGTAAGGGTAAAACCGCAGCAATTTAGCCGCAACAATAAGCAATTATTCTACTAGTGTAGACTAATACTAACACTAAACTATAACAAATAACAATGACACACAAGATGAACTCAATTAATAAAAGCATCTAGAATTAAGCATCCCCACTAGCACGAGCAATACATGAATAATTCCCATCCCAATAAACGTAATCAATTGTCCAAAAGGATTAATGCACCCTAAAAATACTAAAGGCCTCTCCCGAGTACCAATAGCTACTCTAATCAAGCATTCAAACCTATTTCCATGAAATCATGCAAGAAAAGAGACATTAAGCAAGACATCACAATATAAATTCCTAGTAATCCTATCTACTTATTCCCATAGAGATATTCATACCCTTGATTAAATCAACCAATCCATCTAGATTCAATTCCCATTGAAAATAAGACATAAGGACTCAATTCAATACCACCTATCCCTAGTAGGATAATGAAAATAAATACAATTCAATCAAGCAAGGACAATTAATCACATTAAATTGGAATTAGGGGGAATTCATGCATTAAACATTGCTAGGGTTCAACTTAACCCTAGATTATGGAACTACTCACTCATAATTGCAATAACAAAACAATTCAATAATATATAAGTAAACATGATAATAAATAAAAAGAGAGAACTAGAAAACTTAGTCTTTTACTTCAATGAAAATAATCCAAGGTTGCAAAATTGTAGATCTCAAGTAACAATGGAGTTTTTCTCTCAAAGCTCTCTAAAACTGAATAATTAAAACCTATGTGCCGAAATAATACTTCTAAAAGGGTATTTATAGTTTCCTAAATTAATAGAACAACTTAATTAAATCCTGACGGAAAGCAGATCGACATGGACGTGTTGAACTGATATTACAAAAACAGTCGCAAGATCAAACGTTCCTGCGGAAAAGTGGAGCAACATGGACGTGTCACATTTGACACGAATGTGTTGCCCTGGATTACTGAGATCAGTAGCAAACTGATTTGTGGAGAGCAGGGTGACACGGGCATGTCAAATATGACACGGACGTATTGGTACAGCAGACGTAAACAGCTCAACTTTGAACATCTACAACTTTTGATCCAAAGCTTTTGTTGACTCGTGTAATATACCGTTGGAAAGCTCTTAAAGTCTAGATTTCAACCCAGTTGGAATTAACTTATTATCATTTCTGTCAAAAGTTATGATCAAAGTAATGAAGAGGTGTCATATTTCACACAAGTGTGAAAAGCGGTTTGTATCTTCTCCAATTCCAATCCAATTTGGCACATGATATATCGTTTCAAAGGTCATCCAAGTGCCTTACTAGTCATGTCCTTCCATAGGAGTATAGAGTACCTGAAATTACATCAAAATACCAAACAATCCATGAAGGTAACATAGCTTATAAAGGAACCCAAATAATGCACAAATGCAATCTAAATGGTCTAAAACTAAGCTAAATGAGACTTGAAATGCATCTAACTGATAGACTAATATCATTATCAATTAGCCTAAAATAGATATATCCTTTTTTCATCAATGTCTCTGAAACACTCGCTTGTTGCTTTTTAAACCTGTATTTGTTTTCTGTATGACCAAATTGCTTGCAACAATTGCATTGAGGTTTTCCCTTGTGCCAACAATTCTTTTCTTCATGATTTGTATTTTTGCAAATTTTACAAGGAGGAAATTTACCTTTTTGATCCCTCTCTCTCTATTGTTGTATGAATTCTTGTGCCCAAAATTTCCTCTTGAATTATGAGGTTTTGATGATAAAGGTTTATGCCTTGATTGGAAAGCTCCCTTTTGACCTTCTGTAGATGTCTCATTGTCCTTGATTTTCATTCTTTGTTCATGAATTTGTAAAGAACCTAGAAAATCCACAAGAGATGATGTTGTGATATCATTTGCCTCTTTAATTATTTGTGCAACTGTATTAAACTTTTTTGACAAAGTTAATATTGCACAACTCGTTGATCAGTTATATCTTCACCCATGGCTTTTAACTGATTCACAAGTTCTATTACTCTAGAAAAGTAATCTTTTATACTTTCATCTTTTTTCACTTGCAAATTATCATATTCAAGTTGAATTGATTGTAATTTAACTGCCTTCATTTTCCCGGTTCCTTGAAATTAACTTTTCAAGGTATCCCACACTTGTTTTGCTGAGGAAGCATTTATTATTCGAGGAAATACCGAGTCTGTAGTAGCTAGATGGATTTTGGTCGATGCTTCCGCTTCCTTTTTTGCCAATCAACTCCTCCTACAACTGATTCTCCTTTCGTTTGTTTTGTTTCCGGTATACGGTTTAAACAATTTCCAATATGCCAAATGCACGTAAAACAACCTTCATTCGAATGCTCCAATATTCATTATTACTACCATTGAAAAGTGGAACTTGTTGGTGGTTTATTGTGCTTGTAAATGCCATTGTTTTTGTTCGTAGATAATATTATATTTTATGAAATATTTCTAACTTTGCGAAAATCGTGCTAGAGCCTTCTTGATCGTTCTAGCTCTGATACCACTGTTAGGATATAGTGCTAATTGTGCATTGATAATTGTAGGCGTGTTTTTATTTCGCCTACGCGGTGTGAGCGCGTATTTGATTTGACTACCCCACTATAAAGGTTTTATTGAAAATTGTTTGGAAGTCGCCAACAATTCTTTTTAGGAAGAATCATAAACCTAATTGGATATGGGAAAACCATAGGGACAAATTGTTCAATGTAGATTTCCCCGTCATGATTCCATCGATGGTCAAAATGAACCAAAGATTGAGTTCAGGGGTAAGGGTACGAATATAGTCATAATGAACCACATTCGCCCAAAATTGGCCTCTACTAAATATCAATTCATTACAGATTTTATGCCAATGAATAATCAAATAATGTTTTAAGCACCCTATAAATTATAAGTATAAATTGGTTCGGGAAACACATAAAAGACTAACTTTTAATGACATGTTATTAGGCAATCAATATTACAGGGAACCTAACAGGTTGTCCGAATTAATCTGATTAATGTTAGAACAGTTCTTTAGGTCATGTTTAGCAATAATAACATATGGGTGACAAAAACCATGCAGGACAATCATATAATATGTATATAATGATCAGGCAGGCATATAATATACAAAGGCATGAATAATAATAATATAAAATAAAAGAAAGTATAGAAAAAGGGTTAGAATATATAGTATAGCGATTTTACATTAAAGATCTACATCAAGAAAGAAAACTGTTAGTAACTTAAATATAAAAATAATTTATTTAAGGACCCTCAGAATTATACCGTGGCTTGGGGTCTGAGAGATTGACAACCTTCAGGACGAGCAATCGTGAAGCCTGAAAATCTGAATGTCTAAAAGTATGTAGATTGAATGTATTTGTGTTTGAAATGTATGAGTTTTGTAGGGAAGTTTTGTAGTTTGTAGAGAGATTCGTAAAGTATTCATCGAGTGTTATGTGTGAAAATCGTCCTTAAATCTGTACGGAAATCAATCCTATTTATAGGAAAAACAGCATTGCGCCTCATGCGCCTGCTGCGCCAGGCGCAGCTGACGTGGCAAGCGTATGATGCGACTTGACTAGTAAAAAGCGTACACGTGGTACGCGCTTTTAGAAAAGATAAGAAAGAAATTCCGCGTCTCAAGCAGAGATTTACGCTTGACGCAGAACTCTACATGAAACAGAAGTTTATGTGGCAGTTTTGGTGCGCTTGGCGCAGCCTACGTGGAAGTCCACGTGGCAGGACACGTGCGCTCAGCACAGTCAGCTGCGCTCAGCACAGTCAGCTATGCTGAGCACAATCAACTGCGCTTAGCGCACCGCCTGATTTTTGATAGTTTTTTGATATAAAAGCGTTTTAAAGATTTTCTTTTATCTTTTAACTCCGGAAATCTGATTTTATGGGATAAAATCTAATTTTGACTTTAAAAAAATATCTTTTGAAAATATTTATTTATTAAAATAAATCAATTACTTATCAATTAATTGGGCTTTTCAAAGAATTGGGCTCAAATACAATTAATTATCATGAATAATTAATTGGGCTTTAAAATAGGACTTTAACACTTTTCAAAATGGTTTTAAATGGCTCTTCAGACTGCTCTTCCCCTTGGATCGGACCAATTAAGACCACGGTATGTTTCATCATCGGATCCTTAAATAGGGAGACACGATTATGTGTCTACAGAAGCCCCCACTTTGACTGAGGTTCAGGAAACCCATAGTCAAAGTATACGGTGTCGGGACGGAGAACGATTCTAAACGCTCTGCAGTTTAAAACTGATCTATATACGCCGGTCCCTTCAAAACAAAGTTAGTATGCAGGACAATAACTACAAGCAATCTGATTACCTGTAGAAAAAGATGTCAGCAGACAGGTGCAAACAACTCAGATAAAGCACATAATGATGCAATAATGCAAACTTAGACTCTCTAAGGATGCATGAGACGCTATGCAAGGATTAAGGTTATGCAAAACAAAGGGATGACACGTCATGCAAGGTCAGGGTTATGCATGACTAGAATGTATGAAATGAAAGGTCAGGGTTTTGTAAAGCTGCAATGCAAGGTCCCACTTAGTTTGATTTGAATTGGAGGAACCACCACACATAGGAAGCCCCCACTTTGGGTGAGCTTGCCTTAAATTAGGCATGAGCCTTAATCGAAATGTACTTGATCTAATATTGAAACGTAGTTGACCTGTAATTGAATCGTTGAAAGTTGTCACTGGGGATTGTTTATTGGGAAGTTGATTAGGCAAAGTCAAATATTGCCAGAAACCATGGAATTATCGGAGAGTCCTTCTGGGACAAGAAGAGTCTTGAATTGAAAAATAAAAAGGTTGAAATTTGTGACTTAAATGAATGTAGGTGGGAAAAGGCTTTAACGAGGCTAGGTGCACACTCGAGTCTATGTCAGGATCTAGAAGAGTATGCTCCTAAATTCTAGAAAGTCAAATCATTAGACCTTTACTAATTTTTATTTTATTGAAGCGGTCAAACCTCGAGATGAGGATTCCTACGTATCCTTGCGGAATCAGACCATTCATAGCAAGGTAATAAAAAATTCATTTCTCAAAGCGTAAATTTTTTGTAGATATAGTACAATTGTAACATAAACATAGCTACAACAATCCACTGCATGTTACAAACACCAATTACAAAAGAGACATAAAACTAAGAAAAAGAGAAACTAAATCTAAGAGAAAAAAAAACTAAAAAAATTAAGAAACTGTACTACAAATCTGTATATACAAAATCGAAAATCTAGAAGAAATCTTTCCTAAATTAATTCAGTTTAAACTTAAAATAAACAAAATGGCATGAAAAATTTCAAAAAAAAAAAATTTCAAAAAAAGCTCACTCGTTGAATCTTCTTCTGGATTTCTTGAGAGAGAGCCGAAATTAGCTGCATTTTACTAATAACAAGAACAGCCGGATGCAAATCACACAAAAATCAAATCCAGATCCTAATCACACGAAATTCGCTCAAAGAGAAACTAAATTTGAAAAAAAAAACTAAAAATATGAAAAAGAAAAATCAAGTCGCTTGTGGTTTGCGGTTGGAGAAACGGCGGCAAACGAAGTGTGAGGAGACGAACGATGACCAACGGACGAGCCACGAGCATCGTGTGGTCGAACGACGAGATCTGGAGTCGATGGGCTTCGTGCGATCGAGCGACGAGCATCGTGTGGTCGAACGACGAGCGCCGGGATTCGAACGACCGACAAAGGAGAAGAAAGGCCAACAAAGGAGAAGAACCACGAGGAGGAAGATCAAGGAGGAGAGAGAGGCGATAATCGGCCGACGAGAGATGCTGCTAAGGACTCAAGTAGTTGTTGTAAGACTCCGATTCGGATGACTTCGGCGGTGAAGGTGGTAATGAGCGCAAGGTGGAAGGAATCAGTGAGAGAGGGAGAACGAGTGAAAGAGGGAAAAGGAGGGAGGAGGGAAGAAGTGAGAGAGAAAGAGTGAGGAGTGTGAATTGATGAATGACCCTAATTGTGAGGGAAACGGCGCCCCCAAGCCTTAACTACTAAGAGAATATAAAAAACCCTAATGACCCTATTGTTGCGGTTCCCACGCAGCAATAGATCTGGTCAAACTAGTCAACGAATTTTGAAAAAATTCCCGTTGACATCTATTGCTGCGGTTTTTGATTTTTCCTTTTATTTTGACGTGGCTTATTGCTGCGTATGGGTAAAACCGCAGCAATAAGCAATTATTCTACTAGTGATAGCTAGGAAGATCTTTCATATTTTAACATTTATATGTATATATGTATATATATATATATATTGAAAACTTCGATATTATTATTTACTACTCTATCTGTCTCTAATTCTTAGCCTCACTTCATATTTTCATAGAATAAAATTTCTAAAGTGTCATGTTTTAGGTTTTTATCAACACATTACTAACGATATTGATGGTGAAAAAAGTGTATTCAATGTTTTATAACATTGGAGGAAGTATTTAAATATTTACTATGAATCAGTTGAGCTATCAGTTACTTGTCAAATGAATATGGAAACGAATGTTGTGATGGAAACAATACTATTTATTTTGTTTCGATTTGATATACTATGAGTAAAAATAGCAATTTATATTATCATAGTAATTAATGGGGATAAGGCGAGTATCTAAAAACTAATTAACCCTACTAATGATAGATAGGAGTAAAAAGCATGTGTTAGTTGAACATTAGGTACAGGTGCGATTTTATTATCTTACTTATAAAATAGTATATGTGTTCATTTTATCAATTGATTTCTTTGTAAATTAAGTAAAAAGATAAACTTTGCCTTTTGGGGATTTTGTTTTGTAAATTTGGTTGCCACCATTTGTAACAAATACACCTTACTTGATATGAGAATTCAAAAGGGTGATGGAAGCCGCGAGGTCAGTGGTCACGTCGGGTTCGATGGCTAGGATGCAACATGGATAAGGTTGGGCTGGGATTGTGTGCAAGGGCAAAGATGTGCTTTGTGGAGCTAAGAGGGCGAGGAGTGGCTGGGCAAGGGAGATGAGAATAAGGAAATCTATGTTATTTTTCGTTAAAATATCGTATAATTTAAACCTATTTAACAATTACATTTCATGTTGAAGCACCTTGGGAGGGTACTAACAGTTGGCATTATTGTGAGGTATTCGATAATTTGGGGTCACTAAAAGTGAAACGACCACAGTTGCCTAGTTGGGGATCATTTCAACCAAATTTTCCTTTGTTTAAAGATTCTCCCTCACTGTATTCGTTGTTTCTGGGGTTTGCATTCCATCTTTAAACTCATAAATCATAATCAATTATAGAAAAGGGACAATCAAAAGGTACTAAATCATCTTTAAAGAACGAGTATCATATATGCTGAAAGAAATGCCTCAAAATTAGTGGATAAGTGGATCATGTTTTTAGTAATTGAGGTGATGCTGTTAGTAGGTAGTAAATAATTTCTATTAATAGAGGACTAAGGTCTCTTTCTATTTATCCATTAGCATGATATTTTGTTTTATAAAGCCACTTACTCGTTAACAAGTTCATGTTATTGTGACGAGGGACAAGACGCCAAGTATTATTTTCAATCATAGCATTAAATTCTTCTGCCATAGCCTTTTACCAACGTGAATGCTTAGAAGCTTGAGAGTATGAGGTGGGACTGACATCTTGAGCCAAAAGATGCAATGGTTGATGGACTCGAGACTTGACAATGCCATGCTTAGTACTAGTTAGGGTATGCAAAGATTTAATGACTCGAGGCTTAAATATGCCTTGCTTAGCTCTAGTATGCATGTTATGCAGATTGACAGGAATGTTATGCATAGTAGACCTGGATGACTCATCATGAGAATGCATACAAGGGGAGGATGTGGAAGGGGGATGCACATCAGCATTAGGGGACTCTACCACATTTACAGAATTATGGGAAACATTGTGAGCATCAGACATAGGAGATGAAGTATGCATTGACATAGGCAAAGGCGACTGAGAGTCCAAGGGCAGCTGCAAAGGTGATGTACGGAGCGGAGAATCAACCTAAAAAGGAGTACAAGCAAACTTAGGGGTCTGCTCCATAAGAGGCTGATCTGGTTGTATATGAGGAAAGACCAAAGATGGAGCAGGAGGCTGAACTGAGCACACAGTAGGAGGAGCTAAGGCTGCATGATGGGTGGCTTTGTCTATTCGGTGAAGGAGAGGGGGTTGGATGTAACGACACGAGTGGATGTCGGAGATGAGGTGACTACAAACTCTAGAGGTGAAACAAAGTGTGTCGAGGTGGGAGCTAAGTCTGGGTAAGGAAATTTGTTTTCATGAAAAACAACATGACGACTAATAATGACTTTACCAGTGACAACATCAAGGCAACGATATCCTTTATAATTAGCAGCATAGCCAATAAAAACACGTCTTTTAGATCACGGAGCAAGTTTATTAGATGTTTTAGCAGTAAGGTTAGGGAAACACTCACAACCAAATACCTTCAATAAAGAGTAATCAAGCTTCCGTTTAAAAAGACGCTCAAAAGGAGATACACCTCCTAAATTAGGGGTAGGAAGACGATTAATCACATAAGTGGATGTAAAACACGCATCAACCCAAAACTAACCCAGGAATTTAGACTCTACCAAAAAAGTTCGGGCCATCCCCACAATATGTTGATGTTTCCGTTTGGCAACACCATTTTGTTGAGGAGTATCCGGACAAGATTTTCGAAATATAATGCCGCAGTCAGACAAGTGAGTAATTAAAGGATTATTATCATATTCCAATCCACCATCACTTTGGAGAATCTTGATTTTAAGATCAAACAAGTTTTCAACCATCTTTTGAAAATGAATGAAAACGGGTTTGGCATCATTTTTGTGCTTAAGAGGATAAAGCCAAGTAAACCGAGTACAATCATCCACAAAATTAATGTAATATTTAAAACCAAGATTGGAGGGGACAAGAGATTCCCATAAGTCTGAATGAATTAGAAACAAAGGAGTGCTAACATGATGTTCAACAGAGGAAAAAGGAAGTCTAGTAGACTTAGCCACCGTACAAGGGACACATTGATTTTCAAAATTAGTGGTTGTAACAATAGCCTTATTTTTCTGAAGTAACCTCAAGATCCTAATGCCACAATGTCCTAGCCGTCGGTGCCACGTATCTCCAGATTCATGTAATGCAACTAATGCTGGGGTATACTGACAATGCAATGCTGGACTAATGGGATACACTCCATGCCTACTGGAACCCTCAATAAGAATTGTCCCCGTTGTTTTGTCCTTAACATGCACAAAAGAAGAGTCAAAATTAACATTGCAGTTATTATCTTGACACAACTTTTGAATGGAGAAGAGATTATATTTAATATCAAGGACATGTAACACATTATGCAAATTGAGAGGTTTGGCAGAAGTATTTAATGTTACATAACCAATATTTTTAATTCTTACACTAGTAGAATAAATGCTTATTGCTACGGTGGTATTGCTGCGGTTTTACCCATACGCAGCAATATATCACGACAAAATAAAAGGTAAACTATAAAATAACCATATTGCTGCGGTTTTTATTAAAAACCGCAGCAATATGGTTCCAACGGAATATTTTTCCAAAAAGTTGACCATTTGACCAACCATATTGCTGTGTTTTCTAGAGAAAATAGCAGCAATATATTTCCAACGGATTTTTTTTTAAAAAGTGGAATATTTTTTTCCAGATAGATATTGTTGCGGTTTCTGTGCTGCGGCTTCTGACAGAAACCGCAGCAATATGTTTCAAAAAACTGGAATATTTTATTCCAGATCTGGGGCAGAGATATTGCTGCGGTTTCTGTCAGAAACCGCAGCAATATATTAAAGTAATATTAAAAATATATTACTTTAATATATTGCTGCGGTTTCTGACGAAAACCGCAAGCAATATCTCTCGCCCTGCATCCGAAAAAAAATACGGGTTTGATTTTTTTGATTCACTGTTTCCCTCGACTCTGTCTCTCTCTCTCTACTCTCACTCTCACTCTCTCTCTCTCTCTCTACTCTCACACTCTTTCACTCTCTTATAATTTCCGGCGACAAGGGTCACATTACTCGTTTTTCCGGCGGTTTTCGGCCCTCTTTGTTGCGGTTTTCGGCCGGTTTTGCCCCTCTTTGGTGCTGTTTTCGCCCCTCTTTGGTGCGGTTTTCACCACCATCGACGGGTTTTCGCCCTTCTTTTCCACCGACGGGTCTCGCCCCACTCCTCAACTCCGTTCACAGCCGCCAGCGCCACCTTCCCCTTGTCATAAAAGGTTAGTTTTTCATTATTTCTTATTAATTTTCAATTTTCTTTTTTAATAGTGCTTTACTAAAAAATTTGGCTTAAATAGTAGTTAAAAATGCTTGATTAGTTCTAAGATTTAAGGATTAAAAACTAATTTTTTGATGATTTTGCTTAAGTTTTTGTATGCCCTAGAATGTTATACGGGATTGTTTTTGCATAAGTTTGGTGAATTATTTGAAGTGATATGTATAATGGGATTATTTTTGCAATGCCTTCATATTAATAGACTCACCAATGGGAAGGGGAAGGGAAATCTAAGGCATGGTTTGGTATTTGTTGTTTGGTGATGACTTGAAATCGCTTAAATGCGATTGTTTGTAAGCATAATGCGATTGTTTTTGCAATGCCCTCATATTGATAGACTCACCAATGGGAGGGGAAGGGAAATCTAAGGAATGGTTTGGTATTTGTTGTTTGGTGATGACTTGGAATCTCTTGAATGCGATTGTTTTTATGTACATCATAATGCCTAGATACCCGTTCAAGACTTACTCATTAGGAGTAAGTCTTGAATAGTCCCCGTTTTGGGACTGTTCTTAAACGTCACATCTCACTTAGGTAGTGCATGTGTGTTGATTCTTTGATTCTAAGTGAAATACGGTTAATCATTTCCCTAATTTGTTCTCCGGGTGCATATAAGATAAGCAATTATCTTCATCGTGTACTTGGAGAACTGAAGGGAAATGTTGCCGAATTTTTCTTAGAATCAAAGATGATACATGCACTCACTAGTGGGATTGGACGTTTAAGGATGGGTTATGTTGGAGTGATAAGGACCCAATGGAAGCATGCATTGAATATTAGTTTGTTGTGTTATATTTATGTGAATTTTTTAATTGATAATAATTTTTTATCTATGTATATATGTGTAGGGATTTTTAGAAATGGATCGAAGTTGGATGTATGGAAAGCGGAATACGTTGGAGTTCGTACAAGGTGTGAATGAGTTTTGTAAACGTGCTGTAGAGCAACAACAACTTACTTGCGAGGATGAGATATATTGTCCATGTGTTGATTGCTACAATGTGAATACGATTTCTGATATTAGGTTAATAAGAGATCATATTATTCGTCAAGGATTTAGAGCTGAGTATTATATTTGGTTATGGCATGGTGAGAAGGGAAAATATACTCAGAATAGGGTTATTGTTGATGATGGCACTAGTAACTCATTAGAGATTGATCTGCCGAATGTTGGGGCTGAGAATGAAGTTGTGATTGATGATCATGTTAGGATTAAAGGTGATGATGTTGTAGGTAATGAAAATGACAACGGAGATAGTAGTGACACTAAGGATGAAGAGTTTGGTGATGATCGATTAGGTGAGATGTTGGAAGGGGCCCGTGACCATTTTAATGAGCAGCCACGAGTGTTTAACAGTTTGTCTGAAGCTGCTGGGAAACCCCTTTATACAGGGTGTACAAAATACACTCAATTGAGTGGGGTTTTGACCCTTTTCAACATCAAAGCGAAACATAATTTGACTGATGTAGGCTTCACAGAACTCTTAGAAGCTTTACAAGATATGTTTCCTGAGGGTAATTTATTACCAAAATCCACCTACTATGCCAAAAAATTAATGTGTCCTTTGGGTTTAGAATATGAGCGGATTGATGCATGTCCGAATGATTGCGTGTTGTATCGAAATGAGAATGCAGACCTTTATGAATGCCCGAGGTGTGGTAAGTCCCGCTATAAATTGTCGGATGGGGTTGAGCCTGGGCCGGGCAATACGGGTCCTCTGCGAAAGTGTTGTGGTATCTTCCAATTGTGCCAAGGTTTAGGAGGCTCTTTTCTATCAAAGAAGATGCAAAGAACCTAAGATGGCATGCTGATCGGAGAAAGAAAGATGGGATGCTTAGGCATCCAGCAGATTCTCCTCAATGGAAGACTATAGATTCCAGATATCGGGAATTTGGTCAGGAAGCTAGGAACTTGAGACTTGCATTGTGTATGGACGGAATGAACCCTTACGGTACTTTGAGTAGTCAACATAGTACTTGGCCTGTTCTGTTAGTGATATACAATCTTCCTCCATGGTTGTGCATAAAGCGGAAGTATATTATGTTGTCTCTCTTAATTTCTGGACCTAAACAGCCGGGATATGATATAAACATCTATCTTGCACCTCTCATTGAAGATCTTAAAAAGATGTGGGACGAAGGTGTTATGGTATTTGATGCGTATTCCAATGAAAATTTCAGGCTTCATGCTATGCTATTCTGTACTATAAATGATTATCCTGCTTATGGCAATTTGTCAGGGTATAAGGTCAAAGGAAAAAAAAGGCATGTCCCATTTGTGAGAATGGTATGGAGGCTACACATTTGCCACATAATGGGAAACATGTCTATATCATTAATAGGCAATTGCTACATAATTCTCATCCATATCGAAAGAAAAAAGCACCATTTAACGGGTTAGTTGAAAATGCTCCAGCTCCTAGATCGTTGACCGGAAAAGAAGTTTATAATCGTGTTAAGGGAATGGGCACAATATTTGGTAAGGGGGTTAAACCTTCGGAAGACGATGGTGTCATTTGGAAAAAAGAGTCTATATTTTGGAGACTTCCTTATTGGAAATACTTACCAGTTAGACATTGTCTCGATTAATGCACATTGAAAAAAATGTTTGTGATGCAATTATTGGTACTCTGTTGAATATGCCGGGAAAAACTAAGGATGGTCTGAAGGTTCGCAGAGATATGGAGAAATTGAAGATTCGGCCTAATTTATGGCCAAAGGTTAAGGAAAAAGCTAAGAAAGGAAAAGGAACAACAACATATTTGCCTCCAGCTTGTTATACATTGTCTAGGCAGGAGAAACGATTATTCATGAGTGTTTATACGGTATTAAGGTTGTCACTGGATACTCATCTAACATGAGAAGACTTGTTTCTTTGATTGATCTGAAATTAATTGAGCTGAAGTCCCATGACTGTCATGTGTTGATTCAAGTGTTTTTGCCGATTGCAATACGCGGGATTCTTCCAAAACATGTCAGGCTTGCCATCACGAGGTTGTGTTCATTTTTCAATACCATATTTAACAAGGTACTTGACCCTGATAAGTTGGATGCTTTGCAAAATGAGGTGGTGATAACACTTTGTCAATTTGAGATGTATTTTCCACCTTTTTTTGACATTATGGTTCACTTAGTCCTTCATTTGGTAAGAGAGATTAAACTGTGTGGTCCTGTGTTTTTAAGATGGGCATACCCTTTTTGAGAGACATATGGGTTCTTTGAAAAAGAAAGTGAGGAACCCAGCAAGACCAGAGGCGAGTATTATTCAAGGAACAATTGCCGAAGAGGTTGGAGGACATTGTTCTTCTCATTTTGCTAAGGCTGTGACGATAGGCCTTCCGAAGTCCAGACATGAGGGAAGGTTAGAAGGCAACGGTGGTGTCGGAATGCGACATATTTCGCCTTCATTGAGTGAGTTGAATAAGGCTCATCTTTTCGTGTTGCACCATGTTACTGAAGTTAATCCATACTTAGAGAGACATATGCGTGAATTGCGCCACAAAAACCCGTAAAAAGGGGAGAGGGCGTTGATGAATGAGCATAACAGGTCTTTCATTGATTGGTTCCACAATAAAGTAATTGGTGAATTGTCTGCAAACGACCATCATGTACCCGATACAATTAAGTGGTTGGCATACGGTCCACGTGACAGTTTTAAATCGTATGAGGGGTATGATATCAATGGATATACCTTTTACACTGAACGTCAGGACAAGAAATCAAAGGTGGTACAGAATTATGGGGTTTCAATGGTTGCATCATCTAGGGAGTATGCGAGTGCAAAGGATAAAACCCCGATTGATGCTAAACAATCATATTATGGGATCATTCAGGAAATATGGGAGCTCGATTATTGTGACTTCACTGTGCCTATTTTTCAATGCAAGTGGGCGGATAATAGACGTGGTTTGCGAACGGATGAATGTGGTTTTACTCTAGTCGATATGAGTCGTCTGCGTGACACTGAAGAACCTTTTATCCTCGCATCACAAGCAAAACAAGTGTTTTATGTATCTGATCATGTAGACACTCAGTGGTGCATTGTTGTTAATGGTAAAAGGCGAATTTTAGGAGTAGGTGATGTTGACGATGAAGAAGAATATGATAAGTTTGATGATATCCCCCCTTTCTCAATCCCAAGTGATGATATGATGGATTTGTCTGATACTGAAAATAGTTACATGCGAATGGATCACCAAGAAGGTATAACGGTCATCGAGCAACCTATTGACCAAAATTAAAGGTAAAAGTGTTCTATATGAGTAATTTGAATTATAAATTGATGTACTTATAATAGATTTCATTACTATAATGTGTTGATATATATTGTTTTATATTTTATTAACACTTTTTGCTGTTTCTATGTATATGTTACAGATATGGCTAGTGACGGTTCGGGCGATCAGTCATCGGATTCCGATGCACCATTTCACCCAGAAAAGGAGGCTGACAAGGGGGAGGACAGTGATCGTGCTGCAGATGCGTTTGATGCTTGGATGGAAAGAATAGAAGTAGAAGCTGATAGAAATGCTTTAATTGACATTGAGGTGACATCTGATCCACGTCAACCACCCCCCTCAGGTTCGCGATTATTGTAATATTGAATATGTCATTTATTTGTTCGTTCTCTAATTTAGTTTCCTTGTTTTGATTCTTAGATCCTCGTCAGACCAATGCATATTATGGTGCACAAGGGAGGGGGAAGAAGTCAGGTGGGAAGACAAAGGCATCTAGAAAGAGTAAAAGAGGTCCCACGATGAATCTCCACAACACAGAAGATATGTTCTTAAAGTTTGATGAATTGGGGAGACCAACAGGTAATTATTTGTAATACCCCGATTTTTAAGAGTATTTTCATTAGCGTTAATCATATTTATTATATTAATTATGTTCCGAAAATTATGAATTTGTAATTGAGATGTTGCAATGTGTTTGCTAATTTAGTTTTATAAAGATATTATTATTTAAAATTATTTTGGGTTTTAAATATCCAAATGAGTTGAGCGGTATTTGACCCAAATAGGAAACCAAAGTCAGTTTTCCTTCCTTCCATTTGTGTTTGTCAGTTTAGGAGGAAACAAAACCCATCTCACTCTTTCTCTCTGTTATTTTCTCTCACCCAAAAGGAAACCCCAACCCCATTTATTTCTTTCTCTCTCCCGGTGGAAAAACCCCAAAACCCACAACCCATTTCTCTCTCTCTCCTCTCTTCCCGTGAAACCCTAAAACCCCAGCCCAGTTTCTCTCTCGTTCCCCCCCTGTCTCGCCGGAAACCTGAAGCTCGCCGGAGCTCAGTTCTCTCCTCTTCTCTCCTCTAGTTCGTGGTGGTGTTGTGTGCGGTGCTGCTGCTGCGAGCTGTGTGTGTGGGGTGTTCGTACTCTCTCTCTTGTGCCCCGATCTCTCTCACACTCCCCTTTGCTGGTGCTGCTGCGGTTGTTGCTATTGTTCGCCGGTGGACGGAGTTCGTCGAGCTGCTGCTGTTCGTGGTTGGTAGTGTTGTTGTCGGTCCGGTTCACCCTCCCCTGTTTTGTTCGTCCCTGCTCAGTAGAGCAGAGGTACACTCTTTGCTTTTAAATTCTGAATTTTTAAACTATTGGGTCTAAATCTGATTTCTTTAAGAGTTAGCTAAAAGTGATTTTGTTAAATAAAGCTTGAACCTTAAGCTGATTTGTTTGTAGTATTAGCAAAGTCACTTGGTTAATTGTTGGGCTAATCTTGTATTGACACTTAAACTAAGAAAGTTATGATTAAACTAATCTGAATTTTTAGTAATAGTAAAAGACGTTTGATTGAATTCCTAAAGCCTATAGAAATTAGGGGCGATTAAGCAATAAATATTTATTAGTGGGTAGTTTCTAATTATGGATTTTATTTATTTCTGAGTTATGACTTTATGGAGATTACGTATTGACGGTTCTTGGAGGTTAAATTATGGTGATACTTAAGGAGTAAGGAAAGGAGTTAGCGCATGAGGTAACCTTTCATGTCCAGCAAATATATGTGTATGCCCGTATGTATTAGATGTGATGTTTTACATGTACTCAAATGCGTGAATACAATTATATGATGTTGATTATGATGATATGATTATGTGTTATATGTGACGATGCTGATGTATGTTATGAAATGTCCTGTTATGATTCTATTTACGATGTATGGATGATTTCGAATTAAAATTATATGATGTCTGATAAGTTATGATAATAAAAGTGGATGGTTCTGCTGGTTTGGAGTCATGAACTGATCCGATAAATGGGCGAGTCACAGGTGGAGGAATTATGTTACGATGAACGATACGGACCAAAAAGGTCATATGATGATGTTAATGCTACGAATTATGAAAGTTATGATATGTCCAAAACCTGTACTTGCCAATGAACTAAAGTCACGTAAATGGTCCTTGCCAGCAGACTATTCAAAGCTAATGATAATGTTCTCTGTTAATGATTACTAAAGTGTTACGATATATGCTTATATGTGAAAATGTTTACGAACTAAAACCGTTTTTATGGGCTGGAGTGAAGTTACTGAGTTTTTAACTCATTTTAGGTTATTTTATGTGTTTTCTCTTTTCCCTATTCTATGGAATTATTCAGGTATTCTGAAGATAGGCGCAGGATCGGTTATGTCAGTAATGCTCCGGAAAGGTTGAGTTGAAGCGACTCTGTATATATTTGGGATATTTATAACCCTCTGTATTAAGGGTAATCATTATGAATTGTTATTGAACAATTGTATGTTTAATAGGCCATTTTAGGCTATTTATATTATTAGTGGGCCCTAACCCACAGGCTTAAGTTGTGTTTCCGCTGACGATTAAGGTTATGTATTTCCGGGGCGTTACATTATTGATTGTAAGATAGTTATAATTTATCATGCTTACGATTTAATGTTTGGATTTCTAATTGTTTTTTCTATTAGGCACGTGGCGAGCCAAGTATGGTATTTGGGTCGGTCTTTCTATACGCAGGCTTAACATCAATTGGAAATGGAAAAACATTTCTCCTGCCTTGTTGGATTTGATGTGGACAGACACTATGGTTAGATATGTTTCATTTACAATTTTGGGATTTATTGTTCTAACGCTGAGCTAACGTGCTTATTTATTTGTTTATGATGGAAAACAGAATATGTTTCACCTTCCGGACGAGATAAACTATAAGAGGCACTACTTGACTGCTGTGAACTCTAGATGGAGGGATTTCAAGAGCAAATTGGTATCTGGTTGGATCACAATGACCAGAGTCAGATCAAAGAAGGAGAAGGTAGGTGATACTCTGCCAGATGTATACAAGCACATCAAGATGGAAGATTGGCTTACCTTCAAAGAGGTTATGACGTCAGATGAGGCTGTAGTAAGTTTATAATCAAGTTAACTTGGTTTTATTAAATTAAATTATATTCTACTAACTTAATGTGTTTTTTATTGCAGAAAAAGCGAGAAAAGGCGCTCGAGAGTGCAAAAAAGAATACACATCATCACCACTTAGGTCAAAGGAACTATGGGGATGCTAGAGAGTTGTGGAAGCTGGAGAACTTTTGTCCACCTAGTTTTGATTCTGGATCGTTATCTAGTACACCATCCTCGTCGGTGTCCTCTCATGTTTCTCGGGGTGATGACTGGTGGTGCGCGATGCATAAGAAGGATCCAGTCACTAAACAACGATTTATTCCAGTTGAGAAAACAAAGATTGCAGCTGACAAATACGTATGTATATCACTGTAACTTTTAGTTTGACATATATGTGTTTTTTATTTATTAAATACATATATGGGTTATTTAGAACTTGTTTTTTGGGCAGTTGGAGTACAAGGAGAAGCAAGCCAAGGGTGAGTTCACTCCGGTACGTAACCAAGACGCCCTTTTTATGGCTCTTGGAGAGAAGCCAGATCACTCGGGTCGTTGTTATGGTTTTGGAGGCTACAATGTTGGCTATAGGAAGGCTTTTGGTCCTCCACCTCCTAGGAACTATTGGAGCTCGAGTCAGGAACAAGAGGAAGCATTCATGCAGAAAATGACTGAAAGGTGGAGAATTGACATTGCTACATATATGCAGAATGTGGCACTTTCACAGCCCACTCAGCTACCTACTCCACCATTTGTTGCACCATTTGTTCCATCACCTGCTTCACCATCTACTGGGCCAGCTGCTTTTCAACCCACTCAGCTACCTTTTCCGCCATTTGTTCCATCACCTGCTTCAGCATCTTCTGGGCCAGCTACTTTTCAGCCTACTCAGCTACCTTTTCCGCCATTTATTCCATCAGCTGCTTCACCATTTGGTCCATCAGCTGCTTCACCATTTATTCCATCAGCTGCTTCACCATCTGCTGGGCCATCTACTTCACAGTGCACTCAGCTACATACTCCACTATCTGGATTTTTCGACACTCATTCTCCTCATTCGAAGGTACATATATACATGTGTTTTATACAAATAATTATCATATATACATGTGCTTTATACAAATAATTATCTTATATACATGTGCTTTATACAAATAATTATCTTATATATTTAGAACTTTATGTTATTGTTAGGACGAGACTCCCTGTCGATTGTATTTGATAGATCCAACTAGTGGAAAGACTTGTCTAGTGGCAGATGCACATTCTTATGCTTTTGATGAGACCACTACAATTCATGGGTCTAGAATGATGAATGATCACCTTCGAGTGAAAATTCATCGTTTTGTAGAGAAGTATGGTCATTTGCCACTACCTGTCCCCGTCCCTGCATATGAAATCGACACTACAGAAACTGCTTTGGGTACGTGGGTGCAATGGCAAAAAATTTAGTTCAATTATTAGGTGATGAGGTAATTGTTCAAATTTTATCCATTTTTGTAAAAATAATAGGATTAAATTTAAAAATTACATAATCTTATGCGCGTTCTCAAAAATTATTATTAGGTTACACCGACACCTAAAAAACAAAAGGAGATTTTGGGGGAGGCTGTTAGATGTCCTAGCCAGTAGCTTTCAGCCGGTTCGGCTACTCGTTATAGTCCAGTTGTCGATGATGTATTGTTCTTGGAATCCCTCACTGAAGATTGTAAGGAGTTAGCAGATACGCTTGCCCTTGCCGTCGCAGACGATGATACCGTTGCTGTAACCTTGCCGAGCTCATTGTTCCATTATTCAGAAGATGCCACCGCTTATCTGACCAAGGAGGATATTGCTCAGTTCCTGAAAGGGGAGATGCTTAATATTTCTATTATCCAAGTGTACATGAGGTAACAATAATCAAAGTTATGATTTTTTTTTACATTTGATTGTATGATAGTTGTATTTTCCACATAAAATTTACGTTTATCTATTTTTTTTAGGGCAACACAGTCTGACTTGGATGGATTTGGGGCTGGTGTTCGAGTTTTGGATGTGCCCGGAGAGTACCGCGGATGTGCATGCTTTGGAGAATATAACGACTTACATTCAGTGTGCTTTGACTGGATCCGTCGCTGCTGGTGCTAGTATCATCTTCGCGCCAATCTTTCAAGAGTAATATTCTATCTTAATAGTTTTACAAATATTGATTGTTGCATGACATGTGAATTTTTTAAGTAATTATTATTATTCAATCTTGCAATAGCCGTCATTGGATGCTCCTTGTCATACGACCCATGCTCGGGATAATTTATGTCTTTGATTCCACTAGCTTTCACAAGGAGCGGAAGTTAAAGATTAGACCGCCTATGATAGCGTAAGTTGATCGTTTTGATATATTTTAAATGAATTTAAATTATAATATAAAACAAGTAAAGTGTAACTCATTTGATTTTGTTTTATGTAGTGCTTTTAGGAGGTTTTGGATGAGCGACAACGAAGTTCGTAGGGACAAGCTTCTTTGGAGATGTGTTCAGGTATAATAGACTTATTTTATTCAATTAAAAGGATATGTTATGTCATTATCATTATACGATAAATTAAACTTCCTCATTTTCTTAAAACTTTCGTTAAAGTGCCCACAACAACAAGGAGGCACGGAGTGCAGTTATTTTGTCATGCGCAACATTTTTGACGTACTCAGTTTATATTCTGGTTCGGAGGATTTCGATGAAGTAAGTTTTTTGTTCACTTATTATTCATTTCATATTTTATATATTTAACTATTGAAAGCTAACTTTGGTGAATTATTTTCAGGTTGCTCGTACCTTTACCCGCGATCCTTATACGGATGATCAAATCAATGAGGTGAAAAGTAAGTGGGCAAGATACTTTATTGATAATTGCATTGCATAGGTTAGTGAATGTTAATTTTCTTTGCTTCTCTTACAACGAATATAATTTAGTGCAACTTGTACCAACCAACATTATCGTATTGACTTGGATTTCATGATATATATATATGTTGGATTCGTATGATATCTATGTTGGATTGAATCGTATTTATTTCTTGTTAAACTTGGAATTTGGATTGTGCGTGGAAGTTGGCTGATGGATGGATGTTGGATGAATTTTGGATTATATGTTGTTTGTTGGATGAATTTTGGATGATGGATGGATGTTGGATGAATTTTGGATTATGGATGGATGGTTGTTGCATATAATATTGTACAGGTTAATTCCCAATTATGGGTTTATCCAATTTACAAACGGAGCTCTGTCGAAATTTATGCAAAATATATTCTGCTTGCTGCATTCTCTGCTTCTTGCATGAGGTTGGTGGAACATATAAAATAAATTTCTTTTAAAAAAAAAACCAGTATATTGCTGCGGTTTGTCCTAAAAACCGCAGCAATATCCTGTTTTTGTTAATAAAAAATACATATTGCTGCGGTTTTTAGGACAAACCGCAGCAATATGTGTTTTTTAATTATAAAAATAAAAGTATATTGCTGCGGTTTCTGGGAGAAACCGCAGCAATATACTGCTTTTTTATAATAAAAAATATACATATTGCTGCGGTTTGTCCTACAAACCGCAGCAATATGGTTTATTTAAATAATGAAAAAAGGTAAATATTGCTGTGGTTTGTCCTATAAACCGCATCAATATGTTATAATATTGCTGCGGTTTAAAACCGCAGCAACAGTTTAATTACCTATTGCTGCGACGTTAATTGCTGCGCGGTCAAAACCGCCGCAATAGGCCACTTAATGACCGCAGCAATAAGCATTTATCCTACTAGTGTTAATTGTTATCCATTGCCCACAATAACACGAGTTGTTTTAGAGTAAGGAGTTTTGTTTGTCAAAATACCTTATGATGGAGTCATATGGGAGGCCGCGCCGGAGTATGGATACCAGACAATGTCTTTAGTTTCACCGGATTGGATTGCAGTAAGAGCAGGAGGAGCGGAAGCAGAAGAGCCGGTGATGGCAGGAAAATAACGAGGACAATAAGGGGCACTGTGATCTGGGTTAAAGCACAGTTGACAGACAACTAAAGGAACAACACCATTAGCCACATTAGATGGGTTAGCAATAGTAGGAGCAGTAGGAGTTGCAACATCAAAACATGAAAGAGAGACAATACTAGTGGATTGTTGAGCTCGAGAGTTCACAGAAATAGTGTCATTGCCATTTTGTTGATGCCTTGCAGGGCCATTGTTATTGGACTGGTTGGTGGAGTTATGATGGTTGTTGTTGTTGTGGTTGCCACGACCCCCACCACGACCTCTACCACCCTTGTTTCTCCAATTGTTTCGGCCTCGACCACCTCCATTGGAAGTGTTGTTATTGTTGGCTACATTCTCACATCTATTATTTCCTAGGATTCCGTAGGAGTTAATTATTTTGTCAAAGACTAAAGTTAGCATGTTTTTGTTTTACGTATTTAGTTATCAAGTAGTGTGTTATTATGTATTGAGCCATGACCCCTCAAAAAAAATGTATTGAGCCATGATCACATTATCCCATATTTTCGTGTAATTTCTAAGCTAAGTTAGTATGTAATGCCTATTTAAAAGCTTTTTTTTTACAACGGGAAAAATTTGCATTACGTAAAACGGAAGTACAACCTAATGCTTATACAACTAAACAAAAACAACGAAATTAAACTGAGCATTACGCGCTCTTACATAACAATTACAATAACATAAAAAACATAAACTTGGATAACATTGCTCGATCTGGAGGTCTATGTTGTGAGAGAACTGTAGTGAGGCTCTTCTGCTGGTAGTTGATGATCGCCAGAAACCTGATGAGAGGAGTGGAGGGAGTGGATTGATTTCACGATCGGGAGAACTAAGTAACAGCGAGATTAGGAACTCGCAACAGGACCAATCCCAGATACCTTATGTCTCATGGGATTCTTGGGTCGGGATTACTGGAAGACTCACATTCCTTTGTGACTTAATACCCTCTTGAATGGGTATTTCAAGCTTCTCCTTTGAAGAGAAACTCAAATGAGTTGACGTGCTATAAACCCAACTGACAAATTCGGGAGCCGCCTTCAGATATCGTTTTGTCAAGGCAATGATTGATGAAATCATTACCAAGCAAGACTGAAATCTAACTATTGTTAGATCTCGAATAACCATCCGATTGTCTAAATCGGAGACAACAAATCCCAACCATGAAACTTTTTGCCACGCAAACCCTAAGCACCCACATAAACCAGATTCGACAGCTTGAAGAAAAGGACAACCTCTAGCAATTAACAAAAGTATCAAGCAGATTGCGTAAATTAACAACAAACTCATACTACCACAACCAAGGACGAAACAACAAAACGCATATAAATAAACTAAACACTTGGGAATAAACTACGCACTTCCAATTGGACACCAACGTAACTACAAGGGGGAGAGGGGAGGGGAAGCCCAAAACTAAATCGGGGGGAGGGGGAGGGAAGCCCACACGAGACCGGGGGGAGGGGAGAGGGGAAGCTCGAACTCTAAACCAACTAAACTACCGGGGAGGGGGAGGGGAAGCCCTAAACCTAGACCATGGGGAGAGGGGAGGGGACGCCCAAAACCAAGACCAACTGACGACGGGGACGGGGGAGGGGAAAGCGCAACAAAGAAAAACCGGGGAGGGGGAGAGGAAGCCAAAGAAACTTAACTAGGGAAGGGAACGGACGGCCGACGCGACAAGGCTTACGACCAGACGCCACCAGACGCGACAGGGGGGACGACCGATGAACTGGGGAAGACGAACCTACGCGGAGAAACGATAGAAAAACGAAAGAAATGCTTAAAATAAAACAGGGGAACTCGCCGGAGACCTACGCGGCGCCGGAGCTCCGGGGAGTTCCTGGGGTTTGTGTTTTAGTGAGAAGGAAGAGGGTAAGCGTTAAAGAGAGAAAGTGTGGGGAAGTGTGAGTAACTTTCATGGAACATTAATTTTAAAGCTTTTATCCCTTTCTTTAGATTGGAATGAGAAGCAGTCTATTTCGTAAACTGCAAATTTCTCTTTGCATAAAGGGTATGTTCTCTTCGGAATAAAAAAACTGAACTGAATTGAACTGAACTGAACTGATTGCAACTGAATTGAACTGATTGCAACTGAACTGAACTGAATTAAATTATAACAAATGGTAATGATAATAATTTAGGAGCTGAACTGAACTGAATTGAAATTGAACTAGACTGAACTGAACTGAACTGAACTGATTGCAACTGAACTGAACTGAACTGAACTAAATGGAATTGAACTGAACTGGACTGAAAATAAGTTGGGGAGAACAGGCCCTAACAATGTAGAATAACACTACTCAATTTTTTTCCTTAAACTACTTGCACAGAATGAACTGCAGCAATTGATGAGCAGAAGTTATATCAAAGAGAGAGTTCATAAATGAAAGGGTTTTTGTCAGAAAGTACCTAATAAAACACAAGTTTTTTAGAGAAGGACCTATTAAAAAAATTATCTAAAAATACCTATTAAAATACTTCTGGTTGTTAATAACAACCATTTTATGAATTTCAGGCCAAAACACCAAATTCCGACGTTCGATGTTTGGGAGGAAAGTTTTGTGAGAGTTGAATATGTTTGGGGGAGGCCAGTTAAAAAAGGAAAATTGAAATAGTCAATTGGAGTTAAAGAAAAAGTCAATGCCGGAATTTGGTGTTTTGGCCTGCAATTCATAACATGGTTGTTATTAGCAACCGGAAGTATTTTAATAGGTCTTTTTAGACAAGAAAAAATTGTTAGGTCCTTCCCTACAAAACTTGTGTATTATTAGGTACTTTCTGACAAAAAAAAACCCTAAATGAAATGATGGATGACAAGCTCTACCGTGCAGCAGTAGAAGGGAATGTTCAAATATTAGAAGTAGGGATTGAAGTAGAAGTAGGGAATGAAGAGCCTACGTCGATCGATGTAGAAAGTGGACCTCCAAATCTTGATGAAGCCTATTTTTGCTGTCAAACACCAAGTGGAAGCAATATACTTCATATAGCCCTCAGACATGGGAACTCAAGTAATGTAGATCAATTTGTTCAAACCGCTCTTAAACGATTCCCAATTCTCAGCATGCGACCAACTAATAACGGAGACACACCGCTTCACTTAGCTGCAAAGTGGAAGGCTGTTTATCATCCGTGCATCTACTAGCACAAGCATCGAAAGGCTTTCTATGAGAAAGTGAAGGGAAGCTTATATATTCATTAGAGAGATTTACAGCAGTATATATAGTACAACACTAAGAGATAATAAGGAAAGAATAACTATACACAGAAGGATAGAAGATAGAGAGAAGATATGAGAAGATATGCAAATCATTTATAAAATAATATCAAGATCAAAGATTATCAAGATCATGAATAATATCAAGCAGTGATATTATTTCCTATATGCCCCCGCAAGATGGACGGGGAATCCGAAAGACCGATCTTGAGAAGTAGAGCATCCAGCCATAGTCGGGAGAGAGGCTTGGTAAGGAAGTTGGTTAGTTGATCTCCGGTAGAAACATGAGTAACTCTTAGTGTACCATTTTGAACTTGCTCATGAATGAAATAAAATGCAATAGCAAGATGTTTCATCTTTGAATGAAAAACCAGATTTGCACTAAGATGAGTAGCACTTAGATTATCACAAAAGATAACAGGAGTGGTTGTTAAACAAACACCCATTTCAGTTAATAAATTATGAACCCACATAAGCTCTCCTGTGGTCAAAGTTGTTAAAATCGAGATTCTAGTTTGAATCGGAAACGACCTATAGAATCGAATCGTAAAATCGAATCGTAGAATCGCAAGATTCTACAAACACGTATAATCAAGATATTGCACTCAATCTTCATTGAATATGCTAAAATTATAAGTTAAAAGACCTAAAACTTAGAAAAAATAGTTGTTTACCCACTATATTAGCAATAACTAACAATCTATTATTTGCTTTGTTAGCATGATTTAAATTTGCGAGGTTTCGCTAGTCAACAGAAATGTATAGAATCGTCTAGAATCGTGAATCGAATCGTCTACCATATTTTGAATCGTAAAATCGTAAGATTTTAAGATTTGAATCGCGATTTTAATAACTTTGCCTGTGGTATAAGATACAACACGGTATTCGGCTTCGGCCGAGGATTTGGCAATGGATTTTTCTTTCTTTAAACACCATGTAATAGGATTTTTACCAATAAAAATAACATGTCCCATAGTAAAAGTGTAATCATCACGATTACCTGCCCAGTCTGCATCAGAGAAAGCATGAAGAGTAGATGGAGAATCCTTGAAAATATTAATGCCTTTATCAAGAGTGCCATTTAAGTAGCGAAGCAAACGGTTTAGAGCCAACCAATGAGTAGTTGTCAAAGAGTGCATGAATTGAGACAACTTATTGACTGTATAAGCAACATCGGGCCTCGTAAGAGTGAGGTATTGCAGGCTGCCCATGGCAGCTCTATTGTCCTTGGGGTCGGGAAGAACATCACCCAAACTACCAGTGAGAGGATGAGTGATGATCATGGGAGTAGGCACAGGCGTAGCATCAATCATGCCCATGCGTTCAAGGAGATCAAGTATGTATCTTTGTTGACTGAGAAAAATTCCATGAGAGGTGTGCATGACTTCCACTCCAAGAAAATAATAGAGAAGACCAAGATCTTTGAAAGAGAACCTGTGAGCAAGAGTCTTGATAAGAGAATCAAGATGAGATGGACTAGGCTCAGTAACAATAATATCATCAACGTAGACAATACGATAGATAGGTGTGGTAGCATGATGAAGAATAAAGAGAGATGTGTCCGAAACACAACGTTTAAAACCTTGACCAACAAGATAATTAGTTAGTTCAGTGTACCATGCCCTAGGGGATTGTTTGAGACCATAGATGGCCTTCTTTAGGTTGCAAACATGAGAAGGGAAGGCAGAGTCAATAAACACAGGAGGTACCCTGCAAAAATGCATTATTAATAAGTTGTCAAAAAGACCAGTTTTGAGTAACGCCAAGGCTAAGGAGCGTCCGGATAGTTGCAGGTCTAACAGCAGGACTAAAGGTTTCTATGTAATCAATGTCGGGACGTTGTTGGAACCCTTTAGCAACCAAACGAGCTTTATAGCAGTCAATAGTGCCGTGTTTGGTGTATTTAATTCTGAACACCCATTTACATTTAACCACATTACGAGCCACGGTGGGAGATGTTAAATCCTAATTACCAAGAGTGTGAAGAGAAGCAAGCTCTTCTTCCATTACTTGTGGCCAAACAGGGTCTTTGAGGGCTTGGGTAACATTTTCTGGAAGGGTGGGATTGGAGGTAGTAGTGGTGGAGTTAACGTATTTGGGATTGGGTTTAAAGACGTTATTTTTGGAACGAGTAATGATTCCAGCTGGAATGGCTACTGGACTAACTGGAGGAGTAGGAGATGGGGCGTGGGCTAATATTGGGTTGGACTAGGAGTGAGAAGAAAGGAAGGGAGAATCAGCGTGAGATGAGGATGGAATTGGGCTAGACTGGGAAGCAGTAGAGGAGAGGGGATGATCAGCGAGAGGAAATGAGGAAATGAGGTCAGGACTAATGGGCCGAGAGTGAGATACGGAGGAAAAGGGTGCAGCATGGGGGGAAGGGGGATTTGGGCCAGCAGGAGAGAGGGGGGAACAAATGTGTAATGAGCTATCACCAGAAGAAGAGGGGGGAGACACAGAAGAATGAGAGGAAGAAGGAGAATGTGGGCCGACTCTCAGCTTGAGGCTGATGAACCTGATGATGAAGAATAGGTAGGGAGATGTTGCACCAAGAATAAGGTCCAGTGGAGGTGGTAAGGTGGGTCGAAGGAGAAGTTGAGAATTTGGGAATTCATTTTCAATAAAATGAACATGTCTAGAGGTGAAAACACGATTAGTTTTAGGATCTAAACAATGATATGCACTTTGAGTTTTAGGCCCTGTTCTTTTGGACTTATTTTCAGCAAAAATAAGTAAAAATAAGTTCAGTTTAGCAAAAATAAGTTCAGTTCAGCAAAAATAAGTAAAAATAAGTTTAGTTCAGCAAAAATAAGTTCAGTTCAGCCAAAATAAGTTCAGTTCAGCAAAAATAAGTTCAGTCTTGTCTAATGTTGTAATTATTATTTTTGTTTTCAATATTACTATTACTATTGTTATTATTATTATTAATATTATAATTAAAATAACGATGAATTTGTATTTTTTATTTTTTTTATTTTTTATTTTTTTATTTATTATTTATTATTTAGTATTTATTATTTATTAATTATTATTATTATTATTTATTATTATTTATTATTATTTATTATTATTATTTATTATTTATAATTATTATTATTCTAATTATTTATTATTTATTATTATTATTATTATTATTATTGTAATTATTTATTATTATTATTTATTATTTATTATTTATTATTATTTATTATTATTATTATTATTTTATTATTTTATTATTTATTATTATTATTATTTTATTATTATTATTATTTTTTATTATTATTTTTTATTTTTTATTATTTTATATTATTATTATTATTTATTATTTATTATTATTAATATTATTTTTTATGATTTATTATTTATTATTTATTATTATTAATATTATTATTTATTATTTATTATTATTAATATTTATTATTATTAATATTTATTATTTATTATTATTTACTTTATTACTATTATTTATTATTATTATTTATTATTATTATTATTAATTATTATTTATTATTTATTATTTATTATTATTAATATTATTTATTATTATTTTTTATTTATTATTATTAATATTATTTATTATTATTTTTTATTTATTATTTGTTATATTATTTATTATTTATTATTATTTATTATTTGTTATTTATTATTATTATTATTTATTATTATTTATTATTTTTATTATTATTTATTATTTATTATTTATTATAAAATAATAAAATAATAATAATAAGTATTGATGATATTATGTTAATATTTATATATTATTATAATAATAAGTATTGTAATATTATGTTAATACAGTTTAGTTCAACAAAAATAAGTTCAGTTCAGCAAAAATAAGTTCAGTTCAGCCAAAATAAGTTCAGTTCAGCCAAAATAAGTAAAAATAAGTTCAGTTCAGCAGAAATAAGTAAAAATAAGTTCAGTTCAGCAAAAATAAGTTCAGTTCAGCCAAAATAAAATAAGTTCAGTTCAGTTCAGCCAAAATAAGTTCAAAAGAACAGGGCCTTAGAGTAACCAACAGTAGTGGAAAAAAGTCCACCCGATCCAGTCAAAATCTGGCCTACTGATCCAGTTTTGGTCCGAATCGGGTGGGCTCGCAACAGTTCACAATGATTAACTGATCCGGTACTAAACCGGATCAGTTAATCATCTACTGATCCATTTTGGGTGAAAACCGGAGGAGTTAACCACCCCAAAAAACTAATTTTTTTTTTTTTTTTGCATTTTTTCATTATTAATCAATATAAAATAAATAATATATATCAATACTCATTTTATTAAGCATATTATGCTCAATTGAAGCATAAGCATAAATAATTAGATACATAAAAATATTAACAACTATAATTTTAACATCATACTCAACTATAACTAGATACATTGTTTATTTACAGTTTGTGCAAGAATGAATTCCTTGGCCTTTGAGTTTAGAGTCTGCTACTCTAAGAATGAATTCCTTGGCCTTCAAGTTTTGGAAACTAAGCTTCAAGAAGCTTCTCAATTCATCAGTCATGATACCTGTTAAAAAGTGCACTTAGTGCGCATTATCTTCAATAATTAAGATTTCAAAGTTCATCACCTCATCGACATAAATCAATTCATTACCAATCACAGATCAACTTAACTATGCATAAATTGAAGTTCAGGGCTAAACAAGATTACTAAATATAATGTGCCACACCAAACAGAAATAGAGCACAACATGGCGACAATAAACAAAATGTGTTGCACCAGAAAATGCTGATAAAGAGAGAGCAGACCTTGGCCTAATTAAAGTTGACCAGAACACAAGCAACACTTCAACAAGATTTAAAAAATAGGAAAACTTAGTCTCGCATGCTCATGAAATTGAATCTACGAAAACAAAAGAATAAAAATAAAATGAAGAACTCACAATTGATATTTGATGATCACATTCGTCATCAGTAAAAAAAAAGGCAGAAATGATATGAGTTTAATCTCTTTATGAGCATAACAGTCATTCAAAATTGTGGTGCTTAAAAATCAAAGAGTGATGATCTTAAATATGCTTCAAAGCATATATTGAGAATACCAGTTTTAATTTAGGGACAAATACATACACAGTACATTTCCTAACGAACAATGCTAACCAGTACTCCTAAAGTCGCAAAACAATGTGAAGGCATAAAAGTACACATACACATTGAGCAGCAGAACATAGATGAGAATTTTATTGAGCTAAACAAAACTACTTTCATGATAGTATATAAAAGAAATTGTATTATGCAATAAAAGAATTAGACAGGTCATTATGTCTTATTCTATATCAAGCGTTTCCATTACCCATGTGAACAATAGAATCACTTCAACCATTTCATTCAAGTTATAGTACTGTATCCACCACCGACCCTCGTTCCCCCTCATACCGAAACTACAGAGTGCCTTCATTTGGCAACTTCTTCCCAACAACCCACAACCCCATTGTAAATTTTATAGAAAAATCAATAATCTAAACTCCATCATAGAGCAAAATAAAACCCTACCAACAAAATGTTAAAAAAGAAAAAAGACGGAACAAACCCTACACAAACTATAGAAAAATGTGGCCACCTAGTACGGATGCAAGTTGGCCTAATAGGTGGTAGTATAATACTATAGAGAGCCAAAGTTGCAAACATATTGTGTGGATATATGTTTTCTTTGCAAGTCAAAAAGTAATGCGCTTAGATTACAGTAATCAAAAACCATGTTTGAATATTGCACAAAGACAAACAGATAAGCCTGCATCTGCATGCACTAGAGGTGATCATGGGCCGGGCCGAGCCAAAAAAATTTGCCCATTGACCGGGCCGGGACAAAAAATTGTGCCCAAAGCCCGTTATTTCGGGTCGGGCCAAGTGGGCTTTTTCGGGCCAAAACGGGCCGGGCCAAAAATTAGACTAAAATGTCTTTTTTGGCTTGTCCAAAGCCCGCCCAGCCAAAAAAAACTGCCCAAGCCCGGCAAAAAACCGGGTCGGGCCGGGCTGAAGTTGATCAGCTTTAGCATGCACATACAATTATTTATTTATTAATACTAATTTGAATTACCTAGTAAACGTAATGGGAAAGCAGATTATTGTACCTTCCAAAAGTGCTTGACAAACCTCTTCCTCTGTCACAGTGAGAGCTTTCAATAAAATGGCTATCTTCTGAGACTTCTTCGGATCGAGTACCCGATACTCTTCATCTAACAGAGGCAGTATTGATCTACGAGGGCCGTCTTTTGTAGCTATATTTGGACCATTTACCTTAAACAATGTCTCTATCATTTCTTCATTTAACCTACGATACACAAAGTTAGGTTTCTTAATACAGAACTTCCCAAACAGATTGAAAACACAATATTTTATCCCACCACCACCATTATAGATGTGCTAGTTAATCTTCGAGACTGTCAAACTTATTGGATTTGAAAATATATATTATATAAATCATACTTATTAAGATCAATCTAATAAATTAACACACTTAAAGTATGAGGATTAAGACAATGGGACTAGAGTAAATGATGGATTTGAGATTAGACAGCCTTATAGGTCACTTCGCACATCCTATTAGACAACCTTACTATATGAGAGTTGTGTATACCGGATAGTGTAAACCTCATATCCTCAAAACATGAGTATATACCACGGTTGCATCTATAATATCGACGTGTTTCTTGCAGGAATTACCATGAAGATATGCATATGTCAAGATTAACTTAAACACCATTAGCAATTTCAAAACATAGAATAGTGCTAACATCATACAAATACATCACCATAAGACATAGGCACAACAAAAACTAACTACTCCTGATCAAAATGCAACAGAAATCAACTACCACAATCAAGAAAATAGACAATGTGTTAAAATGAATACATCTAGTATCAAATAAAATAAGCAAAACATTCACCCAAAGCATTGTATTAAGTGAATAAACCAGCAAAAAAACAATATTACATACCAGAAAGATCACATAGAATCAAATTAGACCATAATTAAACAAAACTTGGGTACACACACAAACTATTGATCAATACTTACCACCATCGATACAATTACATGAGGTTTTGTACAATCAATTATCAAATACATACACAAACTATTGATCAATAATATTTAGCAACTGATGTTGAAAGATACAGTCAGTGATCAGCATTAATCACCAAGACATTCAACACTAGTAATTAACAAGAACATCTACAACAATCCGTCAATTATAAGAACACAAATCATCAAATTCAACAATGTAGAATACAAACAATCAACTACTACACATTCACAAATGAAACCAAGATTTTTGTCTCTCCCCTAACAGGAGTCGTATCAACCACGCCTTAAAAATGAAACCACAATAAGCAATTTTGAAAGATGAAAAAGCAATTAAATTATGCAGAAATGAAATTAATTACCATGACGACGAAGAAATTCAAGGGCAAAAACCCTAAATCCACAATTTCTGATTAATCGACTGATTTTCCGGTGAAATCAATGGATTCTTCAACCACCATCACCTCCGGCGCCGGCGTAACAAGCAATGGCGGCGCTAGTTGTCCAACGCCGATGTCGAACGTCAATGGACCGCCGGCATTTCTGTGTAAACGGTGGATGATCCGTCAACTGACGCCGTCGTTTCATGGAGTTGTACTAATAATAGCTTTATCGTTTGGAATCCTCCTGAGTTTGGTAGAGACCTTTTGCCTAAGTATTTTAAGCACAATAATTTCTCCAGCTTTGTTCGTCAGCTTAACATCGTTTGGCTATGAGAGGAAGAGAGATGATGAGATTATGGTGAGAAAGATTAGGGTGAGAGAGGGAGAATGGGGTTTAGGCTGGGTGAGAGAGGGAGAAGGAGAAACGGCTGTGAGAAAGGGATATTGGGGTTTAGGTTTTCTGAGGGGGTGAGAGGGTAATGAGGCGTGAGATTGGGTCATTGGGCTTTAAGTGAAGTTTTGGATCGTGGGCAACTGGGGCGCGTTAAATTAGTTGCGCTGGATTCTGATCCAATTTAGTGGACCGGATCAGTTAATAGAAAACAGGATCGGTTTTCTATAAAATGATCCGGTCCACTAAATGACCGGATCCGTTTCTTCACCCAGCTTTACCTCCCAATTTTTCTCGGATTTTTGGATCCGGTTTTGTAAAACCGGATCTGTTACTAAGTGACATATAAGGTTTTTTCCACTATTGCAATGAAAATACACGGACGAGACTTGGAGTCAAGTTTGTGGGTGGTGTACGGTTTCAACCAAGGATAGCAAAAACACCCAAAACTGCGAAGTTTGAGATAGTTAGGAGGAGATTGAAATAAGCAGTGATAAGGAGATTTGTGAGAAAGAGTGGGTGTGGAAAGACGAATTATGAGATAGGAAGAGGTAGAAAAAGCATAGGACCAATACTCAAGAGGAAATTTGGCATGAGTTAGGGGAGATAAGCCTGTTTCAACAATGTGCGACGACGGCTTTCTACACAACCATTATGCTCAGACGTATGAGGAGGAGATGTGAGGTGGGAAATACCATTAATGGTAAAAAAAGATTTGAGAGCTTCATATCCCCCCCCCAATTATCAAAGTATAAAACACGAATGGGAGTAGCAAAGTATTTTCCAGTAGCAAAGTATTTTCCAACAAGCGCTTTATAGCGAATAAAGACATCCCTTGTATTAGATTTATCTTTGAGAGGGTAAAACCATATGTATTTGGTGTGATGATCAACAAAAATAACATAGTATTTGAAACCATCAATAGAATAGACAGGGAAAGTCCAAATATCAGTATACACAATATCTAGAGGGGAGTAAGATACTAGAGTTGATTGACCAAACGGGAGTTTATGACTTTTATTGCAATAACAAGCATTACAATTAAAAGATAAAGAGTTTGAGACTTGAAGATTAAAATCTGAAATAATGTGTTTAAAGATAACTAATGATGGATGACCAATTAGGCGATGATGCCAATTTATTGCCGGAGACTTGAGAGTGGAGAGAGCTAAAATAGTAAAAGGAGAGGAGGGTCATTCATAAACACCATGCTTAGTTTGACCCGTTAGAATAGGTGCCCCCGTGAGGCGATCCTTCAAAGAAAAAGAAGAAGATGAGAATTCAACAATAAGATCATTGTCAAGGCATAATTGAGAAATGGAGATAATGTTACGATGCATAGTAGGAGCACATAAGAGATTAGATAAATGAATAGACTTGGAGGGAGTAGAAAATAGAGTGATGTAGCCCGTATAAGTGATAGGATCTCTGGAACAATTACCTATAATAATTTCTTCAGTACCATCCTAAGGATGGTGAAGAGAGATAGTGGAGAGATCATGAGTGACATTATGGGAAGCACCGGTGTCCAAGAGCCAAGAAGATGAGGTAGGAGGGAGCTCAGTAGATGCGACATGGGCTTGCAGTGGAGGTGTAGAACTGGAGGGAGGAAGAGATGGTTTGGCATTGGGAAATTATTGTTGGAAAGCAGAACAAATGGTACAGAGAGTGACCTAAAGCATGACACCATTGACATTTTCCTTTGTAACCAGTGGGTTTGTTTTTGTCATTGTGAGGTTTATGAGGAGGGAACGATTTGGAGGCATAGTGAGAGGGACGAGAGGAGGTGGCAGCAGTGGGGTAGTGACGTATGGAGGTGGCGTGAGCAACAGCGGGAAGAGTGGTGAGAATAGGGGTTGGTGAAGGGTTCATCAAAGTCCCCTCTTTGAGCAACAATTTTTCATGGAGTTCATCGAACGTAATGAGAGTATCACGATCGTTAACATGATCAACAACCGACTTGAATTCGGTATTAGCAAGACCTTCAAGAACACGTTCAATCTAGTCTTCAGGTTTGAGAGGATCATCAAGAATCGCAAGGTGATCGGCACACATATGGATAGCATTAACATTGTCCGAAATAGATTGAGTATCTTTGGTGATGGATTTGAGTTTAGCTTTAATACGTTTGGCATGACCGCGAGTATGACGGGCAAATGTGTGGGCTAAAATCTCCCAGGCTTGTTGAGCTGTAGTGGCGCGGGAGAACAACGGTACAATGGTTGGATCAAGAGTACCAAGAAGGGCACCAAAAAGCAATTTATCTTGTCTGACCCATGTAGTATGCGCTGGGTTAGGGGTGGTTTTAGTAGCGTCGGTAGCCGAGGTAATGGTGGCAGAAGGAAGAGGATGATGGCCATCTAAGAACTTAAAGAGACCATGGCCAACAAGGATGGCTTCAAGTTGAAGTTTCCATGATAAATGGTTAAGATTGGTGAGTTTGATGATGTTGGTGAGATTAACAATGATGAGAGGAGTTTGAGGGTCAACATCATTAGGAATAGTATTGGAAGCCATGGAAGAGCGGATGAAGGTGCCGAAAAAAAAATCTGGTTTGGAGTAAATTAATCCTGCTCAGATACCATGAGAAAGTGAAGGGAAGCTTATATTCATTAGAGAGATTTACAATAGTATATATAGTACAACACTAAGAGATAATAAGGAAAGAATAATTATACATAGAAGGATAGAAGAGACAGAGAAGATATGAGAAGATATACAAATCATTTACAGAATAATATCGAGATCAAAGATGATCAAGATCATGAATAATATCAAGCAGTGATATTATTTCCTATATTCTAGACACATTAGATGAGAGAAGGAAACATTTTCATGGTGCCCCGTGGGCGGTGAAAAATTACAAGGGCAACTTCCCAATTCACGAGGCTCTACAATCTGACAACATGATAGGTGCTCGCAATTTGCTCAGTTGTGACAATGAGGCCGCTTCTCGTGTTAATGACTTGGGCGAGACTCAACTACATGCTTTTGCCAAAAGCGGCTTTTCTGTCAGTAAGTCTCTTAATTAATGGTTAATACAATGCTTGCCAACTTTATTCAAGGTTTAGAAATGACAATAATTTGGACCAATGTATTTCTATTGAAATTACTTTTCCAACCTAAAAACATACATATCCATATCTAGTTGAAGGGCTGGAAGATAAGTTACTCATTCCTATGCTGGTCGGCGATAGTACAATTTCTTTCATATATACAGTATTCACTTATTTCAGCACATTAAAACTTTTTGTTGTCTTGTTACGTCGTTTTAACTGACCTCTCCATGTAGACGATGAAGAAGCCGACACTTTTGTGAAGGAATTGATTGAAGAAAACAGTCAAGATGCTCATAAAACAGCGTATATGCGAGATGATGAAGGCCTCACACCATTGTTAAGCGCAATAAGGTCCAGTTGTTTTGCGGTTGTACGAGCTATACTAAAATATTACCCTCAATCAGCATACCTTCGAGATACGCAGGGCATGACCTTTTTGCATCTCTTGCGTTTTAAGGATGAGGATGTTGATGAGAGTTTGGATGGGACTTTCAACAAAATAGGGAAACAATTATTTGTCATCCCTGAAGCAGATACGCAGAGATTGGTGCAAGATTATGAGGGAAATACACCCTTTCATTATGCCATTAAGACTCATAACTCTATTGCTGCTATTGTATTAACTCAAAGGTGTTTAGAAGATGAAGTACGTAGAGAACTTGGATTGGTGGATTAAGAGGGTCAAACCATTCCAGATTTACTCGCATCACACGATGTCCCAAATAAGGTATATATACTTTTCCCGTATTCTAAAAGTTTTGCTAACACTTTTTGTGCACTATAGCTACTTACATACCTCACTTTGACCATAGATTTGATTGTTATGTCAGAACAACTACTTATATTTGCTAACACTTTCAACTTTTGCATGTACTAATAAACGGGGGAAATATTATTTTGTATATACTTGTTTCAAATTTCTCAATGTATGAGCTTTCTATAAATTTCACTAAAACTCCCTCCATTTATAAATGCTCCACTTCGACTATTCTGTGTTTAAACTCAATGGGTCACCCACATGTGAGTTGTATACGTTGCAAAAAGAGGAGAAAAATATCAACATACAAACTAGAGGAATTAACTTCTACTACTATCAGTTGGTTTTAGTATGAGACCTCATTTTAAATTGTAAATGAACCCATCTCTACTCTTCCTTTATTGCTCCGCTCAGACCCATTTCTCATATTGTAAAAAATTTATGTTTTTGTCTTTTGATCCTTTTCATGCAATGCAACAGATTATAGAACTAATTTGGAAGACAGTATCGGAGACAGTGTACTTAGCTAGAAGCTCATATGGCATTCGAAAGACTGAAATGAAAGTGTAATGTGTGCCTTGAATTCGTGAAGAAGGAGGAGAGAGATACGAAGGTGGAGTAGTGCGCCGCACCACTAGTAGAATAATCGCATATTGCTGCAGTCAAATTGTTACGGTTTTGGCCATACGCAACCGCGTGAGAAAAAAAATCAATGTGAAAAATAACCTATTGCTGCGGAATCTGTCAGAAACCGCAGCAATATATTAAAAATAATTATATGTTTATCTATTGCTGCGGTTTCTGATAGAAACCGCATCAATAAGTTCATTTTAGTAATAAATAAAGTTCCTTAGGGTTAGCTTGTTCTTTTGTCCATTTGTTCTTATGTTAGCGCCGCTTTGACTCTCGTTCGCTGGTCTCTTTCTCCTTCACCATTCACCCTCCTTCACTCCTTCAACTCTTGAGTCCTCCTCACTGACCAATCGAGTCCTCCACAAAACCCCATATCAAAAATCCATTCAACAACAACAACCCCATAAACTTAACAATTGTTGTTTCACTTCCCAGAAAGTTTCTGGTTCTCCTCTTCCTTCTAATTCTCTCTCTAAACCTCCTAACTTTCTCTCTCCTCTTCCTACCCCTAAAAACACCCATCTTTCTTCTAATATTTCTGGCAAAAAACCAACTCGTTTTGTGTCAAAACTCCATTTTAATCGTCAAAGATCCAATTTTTCTACCCGACATTCCACTATTGCTGAAGATGATCTACGCCAGGTCACTCAATCCGCCATTGATGAGCACCAATTTGAGAATATTTTGGTGGGTTTTCAAGGGAAGCTTTTTGGATCTGAAGATTACTCTCTTCGTCTCTAGACTCCTTCAACTTCTCTCTTCGTTTCTCACACTCGACCCGCCGGAATATTCGCGAAGGCAACAAACTCGAAGCGGTCGACGCTCTCTCTCCACTGTCATCTTCTTTCTTCGTCTCTATGGTTCTTATTTTCATTTTTTGTTTTAATTTTTTCTATTGTAGTTACGTTTTTATACTGATGTTAGGTTGCTTACCTGCAATTATATAATTATTAATAGATTGAACAACTTTATCTCGTGTATGAATTTGTATCCGTTAGAATGAGATTATATTGTATTCTTTGCAGTAGCACAGTAGGTTGTTGATACTTGTTTGTTTTTTTGTTTTGCTTTTTTTTAGAATCAATATGATAAGGTTTCTCCTTTTTGGATTTTTTTTGTATCTGTTGGATTTTTTTTGTATCTATTGGATCTTTTTGTATCTTTTACGTTTTGTAGTTTTTATTATCTTTCTACATTTTTAACTTTCAAATTTGATGGCAAAATGCCAAAAAAAAAAAAAATTTACTTGTACCTGGACCTATTGCTGCGGTTTTCGGCAATAACCGCAGCAATAGGCTTCATTTTTTTATTAATAACAAAACCTATTGCTGCGGTTTTGGGCAAGAACTGCAGCAATAGGTTGTTATATTGCTGTGGTTAAAAACCGCGGCATTAGGTTAATTACCTATTGTTGCGCCCTTAATTGCTGCGAGGCCAAAACCGCCGCAATAGGCCACTTAATGACCGCAGCAATAAGCAATTATTCTACTCGTGCACGCACGGCAAGTGCGTTGGACGCACGGCAGGTGCGCCAGAGGCACGGTCGTGCGCAGGACGCATGTGTTGGTCAGCATTCTTCCTTCATTGCCAGCTCCCGGGCGGGCGGTGGAGCTCGGGCGGGCAAAGCCCGATCTTCGCAAACTGATCCTCGAGGCAGGAACTTTGGAGTTCTCTGCCCCGGGCGGACAAGTAGCTCTTTCAACTACGGAAGCGGAGTTTATGGCGATTACCCGGGCATTCAAGGAGGCAAAGTGGCTCAAAGGTTTGGTTGGGGAGATTAGCTCGTGTTCCAAGGAGGTGTCCATTGTGAGACCCAAAGTGTCATTCACTTGGCTAAGAACCAAAACACGTTCCATAGAAGAACGAAGCATATTGATGTGAAGTACAACTTCATCCGGAATGTCATTGATAAGAAAGAGCTTACATTGATGAAGATTCGTACCGAGGAGAACCCCTCCGACATGTTGCCAAAGCCTTTGCCAACCACTAAGTTCACTTTGTGTGTGAACCTGGTGGGTCTCTCCCCTTGTTTCTTGTAGGCCCCTATGAGGTAGAGCCTTGGAGTTTGTTTAGTGTTTATCGCGTTATTGGAGGTGTTTGGAGAAATTCAAGTCAAGGTGGAGAATTCTAATGTGTGCCTTTAATTCGTGAAGAAGGAAGAGCGAGATACGAAGGTGGAGTAGTGCGACGCACACACGGCAAGTGCGTTGGACGCACGACAGGTGCGCCAGACGCACGAGTGTGCGGGGCACACAGGTGTTGGTCAGCATTCTTCCTTCACTCCCAGCACCCAGGCGGGCAGAGGAGCTCGGGCGGGCAAAGCTTGGACTTCGTAAACTGAACCTCGAGGCAGGAACTTTGGAGTTCTCTGCCCCAGGCGAGCAGATCCTTGCCCGGGCGGGCTACTTGACCCTGTTTTGCGATTTGCGCGTTTTTAATCCGGATTTGGTTGGTTTTGTTTTGGGTTATTTTATAAACTTTAGGAGGTCATATATAAGGCATCCTAAAGTCATTTGAGAACCCTAAGATTCAAATTAACCACAAAATATAACACACTCTCTCTCTCTCTCTCCTCCTCACTCTTTTCTTCTCCATTGTAGTTCCTCCATTAAAGAGGCTAAAGAAAAACTCCAAGGTTCATACTTGTGGATGTAGGTCAAGGTTTACCGAACAACGTTAAATCTTTGTCTCTCTTTAATGCTTCTATTTCTCATTTAAAGTTTTGAACTTTGCATTTATTGTTGAACTTGAAGTTAACTAGCAAACCTTAGGTCCTAGAAATTGCATTTATTTCTAACAGAAAGACACAGCCAATGCCCTCAATGTGGTTGTTGTCTTGTTAGCAACCATAACTTTTGCATCTAGAATGCAGGTTCCCGGTGGATTTGACAGTGATGATGGATCTCCCATCCTTCTTATAAACCTGGGGTTTACGATTTTTGTCGTGGCCAACACCATCGCAATGTGGTGTTCCATGCTTTGCCTTTTCTTACTCCTTTGGGTAATGGGTATTGGAAAAATTCACGGCTCTCTAATGGTATTGGAAAAATTCCTGCTTCGATTATCGTTCTACTTTACATTATTGGCATTCACACACGGGGGTGTTTGTAATTACCATAAAAAAGAGTTTGTGGTTGGCTATCTTAGTATGTGGACTCTCCTTCCTTTTTTTTTTTTTTTTTTTGACGGGGTGGACTCTCCTTCCTTACCTTCCTTCTCAGTTCTCACATGGAAATTTTCATTCAAGTTGGTCGCTAAATATGGTGGGCGTGCTGTTACTGCTATAGAAAAGAACAAGAAGTTGGTAAAGTCATCCGTGGTTAAGGGATGTACTATAAGCTAAAAGTATAAAACAACTGCATGGAAGCCCAACGACAGCTAATACGGAAGGGGTTGATTTAGCAAACAATTGAACAGCAAAATAGAAGGATCAACGCATCAAGGTTTGAATATTGTGTAACATTAGGTAATACTTGAATCATATTCGATTTTTCTAATTATTGTACTAATATTTGAAATTCTTTTTGTCCCATCAAAAGAAAAATCATATTCCCAGTGTAGCTATTTAGATAATTTATGTTACTTAAACAAAAGTCAACATTATCTACTATCTACGGAGAGCCGCCTCCTCTCCTCTCCCTCTCCGATTCTCTTTCTAGAGTTTCTAATTTTATTGGCCTCCTTGACCGGAAATAGTCTAATTTATTCGGAAATTAGACTATTTCTTGACCCTTTTTCTTTGTTTTTAGGCTATTATCTTCTATATACTGTTTTCTTTTGTTTGTTCTCTCAATCTGTCGGATTTTTCTCAATCAATTTGGTAAGCATGAATCACTATCAAAAATTGTTCAATTAATAAATAAAAATCGAAATTTTATAATTGAACAATTCACATCGCCAAAAAAATCAGAAAATAATAATAAAATTAACCAAAATTCCAGATTATCAAAACAAAAAACAACTAAATAACAAAATTTTCATAATTTATAAATTACCTCCAACTAAGAGAAGGAATAACATTAATCCATACTCTACCAAGTGCCATTGCCACTGCCACCCACCATTCTTATTTTCACCCCTCGCACCTCTCTGTGTGAGTCCCAACAACAACAAGAAAAAAGGCAACCAAATAAACATCCCCTTTTTCTGTAAGTTCTCTATTCTCCACTTTGCTCCACCTTCAATTCTCTTCTGCCATCAAAACCTAGTCTCTCTCTCCTATAAGAATCAATTGGGATGTTTCTTTTTCTTTTCTAACCAGGGACATGTTTATGCATCTTCATGTTCACCCTTCTAGCTTTCCCTCCTATAAGAATCAAAATTTCCTAAATCTATAACTTTCTTGGAAAAATTAGATGTCTCTCACATCCACCTGCACCTATTTCACGACTTTAATTCCATTTGATTTCTTGTTTTTTCTTTGCTAAACGGGTCAAACAAGAAAAGAATTCATCTTTGTAATCTTTATTTTTTGAGAGTTGTAATGGAGAAGGATTGATTTTTTTGGGAATAGGAGATGACAGAGGTATCATTAATGGGGTTTTGGGACCTGGAAGAGAAGTGCGTGAAATAGCAGGTGAGAAGGAGAAACGCTGATTGCATGAAGTTAGCTTTCGTATTTTTTTTTTTTACTTTGGGTAGACAAAGAAAATAATTGGGCCCTTATATATTTGGGAATTACTCAGATACCCCTGAGGTTTGTGTTTGGGCTCAAGATACCCTTAATATGGATGGACACCTAACGCCGTAAGGTTTTCCGTCCATAGTATCCCCAATTTTCTCTCTCCTCCCATTCCCCCACCTACTGCCAACTCCCCTCCCCCAGCCAGCAGCCGACGGCCGGCGACCACCACCCCCACTTCGACGCCGGCGACCCTACCCCCTCCCTTCGCCGGCCAGAACAGCAGCACCCCCGGCGTTGGCGCCGGCGACCCCACCCTCGACACCCCACCATAGCCTCCCTTTCACCATTCTCAATTCTCCCATCCCACCCCACCCCACCCCGACACCACCACCTCCCCCCCTTTCCCCCAATCGGAAATGGCCCCCCCTTCCCTGTCCCCCATTGTGAGTCGACCTCCTCCCCTTCCCCACCCAGATACGCTGCCCCCAAACCCTTAAACCCACCCCCGAAATCACCCTAGCATGCTATTGTGCTTTCGTTCTCGCTTTCGACCGGGCGCCAACACCGGGGGTGAGGGAATCGAGAATGGGGAAGGGAGGGGGTAGGATCGCCGGCGCCGGAGTGGGTGGTGGTCGCCAGCCGTCGGCTGCTGGCTGGGGGAGGGGGGGTTGGCAGTGGGTGGGGGAATGGGAGGAGAGAGAAAATTGGAGATACTATGAACGGAAAACCTAACGGCGTTAGGGTTCCGTCCAAAGTAATAGTATCTTGAGCCCAAACACAAACCTCAGGGGTATCTGAGAAATTCCCCAAATGTGGGAGGTATCTTGGAAATTACGCCAAACCTCAGGGGTACCTGAGGAAATATCCCTACTTTCTACCATGAATATAAGAGCTATGGTGAGCCTAGCCGGGTCATAAATAGAAAAGAGGGATAGAATAATTTGACAACATCTTTCGGCTCAATTCAAACAATAGCAAGAAGAGAAAAAGAAAGAGCTAGCAATTGAGCAAAAGCACAATAAAATTAGACAATATGCCAATAAATGATCTTTATTCATATATTGCACTACTGGAGCAAGTCGGCAAAGGAAGTAAACCCTCAAGAGCTAGCGACTTATTTATCTAGAACATAAGAGAGCATGGGCTCATCGGCTGCAAGTTATTCATTGGTTGACTTGATTGGTTAAGCAGTTAACAAATTGGTAATTGACTCGAAGGTGACCTTGAGCATGACCTTGACCACTATTGGTGTCAAGTTGGTTAAATACGTTAACATCAAGGTCTAACCCTCCATTGCTGCATTGATCAACTATTCTCACTGTTACTTGCGCTCCCGTTGCTATGTTTGTTACCTGCACGCACAACAGCACAAGCACATTTTATTATTCACAAATTTTTGGGTGTAATTATTACACCATAACTTATGGTGTAATAACCCATAAATTACCGCTTCTTTTGTAAAAAGAACTCAAATGACATAAAATAAATGACATAATGACATGAGATTCATGTCATTATTTATATAGTCCATGTTATTCTTGTTGGAGCCTGAGCCTATGTCATTATGCATGCTACATAATAAGTTATGGCGTAACATGACGCACTCTTTATTTTCAATTCAAATATTTTTACATACAAGAATTATTATTTAATTCAATTACTAGAGCAAAAAGGGGTCTATACATGAGGTTTGTGCATTAGCACAAAAATTACAATGTAGGTAGATTTGAAGCAATGAGGGTGTTCTTTTCGACTTTATCTGAACTTGTCTGAACTTATTAGTCCTTATTAGACCTTATTTGAACTTATTAAATCTTATTTTGTGACTATGTCAAACTTTATTTTTGTTTTATCTTTTGCTGAACTGAACTTATCTGAACTCCCCCTTATTAATCCTTATTAGAACTTATCCGAACTTATTTTTTCCTATAAGGACTAAAAATAAGTTAAACATAATAGAGTCATATCAATTTACAAAAATTGAAAAGTCAAGCCTTTAAGAATATAGACCTAAATGGCCAAAATGAGCCCAATACCAAGTCACATACTACTAGAGGTGGGCATGGGCCGGGCCAGCACGCGGGCCGGCCCGGTCCGGCACGGCTTGGGCCCGGCCCAGCACGAGCCCGTTCAAGGCCCGGCCCGCCCGTTGTCCGCTCCGGTGGGCCGTGGGCTCGCCACTGGTCAAGAAATTTTATTTCGAGGCCCGCACCGCACGAGCCGCGTGGGGCGGCCCGCGGGCCGAACGCTCCTTTCCTTTGTTTTTTAGCCTAAAAGCTCAAAAATACAAAAAAACAACATAAAACACGGCGGCCACGCAGAGGCACGAGCCGCGCCGGCGCTGGCTGGGCCGGGACAAAACCTTGAAATTTCAAGCCGGCACGGCCACTCACGGGCTCGGGCCCGGCCCGGCCCGCCATTTCCCCAAGCCCGTGGGCCGAGCCCGTGAACAGGCCCGGCCCGGCCCATGCCCAGGTCTACATACTACTATGTTTTATGAACCACGAATGTCATTCTTGTTTTATGTAGAAGCTCCCAATTTTTTAAAATTTAAGTCACTAGATAATGATCGAAAATGGAAAATGCTTACCCTGAGACACTTGCCACAAGATTCTTGGCCACGAGGACCAACAGGGCCACAAAAGGCAGTCCAACCATACTTTTGGCGAAAAGCCAAAGGCTTGTTGCCATCCCATGTTGAGCAATATACGCCTGCTGTAAAATAATTCCACCCAATAGTTTGTGGATTATAGATATGGTATGTTGCTCTCACATTATTTGCACTCTGTGCTGCAGTGCCAACTGCTAGTGCAAGGCACACCACAACCATCACGAAAAGACTGTTTTTCTCCATATTTCTCAAGTATTTTCCAACTACTTTTCAAGATTTAATTTGGTTGATTACTCTACTAGAGACTGTTGCCTATTTATAATAATATATTTGTTATAAGATTTATGTGAATGTCCTAGTAGTTAGAAACTTGTAGTAGTTGCGTTTGAAAATTCTACCTTATAGTACATCCACTAGCTCACTGCTATTGTCCTAGTATCATTATGTTAGTGTTGAAATGTGGCGTTTAGATGGCCTAAAATCTTAATGTCTTGGTCAAAATATCAACACTATATTTTCATTGCTTTGATTTTTTAAAAATGTTGTTTCAAAGTTTATCTTCGAGAATTGTTGTAAATAGAACATGTACGGTTAGGGATTAACGGCCCTAAACTACTAGCACTACTAGCGGAAGCACAACAAACATAAATACAATTTCAACACAAGATGATTACGAGGAAAAACCCCTCCTCAATGAGGGTAAAAAACCACAACTACTATACCATCTTTAACGAAGAGAGTTACAACAATATATGTCGACACCAACTACTTAGACTTACTAGTTGGTGTAAACAACCTCCAACAAACTCATATTCGGCTTCTCACCACAGAACATCTATGGATGCAACAGAAACCACTACGCGAACCAGTGCACAAACCAAGAGGACTTTCGACACAAGATAACACTCGTCTGTACTGCCGCTACAGCCAACGGGACACGCCGTCTGACTACCACACAACCTACATTAGACTTTATGGACAAGTCACAAACCGCATACTTGGAGGAGACGCTCCCCCTCAGGTCGAAGCCCCCACACACTTTGAGGTCTCTCACGGCTCCTTTCTCTTGAGCACTCTTGAATTTCTTCCTTTCTTTTGAGCTGCTTTCACCTTCAATGCTTCTCCTCTAGTTATAGATGTCTTCCAACCCTAAATCGACTATATAATAGGAAAGTATATATCACAATATCTTATCACAATATTTTCCTAATACAATTAGGATACTACTACTACTACTTTCCTAATCAACTAGGAGTGCATACGATCAAAATCTAAACTTTACTTAAAACTCTACCATAATAATATCCAAAGAATAACTAGAATATACATCACAATATTCTAAAAGATTAGGATGCATCAAAGATGAGATCTTGAGCTACGAATACGTCAAACTTGCTGAACTTCAAACTTCGTCACGTATAGGGACTGATCTCTTACTTGGTCCACCTGATGTCCATCGTCACAAAACTCACATAAAAGTGTACGTCTTTGCTTCTTCGTGGGCTTGTACTCAACATGTACAACTAAATCCTTTTTAAATATTCAAAATACTCTAAAAATGAATCCCAAAAATGACTCTATTTTTTCGCAATTGCAAGAAAGTCGTATTGTCACTTAGCGCAATAATTGCTGCCATTTTATTTTCGTTTATTGTTTTCTTTGACGTTGTACTCTCCCTTCTAGTAAATTGAGAAAGGAAGTAGACAATAATTTTCATAAAGCCAAAGCTACCTTATGAAGTATAAAATCTCAAGCCACCTAATGACCTAATGAAATTAATCAAATTATCGTGTAACCGCTGTTTATATTCATAATATCACTAGTTATTAATTAATGAGTAATAAAGCTGAGATTTAAGATATTGGTTGCATACAAAATTGTCAGGATTACAAGTTCAATATAGTGGTATATTATGGTGTTGGGGTTTGTACGGAGTAAATGAACCAAATTCATAAGGTGGTCTATCATGTGGCCTGCGTTTTTAGTACTTGGCCTATGGACTGGTCTATGGACTGGTCTGTGATGCCGACAGCAAATACAAGATGTGAACCTTCTAACTTGTTTTTGTTTTAGCTTTGTTTCCTCTTTGTGGAATATTTTGATTTCCTAGTTTCATAGTATTTCCTATTTACTAGTATAATGTTTTTAGGAAACTTAGAAAGATATTCTACTTGTTATAGAATATCTAGTGGCTGATATTAGGAATGTTGTTAGTTTCCTAATTCTAGTAGGTCTAGGGTTTAGCAGTATGGAGTCTTATAAATAGGAGATTATAAGCTCATTGTTAGTGTGTGTTCACAACCAATTGTGTGAGGAACCCAATTGTGAGAGTGTCCAACTTGTATGGTGTGTTACTTTGATTGAGTAATATTATGTGGTGAGAGATTTATTCCTTCACATTAAATCTTGTGTGTATTTGCCATCATTATTTGTCCCTTGATTTCTTACTTACAAATTTTGACCCTTATTCCATAACAAAAATACTATATTTGTAGTTGCTGCAATCCTAGTCTTCGCATTAAATCTACAATTCCTTGAGTCGATCTTAATTTCTTCAATTTATGCCACCTTTAGTTGGGGTTTCAAAGATACTTTTTCTTCCATATATACTAGCTTTTTATGCACGCGATGCGTGCGACGACATTTTTGGGAATAATTGTTACTCAGTAGTAAAACAAAGCAAAAACAAAAGTGTGTATCTAAGTTCACCTCAATTTTGTGAATAAGATTTTTTGAAATACTTACAAATAGTATTTTAAAACACTTTAATAAATAAGTATAAGTAATGAAATTGCATCTCTAGCTACTTTTTTTTGTTGACTTTAACTAATTTCCCTGAAAATCCACGCACACTCATTAGCCTAGTGAACTTCAAATATGTAATCAACATTGTGGAACTGAAATTGCAACCTTTTTTCCTTGATAATTTGTGCATTTGCAAAAATGCGATCAAGTTCTTAAAAATTATTTAGATAGAATAATCATTCATTCAAAAAAAATCTCTATTATAAAGGTTGGTACAGTTACTTTCAGATTGTTTACACTTATAAACAATTTTATAAGCGTGCATAAATGGAGAGATATATAAAACAATAAAAGATTATAGAACCAACTTAGAGTAGTAAGATAAATCTAAGTCAACCAATTATCATGTAGCATAACAATTTTAAGTCAATTAGCACTATCAATTAGCATTACAATTTTAAGTGAATAAGCGTGAAGTAGCGATAATTTTAAGTCAAAGCTCTAAACATCCCCAAGTGTCCCATGACAAAAAGAGACAAATATATTGCACTCATCTTTCTCCCTCTTCAATTTGTAGCTACTTGAGAACAGGGTGATATGTAAGTGAATTTTTGTGAATGTTTTTGTTTGTATTGACGTTGTAATGTATTGGTTGTAGTTTGGAAGTGAATTTTTTATTTTTTGTACAGTTTCCTCATTTGAGTGATTTGTATAACGTGAATTATGCAATTCTATGATTTTAGTTGACTTTTAAATCTAGTTTGCAGACACAGAATTCCCACCTCTCATTTGGAGAGAAAGAGTAGCCATTTTTTTTGCCATAGTATCATAAACTCATATGATAGGAACAATAAAAGTGTATTATTTCCGTTATTTTTTTAAAGCCCTGCTTTACTTTTGAAATTGGTTTTGTAATTTAGAAAGGGAAGGAGGGGTAAATAGTCTCTTCCTTTGGGGACACCATAGCTCCCCCCTTCCCTTATATAATAGAGATAATGTCTTCCAATTCAAAACTATATACAGTTAGGCTATGTTCAGTTCACCTTATTTTTGCTTATTTCAGATCAGATCAGATCAGAAAAAATAAGTTCAGATCAGATCAGATAAGTTCAGATCAAATCAGATCACATAAGTTCAGATCAGATCAGATAAGTTCATATTATGTTTATATTTAAAATCTTATTATTACTATTATTATCATCATGATTATTATGATGATTAGGATTACTAATGCTATTATTGTTATTGTAATAATTATTATTATTATTATTGTTGTTGTTATTATTGTTGTTGTTATTATTATTATTGTTGTTGTTGTTGTTGTTGTTGTTGTTGTTGTTGTTGTTGTTGTTATTATTATTATTATTATTATTATTATTATTATTATTATTATTACTACTACTTTATACAATTACTATTACTATTAATATTACTATTTACTAGTACATTTGTTCAAAAAGATTATTATTATTAATTTATTATCGTTGTTGTACTTATTAATTATTAATATTGGTAATTATTATTATTGTCGTTGCTATTATTATAAATGTCATTGATATCACTATTTGAAGCTATTTGTGTTCAAGAAGAAGAATGTTCTTTTGGCATTTGTAAGTGTTATTTTTTATATTTATTCTAATTAATAATTTTGCTATGTGATGTTCTTTTTGATGTTGTACATGTAACGAACATGACAATAGTATATTTTTTAAAACAATTTTGGTAGAATAATATAAATTATATATTACTAGTTTATATAAAACATGAGTAGCATGGGATAACCTAATGGTGTTGTCATCACGTTCAAAATTTTCCCTACAAAGGATTACAACTTATCTTTAAAAACAAAGTTTGTATAGAACAAGACAACGATATAAGAAGAATATTTAACCATTTTGTTCAAGATCATATGATTATATATATTTATAGGTTTATTTATAATAAAAAAGAACAATTTATTGATATAACAAAGAACATGTTGTTAGTTAAATCCAAACATGTCATCAATATAAAAATAACATCTATCTTTTATTTTTAAAATGTGTTCACTCACCTAAATACCCAACAAGCCCCGACTCCCCTCCCCCACCCACAACAATATTGAATTATATGCTTCCAACAAGATTTGAACCTTGGTCTCCCATGTGGGAGGTAAGAAGCCATACCATTGGACCCAAGAGTCCTTACTCTTTTATTTTTAATTGTATTTTCATATACTAATGTGCTCTTTTTAAAAAAAAAATTATGCTGTAATAATAATAATAATAATAATAATAATAATAATAATAATAATTATTATTATTATTATTATTATTATTATTATTATTATGTTATCTATATTATTATTATTATTGTTATTATTGTTATAATAATAATAATATTATTATTATTATTATAAAATTATTATTATTATTGTTATTATTATTATATTATTATTATTATTATTATTATTGAAAGTTGTGCATAGTAATAAAATAATAGTAATAGTAATACTAGTAATGAAATACAAAGTAATAATAATATTAGTAATAATATATTTTTTAAAAGATAAGTTCAGATCAGATCAGTTCAGATCAGATCAGATCAGTTTAAATCAGATCAGATCAGAAAAAATAAGTTCAGATCAGATCAGTTCAGATCAGAAAATTTCTGGTGAAATAAACATAGCCTTATACTCCTTTTTTTTTTTTGGCAGCTGTGAATAAAAACCAAGAGTCCAACACTAGCGACCCATCCTACTTCCTGGGCAAGGTCATGGGCCTCCATAACACCTTTCTTAATTGCCGAGAGTTCGGTCCCTTCATCAAAACAAGAGGGTGGTGGATTGAAACATGATGGACAGGGAGAAAGAAATTTAAACAATAATTTTTTAAAAGTAACAATGAAACTGGCAAACAAAATAACAATTTGAATTTGACTAGATCAACTTCCAAGTCCTAAGACTCCGTTTGGTTGGGTGTAAAATATTTTCAGTGTAAAATTATTTTCCTGGAAAACAATTTACAATGGAAAACACAATTCCAAAATTAGTTTTCCGTTGTTTGGTTCCATGTAAGAAAAATGATGAAAAGAAAGAAAAAGGAAAAATTGTTTTAAATAAGTCAACCTTTGCGCGGTCTTCGCATTTTAAGTCTACCTTTTGATTATCCCTGATTGAGTTAGGCTTGTATGTTTGTTTTCTTCTATTGAGTTTTAACCTGTTTGTGACTTCTTTAGTAGGTTACTTATGATACATGTTACCATGTCCCACCCCCACCCTCACCCTCGCCTGTTTTAGAAGAAGGGACATTGTAACAAGTATCATAATTAACCTACTAAACAAGTCACAAACATGTTAAAACTCAGTAGAACAAAAACAGATATACAAGCCTAACTCAATCAGGGATAATCAAAAGGTAGACTTAAAATGGGAAGACCGCGCAAAGGTTGACTCATTTAAAACAAATTTTCCAAAGAAAAATGATGAAAAGAAAGGAAAATGAAAAGGAAAGTAAGGAAGTAGTGAGAGAAGTGTACAAGAAAGATAAGGAAACAGAAGGAAAATGGTTTTCCATCTATTTTAAAGGGAAAATGGTTTTCCATCATTGGGAGAGCAATTTTACTCCTTGGGAAAATGGTTTTAAACTCCTTTGCACACTAAACAATGTAAAATTGAAAATAGAGGAAAATAGTTTTCCAGAAAAAGTTTTACGCCTTACCAAACGGAGCTTAAATGATGGATTCTTCTTCAATGAGATGTTATTGCTTAGCTCGTTGTCCCTCCATTAAATATGGCTTGCACGCATTCTTTTTGTAGCTTGTGTATATAACCTTGTCTACTAAGAGATGTTGGACAAATATTTGGATAAAATCAAACCACTTTGGACACTTTTTTTTTTCTACTCTAGGTTTGTGATACTCTATAAACATTTGGATTATAATCTAACAAAATCTCATGTGACTTATTTATTCCTCTACAATGTTCATGATTTGTAGTTAAATTAAAGTTTGGAGTTTGACCTTGAAATAGTCACTGTTGCGTGAATTGTGAAATGAAGGTGACTTAGCAATATATAGGAGTGCTAATCGAGCGGTCTATCACGAGCAGAGTCCTACTAGCTCTATTCAACTCGACTTGAAAACTTTTCAACTGTGCTCGACTCATGTGTTGTTGCTCGTTAAACTCGCTAAATCTCTGTTCAACTTGTGCTCGTTAAGATTTGTTGTAACTCGACTCGAAGCTCGACTGAATTCGGGCTCAATTTGCTAGAATAGCTCGACTCGAGCTTGAGAGGATCAAGTATTCGAACCCAACTGAACTAATGACAAAAGCCAATCCACTAATTCAAACCAATGTCATATTCTAAGTTAATACATTAATAAGGCTCACATACAATAGTTGCATATCAGGCCCATAAGGAGACTTGAATAAATTCTTGGGTAAGAGTAATGTTTTATGAACCTTAGTAGCTCCCATCTCATGATAAACTATCGGTCTGCGACTAATGCTTCCCCTACTTTGTACCATTCCCACAATTTTGCTGCTTCCTTCATCTCTCCTTTCTTTTTCTTTTTTTTATCAGTTTAGCGCTTCTTTGGTAAGTAAGTCACCTGATTTTATTCTAATTTGGATAAAAAGAAGAGAGTTCTATAACTCATATTTTCAACATTATAGGTATGGAAGGACTTTAATTTTCTACTTGTAATATTGAGCTAGTTTGGGTACTTTTTCTATGTTAAATAAACTAAATTCCTAGAAACAAATATATATATAAAATAATCGAGCTACTTGCAAGCTCATCTAGTGGAGCAGGGTCATGCTAAATACTCATTAAGGTGTTGAATCGAACACATTTCAGTTTGAGTTTTAACTAAGTCAAGTTCGAGTTGCTAGTGATCAGCTCAATTCGATTAACTCACCTAGCCATATATATGTACTTTTGAGTATTTTACATTATAGATTACATTAAATATGTACAATATAGGCGCAGTCACTTGAAACATCCAGTCCAATCTCATAACCTACGACTCAACAAACAAACCAAACACTTTGACACATAATAATTTGAGAAAATTCACACAAAACCCCGACTTGCACATCCAAAATGGCATATGTACGTACAAAGGTGTGATGTGAGGTTTGAAATCAATATTACACAGTGCCCAGAACCCACCCCAAATGTCCACAATTAGTTTAGGACTTGGGCGAATTACATTCCATGATTTGTGAAGCCCATTCTGTGGGCACTTCAATTGACAGTCCAAATTCCAGGGAGACCGCAAACGAGTGATCTTGTAAGATGGCCCAACTCCAAGGATGGCCCAGCAAACCACTCAATCTATCACTTGAATACAACAAGGGAAAGATGAGTGTGCTCGGCGGCCTGTATAATAAAGCTTAATATGGATCAGGTATTCATAAACTGAACGGATAAGGTTTAGATACTTCAATTTTGGGCACCCAAATTTTCAGATTGGGTATCGATATCGGATATGACCTTTTAATTTGGAAAGTTAAAACTTTAAAATTTCGTTATAATATTATTCAATACTATCTTTCAACAATACCACATTATTTCGACTATGTTACTAATATAAATATTAGTGCCTCCCTCTCCTATATTAATTGTTACATTTATATTTTAGGCATAAACCCACAATATCCCACAATTAATACGTAATACGCAGTTACACACTCACCTTCAATTAAAGGATCCACACAATTTACTAGTGATATAAAAATACTCTCTATCTTGTACTACCTCCATTTCACAATACATGCACCATTTCTCATTTGGACACAATTTATCAACCAACTTTAACAATCTTTCTCTCACCATTGTGTAAGATAAAACATAGTGAAATGAGATCTTGTTAAATTCGTCTCAATGCAAGTATACCAAATATCAACTTTTTATAGTATTTACATATATGCATTTAGAGATATTGATGTTCAAAGTAGTGTTTTGGAATACGTAAAAAAGCAAATGGTGCATGTATTGTGAAATGGAGGTAGTATTAGATAAAAACTTTAGTAATAAAATAATAAAACTCATGTTCTACTTTATCTACTTCTAAAACTCTGGACATAAAGATATATTGCAATTAATATTGGATGGATGGGGAATTTATTCAAATTATAAAGTGATTAGTGAACAATTAAAGAGTGGGTTTTCAAGACACATTTAAGTAGGGGAAAAAAGAACCCTTATCGGATCATTATCAAGTATACATTACTTTAGAGATGAAACATGAAACCAAAGCCAATAATTGAATTTTCAAATCGGATATATCCGATCCGATAACTATAGTTCATGTACCCTTATTTTTAGATCGGATACTGAATCGAACTTTTGGATTTTTAATAATTTTGTTTAGCTTTACTGCATAATGTATTGAATTAGAAAATATAACGACATATGAAAGTTAAGTACATGAAAGTTCGCATGACCATGTTCTAAGTTTGAGGCATCATCTCCCTTTTAGCTCAATTTAACTTCCTTGTTTCTCTTTAGATATGATTATTGTTGGAAAGACCCAAATGTTTTTTTTATTACAAGTTTAGTTTCATTTCATGACTTAAAAGTAGGAAAGACTAGAAAAGATTTGCATAACATACAAATCAACACAACTGGTTTTTCTGGTTTATCAGAAAAAGTGGAAGGAATGGCTATCTTAAAGATAAGAGTAGGAATTAAAACCACTTATACCGGTTTCTTCATAGTCGAAAATGGTACTCATTATAATGCCATACTAAGAAGAGATTGGTTACATCATAATTATGCTATTCCATCACCACTCCACCATGTTTTGATCTTGTGGAATGGTGACACTTATGAGATGGTTCAAGCAGATGAGGAAGTTTGTCTAATTACATCTCCTGATTTTGTCTTTGTTAGGGACTCTCTAAAGTCAGTTCCTACCATCAAAAATGAGGTTGCTCTACAACTTGAGTCACAAACTCACCAAGAGGTAGAAGACTCAGATGCACTTCTCATTGAAGAAGTCGATGACGTCCCAGAAATTGTAGACATTCAATCAAAATATGAATATATTCAACATGCGCTAGACTATAATCAACCCTTAACTCTCATTAGTTTGTAGAGTTAGGATGTATTTTTCTTACAAAAGTTTATTATGTCTATAAACCAAGAAGAATGCTGTAATGGGTTTACCCCTATTGTTGATCAAGTAATGAAAGATTTAGTTTTTAGAAAATACCAAGAGGATTTTTTTATAAACTCTAATGCATGTTGCTCAACTTTACACGAAAATGAATCCTTAGAAGAGGAGGATGAGAAAGTATGGGCTAAAAGTGAGGATATTAAGCAAAAGGTTCATGATCCACTAAAGGAAATAAATTTAGGGGATAATGAAAGTGTTGCTTACATAAGTAAGCTCCTCACTAACCAAGAAAAGCAGGAAATCATAAAAATTATAAAAAAATTTAAGGACTGTTTTGCTTGGGAACATCATGAAATGCCTGGCATTGATAGAAAAATAGTAGAGCATAAACTACCTATCAAGGAAGGATTTAAGCCTGTGGCCCAAAGTCCTAGAAGACTAGCGCCTGAACGAACAGAGCCTATACAAGAGGAAATAAACAAACTCCTCAAGGCGGAGTTCATAAGGCCTTGCCAATATGCTGACTGGATCTCCAATATAGTTCCAGTAGTTAAGAAAAATGGCAAGATATGAATCTGTATTGACTTTAGGGATCTGAATAAAGCTACGCCTAAAGATCAATACCCCATGCCAGTGGCTGATCTCCTAATAGATGCAGCATCAAGATATGAATACATATCTTCTATGGAAGGGTATGCAGGATATCACCAGTTAAGGATTACACATGAAGACTTTAACAAATAAGCCTTCAGATGTCCAAAATCATTAGGCTTGTTTGAATATGTGGCCATGCTATTTGGATTGAAAAATGCTGGAGCCACATACCAACGAGCAATGGATGCAATCTTCAAGGACATGATTCACTAGTGGAAAAAAACTCATCTGATGTGGTCGGAACCAGACTTACTGATCCGGTTTTGGTCCGCATCAGATGGGCTCGCAGCAGATCCAAAATATTTACAGATCCGGTCTAAAACCGGATCAGTAAATTATTTACTGATCCGATTTTGGATGAAAATCGGATCAGTTAACTAGGTTATCTGATCCGGTTTTTAGTGAAAACCGGATCAGATAACACCCCCAAAAACCAAATTTTTTTTTTTTTTTTTTTTTGCATTTTTTCATTATTAATCAATACAAAATCAATAATATATATAAAAACTCATTTTATTAGGCATATTATGCCCAATTGAAGCATAAATAATTAAATACATAAAAATATTAAACATACACAACTATGACATTATAATTTTATACTTCAATGGCTCCTCCTATTAGATCTAACAGTCATTCGCTATCATAGGCTTCTTCAAGCTTGCAATACGTGCGGTTATAATCTTGCGGATGGAATAGCATCTCGCAAGGAGAAACGAGAGTTAAAACAATCGGTCAATTTGACACACATACCCCACTTTTGCAAAATCTCTAGGACTACTACCCTCCTAGTAAGAGATGACGAGAGAAAGCAGTTTGCTTTCAACGTCAAAATAAAAGGATAGTAAGTGAGCACTAGTATCTTCCTGAGTCCATTACTGACCGAAGAAGTAGTCCCAAACTCCCACTTTTATTATTTCGGGAGGCCGGGTGCATACGAGTATCGTAACAAAGACAAGTAAGCTTCCCGAGTCCATTCTTGACCTAAGAAGTAGTCCCAAACTCCCAAACAAGTAGTTCTGTCTTATGCTCTTAGCAACACAAGAGTTAACGATCTATAAAATTCTCATGTGTCACTCTACTTCCCTAGAGAAAGGCATCTCCAAATTTGAAATAAAGTTATGAATGGCCATCATATTCACTTCACATGGCTACCTTTTGGTCACAAACTCACCAAATCGGCTCACGTATGATCTCAACAGTGTTAGTTGCATAAATCTTACTAGTGATACATTTCTAAAGGCATACATAGCTCAGCCAGGCAGCCATGTCAAACGATTAGAATCCCACTAACCTTCAAAAATTTGAGCAGCAAAAACATGAAATTAGACATGAAGCTTAAATTACGAGCTACATGTCCTACATAGTACATACCAAGACAAGAGCATGGGAACAAACAATACCTGCAACTTAAGTCCAACATCACGTACGACTTGAAATAGTTTCATGTAACCAGTCGATTATATTGTTGTGGTGCAAGTGCCTCTACTATGCCCCACCAAAGAATCAACCATAACACCATCAACATTTATTGACTTCAAAACTTTTAGCTGCTTCATGAGATTATGCGGATCCACCAGCTCACTGTTCATTAATGACAGCTAACTGCAAACTTTGATGGAGGAGGAAAACAGTGAAAATGATAAAATTAATTAAGAGCTAAACCACAAACATATCAAACAAAAAAATATCATCAAAAATATCTAGTTGATAAGTCTTATTTACATATAGCTTTTAGGTGCATTTAGGTTGCATTTTAGAGCATTTAGATTCGTTTTTAGGTTCATTATTGCATTTTATTCTTAAGTTACGTTATTCTACTCCTATTCGGTATATTTTCTTGTTTTTGATGAATTTCAGGCATTGAGAAAGTATTTGGAGTATAATTAGCTAAGCTTGAGGATTAGGAGCACTTGGAAAAAAGCTACAATGCATAAGGATCGTATGGATATGTCATAGTACGAGTTTGAGCGCCAACGAAGCGGAAAATCATTAGAAGAAATGTGAAAAATGAGTCATGTCTACTCTTCTGATCATAACTTTTGATGTGCTTCTTAGAATCGAGTAATTCCAGCAGATTGGAAACTAGACTTGAAGAGGTTTCCAACGATAGGTGGCACGCACCGAGGAGACTTCTAGTCAAGGAGTTATGCCTTTCCGAAGTTGGGACTGTTTCTGCTGGAATCTGCCACGCGTACGCGCAGATCACTAATTTCGCCCAATTAATGATATTTTGACTTTCCTTAGTCTTGTAACTTACTTTCCTAGTCATATTAGGTTACCTAGTATTAATTATAGGAGGTTTTCACTCTCTTTCTCTCTCCTCCTCCCCTTCTCACGTTATATTTTGTATTCTTAGGTTTAGCTTTAGTTTCCTTCTTCCTTTTCTCTCTAGTTTTTCATGGCAAACCCTAGTTTTTATTTTCTTCATTACTTCATGAGTTTATAATTTTCATCTCTTTTCTTTCATTGATTTCTTTGATCATGCTTTTCTTTGTAGATTTAAATTTCTTTATTTATTTCATGACTGAGTAGTTTATATTCTAGGGTTTGGGAATCCATATTTATATGCTATGATTCTTGATTGATATTTATTAATGGTTTGATTAGTTATTGATATCTCTAATTGATTAGTTTTTTTAATTGTTAATCTTGCAATCTGATTAATTGTCTGATTAAATATTGCTAATATCGAGTCATAGATCGAGAGATAGTACTCTTTAGAGGCTTCCCTACAATTAGCAAATCTGATTATGTTGAGCGACCGTACTAGCATATGTTGATTTGAGAGTGTTAAGGCCCGACCGTAGGATTAACATGTGCTCTAGAAATCTGATTAATAGAATCATTGATGATATTTTGATAGATTATAGTTATGAACATGGTGAACCATTGCCCTAGATCCTTTTTAGCTTGATTTTCGTAGTTTGATTAGTTTAGAACTTTAATTCAATATTCCTGATCTTGTTTAGTTTCTCCATGCATTAGAAGCTAGATTAAAACAACCATCTCTATGTGGATTCGACCCTACTTACCCTACTCCATTGTTAGAAGGTTTGCAGGAATTATTTTTGACAGGTGTACGACAGCCTATCAAATTTTGATCTAGCTTCTAATGCATGGACAAACTAAACAAGATCAGGAATATTGAATTAAAGTTCTAAACTAATCAAACTACGAAAATCAAACTAAAAAGGATCTAGGGCAATGGTTCACCATGTTTATACTTATAATCTATCAAAATATCATCAATAATTCAATTAATCAGATATCTAGAGCACATGTTAATCCTACGGTTGGGTCTTAACGCTCTCAAATCAACATATGCTAGTATGATCGCTCAACATAATCAGATTTGCTAATTGTAGGCAAGCCTCTAAAAAGTACTATCTCTCGATCTATGACTTTTCATTAGCAATATTAATCAGACAATTGATCAGATTGCAAGATTAACAATGAAAACACTAATCAATTAGAAATAACAATGACTAATGAAACCATCAATAAACATCCATCAAGAATTATAACATATAAACATGGATTCCCAAACCCTAGAAATAAAAACTACTCTATCATGAAATAAATAATAAAATCTAAATCTACAAAGAACAACATAATTAAAGAAAACAATGAAATAAAGAGAAGGAAATAATATAACTCATGAAAAATCAAGAACAAGAAAAACTAGGGTTTACTACTAAAAAGCTAGAGAGAAGAGAAGAAGAAAACTAAAAACTAAAAACTAAAACTAAGAAAATAATAACGTGCTAGAGGGAGGAGGAGGAGAGAGATATCTCTAATCTAAAAAATATTCAAACCTAATAAGACTAGGAAAGTAAGTTATAAACATAAGGAAGGTCGAAATATCATTAAATGGGCGAAATTAGTGATCCGCGCGTACAAAAACAGATTCCAAAGAAAAACAGTCCCAACTTCGGAAGGGCATAACTCCTTGACTAGAAGTCTCCTCGGGGCGTGCAACCTATCATTGGAAAGCTCTTCAAGTTTAGTTTCCAAATATGCTAGAATTACTCGATTATAAGAAGCACATCAAAAGTTATGCTCAGAAGAGTAGACATGACTCCTTTTTCACATTTCTTCTAATGATTTTCCACTTCGTTTCTTTCTAAGTGCTCCTAATCCTCAAGTTTAGCTAATCATACTCCAAATACGTCCTCAATGCCTGAAATTCATCAAAAACAAGAAAATATACCGAATATGAGTAGAATAACATAACTTAAGAATATAATGCAATAATGAATCTAAATATGAATCTAAATGCTCTAAAATGCAACCTAAATGCACCTAAAAACTATATGTAAATATGATTTATCAAACTCCCCCAAGCTAAACCATTGCTTGTCCCCAAGCAATAAGACATAGACATGGAAAAAGTAAGACAACATACAGTATAGGACTAAAACAGGGCTAAACACTCAACTAAAAACACAAGAGATATAATCACTACACAAACCAAGCATCGAAACAATCTCGAACAAAGCCGCATAGCATGTCATGTATCGCAATCGACTCTCCAATCATACCACATACCATCTCTCCCAAGCTGGATTTAACAAAACCTGACAGACCTCACTATAGCTATGTGCACTCAAATCTCTCATGTGTTTAAGGCATAAATGATGACACTCAACCTAATCAAGTCGACTCAGATGAAGCAAATACTCTTTAACTTTGACTTTTTGACTCACTTAATACTCAACAATACAATACACAATGATCAAGAGGACTTTTAAGGGTTGTAATGGGGCTGAGATTAAAGGTATGGAATAATTTGGGAATTGTGGTGGAAAAACCAAGAAGGGGGAGCATCATATAACTGAAAACATGACCAAGAAAGGTTACAACAACTCCGTGCAACAACCAACAATCTCCAAATATAATCAACAACCTTTTTCACTCAAGAAATTCAATCATAACCCTTTTTATTTCACTTTATTCACAACTTTTTTTTCACTTCTTTTTCATTTCATTTTTCACTTTTTTTTTTCGAACATTCAATTCAATTTCAAAGCTCACTAAGCATACTTTTCCATCCATCTAAACCACAAATAGAGCACTTCAATTCAATACAAACTGAACCAAAACTAATACTCGCTCCCCCAAGCTAGGCTTAGGACAAATATCAAATGAGGCCAAGGGCTTGTAATGTAGGTTTTAATTAAACACAGTCGGGGAGGCTCAATGGGGCTAGAGAAAGGATAATATGAAAAAACGAATAACTCTGGACCTAAGATCATGAAATGAAACGCCTCAATCATAACAAAATGTATGCATTATTGAATATCAAGGAGTACGAAATCAAAGTCAAGATCAATGCTACAACTGAGGAACTAATCACACATGAAAGAACATAACTAACACAGAAACGTCAGTTTATAGGCACAGAAGCTCACTTAGGCTAGGGTGTCTGCATAGTCAAGTTAAATCGAACCAGAGGGAAATCAAATAATCTTACCACAAACAATCAATTGCGAAACAATCGTGCTATGAAGAATCATGAACAAGATGAATGACGTGTAGTAAATGTAGTAAAATATCATCAAGGTTCTCAAAAAGTGTCAGCAATAGTCCCATAGATGCAAACTAAGATGACATGAAATCTAATATGAGATGAAATATGCTAATGCAACTACGAAAGCAATACAATTTTTTTGGTTACACGTAAACTCCCACTCCTAGTGAATGATACAAACCGTGCAACATCCTACGAAAGCAATGAAATCTACACTAGAAAGCAATAAAGGATAGAATATCCCCCCAAGCTAGAATCTACAGTGTCCTCACTGCAGAAAGCAAGATTAGGGAAGGAACCAGATGAACCCAACCATTACCGAACACCAAATATGCCCACCAAGATCCACAATTTACCACTAAAACCACACACAAATCCCAATAATCCAGTCAATGTGCACCAAAGAATCTCAACAAGATAGCAACAAAATAAAAAATTCAAGCAAAAATTCGAGATGAACATTAACAACAAGTATACGTGAGAAAAGATGCTTACTACCCAATTAATTGGGGAGAAGAGTCAAATATATTCAAAAATATTGTTGTAATGCTTCATGAAGGCGAACTTGAACCAATTTGATGCCTACTTGAGAGAATCCTATAACAACATTTGATAAAAAAAAATAATTAAAAGTTCATTGGGAAAAAGTAATAACAAAAGAAAATCAGATTAATACAAACTAAAAAGAAAAGAAAAAAGAAAAGAAAAGAAAAAGGAGAAAGAAGAACGAAGAACGCAAGAAAAGCTGGGGAAAGGTGTGGCTGTGGTGCGTGAATCAGGAGGCTGTCAGCTGTGATGATGGCGGCGAGTGGGAGCACCGGTGGGAAGCAGAAGGACGGCAGGAGGCCGGCGAATGTAGGCGATGGGAGGGGAAGGCGCTGGATTGCTTCCCAGACCAGGAACGAGTCGCAAGGGAGATTGGTGGGTGCCGGCGAGGAGAGATCTGGGGTGGAGACACCGGCAAGTTGACGGTGGTGGTGCAGTGGGTGTCGAGCGCTGGCGAGGAAGAAGGCGTGAGGGAGAAGAGTGCCTGACAAACGTGAGGAGGACGAAGAAACAGGGAAGCCTGTTGGATTTTTTTTTTTTTTTTAATTCTCCTCCTTCGCCCGATCAAGACCAAAATCTCGCCCGTTAAGCACAAAAATCTCGCCCTGGTCGAGCGACTTCGCCCGGTTGACCGGGCAAGCAATACTTAGCCAAATTTTTGTAAAAATCTTCAGCCTCATAAATTGCTTGCTCACCCGGTAGGGCAAAATCCGCCCGGTCAGGCGACTTCGCCATGCCTTAGACAACTTTTTTTTTTAAAAAAAAAAAATCTCGTCCCACCTTCAAAAAACACAAAAATACACCAAAGTGAGTAAAATCACTCAAACAGGATGAAACAGAGATAAAAAAAAAATCAAAATAAAAAGTAAAGAAAAGAAGAGAGAAAATAAGTTAAAACTCGGGTTGCCTCCCGAGAAGCGCAAATTTAAGGTCTTGCATGACCATTTAAGATTAGTAGACCACTCATAATAGTTCAATGCTCTAAGAAGCTTATCATATGTTCCTGCAAACATCTCAGAGCATATTATATAAGAATGAAAAGGAAAAATAAAATAAGTTAGTTCTAAAAATCTATGAAGACTACAAAAAGAAAAATCAAAGGAAAAATTGTATTAACAAGAAGAAGCAAAAGAAGAATTGTTAAGTTTTTTTACATGACTCAAAAGAAGGAAAATAAACTAATTGTACATTATTTACATGATCATGAGAGTCATTCAAAAGGGGAGAAAGAAAGAACGATGGAGGATATAATAAAGGGGAAGAAGGAATAAGATCAAGTTTTTTAGAGAAGGGAACATGAGACTCAAAAACAGTATCAAATGAAACCGAAAAAGCCTCATGCCTTATCTCACTCTCAACTTTAGACCCATATGCAGATGAAAATTTTATCGAAAAAGTGTCAGACAATTCACTCTCAACTATAGATTCGTCAACATAGAGACACTCACTACCAACTTCACCAATTATACCCTTACCTTCTATCAAATTATCATGAGTCAAATCAACGCCTTTCTCCTCCGAAGTATAATTCTCAACACCAAAATCATTATCATCAAGCATAACATGTTGGTTAATAGATTGTTGCACAGCAAGTAATTCAATAGATTTCGCCATGTTTTGATAATCATGAGCTAATTCATTTAAATCTTCATGATGTTTAACAATATACTCTTTCATCATGTTAAAAAGTTCCCGACGCTCTGATATTTCGGGTTGAAAATAATCATTCACTTCAGGTTGAAAACATTGGGTATAATCAGGCACATAAGACTCATTAGGGTAATGGGAATATTCAATGGAATTCATGCACAGATTTTGTGAATTTTGACAATCATATGATGCATCATAAACATAATCATTCGCATTATAATACCCAGAATAATCATATTGCCCTTGATAATAAGAAAAAACATCCCCCTCTGAAGTATAATTATTCCACTCCATGACAACACACTAAAACAGACAAGGAGAACAAAATATATATATTCACAGAAGAAAGAAAAAAGAAAACTATATATATATATATATATATATATATATATATATATATATATATATATATATATATATATATACAGTTTAATTTCACCAACAATAAAAACTAAATAAAACTATACCGTCTCCCGGCAACGGCCCCAAAATTTGATAGGCGTCAGCGTACACCCGTCAAAAATAATTCCCGCAAACCTTCTAACAATGTAGTAGGGTAAGTAGGGTCGAATCCACAGAGAGATGGTCGTTTTAATCTAGCTTCTAATGTATAGAGAAACTAAACAAAATCAGGAATATTGAATTAAAGTTCTAAACTAATCAAACTACGAAAATCAAACTAAAAAGGATCTAGGGCAATGGTTTACCATGTTTATACTTATAATCTATCAAAATATCATCAATAGTTCAATTAATCAGATATCTAGAGCACATGTTAATCCTACGGCCGGGTCTTAACGCTCTTAAATCAACATATGCTAGTATGATCGCTCAACATAATCAGATTTGCTAATTGTAGGCAAGCCTCTAAAAAGTACTATTTCTCGATCTATGACTTTTCATTAGCAATATTTAATCAGATAATTGATCAGATTGCAAGATTAACAATGAAAACACTAATCAATTAGAAATGACAATGACTAATGAAACCATCAATAAACATCCATCAAGAATTATAACATATAAACATGGATTCCCAAACCCAAGAAATAAAAACTACTCTATCATGAAATAAATAATAAAATCTAAATCTACAAAGAAAAACATAATTAAAGAAAACAATGAAATAAAGAGAAGGAAATAATGTAACTCATGAAAAATCAAGAACAAGAAAAACTAGGGTTTACTACTAAAAAGCTAGAGAGAAGAGAAGAAGAAAACTAGAAACTAAAACTAAGAAAATAATAACGTGCTAGAGGGAGGAGGAGCAGAGAGATATCTCTAATCTAAAAAATATTCAAACCTAATAAGACTAGGAAAGTAAGTTACAAACATAAGGAAGGTCGAAATATCATTAAATGGGCGGAATTAGTGATCCGCGCGTACAAAAACAGATTCCAGCAAAAACAGTCCCAACTTCGGAAGGGCATCACTCCTTGACTAGAAGTCTCCTCGGGGCGTGCAACCTATCATTGGAAAGCTCTTCAAGTTTAGTTTCCAAATATGCTGGAATTACTCGATTATAAGAAGCACATCAAAAGTTATGCTCAGAAGAGTAGACATGACTCCTTTTTCACATTTCTTCTAATGATTTTCCAGTTCGCTTTCGCTCAAACTCGTACTATGACATATCCATACGATCCTTATGCATTGTAGTTTCTTTCTAAGTGCTCCTAATCCTCAAGTTTAGCTAATCATACTCCAAATACGTCCTCAATGCCTGAAATTCATCAAAAACAAGAAAATATACCGAATAGGAGTAGAACAACATAACTTAAGAATATAATGCAATAATGAATCTAAATATGAATCTAAATGCTCTAAAATTCAACCTAAATGCACCTAAAAACTATATGTAAATATGATTTATCACTAGTTAAAATAAAATAACAAGGTCTATGACCACCCTAGGCTTCCTTGTCAGATCTCAACACTATCACTTCACTTCTTTGCTTTCTTGGTGGTCCTGTAATTAACAAGATCACGAGTTACATAAGCGTAAATCATTTATTAGTGCAATTATAGAAACCAATTAAACAAATAGCTATAATCAACTTACTGTACTGGATTGGCAGCAGCTTCTGGTGCTGCAGGCTGTGCAGGTGCTTCATGGCCTGGTCCCTGAATAACGGTGAAAAAGAAACAGAAATAAATTTCGGCAAGAAAAACTAAATTTCAGCTACAACAGTAGTACATATAACACCAGGATTTACCATTGCCAAACGCTCTTCTCTCTTGGCCATTTTCCTTTCCCTGCTAGCCTTATTCTTGGCACGTTTAGCCTCAAATTGGTCAGACAATGTCTTGTCTCTAGCCTTCTCAACCTTAGTCTTGTGGATGCCCTCCATGAGTACTCTCTTGTTCTTGAACACATTACCCTTGACCTTCATGTACATGTCATGGTACATGTGTTTGTCAATCTTCTTTGATTCGTGGAACTTGCGCAACAACCTTCTGAGTACCCTCATTCTTCTCATCCAAAATCTTGGTTGGCAACCTTGCCTCCCTGGTACCCTTACGCTTACCTAAAATTAATCAAATTCTAGCTCAATTTCACATACTTGCACATTATCATCAACCTTATGTGAAATCGCACAGAACTTAAAGCCACTTAGCTAACTACTTATAGCAAGCATCACATATGCTTGACTGAAAAGATCTTTAGCAGATCTAGCAATTAAAATTAATCAATCAAAATGTAAAAACCTAAACCGTAATATATCACCAGGTCTTGATTCAAATACTATAGATCTACATGATGCGGCATAATCAATGCAGCCCAGCAAATTCATTAATCTATCTCCAATGTTAGTACTTTAGTAGACTAATCAAGGGATAAAAACTATATATCCACAAATTGTAGGATTTGGTTGAAGGATGAATGTGATATATCGTGGAATTGTTTTACTGCACATAGATTTAATAAAAGCAGTATAAATACTAATACTCCAGTCACGAGACAATCATGAGTCAAACACAAGCACACAAACACCCCCCTGCACAGCCCCAATAGTCCCATCCTATCAAACTCTACCTAAAGCGAACTCAAAAATCAAACAAGGGAGCAATGCAAGATCAAACAGGAGAGCAATATAACATTCATGTTCTAATTTGTTCCTACCAAGTATACTTTAATTAAGAGCTATAATAGTAACCAACAAATTAAGTACATTAAGCTCGTTCTTTATAAATCTAGGTAGAATTGTACAAGTGACCAAGTTCTACATTTACACTAATGGAGTAAGAAAAATATTACTAAACCTTATTACATCAATTATAGGAAACTACCATTTGATGGCTAAACATGAGCGACAAGTATAGCAACGATAGACAAGAAGAACCTTGGCAAATTTTAATGTACATGATTTAATAAGATAAAAGAAACTTGGACTGAATTGAGACTGAATTGAGGAAATTTAAATTTTATTAATTTAAAAGGGAAATTTACAACCTAGATTAAAATTTTTTATCTTAGGATAAAAATTTACAAAATTTGTTTAGAATTTTAGAATTCTAAACTCTAGGCCTATGTCTAATCCCTTGGAGACCGTGGCTTGTCGCCATCAGAATCTTCATCTTCCTCATTATCTCCAGCAGCACCCTCACCGGAGCCATTTTCAGGAGAATAAGGGCGGTCTTCGCCGCTGGAGACCTCCTCAGAAAAATAATCAACCCTCCTCCTTTGAACAGGGGGTTCATCATCTTCATCCTTTTCATCATCACCATCATAGCAATCTGATGGTGGAGGGTATCTTCCTCTCCTTCTTCTTCTTCTTCCTCCTCTTCTTCTTCTTCCTCTCTCTCCTCTAGAATTTCTGGAGGGGGGAAGAAGGGTTGGTCAACCTCTTGAGGGTTGACCTCATGAGTCCCTGTGATACAGGCATCGGTAGATGGCTAAGAGGCGTCCATTTTCTGGAGATGGAAGTTTTTTGGAGAAGGGGGTTAAGGAGATAGGTTTTGGAGGTTCCGTTTCAAGAGATGAGTAGTGTGAAGATTTCCTTACACCTACCCCTTTTCATAAAGAGATTTATAGTCTCTTGAAAAACGAAAAGTTACGCCCTTTGGAAATGGACTTTTAAGTAACTACCCCCTGGAAATGGGCTTTCAAATCATTCACCCTTTGAAAATGGGCTTTTTAGATGACTTAAGGACCTTATGTTTTAATTTGTTAAAACTAGGCTTTAACATGACCCAATTAAACATGACCCAAAATAAAACATACCATGCATTGTGCACGTGTTTGCTTCTTTTATTGTTTCATTTTGGTTGTCTTCTCCATTAATACCCTTTTCAAGGATTTTAGGAAAATTGGATATCTTTCAAACAAATTTAATTCACTTTCTAAGAATTCACAACCATCACCAAATTTCAATTCATCTTTTTATTTACCATGTCTAATGAAAGAATTCGTGAGGATGAAATTATTGAAGCACTTGCGAAAAAATGTGATGCCATGTAATCTGAGGCAGCTCGTTAATTATGCAACGCCATTAGAGTGAACCTTGGGACTTATAAGTCTCAAGTGTTCTGGTATGTGAACAAAAGCTCTGACTCTAATACTCCTTTGGAGGAGAGGATTGCTACTACTGGTCCTTGTTTTCCTTTCAAGATCCAAAAACCAAAGCGCCAACTTGTCTTAGAGAAACAGTGCTACCCATTCTTGGACCATATTATCTTAAAAGATAATAAGCCTAGAACGCTTCCATTTGCTCCAAAATCCCTTCAACATTTGCATTGGCCTTTGACCAACAAACCTTTTAAAGGTTTCCGGAGTGGATGCAAGAGCATGGTTTCTTCGAATGAAACCTTTTCATGACAAATGGTCCAAGAACAAAATATTGCCCTTCTTGAGACTAGCTTCTTATGAAACCATCCCCTTTGATGGGGGCTATATCTACTGCCTTGCTGGCATGTTAGGACTCTGCCATCAACTGCTTCTTGTTCCGATGGGGACCAATGACTGTGACATTAGCTTATATTGCCCTCATTACTGGGACTTCTCCAACAGGTAGATATAGAATTGAACTCCCTATCTTTCACCATGCTAAAGAACATAACCAGCTGTAAAGTCAGTGTTTATCAACTTTTCGCCAAATTGCTAGTCCTTCTGCTAGTTCTAGCAAATGTGGCTTTCAAAAGTTTGTTGATTTCTTCATCAATAAGGATACTAGTGAGGAAGTTACTTCTAAAGAGGAAGTACTTTTTCTTACTTTTGCTTTCTCCACATTAATGATGTCTAGAGCTGGAGGAGTAGTAACATTATGGCTATCTTTACCAGTTAACATCTCCTCTACTTCTGAAGAAGTAGCTTTGGCTCCTGTTCTTTTGGGACAACTTTACAGATTTCTCTTCAGAAGTAGATAATCCTTCAAAGGTTTTGGAATTCATACCTCTGAATCTCCCATATTCTCTACTGACAAGGGATTTGGACCCATATGGCTCTTGACTTATTGGGGCCATATGTATCTACCTTGTCTGATGGTTATCAATCCCTCTTCTGCTTTTAAAGCATCTAAGGGTTCAAAGGATGAAGATTTTTCTTTTGATCCCCTTTTGTTCCTCTCTAGTCTTGGTGATTGTAGCTGTTATGGTGAAGTCAGCTTCAATCTTATATCTCCAGACGAGGTTTGGCATCCAAGTTTGATTTTTTCATACTTCTTGGCTTCTAAGTCCAACCCTGGCATCTGGAATATTTTTCAAGGTAAGATGGCTATTTCTGTTGCAAATGAAACTTGGCGCCATCAAGCAGTGCCTACTTGGCTACAATTCCTGAACATCCACTCCAGTTCCTTAGGGAGTGGGAACTTTTGGAGCAGTGTTCTTAGGTCTGGGGATTTAATAGCTGCTGAGCCTGAATACTCTGGCTTTGAGGCTTATAATCCACAGCTAGTATCTAGGCAATTTGGATTGGTCCAAACACTAGCTATTCCTTACTTCTTGACCCGCAATGATCCTTGAACTTCAAGGGGTCGTTTTGAAGAAGGTAGAGCCCTTTAGAGTAGAACTCTCAACCTTACTTCCATGTCCATCTCTTCTTGGAAATGGATCACTAAAGCTGTTCGAGGCTTCCATTTGTGGTGGGATCATGTATTCCCAAATGACTCAATGTGTTACGATGCTTTGGTGAACTTTGAGGATCAACTCTTCTTAGGCTGTAAGTAATTTATTTCCTTAGTTATTTTATAACTTTTTGTGGGAATGAACATTACTAAATCTTCTCTGTGCTTTACTTCTGACTTTTTAGCAAAAGCTGGCAACAAGAAGTAAGAGTGCCTGATGGCATGCCAATAGATTCTAGATATGACAAGCTATGTTGGAATACTATTGACAAAAGGGTTCCTCCTCATACCTCTTCAGAGGATGAAGATGATGCTGCTTATGATCAAGGGACTTTCTATGGAGATGTCCAGACTGTGGAGGACATCGAAACCATGGGGTCACTGGAGCAGATTGACTCTTTCAAAAGAGCTGCAAGGAAAAGAGATTACAATTGTCTCTCTGCTTCCAAGGACACTCAACCCAAAGCGTCAGTGGAGCAACCTGAGCCTCTTAGAAAGGCTTCAAAGAAGAGAGATTATGGCTGTATTTCTGCCTCCAAACCTTTAAGGCATTCCAGCAGAAAACGTCCTAAGTTAGAGGTTTCTTCAGAGATACCAAAGTATATCATCTCCTTTGATGAAGATGATAACAAGACTATATCTCAAATTTTCAAAAAGAAACCAGGAGTTAAAGCAAGTATGAATTTCACTTTTATTCCTTTTATGAGAAGTTTCACTTTTTTGGAATGCTGATTAATTTATTCCAGGTTCCTCTGGTGCTGATGACATTGAGCCTAAGATTATCAGTGATCCTTCTTCTAAGAAGTATCACCTCTTGGCTCAATTTGTCATCCTTCAGGAGATGCTACCAAGATGGTTTATCCAGAGTTAATTTCAATGGGTGGTCCTGTTGATGAATTTGTCATCAATCATCCCACTTCAAGTGGTGCTGCCCACCAGTTGGAGAATGTGGATACCCCCTCTTTGGAAGGATATGTTGCTCCCCAGTTGGAAGAGACTGAGCCTTTTCATGTGGAATCTCCTAATGAGGACTTGCTTCATCAATTTGACGAAGATCCCTTGGAATCAAGTCCTTTAGATATTGAACTTCCAGGCTCTCATGCTGCTACCACTATTGTTATAGCAATTCCTTCTATTACTAGAAATGAAGTTCCAAAAGATGTTATCCCTTTAGAGATCACACCTTTACGGAGCATCGCTGAACTTGTGATTACCTCTGTTTGCAAAGGTTCTTCATCAACTTCAGCGTCTACTTCAGGGACTGGTCTGCCTTTCTTTCCTCATGAATTCATTTTAGATTTCCTCTATATGAGTCCATGTCCTCATAATACCAGACTTCACTCTCTTACTAACTTGGCTTATCTTCTTTATGATGCAGAGGGAAGCATTCAAGAAGCAAGTGTGATGAAAGAGTCTGATGGAGGGAAAGAGGTCAATCTGCAGACAACTATCATTGTAAGGGATCAACCTACCTTTGTCAACAGTGATCATTCCAGTGATGGATCATCTGAGCACATAAAACAAGAAGATAAAATATGGGACCTCTGCTTGACCTTAACCGAAAACCCTTATGATCAAGCTTTTGCACAGGCTCTTGAGAAGATTTTGGAATCCCTGATTTCTCAAGGCTTTGAAAACTGGATACTTTGTCTTAATTATGTTAAGAAAACTCTTCTTCTTCAACAATGCAATGTTGAATCAAGAGTCCAACCTCCAAAATTCTCAGCTCAGAAACTTCAGGAAGAGGAGACTTCTTTGGAAGCTCAAGCTAAATCCTTCAGAAACTTCAGTAAACATATCCAAGATTACTTGAGTTCTTTTGATCAGAAGCCGAAGCTTCTTTCTGAGGAGAGGCAATTTTTACAAAATCGCCTTGGTGAGATTAATAAAGAGGAGATTAATATCATTAACGAGAAGTCTTCACTCCAAAGCTCTATTGATACTGAAGAGAAGAAGCTACACCAAGGGTAAACAAATCCTGCTCATTTGAGACAAGATATGTTCAAAGATATGGCTGTACAACAAAGCTTGATTCTTCAAAAGGAAAGATTTTGTAATGCTTGGTCTGCCATTAAACACCTTAGTTTAGGTGTTAGACAATGTTGGAATGTCTAATATGTAACATTATTATTATTATTGTAATTTTATGATCCCTTGCTATTTGAAACAATTATGCATGTTTCTGTTGAAACACAGGATCATGTTGTTCCTATATAGATGGGTGATATTTCTTTAGAAATTTGCCATTCAAGGCTCTATCTTTTATGTTGCCATCTATATCTTTTAATAGATATGCATTTCCAGACATTTTCTTATGAATGATGAAGGGGCCGTGCCACTTAGGTGACCATTTCCCTCGCTGTGGATCTTTGTACGCTGCTTCTGACAGGAACATTTTCCACACTGTATCATTCTCCTGTAATTCTTTAGGCATTACTTTTTTGTTGTAGGCCCTAGCAACTTTTTATTTTTGGATTCTCATTTTGGCTAGGGCTTCTTCTTTAGCTTCCAGAGCATCCATAATTTCGATATTCATCGCCTGTGAATGGTCATCTCCTAATAACCCCATTTGTTGGGCTACTCTTGATGATCTTACATTCACTTCAGCTGGGATCACTGGAGTATGCCCATAAACTAAGTTAAAAGGCGTAACTCCCGTTGCTTCCCTTTTAGAGGTTCTGTAGGCCCATAGGGCATATAGTAACAACTCATCCCATTTTCTTGGGTTATTATCTATGAGTTTTGAGATCCCTTTTACTATGATCTTATTGGTAGCTTCAGCTTGACCATTTGCTTGAGCATAGTAAGGCGTTGAATGCAATTTAGTAATCCCAAACTGGTTAAGGTATTCCAGTAAGTCAGGATTTCTAAAGAATGTGGCTTGATCAAAGGTTATAGCTTCTAGAATTCCAAATCTTGTAAAGATTTTTTCTTCCAAGAAATTTATGACAACTTGGGTATTGAGCCTGTTGAAAGCCTGAGCCTCCACCCATTTGGTAAAGTAATCAGTTACCACTAGGATGTATGAATGCTTCTTAGAGGATGCAAGATTAATTTCTCCTATGGCATCCACTACCCATCCTTTGAAGGGCCAATGTTTAATAATGTACTTAAGTTCTGAAGCTGGTGCCCTGCTGGTAGGCCCAAGCATCCACACACTTCAAAAGTAACCCTTCGGGATCCTTTCTGTGTAATTCACCAAACTGCATGCAAAACTTAGTTGCTGCCATTTTGATTATATTTGGCACTTTTGTCCTAGTTGGGTCCTGGAGATAATGAATAATTTCGTCCCTCTAGTCCATTTCCTCCCTTAATATTGAAATTCTATAGACTTCTAATATATCCTCTGATCCTTCTTGATCAGATTCAATGAGAGATTCTAGGATCTTCTCTTGGAGAATGATGTTTCCATTTTGTGAAGGTATCTCTTCTCTAGCAAAAGCTATTTGGGACAATTGATCTGCTATTTTGTTTTCTTCTCTAGGAATGTGTATGAAAGTTATTTCCTTAAATTGTTTAGACAATTTTTGTGCTTTCTTAGCATACTCCTGAGATACTAGTGATATAATTTTGAATTCCTCATTTATTTGATAAATGACTAATTGAGAATCCCCATATATCTTTGGTTTTTTAGCTCCCAATTCTAGCAACATCTCTAATCCAATTAATAAAGTTTCACATTCAGCTCTACTGTTGGTACATGGGCCCTTTAGGGCTACTGCTAGTTTAATTGGAATCCCATCAGGATATAGAATATATATTCCAGCTCCTGATGTTTCTCTGGTGTTGGATCCATCAAAGAACAAGACCCATGGAAGTATGTCCTCATCAATGATTCCTGAGTCACAATAAAGATGGGTTGCTAAGAAATCAGCTAGAGCTTGACCTTTCACTGCCTTTTGAGACACATATATAGGTCGAATTGTAGTAAATGTAAACTCCATTTGCTTAACCTTCCTTTTATAAAAGGCTGGGATATCATATATTTTATGACATCTGTTGGAGATGCTACTTCCATTGTAAAGGCCATGAAATAATGTATGAGCTTGATTGATGCATCATACAAGCACAAACACCATTTTTCTACCATGGTATACCTTTTCTCAGTGTCATGCAGGATTCTACTTAGATAGAATATAGCCTACTCATGTCCTTTCTCATTTTCTTGAGTAAGGAGACTACTAATGGAATCTTCACAAGCAGACAGATATAACCTTAGTGGCTTTCCATTCTGCCTTGGAGGTATCTATACGGGAGGACTTGCCAAATCTTGTTTGATTTGATCAAAAGCCTTTTGATGCTCCTCGTTCCATTTAAATTCTGATTCATATTTTAACCTTAGCAAAGGCGAAAATTTTTTAGTTTTTCCAGCTAAGTTGGCCATGAATCTTCTAACATAATTGACTTGTTCAAGGAATCTTTGCAATTTCTTCTTATTAGAAGGTGGCTTGGCTGCCAACACTGCTTTTACCTTAGTCTGGTCAATTTCCATTCCATTTTTATGAATGAGGAATCCTAAGAAGTTACTAGCTTTAACTCCAAATGCACATTTGAGTGGATTCATTTTTAGGTGATATTCTCTCATTCTAGTGACTGACCTAATCAAATGCCCTTTATGTTTTAAAAAATCATTTGACTTTACGAGGATATTTATGAACCACGAATAGGCCAAGTTTCTTTTATCTTATATCTTGTTTGCATTGTTTATTTTTCCCAATCAAAATTGTGCGAATTAAATTATATTATGTTATTCAAAAATAACTGTCAAATCAAATAATGCCAAATCCACGGTTAAGATTAAATAGAAGAGAAATAAAGTGACTCTTGGGATGCTAACTCTGAAAACATATTAATAAAATGAAAGAAGTTACTTCAAAGAGTAATAATTACCACCTAACTTCACACGCCACTAATGGCCAACTCCTAGTAGTGACATGACACATTAAGGAGTTAGTGGGTGAACTCATCCACTAAGGCCATGACTTGAAGTCAGTTACAAAATAATTTGAAGAGATTAAAATCCGTTATAAAAATATAACGTGACATAATTATCTAAAAAGATAATATCAATCGCTTCATAAACCCCTAACAAATAGGGATAACGGTTATGGTGATCATATTATGAATATGCCACCTTAACTTTAAGAAATTTTCACTCACAATATATTTACTCTACCTTCACAAAACCCCAAGATCCATCAGCATGGATACTCAACAAGTCACTCCCCTACCATTTCTTGGTGAATGTTGGAGGCATCGATTCAATAAGGACATCACATAAGAAGATTGGGAAGAGTTTAGAGAAGAGAAAATGAAAAAATGGCAACTCAAAATCATAAGACTCTTTGGAAAGGACCCAAAGGTCCAATCTGGGGATCTCAAGGAGCAAAGGCCTAGTGCAACCATATGGAAAGTGATATAGACTTCTTAGCACAAAAACTATAGCCGAAAATGGAAAAGGGAGATTTATTAAAACTCCTAAGCATTTGCAAGGCATGGGGAAAAGGCATTGCAAAACAACATTTTCCTCCTGAACTTGCACTAAAGTATCACAGGTCCATAATCTGTGAAAGCAGTTTGGGCTTGTTCACCAGAAAGTATGGGGTAGTCCAAGTAGACGAGAATACGAGTTTCAAAAAACTCATACAGTACAAATGTACATGTCTCTTGTGGCAAGAGCACTTATTAGGAAGAGGCATCCCTATGTTATTAAATGATGATTACTCCGATGATGATGATCCTGATATGGATGAACATGAGGAACCACAAATCACCATCAGTTTCACCCATCTTCGCACTTGATAGATCAAGTAGCATGGCAGAGGCTTAGTAATCCTAGGCATAGTACTAAGTTAAAATCTTCTTTAATAAACTATGTACTTTGCTTTAATTCCGCTGATAACTGTTTTCATGATTTACTTCACTAATGAAATAAATCTTATCTTATCAATATATAATATATTTCCGTATCATGTACCAATTGCGGACTTGGTTGTTGTTCATAAAATGAATAATAAACCCAAAGAAGTAATTTTAGGCCCAAATGCCTAAAAGGTGACATATTAATTTTAAGACTTATCAACAAATTGGTAACCTTAAAATAAATAATAATCAATAAAAGTCCATAAACTTCTCGAAAAAAGAGATCAAAGTATTCAATTACTCACTGATCCTAGAAGTTATTATGAAAATAGTCGATGAATAAATGACTTGGTTATTTAAAAGGACTTGGCCATAGCATCCCATCATCACATTTTCATTTTAGTAATTTAAATTGAACTACGAAGCATATGCAAACTTGGCAGCCGAGTTTGATGATGATTATTTCAATCATCGTTTCGCCCTCGATATCATAGAGGAAGACAAAGAAGCCTTCATCACAAATGAGAGGGCTAGATGGGTAGAGCAAATGGCACACATCTTTGGCGATGCACCTGTGATGCGGCTAGAGGATCCTGGGCTAGTGGAATCAAGCGCTACAAAGGTCTGTACGAATATCGATCTCTTGTCCACCCACATATGGCCCGAATTAGATGGGAAGTCACAAGATAAACTGCTAACAGTTTGTAAGAAGTGGGGCAAGGAGGTTTCTACTATCTTAAACTTCCCAAGGCCTCAAAGGATGAATTGCGTGTACGCCAAGAGTCTAAATCTTTTCTACACTCAGACCTCCCTCAAAGTGGTGAGGATAGAAGAGGGCCAAGACGAAAGTCAAGGGAGGATAGTACTTCTCAACTGCGTCTGCAAATTGTGGCAGGTATTAGCCCAAGAATGTTTATCGCCTTGGATGTATATTGCGCTGATTGACAGGAGATATGCCTGGGACAGTAGTTATTACAGGATCATCTTCAAGGCAAGGTTCAACAACTCCGCTGGGGAAGTGATGTGATGCTTTTATATAGTGTTTTTCCCCCCTGTATTTGAGCTAAAATGTGTATCAATGGTGCTCTTAGGAGCCATTTTATGCTAACTCTCTCCATCTAGTTGTGGTTTTACGTTACGTGTCGATTGCGGGTTTTAGGGAGTTATCTCCCTATTTTCCGCTATTATCCGACCATTACAATCGAATGGAGAAGTTCGAAGGCATTTATGATGAGTTCCGGGGTCCCGAGAATACTTTCCGAGGCCTTGGACAAAAGAAGAGGTGAAGCCTTGGCGTCTGAAGCCAACGAAGGAAGCATCGGGCCTCAGCCCGATGGCATCGGGCTCAACAAGCCCGATCGGGCATTAGTTGCCATTGGATCAAGTTGTTGCGGGCCCGATCGGGCGACGTTGCCCGGTCGTTGTTTCGTTGTCCAGCCCGATCGGGCGAGATGGCCCGATAGCCTCGGGCGTGTTCGTAGGCGAGAGTGCTCGAAGCTGCTGCTCTGAGTCTTGCGCGCTAATGGCTGGCATGGCCCGATACCATCGGGCGAGGCAGCCCGACAGCATCGGGCGCTAGGAGAGCGTGCATACGCATGAAGCTGCTGCTGAGCTGAGCGCTGAACATTGGCATGGCCCGACTTCATCGGGCGAGGCTGCCCGACTTCATCGGGCGTGATCTGCTTTGAGCGCTGCTACTATTTTTGGTGCCCGACTTGATCGGGCTTGGTTGGCCCGATCGGGCTGCTTTCCCCGCGCGCTCATTTAATGATTTCGGGCCACTTAGTATAAATAGGAAAATCAGAACATTTATTAAGGATCTTGGTTTTTATCTTGGTTTTAGCTCTTATTTCTCATAGTTTCTCTCAAGAACCCTAGCTTTTTACTACTCTTCATTGTGATTCAAGATTGAACCTTTGGATTATTCGCAAGTTTAATATAGTTCATTAATTTGGTAATCTTCTTCCTTGTTCTTTTCATTATTATTTGCTTCTCTATTATTGATTAGATTAGTTTCTTAGTTATTTGCAATAGTTCAAAGTATGGATTTTTATATGGAATTTGTTATTGTTTTCTCAAGTATGAGTGAGTAGTTTTATTTCTAGGATTGTGGGGATCTATGTATGCAATGAGGGATTGATAGATTAGTATAATTACCCTATATTTCAATTGTTTCCTGTGATTGAATCGTTCATGCTAGATTTATGAATTAGGCCTGATTTGTACTTCTATTATCGCAATATTAAATCTGCTTCGAGAGGAGAGATTTTGTATAGGCTTTCAATCATTAGGCATAGTGATCCTTGACCATGCGAGAGCGGCTAGGTGATCTTTGAGGGAGGTAATGTTCGAGAGAAATTACATGTGCCCTAGATAAATTGACTTATTGGGTGATTATTATTCGTCTCTGATTTCCCGAATTGTATGCATAGTGATCCATAATCCTAGTTCTTTATTAATTGATTATTATCTTCATATTTAGTTCTATCATTTGCCTATTAGTTTAGTCACACACCAATTTTCATCAGATTTAGTTAGTATAATATTAGAATTCAGATACAATAATATAACTTTCTCCCTGTGGATTCGATCCTGACTTCCCTGACTACTTGTTAGTGGACCTTAGGTTATTTTTGATTAGGTGATACGACTTTAGCCTGTCAAATTTTGGCGCCGTTGCCGGGGAGACGGTTTATTTTTATTTTGTCTGAATTATAGTATTACACTAACCTCTACTCTGAAGAACACCTGTTCTTTGGAGCATCTCACGTTTGTTTTAGTGTTTTTGGTGTATGAGCAGGAAATTGAAATCCTCACATCTCCTTCCATTTGATCCGGAGATTGAAAAGACTGCTCGTAGACTCAAAAAGACAACTAAGCAAACCAAGTTGTCTGCAGGGACACCTTCCCAAAAGACACCTTCTCCACCATCTTCACCACAACAAAGCTTCCCTGTATCACTTATTACTGCTAGAATGGGTGACGAAGCTAAACCGAGCTTTCGAGAGACTATGCCCAACCATCTCCCGATAATGTGCCCACTTGGGGTACGGTTGCCTACTATTGCTGCTTTGCAAACTTTGAAATTAAGTCTCATGTTACGAATATGGTTCGAGAATAACCAGTTGCTTAGGGTTACCATCCGAAGACCCAAATCGGCACTGCGGCGATTTTTACAATGTTGTGCTACCCGAAGCAAGGCGGGTGTTCTGGCTTGATGAGATGAAACTCATCTTATTTGGTTTTTCTCTGCTGCGACAAAGCTCTATTTTGGTATAATAAGGCTGCCTTCCACCATCACCACCTGGGCCGAGCTCTCAAAGATTTTTCTCATCAAGTGGTACCACTTACCAAAAGACTGAGATATGCGTCATGAGATAGTGACTTTCACCCGGGATCTCGGAGAGTCACTATATGAAGCTTGGGAAAGATTCAAAGATGCCGGCGTCTTTGCCCCCATCATGGTTTTGACAAGTGGTATACGTGCCACATTTTCTACACTAGAGTTGATGCGAGATACGAGACGGGTAATTGATGGAGCGACGGGCGGGTTTTTCATGGATAAGGCTGTAGATGAAGGGCATGAACTTACGGAGAAACTCGCTTCACACCAAGCGTCTACTATTCGTTCTTCTATTACGAAGGGAGGTAAACATGATGTTGAAGCCATTTCTTTTCTTGGCCAGGACAACTAGCTTTGCTCTTCACCAGGAAAATTGATTCTTTGAAGCTAGGTAACAATTCCTCCCCCTCATATGAGTGTCAATGCTATGGCTAGTGTTTACGGGTACAATGCTTTCATACGTGACGCTTGTGGGATAGTTGGACATAACTCTCAAGAGTGCCCCTCTCTCTCATTCTAGTGAGCCGGTGCACGCATTACGGTCACCACACAAGCCCCGGTTTGATCCCTACTCCAATACATATAATCACTGGGATGCGAGATCATCCAAATCTCTCGTATAGGAGTAATAACGTGATGAATCCTCAACAACAACATTACCCTCAACAACAACAATATCAACCACAAGCTCCTCCTGGTTATCGGAGAACTCGGTTTCAACGGCATCATTCTACACCACCTCCGGACCCGGCTATTCTTTGAACTCAAAAGTTTAATGTTGCGAGATGCGAAAAGGTATTATTTCCTTTCAAGCGGATACCAGGTCTCAATTTGAGAGCCTGCATGCTCGAGAATAAGGCTGCAAGGGACACATAATAAGATGTTGGAGTCACGAAATAGCTCAGTTGGGCTAGTTCCTCTGCTAATAGGCCATGCGGGTCCTTGCCGTCACAACCAATGCAACCTAGGGACACCTGCCAATGCTATCACTCTTCGCGGTGGAGTGCGATGCGATGCTCCGGCAATGCTAGAGGTGGAATCACCAAGTGCTAAGAAACCACGGGAAGTGCTCGAGGATCTTGAACCTCAGCGAGCAAGGAGGCTGCGAGATAAGACTAAGGAGGTGACTAAGGAGAAAAGCGTGCCTCCGGTGATCAAGCTACCATTCCCGAGCGGATGCTCAAGAAGAAGCTCGACCACCGGTATGGTAAGTTTTTAGAGGTGGTAAAGAATCTGCGGGTAACAGGTTCCTTTTCTTGAATTATTAAATCAAGTGCACTGCTTATTCTAAATTTTTGAAAGAAGCTGTTGAGGAGGAAGCGGACTCTCAATGAGGTGGAGGCTGTAGCTTTTCTTTGCGGAATGCGGTGCTCTTTTACAAAACCGGTCTCCACCCAAATTGAAAGATCCGGGGAGTTTTTCCATCCCTGTCACATTGGCACCATATTTATTGACAAAGCTTTATGTGATTTAGGTGCCGGTGTGAGTGTCATGCCTCTTTCTATATGTAAGCAATCGAACATGGGTGAATTAAAATGTACTACCATTACTCTGCAAATGGTGACCGTTACGTGAAATACCCCCTAGGTATATTAGAGGACGTTCTGTTAGAGTAGGTAAATTCTTTATCCTGTGGACTTTGTTATCTTAGACATGGCCGAAGACACTCAAACACCCATTATCCTTGGGGAGACCTTTCCTCCATCTTCTTTGGGGCGGTGATAGATGTTAAGAGTGGGAAGCCGACACGGCGTGGGGGATGATAAGGTCATGTTTAGCCTAAACAATGTGCCTAAAAGCCCAATGCTAGAGGAATCATGTTATAGAGTTGATATTATAGATGAGCCGATCCATGATTACATGCCTTACCCCCTCTCCCATGCTATTTCACATGATGTGCTTGTCGAGTCTATTGCGGGTGATGAGCATTTTCTAACGGTCTTACGAGACTCCCAGCAAGACCATTGGCTATAGCACGATGACTTGACGGGGAATAAGCCACGACCATAATGAACACCGCATTCATCGACATGAGGGCCACCACACCGGCTTTACGGTCCGACGCGGGTTGCAAACGGTGGTCCAACATGTGGCTACTAAACTTCTCGATCCGGGCGATGGGCGGGCGATGCCCGTGTCCCTTTCCTTTCCCTTGTTGCAATGAGGCCATTGCCAAGTTCGGCTTGGGGGAGGATTTACGTAAGTATTAGTAGTGTTTTTCTTTTTGTTTTTTTATGTTTTTCCTTTTGTTTCTTGCTTTTTAGGATAGTTAAGGTAGTTTAATCGCTTTAAAAAATTGAAAAATCACAAAAATACGAGTTAAATTTGAATAGTTTGATTGCTTCCCCGTGCCCCAGAACTTATTTTGAAAAATGATTTAACTCATTATCTTTGGATAGTTGGGCATTTGTGATTGGGACGTTGTGATGTGATCTTTGGCTTGCCTTGATCTTGAGTGAATTTTGATGATAAAGTGCCTATTTTAGCTGCATGCTTGAATTGGTTAGATTGTGAGGATTCCTTCTAGCCCTCGGATTTATCTCTATATCCGATTTATTCTTGTGTGTTAGTTCCTCGTAGCATTCTTATCTTGGTTTTGGCATTGTACTCGTTGAGTTACGGTAACTTTAGGCATGTGCTATGATAGAGGCGTTCATTTGTCTAATTTTAAGCCTCGAGTTGTTTAATGAGTTTTCCCCCAGCCTGCTGAGCCTAATGACTTATTTTTGGATCTATATTAAACCACATTACACACCTTGAGCCTTTGCAATGACTATTGTCCCAAGCCTAGCTTGGGGAGCATTTGTTAAATTGATATCATATTGTGTGGTTGATTTCGTAGGGCGGTTGGAAAATAATGATATGGTTGTACAAAGAAAAGAAAGAAAAAGAAAAATAAAGTGAAAGAAAGAAAGAAAAATATTTGATAGTGAAAAATTTGAAAAATTTCTATGATCTTCACTCGTTAACTTTCAAAAGTGTTGGAAATTATGTTGAAAATGACAGTTATTGGTTGGTTCGTGAAACTTCAAAAGTTGGTTATTATCCTGGTTATGTTGTTGTTGCCATGGGAGTTGTTTCGACCACACTTAGTCCTACTAGTGTTTTTTGCTCCCCTTTCTTGGCTTTTCCACCACATTTCCTAAATAATTTCCATACCTTCACCCGAGCCCCATTACAACCACGATAAAGACCTTTTGAGCACATGTTTGATTGTATATTGGAATAATCCTGAGTCAATATGCCAAAGTTGAAGATTAAGTTTGTTATTTGAGTCGACCTGATTAGGATGAGCGATATTATACCTTTTTAAACACATGAGAGTGTGAGTGGGAAGGGCTATTATGGTTGGGTTGGTGAGCGATCGGGCACATATTTTGCCTGCCACAAAATTGAGAGGAGTGACACCTCGGTGAGCACCTTTTCAAGATTTGCATGATTTCGTAGGGCATTGCGTTTGATGGTTTACTTAGTGATTGGTAGTCGGGTGATCCGAGCAATCGAATTTGAATTTTGCTTGCTTGAATGATTTTGAGTTGGAAATAATTGAGTTTAAACTTTTCCATCTGAGGGGTGAAGCAATCCTATTCTTATTCCTGTTGTGCTTTGCTTGAGGACAAGCAAAGGTTTAGCTTGGGGGAGTTTGATGTGATGCTTTTATATAGTGTTTTTCCCCCTGTATTTGAGCTAAAATGTGTATCAATGGTGCTCTTAGGAGCCATTTTATGCTAACTCTCTCCATCTAGTTGTGGTTTTACGTTACGTGTGCGATTGCGGGTTTTAGGGAGTTATCTCCCTATTTTCCGCTATTATCCGACCATTACAATCGAATGGAGAAGTTCGAAGGCATTTATGATGAGTTCGGGGGTCCCGAGAATACTTTCCGAGGCCTTGGACAAAAGAAGAGGTGAAGCCTTGGCGTCTGAAGCCAACGAAGGAAGCATCGGGCCTCAGCCCGATGGCATCGGGCTCAACAAGCCCGATCGGGCGTTAGTTGCCATTGGATCAAGTTGTTGCGGGCCCGATCGGGCGACGTTGCCCGGTCGTTGATTCGTTGTCCCGGCCGATCGGGCGAGATGGCCCGATAGCCTCGGGCGTGTTCGTGGGCGAGAGTGCTCGAAGCTGCTGCTCTGAGTCTTGCGCGCTAATGGCTGGCATGGCCCGATACCATCGGGCGAGGCAGCCCGACAGCATCGGGCGCTAGGAGAGCGTGCATACGCATGAAGCTGCTGCTTCTTGAGCGGCCGAACATTGGCATGGCCCGACTTCATCGGGCGAGGCTGCCCGACTTCATCGGGCGTGATCTGCTTTGAGCGCTGCTACTATTTTTGGTGCCCGACTTGATCGGGCTTGGTTGGCCCGATCGGGCTGCTTTCCCCGCGCGCTCATTTAATGATTTCGGGCCACTTAGTATAAATAGGAAAATCGAGAACATTTATTAAGGATCTTGGTTTTTATCTTGGTTTTAGCTCTTATTTCTCATAGTTTCTCTGAAGAACCCTAGCTTTTTACTACTCTTCATTGTGATTCAAGATTGAACCTTTGGATTATTCGCAAGTTTAATATAGTTCATTAATTTGGTAATCTTCTTCCTTGTTCTTTTCATTATTATTTGCTTCTCTATTATTGATTAGATTAGTTTCTTAGTTATTTGCAATAGTTCAAAGTATGGATTTTTATATGGAATTTGTTATTGTTTTCTCAAGTATGAGTGAGTAGTTTTATTTCTAGGATTGTGGGGATCTATGTATGCAATGAGGGATTGATAGATTAGTATAATTACCATATATTTCAATTGTTTCCTGTGATTGAATCGTTCATGCTAGATTTATGAATTAGGCCTGATTTGTACTTCTATTATCGCAATATTAAATCTGCTTCGAGAGGAGAGATTTTGTATAGGCTTTCAATCATTAGGCATAGTGATCCTTGACCATGCGAGAGCGGCTAGGTGATCTTTGAGGGAGGTAATGTTCGAGAGAAATTACATGTGCCCTAGATAAATTGACTTATTGGGTGATTATTATTCGTCTCTGATTTCCCGAATTGTATGCATAGTGATCCATAATCCTAGTTCTTTATTAATTGATTATTATCTTCATATTTAGTTCTATCATTTGCCTATTAGTTTAGTCACACACCAATTTTCATCAGATTTAGTTAGTATAATATTAGAATTCAGATACAATAATATAACTTTCTCCCTGTGGATTCGATCCTGACTTCCCTGACTACTTGTTAGTGGACCTTAGGTTATTTTTGATTAGGTGATACGACTTTAGCCTGTCAGGAAGATTACTACTTTACAACCATCAAGAGTAGTGCAGGGCATGAGTTGGAAGCCAACGAATATAACGCTACGACAGAGATAGTATGTAGGAATTACTTCCAAATGTTGTCTCTAGACCCAAGCATTTTCAATTAAAATGTAATTAATGATCTAATCTTCATAAAGATAAATCATTATATTAATGTCATGAAATTACCTCAAATGGTAATCTTGTTAAAACATATTTCTATATATTTTCAATGATTTAATTGCTTTAACGTCATTTTTTGGTTCACCAAAGTGAAGTAAAAAAAACAAACACGTGTCCAGTTAATATTTATATTCTTTAAAAACCTGCTCTCATGAAATTAAGCAGTTAAGGAGAATTATCGGATGGTTAAGGCATCAAGGTGCTATATATGTGTGATTTCTAAAAGATTCGGAACTTTAAATCAAAATGGATTGCACATATACTCCCATTTTTTGTCAATCTGCTTTAGAACATATGCCATATTCATCAAAATGCCCAAATCATCACAAGGCATTAAATGTCATATCTGGAGATAAAGATAGATTTATCAAGAATGAATCCGCCAAATGGGTTTCTTCTATCCAAAAATATTTAGGAGATAATCATATTATACAACAGGATCCGGAAAATAAAATAGGATCTAAGGCCTTCCAAATAGGGTCCAATTTAGATCTCGTACAAAAATGGATATTTCCTAAACTTGAAAGGAATGATCAGGTTACATCTCTTCTAGTTTGCAAATCATGGGGCAAAGTTATTACGGAAGAAATATGGAAACCTAACATCCCTTGGAGATATCTAAAGAGGTTTTTGTCAAAGGAACTACAAAGAAAATAAAAGTATATAGATTGGTGGATGGGTCATCATCAAGAGATGTGGTACAATGCAAATGTGCATGCCAAATTTGGTACGATCTCATGGCCTATGATGCAAGTCCTTGTTGGTTATCTCCAAATAACCCTACCAGTTCGCATCTTGAGGAAAATTTCTTTATGGATTTCACAATGGCTAGAAAAAGGGTGAAGGAATATACGAAAGGTTATTCTTTTCAACCAAATTCAGTCATCCTAAGAGAAAGTTCATCTATCACCTTAAAATAATGGAGGAAGTCACATTCGAGAATACTCTTTTGGATAAAAATTAACTACAACCATTAAAAGTCCTTCTCTGCTTATAATTTGTGGGTGTTGAGTACATCACTCCACAAATCAGGGGACCAATTTGTTACTACTATTTTTAGATGTCCAGCAGCATTTATTATGGTACATTGTATTAGACCTCAAAAGGTTTAATTTCGTCCTAATATGAAGGCCCAACAAGAGCATAAAACCCATTGGATAAAGTCAATACAAGTCAAAGTCAATAGAGGGAAACCATCAAGACCATCGGGAGAAGAAAGTCAAGAATGATGAACGTGCAAGCGGTTAAAGAGCAATCATTAGACAAATCCATGTAAAGAAGAACGTGCAAGGCTACGGTTATTCAAAGCAAGAAGATGATTGAGATTTGAATCAAAGATGATTCAAATGTTTTTCCTCCAAGCAAGCACGTAAGTTACACACCATGTTTCTCTAAAAATAGAAGAATGATCATCAAACAAACGACAACAAACATACAACAACTTGCAATTACTCTTTTCTAAGCGTAGCTTAGCCTTAGCTTAACCAACCCCCCTTACGGGTTATAGTTTAGTTCCTTAGACGTAGAACATGTTCTTGCGACGGGTTACGTAATTCTCCGATTGAAGCAAGGAACCATGGAGGTAATCACCTTCGTGTCTTCCCTTTAGTTGTCTAGCCTGGCTTATCCCCCTATGTGTTGTAAAATTCTTTCTTAAAGTTTGTGTCATGTATGGGAATGTTGTGTTTTAATTAATAGATTAATTATTGCTTGCTCTATCTATTGTATTTCGCCTGAATTTATTAGGCGTTGTAGTTTAATGCCTAAATTAAATTGCAACAAAGTACGTTAGAAAGGTTTTATCTTAATTAAAATAGGTAACCTCCAGGGGGATATGCGATGGCTTGTTTTGGCAGTCAACCAACCGATTTTGCGCCAACAAATGCGAAGAAAAAGCCTCTCCGATCCACACTCTTAATTGAAAGCCAAAAGGGACAAAATGCATAGCCACGCATATTTCTGTTTAGTTTCAAGCCACAAAAAGAGCAAACCTTTTCCCTATTATACGCCACAAAAGAAGTGCATTAGTTCGTATTTGTAATTTGTACTACCCCAGGAAACTCGATCAGTTGGTAAGATGCAATTAATCAGTACAATCTTTACTTTTGATCCTCATTCGTACATTGCATATCCCCTAATTTAAGTTAATTAATCCTTCATTAAACAAACAACCATATCAAGCATGCACCGACTTTGCGTTTGCATTAATAAAGTATGTTCACTGATATGCCCATTCTTTGTCGCATTTAAAAGCAACAAAGTTATTCTTAGTAATTCCCGCGAAAAAAGAAGTTATTTTAAGTAATCAAATGGAGGACTTTTATTATAAAAATATTGTAGAATGATTTATTATGTCATGGACGTTTCTTTCGCGGAGGATTCCGGAGAATCGAAGATAATCAAAGTAGCTTTGCGTCCAATGGTATTATGCAGCCGCCTAGTTTGCATAAAAGCACATGGCTAGCTAATGTTATTGTTCCTTAAGACATTATTGAGCCAAGTTGACATTTTATAATAAATATAAGATGTTATTATAATAAACCAATAATAATATAAAGAAAAAGATTATATAGTGGTTTAGTGGGGCTATGTAAATGAAAGGTTGGTTGGAGCAATGATGGATTGATGGTTTATCGCTCAACAATGCTGCTCAATCTCGGAAGTTACATCCTTAATTCTACTCTTTTCGATAATTGAGTTAAAGACAAATACCTAATTAATACTTTTTTTTTATCCATATGAGCCACGAAGGCTATATAAAGAAAGGGAAGGGGATTCGAACCTATGACCTATTTTTCACAGCACCTCTATCTTAACCACTAGGGCAAGACATCCTTGATTACCTAATTAATACTTATTAGTAACACTTTTATAATTTATATTTACTACCTATGGCTAGAAAAAAGAAAAGAGTTGATGAGTTTTGTGTATCTGTTTATCTCGACAATAATGTTTGGGTTTTTTATGTGTCACCTTTTTTTTAACATTCTACATGTTACTCCTTATTTTTTTTGTTATACATAGTACTTCCCAATTCCTATGTATTTTTTTTTTGTTTACTCACTTGGAATTTTGTATTCAATTGTTGGAGAGAATCTTCTAAATTAAACTCAATATATAAGATAAGATATAGTCAATGCGGGGTCTTAGCTTGTTTGATTCGATCTCAATGAGATTTTTATTAATATTAAATCGTTATAATTTTTACTAATATGCAATGAAAGATATTTAAGGTCAAAAAGTACATTGACAAACGCGCATAGTCAAAACAGGCAAACTTAAAAAATACAGAGGGAGTACCCTTGAACTTTTTAAGTTTCTTCTATGGTACCTCTCCGTTAAGTTAATGTTGAATTGACTATTAGTTTCTTTATTTCCCAACGTTTGGAAGGGAAATTTCCCACCGAAATTCGACCTAAAAGGTTCATTCTTTGCTTATTTAAATATGAAATCTTCACTATATCGTTAGAAGATGAAAGGATCCGGAAGCATAGTTTAGAGTTAGAGAAGAAAAGTTCACGATTTCAAATATTGACGGAGTCGTTGGGTCATTTCGTCTTTACGTTAACGTTAGTAATGAATAAGAAATAACAGGGGTACCACAAAAAAGAACTTCAAAAGTTGAAGGGTAATATGAAGAACAAAAAAAACACAAAGGGTATATCATAGAAATTTAAAAAACACAGGGGTATCGCATAGAAGTATTTTGTTTATTATCATTTTTATTCTCAATAAAAGTAATTCACTAAATGAAAGGCGTATAAACAGTCATATACTTACTTTTTTGTTAGAATCATGATTGGCCTAATTGGTTGGAAGCCCCTCATTCCATCCCTATGACAGGGTTTCGATTCTTGCCCTTGCAATGTAGGATCCCCAATTCCCCCCTGTAAGGAATATTCATGTTACCAAAAAATTTAGCAAAAAGTATGATATTCTTATATTTTTAGTTGAAATTCATAAAAAAGTAATTAAGAAATAGTAATTTGTTATTTTTAGTAATTAAAATAATAATATTAGAGAACGTTATTATAATTTTATATTATCACAACTATTTTTAAAATCCAAAACTTAATTTTTCTAAAATGATTCAAAATAAGTTGAACATAACATGATAAAACTATTTGTCATACACACATAATGTTTTTTATTATTCTCACTTTCTTGTGCGTGTCTCCCGATGCAAGTCTTTGAACTTAAATATATTTCATTATGTATTAGAAAAAACTACAACGATTGAGTATCCGAAATTTAATTTCGGTTCCATGAATAGCATAACAAGGGAGGAGGAAGGGAGAAAGAGGAAGAAGAAGAAGGGGGGGGGGGCTTCGCGTTTTTTTTTTGGGGGGGTTGCGAGAGGGGGAAGTCTGGACCGCACGAAGGGAGAGGATAGGGGGCATAGGCAAAGGGGGTGCGGGGGTGGGTTGGGGGTTGTGGTCTGCGGCGGGTGGGGGATAGATGGGGGGCTGCGGCCTACGGGGGATGGAGGGAGGGAAGGGGGGCTACGGGTGGGGTGGGGTGGGTCAGCGAGGGGTGGAGTGGGGGGTGGGGGTGAGGTGGGGCTGCGGGGGTGGGGTAGGGGGATTGCGGGGAGGTGGTGATAGTGGTGGCTAGGTGGAGGGGATGGAGGAAGAAATGGTAGATGAGGGAGAAAGAAGAAAAAAACGATTTTTTCACCAAATACCCCCGACAAATAAATTTATTCACCAAATACCCCCACTTTTTTCAAAATTCACCAAATACCCCGACCTTTAAAAAAAATTCACCAGATACCCCGACATTTCAAAAAATACCAAAAATGTCCTTTTTAGCTAACGGACGTTAGTGTTCCGTTAATTAATTAATTAATTAATTAACCTAAAAAACCCTAATTAAACCCTAATTAAACCTAAAAACCCTAAAACTCTAACTAACCCTAAACCTCTAACTAACCCTAAACCCACCCCCAAGTCCACCACCCTCCCACCCCACCCCCGCCCACCACCCCCATCCCCCCACAACTCCAACCCGCCGCACCTCCCCCCCCGCCGCCCTCCTCCCCTCCCCACCACCCCTAGCCCGAATCCCTCCTCCCCCACCACTTGGAATCCCGAGCCCCCCACCCCCGGCCGCAGAGAAGCAAACTTCTCGTAGACCTCGAGTTCTACGCCGTCGGAGATCTTGCGCCGCCGGAGATCGATGACTCGGATCTAGTGCGAAAACCGTCGACTCGTTCGAAGGAGTGAGGGAGGGAGGCGCCCGCCGAGATCGAGGGAGGGGGATGCGCGAGGGAGGAGGAGGGCGAGGGGGCGTGAGGGAGGTCGAGGGGAGGGTGCGTGGGGACTGCCGGGAGGGGTCTGCGTGGGGGCGCCGGGTGGGGGAGGGGAGGGGAGGAGGAGCTCGCGTGGGCTGCTGCTAGGGAGGGGAGGGGGTCAACGTGGGGGCGCGCCGGGTGAGGGAGGGGGGAGGGAGGGGCTGGCGTGGCCGCTGGGGGAGGGGGGAGGGGTGGGGCCGGTGGGGGGGTTGGGTGGTGGCTCTAGGATTGGGGGGGTGGGGTTGGGTTAGGGAGAGAGAGAGTTAGGATTTTTAGGTTTACTTAGGGTTTAGTTAGGTTTAATTAGTGTTTTTTAGGGTTAATTAGGATTTTTTTGGATTAATTAGGGTTAATGACTAACGGAGTTAACTCCGTTAGTCAATAAGGGCATCTGGTGAATTTTTTTAAAGGTCAGGTGTATTTGGTGAATTTTGAAAAAAGTGGTGGTATTTGGTGAATAAATTTATTTGTCATGGGTATTTGGTGAAAAAACCGAAGAAAAAAGATCGTAGAAATATAGGCGATATACTGTAAATACGAGTAGTAAATAATATAGATAAAAAAGGTGTCTCACAAACTATATGCAATCAAATTGACCCAAACTCAACTCGAAGATAAATATGATACATAAACTTTAAGTGGATAAATCGATATAAATTATACTTCGTAATTACTCTTTTATGACTCCTAAGAAATAGATTATGATTATGAGGCAGACTAATAAAAGTGGGAAAAACGTTGTTTACCTATTGGGTAAGCTATCCACTAGAGATAGACGCTAATAGTAGAGTTCGATTCACCATTGTATATAATTTTTTAATTGTCTTTTTTTTAATGGATAGCTTATCTAATAGGTAGATATATCAATTTTCGATAAAAGGGTGATCGAACAAAATTATATACCCCAACAAAGTGCACATGGAGCAGCTCCAATAAGAACCAAAAATCACGGATCATAATCACTATTGTCTCCATTATCTCTAACATAATTCAATAAGTTATTACTTTCTAGGCTGTCCATTCTGCTCAGTGCATATATAGGACCAGAATATCTCATTAAAGATTTTCATGATTTTTGGGAACAAAAACAATCCAACAGCAGACAAAGTTACGAAGCGCATGATATCATTGAGATTATAATAATCAAAAATCCGATTTTTAAATCTGAGAAACAATAAGAAAAATTCAATGCTAGTTGACCATTTAATGTTTCTTTTTGCAATATTATATTCTTTAGTTGTTCAAGAAAATAAAAATTTACGATATTGCAGTTCTTTTTTCAGGTGTCCACATTACTTGAATAAGAGATTTAAACAGTGGCATACTGGCACAGCGCATCGCATAGACAACTTTTATTTGTTGTAAGATTCGTTGTTTTCTGCTAGACAATGACTAGAATACTCTACCCAATTTTTAGGTAATGCAACACATTTTTTGACAAATTAGAAGAAAGTGCTAGTGTGCTACAAGTAGAATTTTTAAAGGAAAAATACTACTTTTACAAACGCACTACAATTTTTTAGATGACAAATTGATTCCTACCACTAGGGCTGCACACAAACCGGTCCGGACCGGATTTTGGACCGGACCGGACCGGATTTTGGACCGGACCGGACCGGACCTATGATTCCGGTCCGGTCCTCGGTCCAAGAAAAAAGTGGATTCCGGGTAACCGGTCCGGTCCAGGCAAAAACCGGTGGAAACCGGTCCGGACCGGTTGACCCGGTTTTTGAAAAAAAAAAAAAGAAAAACATGAATTTTGCATTACATCAGTAGTTGTCTCCAACACTCCAAGTCTGCAAAACACCTCAAATCCCCCAAAAAAGCTATAGATGTCAGATTAAAAAGTAAAAGAATAGAGAAAGCCTACTAGTAAGTACTTTTCTCCAAAAAAGTACTGCAAGTCTGCAACATTAATGGAAGAGGGTAAGAGGTATGGACCCCCCTCTATTGAATGCCTGAGAGTCCAACGCATTTTCTCTAAATATCCTAAAAACTCTCTTAAAAAAAATCCTAAAAACTAAACCTGGCAGTCCCAACTCCCAAATGCTCGACCACGAAGATAGAGAATGGAACAGGCTCCGGCAGATAGCGGCGCGGCGGCGAAGCTTCGAACAAGCTGGTGGCGTAGGCGACTCCGGCGCGGCGCAGCAACGTCATTTAGAGAGCGGAGGGAGTCGCTATAGGAGAGAGAAAGAGTGTGCGCGAAGAGTGCAGCGGGGTCGGGGGAAGTGGCACGCACAACGGTGGTCGGCCGGAGGCAGAGGGGAGTCTTGGTACCTGCGGTGGTTGGTAGGGTGGATGGTGGTAGGTGGTGCTGTGGCCTATGGGCTGTCGGGGATAAGGCCGAAACAAAGGGCTCACCTTTTTTTTTTTTTTTTGAATTAGATAAAATACCCCTAAAAATCAAAAATAGGTCAACAGTGCGGACTGGACCGGACCGGAAAAAACAGGTCCGGTCCGGTCTGGACCGGAATCATTTCCGGTCCGGTCCAGGTCCACACAAATTCATTGAACCGGTCCACCGGTCCAGCCGGGTCCGGTCCGGTCTTGGACCGGTGTGCAGCCCTACCTACCACCACTAAAAACAACTATTTTTTTTCAAATTGTAATTTAATGATGTAGATGAGATTTTATCTGTAATTATAGATACCAATTCGCAAACACTACAATACTCATTATATCTACCAATTGGTTGGATTCTCCAACCCACAAATATACATTTCACCCTCTTGCGCAAACACTAAATGGTACTTTAAGCTCATTTGAAGCTCTCTTATTCTATTTATTTGCACATTCAAAGCTCTTTAATTTTTCTTCCCTTCAAGCAAATAAGCAAAAAATAAAAAACCGTATCTTATCTATATTATGGAAGTCTCACAAATTGATTGATAATATATACTTCCTCCGTTTCAAATTACTCGCTACACTTTCCATATAGGGAAGTTTCATATTACTTTCTTCTACACTTCCTTTTTGGGCGATAAACTCTCTCCATCTCTCTCCTCTCACATTAAAGCCTTTTCTTTTACTCTCTACCTCTCTCTTCTCCAAAAATTGCCTAGGAGTCCGTGAATTGAGAAGTGTAGCGAGTAATTTGAAACGGAGGAAGTACTAATATTCGATAAATTCTCGAACAAGATGAAAAAGCATAAAAATAATTTATATAATCATATGACAATTTTTCTTCACATAATTATCAAGAACATTAACCAAAAATATTACACCAGCCAGACGTCTTGCTCGATCCCTCTCGAGCCGGTCTGCCTTCCCGTCACTTTATAAGGCTTCTTTTAACACTAAGGCAAAAAAAAAGAAAAAAAATAGAGAAAGATAAAATTAAAAAAGAAAGGAAAAAAAAAGACAAGTTTTACATTTAACACAAGTTGTGCAAACATTCAACATTATGAAAAATATCTTCAGCTTCTACTCTTGCATTTCTCAACAGCCCTTGGTGCTGCAGTAAAGCAAGAAAAAAATAAGTAATTGTAAGGTAAAACTACATACAGAAATTAATGACATTAAAAATTCTTATACAATTATGAAATTATGATCCATCTTAATTGTTAAACGAATTTTTTTAGGTACAAACCTAGTCCAATGGCTTCTGATCCCTTCATGATACGCAGACGTTTGCATGACTCAACGAACATCCTGTTAACCAGATAGAGAAGAACAATTAATTAGTTCATCGTATTAAAACTGGTAAAAGTTAATAAGTTACATTAGAGTACGTCTTGGGTGTAACATGCATAATGACATACACTTCAACAAGAATGATATAAACTATACAAATAATGACATGAATCTCATGTCATTTATTTCATGTCATTTGAGTTCTTTTTACAAAAGAAGTAGTAGTTAATGACTTGTTATACAATAAATTATGATGTAACAGTTACACTCAAGAATATGTGGTTATGTTAACACCACATAACAATATATCATTCTGCACCTTAGAAAAAGTGTAATGAGATTTATTTCTTTTGAAAAATCTGTGTAAATGCAAACTACTCCCTCCGTCCCATAATATAGTGCTCACTTCTCAATTTTCACAAGAATTACGGAAAATGGAAATAGTTTTAGGATTTCACAAAAACATATATTTAAGTAAATGTTTATTGGGTATTTTTGTCTTGGAACTAGTTTTTTTCTTCTTTTTCCTTTAAAATAAAATGAAATAGCAATAAATGTTCATTGGAATGGTGTAAAACAATAAATAGGGGCACATATTTTAAAAGAAAGGTAAGGGTATTTTGGGAAGTTTTATGTAGAAATGAAGGATAATTTAGTCCAAACAAATTGATAAAAAAGAAATAGACACAACATTTTGGGACACCCAAAAAGGAATGCAAGCACTATATTATGAGACGGAGGGAGTACTATTTTCAGATGGAAACTTCAAAGTAACACCACACCAGCAATGTTATTATAACGCAGAAGATAAAGAAGAGCTATTGAGAAACTTACTCCCATGGAACATCGCCAACGAGCATCCAATCACCATCCTTATCTTCGTAAGTAGGCACGTAATCGGAACCATTGAGAAGATCAATCAATTTGCTTTCGTTCATGAAATCCTTCATTCCTTGTGAACCACAATTACCTATAAATAATTTATTCAGCCATAAACATAATTAGCTTCATTTCATTACTATATAATAGTAGCATTATAGATTATAAACCAAAGTCTAATGCTATAGTAGGAGAATTATATATACCTATAGTAAAGGAGCTGAACATTTTGCCCAAGGCATCAGAGAGTTCTTGGTAACTTTTGTATAATTTCAAGTCTACCTTTCGTAGGTAAGGTGCACCGTCCATGCTAACTTTAACAAATGCCGCACTTGTGATAGTGTTGTTTGAAGCCATGTGATCAGCTTGTTCCTCTGAGCTCTTCTTTTGGACCGCTACGATGTTTTTCCTGAATGCTCGAACTGGTGGCCAACCTACGACTTGTGCCCTGAAGAAAACAAATTAATTAGTTAAATGCTTATTTAAATTACTTGATTAGGACTACAATTGCTTGGTTTTTCTTTGTTAGACTTAAAAGATAATTTTTTTTATTATTCGTTTGCTTTTTTATAAGTCAAACTTCATAAACTTTCACGATATAAATTCGCCAATATATAAGAATATTGTGGGCTCTAAATAATTAGCTAGATTCGTGTCAAACAGTATCCTCAAAAATCGAAATTTTAAAAACATGCAAAGAAAAAAAAGGCAAATGAGCAACCCTTTGGAGTTTGGAGGAGAGGAGAGTAATGTTTTTGACTAAACATGGTTTTGGTCCTGCCTAATCTCGTTGTCGAAACCAAACATTTGACAATTGATCTCTATATTTAGGTTTTTGTCTCTATCTCACTTGTATGTAGTAGAAAAGTGATTGTTATTTCAATGCTTTGTTGTCGTAAATTACATGTTTGATGTGATCATGGATAAAATTACTATGTTTCCTAGACAATAGACCGAGTTAAAGAAATACAATATTGGACCGTTGATTACTACTCATATGAAAGTAGAAGTACTTCATTGTACGACAAAATACGAGTCAAATCAAACTTAAGAGCTACTGGAATATAATCAATTCAATCAGAGATAAAATTATCACATACCGCCCAAGTGATATTATACTTTATTTTTGTCTCACAAAATTTTTTACACAAAAGAAAGACCCTAGCATGACATTCTGACGAACTTCAATTTTTTTTCTCTTTTTGTTATGTTTTGGGATGTTGAGAAAGCATATATAAATTATAGATATAACATGATGGATCTTAAAGTTTAGATCTCCTCATATGCTACAAGTAATTTCCATATCTATTCAGTCAAATTATTTACACTAGTTGGGTTTCGAGTCAATTTTTGCTCAAATAAATATAGGGTGCGCTCTTTTGAATCTAGTTTGCTTATCTTACTTTATTAGTATGTTCTCTTCACCTTAAAAAAATAAATTTCACGTCCAATAAATTTATATTAGATCCGGGTATGATCAAGTCTACCACAATACTCAAACATAAGTTCCAATAAAAGTTCAATTCAAATAAGTGCAGGTTTTTCAGCTGAAGAGAACGCACACATACATAATACGCCCGAACCTTCTTAAGGTGAAGATAATGTATCTTTCCTTTAGATATTTCGAAGAATCCGGTCAGTTTTCAAGAACTTTGAGGTCTCTATTCCGGGTCAGGTTAAAACTTACCTCATTAACGAACCGACACAATCCGTCATAATCAAGTAATCAGAAAAACTGCAGTAATTCAGTAAATCAGTAAATCTAGTGGGGTAAATTTCCGCATGGGGGGGTTGATGAGGGGGGACCAAAACTTTAACAGATCTAAAGCATTTTTACCCTACTTTAAAAACTTAAACAGTAACAAGTTGACAAGGACGTGTTTGGTGGGTGAGACTTGAGAGAGAAAGAAAAAGGCAAAGATTCCAAATGTTTATGTAATTTAGCCCTTGTTTAGCCGACAGCAACTACACCTTTGATAGACGGAATTGTCATTTTTCCCAATAAAACAAACAAGGCATAACAAACGGACGAAAAACCCCTCTCTCTCTCAAAGGCATTTGCAAAGTCGTCTTTCCTTTTGCATGTGTGTATGAAATACCACTCTCGTGTTTAACCGTCCTCTATGTCACCCACACGTGGCTTCTACTAATTTCATACCCTTTGCACCTAACTATCCTCTTCAACAAATTTTGGATTCATCTTTTTTGCATGATTTTATTGCAAACCACACATATTTTAGTGTTAGCACCAAAAATACAAATATTTTAGCGTAATTTTTATATATTCATGAATTATACAAGTGGTATATGTTCTTTATAAAAATACAAGTGGTGTAGGTTTAGAGAACTTATTTATTTCTTCTTTCGGGTACTACAAAGAATTTGTTCAAAAATTTTGAGAAAGTGATGTATCAAAGGAGAAAAAAACAATATGTTAATTAGAACCAAAACAAATGAACTAGCACCAATAAAAAAAAATGCTCTTGTTTTTTATCATATATCTTGAAAATCTTGTACGAGCCCATATATGAAACTTAATTCCTGATTAATTTCATATAATAGACATGATCCAAATACTAATAGTTCTAATATTCAATAAACGGTGGATCTTGAACCAAAAATTAGACCATCATGATCTGAACTACATACCTTTATTATAATACTTAACACTTAACCATTGTTCCTACTAAAATTTTTCTTATGCATTTTAAAGATAACCTACTCAGTCATAACTAAGATCCTCCGCAATTAGCAACATCATCGTAATTTGGAAACAAAACAGTTCAAAAATCCCACTATACTCATAACACGAAAAGTTATTATAAGTCCGTCTCACACAAGAATCAGTCATTTAGAACCAAAAATTAGAGATAAAAGTAAAAAACTTACTTAGCAGCTGAGGGCTTAGCAGGATCAGCAGAGGTAGACGTATTAGTAGCACCAGCAACAACTTTCTCCTTATCCTTCGCCTTATGATCAACAACAGCACCAACTTGCTCCACCTTGCTATCTTTTACGGTAGTCGTAGTGGTGGCAACGGAAGCAGCAGAGGCAGTAACTTTAGCGGCGGATGTCGAAAGATTAAGCTTCAAATCGACATTAGCGGCCTCGGCTTCGGTCTCGGCGAATCCTCTTTTACCGTTGTTGTTCTTCACCAACTGATCCGCTTGTTCGCAGGAAGACCCCGGTTGCAGCCCGAGCCCGAGCCCGAGGCGTAACTCCGTCTCCTCGAAATTAATCGTGCTATAAGTGTCTGATCTGATCTCAGCACCCAACATCTTGTATAATTAACCAATTCAATGATAATGATCTCTTAAATCTTTGCTGATCCAATGGAAAGTAATTAGTTAAAATTTCTTGAGTTTTTTTTTTCTTTGTTGTTGTTTTTTTTTTTCTTTTGTAATGAGAGAGAAAAAGAGAGGGGGAAGAAGGGTTGGGTGTGAGTGTATAGGAGTGATAATATAAGAGGAGAGGGAGAAAGACTGTGAGATTAAGATGTTGACACGTGGCGTATCATAATTATTGGACGGTTGTCCTTATTTAAATGAGGAATAGGACGTCAACAATGATGTCAAAATAGTTGTTTAATTTCAAGTGCGGGGGGTATAGAAGAGATGTTTTGGGTAGTGGACAATGCATTTCGCATTTGTCAAGTTGGCTTTTTGTTTGCCATTAACCTACACTATTTGATGCTTTAAGGAAACCTCCACATTTAAAATTATTAATTAAGTGTCTTGCTTAATTAATCATTTTTATTTTATTGATTTTTTTGGGATTTTGCTTCAGGATTGCTAGCCAATAAGAGAGCAAAATGAAAAGAGGAGGATAAGATTAGTTTTCTTTTTAATAATTTCTTTCTTTTCTTTTTTCTATGGTGGGACAACTAGAAAAAGTTAAAATTTTTAATTGTTATAAACAGTTATGAACATCTTCTTTGATACACTATTGTTTTAAAACTACCCCACATATTCCTATATTTTTTTCTTACCCTCCCTGAAAACCGTGCTATGTTCTTTATAGAATATGTTGTGCATGACAAATAGAAATAGGGAACACCTCAAATAGTTTAGAGTTATCTTAAACAATGATCGGATTATTGATAAAGACTGATCATATGAAACGTTCTCATAATAATTCCTTAGGAATTTATACGTGACTATTTTTTTAAAACTTTTCAACGTCTCATAATTAATTGTATAGGATCTGTATAACTTTCCTACCGGTTCAGTTAGACCGCCATTGACCGACATGGTCATCTCAGTTAAAACATTGACCGTCATGGTCATCACAGTTAAAAGAAATCCTATCTCAGCCAGATGCCGGTATATTATACATACCTTACCGGTATCCATCATATGGGCCATTGCCAAATGGACCTAGATTGATCCAGTACTTACTCAATGCGCCTATGGGCCTAAAGATAAGTATCAGAAGAGGATAGAAATGTATTCAACCAATAGGAGTAGAGTCCTACCTGGCTAAGGACACTGCCGGCTCCTATAAATACCCCCACGATCTGAGTCATAAGGTACGTACACACATGCTAACATACTCTACTTGAGACATCCCGTCTTTATCCTTTACTGACTTAGGCATCGGAGGGGCGTTCCTCGGATCAACCCCCGAGGTTAGTTTACGTGTTCTGTCTTGCAGGACATTAAATCGGCTTATCAACAGAGGAGATACCGGTTCACTCCCTACCATTTATTCCATACCAGAACAATTGGCGCTAGAAGGAGAGGTGAACTATACTTTGGTCTTAAGCCGCGATCGATCCAGCCCACTTATTCGCCTCATGGATCCTAAGCAGACCTTCGGGATGCCGGAAACGGACGAGAACAATGCCATCGTGGGGGGTGGACCTCCTGGTTTCAACACTCCTCAACCGGTGATTGGGTCCTCCCAACCACCAGCCAACAAGGGAAAGAGGGCCACTGAGAACCCTCAACCTAACATATTCAAAACTTTGCAACATATGTTCAGCCTGGAATAGCTTCGGAGTGCTGCCGAAGTCTTCCAGGCCATGGCGAGTCAGACTCCACTGACCAATCATGTTGGTAACCGTTCCCTGAGCAAGCCACATAGTCCCGTGAGAAAGATGCGTTCTCTCGCAACTGGCCGACAGGGTAACCTAAGCCGGCACGATCAGGATCAGGGGGAGAACTCTAAGACTCCCACAGAGCCCATGGAGGAAGAGGATGAAGAAGATCACCAAGACATCGAGATCCAACAGTCATCCCGATACAGGAGAGAAAGTGAGTTTGCTCGACACAGGGCGCCGGTATCACTTCGGAATTATCCATTCTCCACAGCCATACTCCAGGAGCCTATGGAAAGGATTAAAATGCCGACTTGCAAGTATGACGGGAAAACCGACCCTGAGGACCACATCTCTGCATATGAAGGACACATGCTACTGTACACCGACACTGATTCCGTGTGGTGTAAGGTGTTCCCTTCAACCCTAGCGGGCTTGGCACAAACGTGGTATAAAAGCATACCGCCGGCAACTATTTTTTATTTTCGACAGCTCACGTCTATGTTTGTGACACACTTCGTTAGTAATAAGCGAAGGGAGAAAACTACCGGCGAGCTAATGTCCATCAAGCAGGGAGAGAAGGAGAGCCTGAGGGATTACATTGGTCGTTTCAACTCTGAAGCCGTTACCATCCCTAGCCTGCAGCAAGAGGTCGCAGTATTGGCACTGATGACAGGTTTGAAAGAGGGAACTGCAATTAGAAGTTACCTAGGCCGCAAGAAGTTGACCAGTCTGACCAAAGTCCTTTGGAAAAGCTAATGAGTTTATCCGGGAAGAGGAGTTCGATAAGGCGGCGACCTCGAAGAGGTCCGAAGGGGATGACAATGAGAAGGAGAGAGAAAAAGAGAAAGAGAAAGATAAAAATCGGAGAGATCGGAAGTCCGACAACTTCGGGAGAAGGGAGGAGAGCAACTCGGTCAAGAATGGCCAAGAAGGACGGCCATACCACTATCACAACTACACTCCCCTAACAATGTCTAGGGCCGAGATCTATGAGTTGCACAAACAGGATGACAAGTGGCAGCGACCCAGGAAGATGTATTATAAAGGCCGTGACAGATCCAAGTGCTGTGACTTCCACAAAGATCACGGTCATGTTACAGAAGATTGTAAGGACCTAAGAGACGGGATCGAAGACCTGATACGGAGACGTTACTTCAAGCAGTACCAAGCGAAAACGAACCACCGTGAAGGGTTCCCCAAAGAAAAAGACGGTAAGAGAAGGTCCGTTAAAGAATGAATGACCGAGATGCACGTTACCTCAGGCGGCCCGGTCCATGGCGGAAGTATTCACGGTGCCAAAGCCAGTCTTCAAGAGGAAAGGCACCAAGTGAATTATCACAACACTGGCAAGTGGCCAGCGCCGCCACTCATGCCATCCGTCTCGTTCACAGCGGAGGACGCCAAGGAGATTATCTACCCTCATGATGATCCGCTGGTAGTATCTCTCCAGATTTCAACGGCGATGGTCCATCGCATCCTGGTAGATGGCGGTAGCTCTGCCAATATTCTCTTCATGCCTACATTCGAGAAGATGGGGCTAGGGAGATCTTGTCTCAAGCAGGTCTCGTACCCAGTAATCGATTTCACAGGAGCATCGGTCGTTCCTGAAGACACCATTAAGCTACCGGTTAAGCTGGGGGAAGATCTCATTCTCGAGATCTCTTGGTGGAGTTTCTGGTAGTTGATGTACCGGCAGCCTACAATGCCATTATTGGGCGACCACTTATCCACGACGCTCAGGCCGTAGTGTCAACTTATCACCTGACGATGATCTACACGTCAAACAGTGGAAAGCCGGAGAGGCTGAAGGGGAACCAAGAATCAGCCAGAGCCTGCTATCTAACGGCTCTTAAGAATTCTAATCACAAGCGACCGGCAGAGTCCCCACCCTCAGAGAGAAAAAGGCGAAGGGCAGAGAATAAAGCAAACAAAGACTTGTCTATGGAGAATTTTGAGGGAAGGCCGGCAGATTTGCCGAGACCTAGCCCAGAAGGAGAGACCGAGGAGATCAGCCTAGAGCTAAAGAGGCCAGAAAGGACGGTTAAAGTTGGAGCCGACTTGGCCGACAATGTCAAAGTCAACTTAATCAGTTTACTGCGAAGCAATGCTGACGTCTTCGCATTTTCAGCGGATGAAATGGCGGGAATAGATCCTGCGTTTATGGTACACCGGCTAAATGTCAATGAGGAAGTAAGGCCGGTGAAACAGAAGAAGCGGAACTTCTCTGCCAAGAAGAACGCAGCCACCAAGGAAGAGGTGGACAAGTTGTTAGCGGCCGACTTCATTGAACCCTGCGACTATCCGGAGTGGCTAGCAAATGTGGTCATGGTGAAGAAAGCCAATGGGTCCTGGCGGATGTGTGTGGACTTTACCGACCTCAACAAGGCCTGCCCAAAAGACTGCTATCCATTGCCTAGGATCGACCAACTGGTTGATTCTACTAGCGGTCATGCGCTGCTAAGCTTCATGGATGCCTTCTCTGGATACCATCAGATCAGCCTCCTGGAGGCGGACAAGAACAAGGCGACATTCATAACTGACGCTGGGGTATATGCATACAAGGCCATGCCATTCGGCCTAAAGAATGCAGGAGCTACCTACCAAGGCCAACTGTGCAAGAAAGGTCTTTCACTCCCACTCCTGAGGTGCGTAACGGCCCACGAGGCCACGAAAATAATCGAAGAAATACACGAAGGGGTATGTGGAAACCATATCGGTGGAAAGACGCTTGCACTGAAGGCCCTAAGAGCCGGCTTCTACTGGCCGACAATGTTGATGGACGCGCAGGCGTATGTAAAGAAATGCGACAAATGCCTGAGGTTCGCACCGGTCATTCATCAGCCGGCAAACGATTTGCAGCCGATCCTGAATCCAATCCCTTTTGCTCAGTGGGGGATGGATATCATAGGACTGTTCGTGCCAGCATCTGGAGGAAGGAAGTTCCTGATAGTCGGAATTGACTACATCACAAAGTGATTTGAGGCCGAACCAATTGCAATGATAACGACTAATAAGGTTAGGAAGTTCATCTAGCAAAACCTCATCACAAGGTTTGGAATTTCCATGGGAATAGTCATGGACCATGGCGTCCAGTTTGATTGCGGGCTGATAAAGAACTTCTTGAACCCGTACGGCATCAAGTTTGCATACTCATCCGTGTGCCATCCCCAGAGTAATGGCCAGGCCGAAGCCGCCAATAAACAGATTCTCAACGCCCTCAAAAAGAAGTTAGATGATTTGAAGGGTGCCTGGGCCGACATGGTTCCAGCGGTACTATGGTCCAACAGGACCACCGAAAAGGAAGCAACGGGGGAGACCCCATTCAGACTGGCATTCGGGGCTGAGGCAGTGTTACCGGTTGAAGTCGGACTACCAAACTGGCGGATCCTAAACTACGACCCAGAACTGAACGACAAACTACACCGGGAAGACCTCGACCTCTTACCAGAAGTCAGGCTCGCTGCGGAACTAAGGTCAGCAGCATATAAAGACCGGATAAGCAAGGCCTACAACAAACGAGTACGAAATCCCCCGATTGAGAAGGGAGACCTAGTACTTAGGCGCATAGCGGCTACAAGAAAAGCTCATGCCGAGGTTAAGCTGACGGCCAACTAGGAGGGACCATACCTTGTGAAAGTAGTCCCAGGTGCTTACCGACTGGAAGATACGTCAGGAAAGCAGCTAAAAAACAGCTGGAATGCCAGCGTACTCAAGAAGTATTTCGTTTAAGCATTTTTTTTAGTAGATGTTACATAGCAAGAATAATACGACATTGTTGCCAATTTACGCTTTACTTTTACAAGAGATTGGCCATTTTCAATAAGACGTATTTCTACTGAACTTATTACGTGTACAAATTACTCTCTTAAATCCTGACGGTCAACGACCCACGCGGATCTGCCGTTAAGGAATATTAAAGGAACCCAAAAATAAAATCCCTTGACGGTCAATGACCTACGTGGATCTGCCGTCGAGAGGACCTGACGATATAAAGGTTCCGGGCGGTCAATGACCTTAGTGGATCTGCCGCCATGGGTAACCAAGCATGCAGGAAGCTTGGGGATGGTCAATGACCCTCGAGGATCTGCTAACCCAAGGTATGCACTGCCGGCAGGAGAATATCCTACCTCGTAATCGGTCAATGACCCTAGTGGATCTGCCGGAATTAAATAGTAGAATAAGACTATTTGCCGGTCTATGAACCCTAGTGGATCTGCCGGAATAACGAAAATAAACGGAAAAGTAAATAGCAAGACAATTGAAATAACCGACACAAGTGTTGGTGAAATATATTCCATTAATACGAAAATAGTATTTACATCCTATTCTAGCCTAGGATCAAAATGATTAATAATTCAAGTCGGCCACAGACGGCCAGACCAGGACAGACGTTGGGGGGAGAGGGAGACCTAAGCTAAGCTGCCTGGGCGGCCTCAGAAGAAGGAGCCCCGCCATCGTCAGCAGCCGCTTCAGATTTTGGGCCTGTAGGACTCTTGTCAATAATGACAATATCGCCTGCCAGATCATCAACCTTGAGATCTAGGGCGGCAGTAGCTTCCGGCTCTTCCTCCTCGAACTCAACCCGGGGATCGGCATTGGCTATGTCAGCCTCTGTCACCCCAAAGTCTAGCTCTTTGCCCTCCACCGGGGTCTCGAACGCCCGGCGAACGTGAGTCTCTTCAACCTTGCTCCAGTCCAACTCAGGGAAGGTATGCCTGGTACACCGTATGGCGGCGGCCCAACCCCCGTTGTACCGGTTAGCTAGGCGGTTGACAAAGTCCACGGAACGCCGGCAATCAGCCTTCGCGTTGGCCTCCCGGTTCATTGCAGCTGTTAGCTCCTCCTTCACCTTCTGAAGTTCGGTATCTTTGTTCTTCAGGAGAAGCTTACAGCTGTCAGCCTCCGCTTTAGCAGTCTGGAGGTCTGTCTTGGCCTGGTCCAAATCGGTCTGCGCCGACTTCAACTTGTTTCTCTCGTTGGTGACATTCACCAACTCCGCGTTCTTCGGGGTCAGCAGATCTTGGGTCGCTTGGTGATCCTCGACCTCATCATAATAAGCACCCTGGAAGTACGGGTAAAGATCACAAAGTTCTTTACCGGAATGAGCCGTCTGCAAAAACGAAACAGAAGAAGAGTTAGACAAGGATAATAAAATAAGCAAAGTACCAATAAAGCTAATTCTGAAAATCTTACCACGGCCAGATTATGCGCATGAACAGCAGCGGCAACCTGGATCTGGTCCACATGCATGTCGTATTTCAGTTGGAGTCCTTTCAGGAGCCGGTACCCCAAGTTACCACCCTCGAGAGGACGGTCCAGCAGTAGAGACTCGTCATCGAGGACGTTAAGCTTGGGCTGAAAGTGTGCTCCATCACGAACAGGGGACCGGACCCACCTCTTCCGAAGGATTTCCGGTACCTCCACCTCGGCCTGCTCTATGAAGCCAGACTTCCGCGGCCGAGCGAAATGTTCCAATTCAGGAATCATTGCCGGCAAAGTCAGCTGTTTGTAAATTTTAGGCCTTAGAGAGGAGGTACCCACCTCAGCAACTCGCCCGGACAAGTTGTTCTTGGGCTCCTTCTCAGGCACCGTGATCTCCCTCTCATCCTTCTCTTTCCTTGGAGCCTTAACTTGAGGCCGCTTTGAGACTTCAGCCTTCCTCTTGGCGGGAGCAAGGGTAACCCTCTTGGGGAGAGGCTGGATAGCCTTTCTAGGGGCCTGGTCACCGCCGTCACCAGGGCCGGCACCGCGAGTCTTGCCACCCCGGGCGCCAACGCTGGGGGGAATAGATGTGAACCTCTTGGCCGGTTTGGGAGGCATATTGCAGATGGTATGAAGTGGACGTTGAGGTGAAGAGCTTCCCGAATTAAGGCCCTGTTCTTTTGAACTTATTTTGGGTGAACTGAACTGAACTTATTTTTACTTATTTCTGCTGAACTGAACTTATTTTTACTTATTTTTGCTGAACTGAACTTATTTTGGCTGAACTGAACTTATTTTTGCTGAAATGAACTTATTTTTGCTGAACTGAACTTATTTTTGCTGAACTAAATAGTATTAACATAATATTATCAATACTTATTATTATTATTATTTTTTTATTTTATAATAATAAATAATAATTAATAAATAATAATAATAATAATAATAATAATAATAAATAATAATAAATAATAATAATAATAAATAATAAATAATAAATCATAAAAAATAATATTAATAATAATAAATAATAAATAATAAATAATAATGATAATAATAAAAATAATAATAAAAAACTAAAAAAAATAATAAAAAATAATAAAAATAAATAATAATAAAAATAAATAATAAATAATAAATAATAAATAATAAATAATAATAAATATAAATAATAAATAATAAATAATAATAAATAATAATAAATAATAAATAAATAATAATAAAAAATTAATAATAAATAATAAATAATAAATATTAATAAATAAAAAATAATAAATAAAAAATAATAAATAAAAAATAATAAATAGTAATAATAATAAAAAATAAATAATAAATAATAAATAATAAATAATAAATAATAATAATAATAATAATAATAATAATAATAAATAATAGATAATAAATATAAATAATAATAATAAATAATAATTATAATTATAATAATAATAATAATAATAATAAAAATAATAATAATAATAAATGATAAATAATAATAATAAATAATAATTATAATTATAATAATAATAATAATAATAAATAATAATAATAATAAATGATAAATAATAAATAATAAATAATAAAATACTAAAATAATATAATAACAATAATAATAAATAATAATAAATAATAAATAACAAATAATAATAATAAATAATTACAATAATAATAATAATAATAATAATAATAATAATAATAAATAATAATAAATAATAAATAATAATAATAATAAATAATTAGAATAATAATAATAATAATAAATAATAAATAATAAATAATAAATAATAAATAATAAATAATAAATAATAAATAATAAATAATAAATAATAATTAATAAATAATAAATAATAAATAATAAATAATAAATAATAAATAATAAATAATAAATAATAAATAATAAATAATAAATAATAAATAATAAATAATAAATAATAAATAATAAATAATAAATAATAAATAATAAATAATAAATAATAAATAATAAATAATAAATAATAAATAATAAATAATAATAATAATTAATAAATAATAATACTAAATAATAAATAATAAATAAAAAAATAAAAAATACAAATTCATCGTTTTTTTAATTATAATATTAATAATAATAATAATAATAACAATAGTAATAGTAATATTGAAAACAAAAATAATAATTACAACATTAGACAAGACTAAACTTATTTTTGCTGAACTGAACTGGTTTTGGCTGAACTGAACTTATTTTTGCTGAACTGAACTTATTTTTACTTATTTTTGCTGAACTGAACTTATTTTTACTTATTTTTGCTGAAAATAAGTCCAAAAGAACAGGGCCTAAATGCTCACGACCTGAAAAGACAAAGAAACAAAGTTAGATACATTAACTGACCAATCAAAAATACACATACAGGCAAAAAGTGAAAGGAAAATAAAGCCGATAGGACCCATGGTTACCGTGAGGATCGGATTGACAGAAGCCAAGAGCTGAGAGGGGCGCATTGCCCAAAATGTACTTAGTATGCGGTAGCCAATGCAGCGGTATGGGGACGGATTTGCCACCCTTGGGCCCCGGCATGGTCGAGGCGTCAAAGAACTTATACGCCTCTAGCTCCCGGCTTGTCAAACGCTGGTCGGGAATGTGTTCCATCCGGGGACGGGGCTTCGTCCAATACCGACGAAGGGGAAAGCTATCAGGCACGCGAACCCTGAAGAAACGGGGCTGCCAGTTCTTCAGAGACGTCAGTTTAGGGTACACCGTTAATTTCTTCGGTTTAGTGTACATTGACATCCATCCTTCCTGGCCAAGTTCCTTCTCGGCAGTTGATCTCTTTCTTTTGCCTTTCCCTTTGCCTTTTGCGGACCCGTCCTCTTTGATCCAATGGAGCTTCTGGAAAAGGTTCAGTGTTTCCGGGAATCTCTTATACCGGACGGTCCAGGCGTAGCATATGAGATTACGCCAGGATAACGGTGTTAGCTGGGACAAGCAGATGTTCCAGGCCTTGAAAATCTATACTATGAAAGGGTCCAGGGAAAACCTCAGCCCAAAGTCTAGCATATGGGAATAGATCGCCACATGCTCAGGCGGGCAATCTGTCACCCGACATCCCTTGGACGGCATCACCAATCCATATTCATCTGGAAAGGCGAAGTATTCGGCTCCCTTTCGGCAGAAGTCGCTATTTAATGCTGTCCTTCTCCAGCTCTTATCAATTTGTCCGAAGGATGGACTGCCGGCCTCACAGGGAGGCATGTACAGATCGTCCAACGTCTCGTCATCATCCTCCGGGATGATCTCTGGCGGTTCTTCATCCTCGTCGGCTTCTAAGGACGCGACTCCCCATCCGACATCATGTCCCGCACAACACTGGCAACGTCTTCTGAGGCAACGGAGGATGCTTCATCCTCCAAGCCGGCATCATCATCCCTATAGCTATCAGACGAGATGGAGTGGGGCGCATTCTCCCCTAGCATCTCTGCCGGTCTGGGAGATGAGGGTTCACTAAGGGGACCCTTAGAGGTGCCGGCTAAAGACGGGAATAGTAGAGATAAGCGTTCTGCTATCCCCAGCATGGTACCGTACTGGCCGGATACCGGCACTCCTACGGCTTCTCCAAAAGCCCTAATGGCGGTAAGGGGAGAAGCATGCAGTGTTGGCTCTTCAAGGGCCCTACCGGAAGTACTACAGTCATGGCTAGATTTACTCCTTCGTTCATTGGGAGGATTTACTACCGGTGAGTTATTGGATATGGTAGGACTAGCGGATTTGCTATCGGAATTAAAGTCGCTATCGGTCAAAGATTGGGGACTTTCGGAAACATTTTGTGAATCAGAATGAGAAGACATGATTAAAGGCAGAAATTGAGTAAGAAGAAGTTCGGTGAAATACCTGGAAAGAAGAAAAAGAGCAGAAGCTGACACCGAAAATAACCGGCAAGATAGTTTGGTCACAGCTCGGAATGTCACGACGAAAGGCAGGTAACCGGATGATGCTAAGACTCAGATAAAGTGCTGGGAATAGGCGCTTGGGAGTGTGAAAGCGATGTGAAAGTGTGAAAATGATTTTGGCTAAGCGCTATTTATAGGGGGCTCCATGGCTTGGATCAAGCGACGTTTCGTCTTCCCGTCCCGATTACGCCACGTGTGTCTTGAGCTCAGAAACAGCTATGAGAAGCTATTGACATCTTGTCAAATCATCACGAAGATCAAGGCGACGGTTCGCATTCTGTTAACTAACCCCCTCTCTGGAAACTTCTAAACGGTATCAGGAAGAAACCATTATTTTCATCCATAACGGCTCAATGCTGAACAAGCAGGATATCTCTGTACCAGACATACCGGCTTGGGGGCTAGTTGTATGGGATTTGTATAACTTCCCTACCGGTCCAGTTAGACCGCCATTGACCGTCATGGTCATCTCAGTCAAAAGAAACCCTATCTCAGCCAGATGCCGGTATATTATACATACCTTACCGGTATCCATCATATGGGCCATTCCCAAATGTGCCTAGATTGATCCAGTACTTACTCAATGCGCCTATGGGCCTCAAGATAAGTATCAGAAGAGAATAGAAATGTATTCAACCAATAGGAGTAGAGTCCTACCTGGCTAAGGACACTGTCGGATTCTATAAATACCCCCACGATCTGAGTCATAAGGTACATACACACATGCTAACATACTCTACTTGAGATATCTCGTCTTTATCCTTTACTGACTTAGGCATCGGAGGGGCGTTCCTCAGATCAACCCCCGAGGTTAGTTTACGTGTTCTGTCTTTCAGGACATGAAATCGGCTTATCAACAGAGGAGATACCGATTCACTCCCTACCATTTATTCCATACCGGAACATCAATTATTATTATACAACAATATCAACCAAAATTTTCTCCTATGCATTTTACTAGTTGAGTGGTTATCCTAATAAGGATAATAAGCACTTAGAGTTGATATGAATATTGCCTTTTAGACTTAATTTTGAGCACATATGTTTCTCAAATTTGTATCACTTAACACAGTAAGAGAATTGATATACTTCCTCCAAATTTGTCTTAATTCTTCGAACATTATGTTAGAGTTTTTTTTTGTATAATGGGGATATTTTATCCATATGCTTAAATGGTAGGGTACCTTATTGATGAGTAAAATAACAATTTCATATGGGCTAAAGATATGGCAAAAAACCGTGCTCATGTTGTGCACTTTCATGTTCGTGTCATATATACACGGGTTACTTGCCGTGTTAACCCGTATAACAAAACGTGTTGAGATATCTCAACACCAATCCACTTTTTTCGTGTTTGGTTCTTGTCGTGTTAAGTTACTTTTTGGTAATCTTAAACCAATTTTCTACTGTAATATCCTATATTTGAGTAGCATGTCTGTTAAACGGTTCAAGCGTGTCATCTTTATATTGGAAATCTCAGCACTAACCCAATTTATTTAGTAAGATGTGTCATACCATGTTGACTTATTTAACTACATGGGTTGGAAATCCTCAACACTAACCCAATTTTTTCGTATCTGGTTCGTGTTGTGTTGTCGTGCCGTTTCAACTTTTGACAGTTCTAGGCTGACCCCTTCTTCTCTTATACTACTCTTCTCACTAATTGAAATATATAAAAATGACACATAAACCAAGAAGAAAAAGATAGAGTGAAACATATATATAGTACTAAACATAGCACATATAATTAACAATGAAGTAGTAATTATTTTTAAAAGTATCAAATTTTTAAATGGCTACACACCTTTTGTAAATCTGAATAACTTCAATTTGAAATTGGGGGTATGCTTTTTAACATCTTTTTATATTGTCTTTGATTTATAGAATTGGACTATTATTATTCCCGTTAAGCTACATTTGCGAAGTATATAAGACTCACTCAAGTCAAAAGTCTTCAAATTAAGCATGTCGGCTAGAAAGCAGATCATTCAAAATTTTCAAATTTTCATTAATACTTCCTCCTTTTTTTTTTTGATAGTTTGATTATATTCCATTAATTAGAAGTTGTGTCCAAAGTACATCATTCCTCCCCTACAGTGGTTGCCCATAAAGTCATGGCAGCACACGCAGATGGGATGATACAACCAGTAGCTACCACATCCAATTTCTACAACAAAATTTACAACCAAGCAACAAATTCATCAACTCTCCTCAAACCTTGCTTAGCTAGAGTATCCGCTACTACATTAGACTCTCTTTTCTTGTGAATGATACTGAAGCTTGGAGAGGATCTCATTGCATTTTTGATGAAGTTCAACACAAAGTTAATATTCCATGGGCCCCCTTTATCCTCCACACACCACTTTACTGCATTACTTGAGTCAGATTCCGCAATCAAGTGGGAAGAGCTTAAGCGATTGCACCCCAAAGTAAGCTTAATGGCACGCTGAATAGCGTGGACTTCCGCCAAGTTGATCTCCATTAGAGGAATGGGTGATGAGAACACACAAACAAACTTACCCAAGTGATCTCTTAGAACTCCCCCAATAGCGGCTTGATTAAAAGAAGGATGAAATGATGCATCGACATTCCATTTCATGATGTTAATGGGTGGAGGGCACCATGATGCCATCGGGATAGGTGGATGGAGAACTAGATGTGAGCCACGATTTTCACTCCAAGCAAGACAAGAGGGATTGCTCATAATGTCATGGAAAGAGTAAGGGAAGGGATCCCCCCAACCCTTAATCCACCAACTCATTCTAAGAAGAACCAACTCTTGCAATTGGGAGAGGGATGATGAAGAGTTGGAGAAAATTCTGGAATTTCTTTCTTTCCAAATTGTCCATGTAATTATGAAAAAACTTGCCTGCCATACCTTTTTGAAGAATTGCCCATGAAGAGGAGGAGACCATTGATTGTATAAATCACGCAAGGATGAGGGTATGGGGCCCTCGAGGTTCCAAATGTTAAACCACCAACACCAAAGTTTCCAAGAGAAGCTACAATGAATGAGCAAGTGATCACAGCTCTCGGGTAATTGCTCACAAAGCGTGCAAATATGATCCGAGCTTGGGATTATGCCCAAAGAGATGAGTTTCATTTTCGTGTTGATTTTGCCAAGCAATGCAAACCATGTGAAGAGTTCAATTCTATGAGGAACAAGATTCCGCCAAAGACCTTTGAAGCTTATACAACGATGGGAATTCGAGAGCTTTTGAAGCTCCGTTGAGAAGGATTTAGTTAAGAATTCTCCAGATTTATGAGGGGTCCAAATGCAGGAGTCATTCATGCTTGGGTTCAAAACAACCTCGCTAAGAATGCTCATAAGCATAGCTTCTTCCTGTTTATCTTGCGGTCTCAAGCTCCTTTTCCACGTGAAACTCCAATGCCAAGTGAGACCATCCCAAAATCCAAATGTCGAAATCATAGCATTCGGGGAGGGGGAAAGAAGGAAGAGCCTTGGGCAGCTGGATTTCAGTGGCATATCCCCCGCCCAAGAATCATGCCAAAATAGGGAGGATTCCCCATCGCCTACTTTCTTCCTTACCTTTGTCATAATCATGGTATTTGCAGCTGGGTGCTGAAGAAGGGATGCGCATAAGGCCTTCCAAGGCCCACCATGACTTGGTATTTGAAGATCCATAAGAGAGAAGGAAGGTCCATAATCATACTTGGACCGAATTACTTGCTGCCAAATCGAAGTAGGCTCGCTAATGAGGCGCCAAAGCCATCGAAACAATTATTTTTGATTTGGAGATTGCCAATACTAAGCCCACCAAGTGCTTTTGGGAGTTCTAAATTGTTCCATGAGACAAGGGGGAGAGATTTCTTGCCATTATAGCCACTCCAAAGAAATTGCCTTTGAATTTGCACAATTTTATGAATGACCCCTTTTGGGATGGGGAAGAGTGACATAAAGTAAAGAGGAAGACTTGATAGAGATGCTTTTATTAGAGTGAGTCTACCTCCAATGGAAAGTAAATTGCCCTTCCATGATGCAAGCTTTTTAGAGAGACGATCAATGATCGGATTCCACATGTCGATGCGAGCCATATTACCTCCAATAGGTAATCCAAGGTACACAAAGGGAAATTTACCGGGCTTGCATAGTAAAGAGGAAGCCAAATGATGAGTATGCGGTTCTTGAATATGGATTCCAAGTAAGGAAGACTTGTGGAAGATAACTCTAAGCCCCGAAGCTTGATGAAATAAGATAAGCATTCTCTTGATATTCATAAGTTGTTCAACATGAGGAGGGCAAAATAAGATGGTGTCATCGGCATATTGTAGATGAGTGAGTTTGATACCATTACGGCACACATTTATGCCCTCCCATAGACGCATAGCAGTTGCTTTTTGAACAAGAAGACCAAGCGATTCAACCACAAGATCAAATAGAAAAGGAGATAGAGGGTCACCTTGACGAAGGCCACGTTGAAGCTTGAACGGAATGGATGGAGATCCGTTTATCAATATGGAAGCCGAGGCCGTCATGGCACAAGTGCTAATCCATTTCCTCCATTGCAAGGGAAAGTTCATTTGTTGAAGCACCCAATCAAGAAAGCTCCATGATACACTATCAAAGGCCTTGTGAAAATCAAGCTTGAGAATTGAGGCTTTGATATTATGACGTTTACAAGACTCAATTAGCTCACTAGCTATAAGGGGACCATCAAGGATTTGGCGACCTTGAATGAAAGATGTTTGATAGGGGCTAATCAAACCATTCATCACACGTTGGAGTCGGCGAGCTAGAAGCTTGGTGATGATCTTGTAAATACAACCAACCATACTTATAGGTCGGTATTCTTTGAAATTCAATGGATTATCAATTTTGGGTATTAAGGCAATGAATGCCGTATTACACCCCTTTGGGAGCCTCGCGGTTTGCCAAAACTCATTCACGATATCATACACATCCTCTTTGATCACCTCCCAAGCGCTGTGGATAAACTTGAAGTTGAAACCATCCGGCCCCGGGGCCTTGGAGCCGTCACAAGAATGCACCGCTCCATCAATCTCCTCATTAGAGAATTTAGACGTGAGCATTTGCTGTTGGTCTTGGTTGAGGGTTTTAAAATCAAGCCCATTAAACGTGGGCCTAGAGTGGAATTCTTCCGTGAAAATCATTTTGAAATACTTCACTGCTGCATTTTTTATTTCATCAGGTTCATTGACTGGTTCTCCATCAACCAAGATTGATTCAATTGTGTTCCTCCTACGCCTCATTGTAGCAATAGCATGGAAGAACTTGGTATTCTTATCACCCTCTTTAAGCCAACGGCTCCTTGATTGGTGCGCCCAATAAGTTTCCTTCCTCTTTAACCATTGCCAAAGATCAAATTGAGCTTGCTTTCTATCATGGAGTTCCTCTTGCTCAAGATTTCGGGAATTTGCAATTAAGTCAAGTTCCGAAATTTTATTCTCCAGTGCAGTGATGTTCTCATCGATAACTCCGAAAACACTATTGTTCCATGATTTGAGGTCATGCTTGACAAGGCGGAGCTTATCCGGAACCGAGCCACTAGACCTTGACCACACATCTTTGATGATCTTCAAACAACCTGGATGCGATAGCCAACAGTCTTGAAAGCGGAAAGGACGGGGTCCCCAGTTGACATCATGGGAAGTTACCAAGAGAGGGCAATGATCTGAGAGATTGCGATTGAGAATAGAGACTTTGATGGATGGCAGGAGAGTAACCCAATCAGGATGAACAAATAGACGATCCAACTTGCTCTTGGACTGATTTCTGAACCATGTAAACCACCCATTTATGGATGGTATTTCAATCACTTGTAATACCTGCAAAAAAGATTTGAAATCTTCTGAACCGTTAGTGTCAACATTTTGGCTTCCCCTTTCTGAAGGAGATAAGGTCTCATTAAAGTCTCCAAGTAGAAGACAAGGCAGCTGAACTCGTTCCCAAAATGAGATAATTTCTGCCCAAACAATGGCTCGATCTTCAACAGAGCACGGATTATAGATGTTCACTAGTGCACAGTTGAAGTTGAGGGATGGAATTGAACCGATCACTACCAGCCAGTTTCGCTCAATTTGAGATGATTCGAATGAAAAGAATGCAGCATCCCAAAGCGTGAGCAATCCTCCAGAATTTCCATTCGAAGGTGAGAATATGGATTGTACATTAGCTTGTTTCCATATGGAGTTCAGGGCACGGGCATCGAAGTTTTCTTTCTTGGTTTCTTGCACAAACACGAATTGGGGGTTGTGTTTTGTAATCAGCCTACGAAGGGTGCTTCTTTTAATTTTTGCACCAACTCCCCTATTATTCCAAGATAATATGATCATAATTCCAGTTGGTCACTGTTGACCGCCATCCCAATCTGAATTTTGCCGAAGAATTTCGTCAGCCACCCTTTCCTTCAATTCGCACATGGAGACATTGAATTCAAGGCCAAGACTAAGTCCCATATCAAGGGTGTTCTGTGCAGTTAAAAATTGGGGTCCAGTAGAGAGAGAGGGGGGCTGAATTGGCTGGAGAGGGGATGAGAGAATAGGGGTTGGAGGAGGAAATAAAGCCCGCTTCATTTTTTTCTTTTGGATTCGTTTGAGCCTTTTCTTTTCTTGGGCATTTTTTATGTGAGGAGGTATTTGAGATTCAAAGCCTTGTGGAAAGAGAGGCCCAAGCATTGACGAAGAAGAGGAGGATGAGAGAGAGGGTTTTATGAGGGGGCCGAATCGGTTTGCAATGGGAGCAACAAAGTTTGGGGAGAACATAATCTTATTGGGCTGAGGACTGACTGGAGGTGAAATGGGAGTTGGGCCAGGTCTAGAGGAAGTTTGGGCTAAGATGATTTGAGGAATTTGATTTAACGGACTCTGAACATTAAGAGGTACGTGAGCAGAGATGCAAGGGACATCATTGGGGGGGGCAGGTAGAAAGTTCTATATTTTCCTTAGGGGATGGTTTTTGCAGCCCGAGGCAATCATTTAATGATTGGTTACTGTTGTCGGGCTCATTAACTTTGTGAGCAGAAATTTCTCTTTCGGAATGCTTCGAAGGTTGTGATTCTGTAGAAGGAGGAAAGTCACATTTAATAGGTGAGTTGCATCCAGTGATCGAATTAATGACATCATCTTCATCATCTCTTATTTTGATGACATCATCACCGTCAACCTCAGCAGATTCATCCGAAGATATTGGAGAAGAAGGTGTTTTTTTTGCATCTTGTGCGTTAAATGCATTTGAGATTGGACGAGAGAATTCTTCCACAATGTGTATTTTTGAGAGATGGCCATCAATATCTATCAGCATTTCACAGTTAATGAAAAATAAACAGTCCGTGATCACCATGACCCTAGCATGATCGAATTGGGAATGATCAACAGATAGCACTCTTCCAAAGATACAACCAACGTTGTAGAAATTATTGTATCCCCATCCTGATAAAGGAACCCCGTATATGCTTAGCCAAGTTGTTTTCCAAGAAGCTGTTATATGTTGGTCAACTTCTTTAATGTCAAAGAACCAATCTTCTAACCATTTACTTTCCATGAAAGCATTTTTTTCTTCGGTCGAGAGAAAGGATATTAGGTGTAGTAGTCCTCCCATGGGATTAATCGTTAGGCTATTGACTCCTGCTGCAAGGATTTGATTGTGGATTTGGGTTGAAGGTAGGGATGAGATTGAAGTGGCTACCACACTTCTCCTGAAAAGTTCCACGTAAGTATTGTTCTTTTACCCTTTCAGCGCCAGCAAAGATTCCCCATCCATTTCAAACATCGAAAGTTCACCTCTAATCTTTTCCGTGTCATCTCCAAGAATTTTGGATGAGATTTTTCTGGAGGTTGAGGGCTCATATTTGAAACATTCAGGAACTGGGTTAGGTTGTGGATGAGAGAGTAAGAGATGAGGGGGCTGTTGTTTTTGAGGTGAGATAGATTTGGATTTTAATGGAGTAGAGTTGTGGTTGGGAGGATTAGTGGGAGGTGTTGTAAACGAGACATCCTTGTATGATCTGTGATCACGATTGGCTGCCGACATTGCATGCTGTTGAGAACTTTTTGGAAGGCATTTCGGCAAAGAATGCAGGTTAATGGGTTGAGTTTTGGGAGGGAAGTTTCGGTCAGATTTTGCAGGTTTTACATTCAACCTTCTATCACCAATCTTCCGCCCGTTTTCGCCATCAATGGCTGCGGCAAGCGCCTTGCTGGACTTGAATTGAACAAAAGCATACCTTGACTTGCGGTTGGGTCTGAGATTTGCGGGGATGTGGATGAATGAAATAGATCCATAAGGAGAGAAAACTTTATCAATGTCATACTCGCAAATATTGGGAGGAAGAGAGTCAATGAAACAAGTCCTTTGTGCAGATCTGGGATGCATCATTCTCATCCTGCTACGAACAGTGAACTATTGTTGGGTGAATTCAGCCTTCCTTCTCTCTCTAGAACTCCAAGCACCCTCTCTCACTCTAGACTCCATGGTAAATCGTAGGTGTGATTAAACACAATACTTCCTCCTTTTTATATCATTTTGACTTTTGATATAATTTTTATATACACCACTTTAATCATCATGTAATTTTTATACATAATCAATAAAATATTTATGTAGAATTCAATTGAATTCGTCTAAATATATATTTTAAAAATTAATAACATTTTTTTCACTTATACATGATTAAAAGAAGATAATTATACACCTTTTAAAAAAAAAAAAGATAATTATACTAAAGTTGTACATCGACAACCATATAAAAGAAAATGGTAATATTAAGAATGAAGTAGTAACATGCTCCATTTTTGTCCAAGTTTTTTACATGAACTCCAAGAAGGATGAAACATGAATAAGTAGATGAGTAGGTTTGAGTACTGGTAATGAATGGAGCATGCATATATACAATTTTGGAACTAAAGGAATATAAATGAGATCACAAAATAGAGAAGATTGTTACCTAAAAGCTTTTAAGTATATAATATACACATGAAGTATTATTCATGAATTTTCACAGCACATGTAAGTTCAACATTTAGTAATTTTGATCAATGTATATGAGGGAAATTGTTTGAGGTCATATGTGAAGGATTTCATATACTAGCTATTTTTTTCCATTGAGTGTTTTGACTATGGAAATGACTGATCTCTCTAATTAAGTATTAGTTATTGTCGATTAGTCCAATAACTTTCTTATTTTAGGAGTCGAAAGTAGTAATGCTAAATTGCCATATACTACTATGCTAGTATGTTATTTAGTTGTTCCACTTTGACTGTTGCTAATTATCATCAAATTGACCTCTTGGTATTTGATCATAATTGTGGGTGCACTTCACAGTCAGGGTTCCGCGTCTGTCACGTAGATTCTTTTTACTCATTGTAGAGTCCAATCATGTTAGAGTTAGCATAATTAAAAGCACAACGTGTCACATGTTGATTGGGCAGTTATAGAGCCAAATAAAAACTAAAACTAATCCCGTCTTGTGTTAGGAAAGGAAATGGCATTACAGTACTCACCACTTGAGATTAGCCGAACGTTAAATTTAGGAAACAGAATTGAATGAAATGGAATTGCAAAAAAGAAAATATAGAAAAAGAAACAAAGTTAAGGTCCCACCAATCAATTGGTTTTTAATAAGGCGCGTAGCAACAGGTCAACTCATAGAGGGACAAAGCATGTGCAGAGTATGGGTCCCAAAGAGCCCACTAGGTATACTTGGATTTCATACTAGACATACTAGCATAGTAGCATGTTGCCTATCTCCCATCCTTCTCCATGTGCATACAGCATATATACCCCGGATACCCCAGTTCAACCATCTCTTTAAGCATATCCTAATTAAGTCATAAACTCATAACCATGAAACCATCATGTATGTATGGATATAAAATAGGATAGAGGTGATGCAAAGTACCCCGGCTTGAAAAATGCCCTGATAGGGGAAGAATTTATGGTCCCAATTTTTAGGCCCGACCCATCTCGATTAATTTTTTTAGGGCAAAATTTGGACGGCTCAAAACTAAAATTTTAATTTAAAATTTATCGTCGCCTGATTTGGGTACGAGATAGCAGACTTTGGGCACAAAAGTTTTGCCCGATGTTTGCCCCAACCTTGTATGGCGGGCAAATTTTTTTTAGATATGGCCCACCCCAATCAAACCCGGCCACAGTTTGATCACTTCTAAAATAGAATAGTTTAAAGGTCATCTTATATTCCATTCCAATGTACAATTCTTAGAATAATCTTAACTATAAGGAGGGCATTTTAAAGTTATTTTATTTGAAAAAACCCGGCTAAGTAGGTAAAAGGGCGAAGTGTCACCTTGTCATTGGTTATTTTCTCAAATCATCTTCTTTTTGCTCCGTCTTCTCTATGCCCCTTCTCCCCTATCAATTATCACACGTTAGCCCATTGGTTCAATAACATTGGAGACCAATAAGTCAATCTCTGAAAGTAGTCTAGGTTGTATCTCGCAATGAAATTTTCTTTTAGTGTTTTAAGTTGCCAATAAAAATTATGAAATGTTTCTTCTCGTGAAAAAGTGACATATAGGTCTATTTTGACAAATTTCCTTGAGAAATATTATTTTTGTTGTTTTTAAATAGATGCTTTGCACACTTGTCGCTGCACAACTTTGACCATTAATAAGATCTCTAATTTTCTATTATTAAAAAATTATAAAACTTGATATTTTGTAAATATATATCGAGACAAATTCAATAATACCTTACATGCAAATACTGGATTTTATACACATGTAGATATTATAATCAAAGTAAAGTCTGGAATAGTGCAAAAATTAAAATGAAGGGACTATTTAAGAAAAGAAGGAGTATTATTCTTTTAGTAATAAGGAAATTAAAGTCTCTCCTTTTTTAGCTTCGTTTCGGTTTTAGGCTGTATGCCTTTCGTTTGGCAAGGCCAGTCTGGAATTTGCCAAGGTATCTTGTCTTTTGCCTTTCAAGCTGACAAGTTTATGTACCCTTTTGAGGTCCTGTGGACAACATGAAGCATATCAATAATTAAATTCAAAGACATCTCAATATAAGTTATTGCGAAAAAATATATATGCACTGTATTTTAACAATTCTAATAAAACTTTTGTCTTTATCATTTCACTTAGAGGAAAAAAATGAGTCACCTATATGAAATGCATCAACAATTTGTAAGACATGGTAGACTTACTAAAGATATGTCGATAATTGATTTTTTTAGGAAAGATAATTGAAAATCTTGATGCAAATTTCAAAGAAAAAACCCTAGCCGTTCTCTCTTTCCTCTCTAAAAACCCTAGTTTTCTTTTTTAATCTGGGACTATCAAGTATCACCACCCTTTAGTATTCTATTACTAGTTTTGAAGCCCGTACATTGCACGGGTTGTTGTTTATATTTTTGTGCAAATTTTTTGTTAACATTGTTGATTTTTTTGTTGTGAAATGATATTTTTCAACACCATTGTATTTATATATTTCCTCCATTTTTTTCTATTGCAACAATTACCACTTTGGAAAGTTTCATCCATTGGAATCATTCCACTTTTGGTAAAAAAAAGCAACTATAGTTGACAACATTGCCTTTACTTTATGTTAATAAAACCATTATTATTACTCAAAATTGTCTCATAAAGTTGTGTTTACTTTATTAAGGATTTACTTATCCCCTACTCTAGTTAACCCCTCTATGCTAAACTACCCATTTTTTGAATTTTCTTAAAAATCATGCCCAAACTCATTGTTATAGTAGAAAAAGACAGAGAAAGTATTTGTCATTATACTTTAATTTCTAGATTTGTTATTGTAATATATAAATTTTATATTTTTAATGTTCAATTGAATATTGTAGCTAAGTCTATCATTATAAATTATCTCAATAATTTGTTTGACTAACAATATCTAACACAATTTTAACATGGAAAATACCCAAACTAACTTTAAGAAAGTAGAGGGTAATAATTTAATAAATGCTGGACATAAAGAATAGAGAAAAAATATGAGTGACAGTCACCAACTTCAACTTTTAATATAACATATAAACACTAACGCATATAGAATAGAAGATGGGAAAGACAAAAAGAATATCATAATGATGGTATCAAGAATGAAATACATTAAATATAAAACTAACCTCTATTAATAATCGAAAATACTATTTAAAAGAAAAAATCTCTTCATCAATCATGACCATATCAAGACTTATCAAACTTCACATCAAATAGTCTAGAAACTCGAACCTTGATTTCCCAATTAGTTTTAGTAGAATTAAGTTAATTGAGAAAAGAATAACATCTGACATTTAGATATATGAAAAAGAAAAAATAAATAATTAAGTATGCAACAAATATTCTAGGAATAAAATAATTAGTCAATTGCATAACACCTCTGCAATTTCGTTAACAAACTTTCATTTGATTATTCATGTAATGTCATCATGGTATGCTATAGGTTCAAAATAAACTATATGTTTGTAATTTTTATCATTATATAACTCAAATTTTAAAAGTATGATTTTGAAAGACATAATTGCTATTGTAACATATAATACGCTATTTTTATACTCCCTCCGTTTTCTTTTGTTGTTCCAATTTGGAATTGGGGATGAAACCAATGCAACTAAAAACATGGGCAAGATTCCACTATTTTAAATAAAATTAAATTAACTAAAAACAAAGATTCTAACCTTTGAGTTATCCTATGTTAAACAACCAATGATACAAAAAGTTTGAGGGGGTAAAAGAGTAAAGTAACTACAACCTAGTGTGAACACAATTATTGTTCTTTGAGTTCCTCTACTTTAGACAACAAATTAGACAAAAGTTTGAGGGATAAAAAGGTAAATAATGACTGCTCAATAGTGAACACATTTATTGCAACTCAAAAGTAATGAGAAATTTAATTCATAAATTATACTATATACGGAAAGATTCAAAATAGGAACAACATATTGGAATTTCCCAATGGGGAATACAGGAACAATAAAAGAAAACGGAGGGAGTAGTTATTTTTATATGTATTTAAAATAAAAAATAAATAATACGTTATTATAATACGCTATTTTTATAGTCAGTTTTATATGTATTTAAACTAAAAAATAGATAATACGTTATTATAATACGCTATTTTTATAGTCATTTTTATATGTATTTAAAATAAAGAATTGTTCATCTAAATAAATATATTTTCATAAGTTGTAAAACTATATTGTATATGGAACTTATTTACAAACATATCTCGAGCACTCTCCGATGGTAAAAAAATTATAATATTGCGAATTATGTAGCTAAAGTTATATTCAATTTACATAATTGAATAATTTAGGTTGTTTATTTAAAATCATAGTTGAATATTCACTTATTAAAAACACCTTATATGTATTAATATCTATGTTAAATACTATTTTTTAAAAAATAAAAATTAAAAAGAATGACATGTCATGCTTAGGTGGAGCTCTCTATAATATTCTAAGGTTGTTTTTTAAAATCATATCTAATTTTTTCATCATCCAAAACTCTAATGTATATGTGACATGACAATCCTACGTGGCGCTCACTATTTCATAAGTTGTAGAATTATATTGTAAATGGATCTTATTTCGGAGCATATTTCGAGTACTATCCAATGGAGCAAAAATTATAATATTCGGAATTACGTAGCAAAAGTTATACACAATTTACATAACATAATAATTTAGATTGTTCATCCAAAACCAAACTCTAATTTTAGCTTATCTAGAATTCCTTATATGTATTTAAATCTTTGTAGAACTCTATTTTTTCAAAATTGAGTTGTAAAACTATATCGTAAATAGATCTTATTTTGAAGCATATTTCAAGCACTCTCAAATGGTAAAAAATTATAATGTTTTGAATTAGGTAGCAAAAATTATATTCAATTTACCTAATATAATAATTTAGGTTGTTTATTCAAAACGAAACTCTAATTTCTAGTTATCCATAACTCCTTTTATGTATTTAAATATGTGTAGAACTCTATTTTTTAAAATATTTAAAATAAAAGTTAATGACATGACAATCCTACTTGGCACTCACTATTTCATAAGTTGTAGAATTATATTGTAAATGGATCTTATTTCGGAGCATATTTCGAGCACTATTCAATGGAACAAAAATTATAACATTCGGAATTACGTAGCAAAATTTATACACAATTTACATAATATAATAATTTAGGTTGTTCATTCGAAACCAAACTCTAATTTTAGCTTATCTAGAATTCCTTATATGTATTTAAAACTATGTAGAACTCTATTTTTATAAAAATAAAAATAAAATTTAATGACATGGCAATCCTACGTGGCGCGCTCTATGGCCTCGAAATCTTGAGGAGCTCTCTATGCTCCCGAAAAGTTCCTCCTTTATATATATACTAGCTTTTTCCGCACGCTATGCGTGCGGTGACATTTTAGGCATAACTATTACTTGGTATAAATAGAAATGAAAAATAAAATTATGAAAGTACGTATCTACATTCACCTTCATTTGGTGAGTAAGAAGTATTGAATAACCTATAAATAGTATCTAAAAACATTTTTAAAGTAACTATACAAGTGATACAATTATATATCCAAGTAATGAAAAAATTGAATTTTTTTTGGAGTTTGTATTTGTGATTAATTTTGTATATGAGTTGTCATTGTAATGAGAATGTCGTATTTTTTTTATCGTCTGTGGTATTAATTTTTGGTAAGTTCTTGATTACGAATTTTTTTAGTTGATTGGATCTAACTTTAATTTGATGGAATCTTTTTTATTGGCAAGTTTATGTGATTGACAATTATATGAGTTGATTGGGTTTAATAGAGATTTGGTTGAATTTTTTTTGGTAAGTTTATGTGTGTAATGGTTTTAACTTTTATGTTATGGAGGGGTAAATATGTAAATCCAAAGGGGGACACCATTGCTCCCCCCTTGGCTTATATAATAGAGATTTAATACATACATGATGGTTTATTCTATACGATAGAGTTGATACAAAGTTCCGACGTTACCATATAAAAATTGAAAGTTTATTCTATTATTAAATATTTGAGTACGTTTATAGTTTTTGGTTAAAATAATTCATGTACATCCATATTAATATAACCCCAATAAATTTAAATCTAAATCTAAATATATGTATGTTTATACATTCTTTCACTTAATCAAAACCTCTATCCTAGCGTCCGGTGTACATGCACTCGGATGACCCATCTAGCACAAATGAATGTGTGGATTATTGTTCTTCTCATACTTGTGCCAAAACTAGGATGACTTCAAAATTTTCATTTGGCATAGGATTGAATAGAGGAAACATTTTCCCTATATAATATCAATAGGTTGTTCTGATTACACCATTGATTATGAACTAACATAATATTCAATTACATGAAATAAACAAGAAGGTAAATAACTAATTATCTGAATTATTTTGATTCAATTCATTATTAATGGAAAATAAAGAACCCGTAATAATACACTAGACAGTTTGCAATATAGATTCCGTCGGTCTGTCTATGATTACACAAGTTTCTCAACTCCAAGTAAAATTTTGTAATCTTCCCAAAATAAATTTGTTTGATTTGGACTTTTCCTTTATACAGTGGGCATCTTGTACAGAAAAATTTCGTTTTCTTCCCTTTTTTGATGTTTGAAAAGTACCATTTCATATAGTGGCTGAGTGGCATTCTCTCAGAATATTAGACGAATTCAATATCTTACTTTTTTTTTTCTTTAATTTGTTGCATGAACCCACAAGTTGTGACTGAGTTAGTCTTAGTGTAGTATATGCTTTAACCTTCAGTTTTTCATTATCAACTTCCATTTTCTTTGGACTTGTGTATTGGCTATAAAATTGGGACCATCCCCCAAGTTACAATCAACTTTGGTGTGTTTCAACATCACATAGTCACATATATAGGAACTAAAATCAGGTATCATCCAAAGTTGAATATAAGTACTATCAAGTACTTTTTAGGGCTTTGTTTTTCTTACAAGAATATTTTGGAAAAGTTGTGCTCAAGAAGGTGACTAACCAATTAGCGTGAATGCATATCAGAAGGCTAGATCTGTACATCCTAGCCGGACATCGAGAAATATGAACTAATCCAAGGGCCAAGTAAGAAATTTCAATGTCCATATACATGTTGTTATGCATGCAACTCTTATGTTATTCTAGTATGAGCACTAGATCAACTACAAGAGAGGGGTTGAATTGTAGTTGAGGGGAATTTTAAACTATTTTACATGAATTAAACTAAAAGAGATGAGAAAAAGACACACAATATTTAACTTACATGGAAAACTTCCTAGGCCCAATAGGAAGAAAAACCTTGACCTCAAGTGATTTTGACTCAACACTTCTCTTAATAGACCCAGTTCCCCCTGAACTGATGACACTCACTTGACTTCACTCGAAGTCTTCTCTTTCTTTCTTTCTTTCTCTTTTCTGACTTGATTACAAGAATACTCTGAAGTTTTTCACTCACCCAAACAGTCAAAATATTACAATAATATGTTGCGGTAGATGAGAGGAAAAATTACAGAAAACTTTCTAAGTACAAATGTAGATTTTGAATGCTAGAAAGTCGTAAGTAATATCAAACAAGTCTTCCTCTTTAAATAGCTGCTGCAATTTTCTTCACTAGTAGAAAAATGATAATTTGCGTCACCCTATTTGCGTCGCACAAAAGAAAAACTGACGCAAATGTGCGGGAACAGATGATTTGCGTCGGACGGTCTAGAGCACGTGACGCAAATAACCATAAAAAGAATATTTGTGTCGGACGACATAGAGCACGCGACGCTGATGATCCAACAAAGTGCGTCGCACGTGCCCATGTTTGCGATGCAAATACTATTTGCGTCGGACGTTGACAAATGTTTGACGCAGATGATAAAAAGCCCAAGATTTTTGGATCCAACAATGTGCGTCGGATTGTCTCGAGTGTGCGACACAGATAGCACTAAATAAGTTTTGGGCCATGATTTGCGTCGGATGGGCCACTAGACATGACGCAAATCATGGGCTTCCCATATGTAATATGCGAGTTTAGGGTTTCATCTCTCAAACCCCTCATCCAGCCGTTTTCTCTATCTCTCTCCTCAAACACTTCATCTCTCTCACTCACTCAAACGCTTCATCTCTCTCGTATCTCATCTCTCTCTCACCTACCTTCATCTCTCGCATCTCATCTCTCTCTCACCTACCTTCATCTCTCTTTCGAATCTAAACAACGAAAATTTCGGTGTTCGCCGGCGAGTGCTTCGATCTACAATTCCGACGAGAATTAACAGTCAACACCCAACGAGTGTCGCCAATCTCCCTCTCTTTTCCTTTCGCCGGAGTTTCGCCTCCCCCACGCTGCTCAGAGCCTTTGCTTTGGCCGCTCGTCGCTGCTCTGCTTCTCCCTTTCTCTTCGTTGTTGGTGCTGGTTGTTGCCGTTGTTGTGCTAGTCCCTGCTGCCAAATTTATTTCATCTGATTTGGAGTTTGAAAATCTCTGCAACATCGCCAGTTCTTCAGTTTTCCTGAAGTTTTTCGATTTTCAGGTATTTTATTCTGAATTTCTTTGTTTTGCCATATTTATGTTAATTTTTGAAATAAAAAAAATTGAACCTATCAAAAATGAAATTTCTTTTATTTTTTCAGTTTTTTAACGCTGGTGAAGATTAACGAACACATCGTCGGTGAAGATTGAAGGAGTTGACGGTGTGGACATGAATTTTTAGGGTTCTTTTTGTGTTAGATCTGATTTTTTTTTGTGGGTTCAATTTTTTCATTTCGTTTTATTGTATTTCGTTCTTAATATTCATAGTTTCTGTAATTAGTGCTTCTATTTCAAATATTATTTGTTCTTTTGTATTTCGTTCTTTTGCAGTTCGTTCATTTGAATGCCATATTTGCAAACTATTATTTGGTGTAAACTGATGAATTGTTGGGAATTGGGATGAGGGTATTTATTTTTTTTAATGAAAAATCGCAGCATTTGCGTCGCATGTAATGCCGGATCCGACGCAGAAGACTTCATTTGCGTCGCATGTGGCTCCATGTGCGACGCAAAGGAGTCTTGCCTGGGCTTGCTAGGCTACTGCTGGGGCATTGGCATGTCTCCCATTTGCGTCGCATGTTGAGCTATGTGCGACGCAAATGATTAATTATCTGCGTCGCACATAGCTCAATATGCGACGCAGATGGGAGACACAAATGGCTATGGTATGCATGGGCGATGCATTATGTGCGTCGCACGTTGAGCAAAGTCCGACGCAGATAGCCAACCATTTGCGTCGTGTCCTTATCCGACGCAAATCTAGTATCCTTATCTGCGACGAGACCTGTGCCGTCGGACCAATGTCCGACGCAAATGGTGGTCTCAAGTCCGACGCAAATCGTTAATTTTGTACTAGTGCTTCTTCTGCAAGTGTAATGCTCCACGTTCTAATCCAGGCATAATCATGGGCTTCATGGTCCACGTTTTACTGCACTTACTCCATGTTCGTAGCAACGAGAATAACCGCTTCCACTAGTTGTTGTGCGCCAATTATCCAGCAAGTAGGTAGAGAAAATCTGGCCTCACTTCCCTTCATTTTAGGCACGGATATTGAACCTGATTTTCTCAACAAAACAACAGCAAAATGTCTCTAATAATTTAAGAATCTTTTTATTCAAAAGATTCAAAGTTATGAGATTTATTAAACATACCATATAATAAAATTGAGTGTTTATATAATACCTTGATTAGATTAAAACTATTAATCTTTCTCCACAAGATATAAAAATTAACAAGATAATATTTTTGTATTTTATACTTTTCTCAAAATAAAAACTATACAAACACCTAAGTATTTGGCATCATCAAAACATGAAATACAACATCTTATGTGTTTTTTCTTGTATTGTGAGAGTCAGAACAAATGTATGTTTTTTGACCTTCAATTTATTGATGACGTAGAGAGCTAGAAAAAAAAAAGTCTCTACTATTACGAAAGTTTTTTTTAATTTATTTTTTATTTTTTTGACATCGTACTATTACGAAAGGTTTTATACCAAAAGCTGTTCATTTTTCTATTAATTGGAGTTCTGAATGCTGGTCTCTAAGTTTTAATTTAACCAACATAAACATTAGGCAATCAACTGTGCCTTTAAGAATATATGCTAGTTATGTCACAATGAATTTCAATGGTTAGTTATATAGTTTAATTAAGGATTTTTTGACTTTAACCACCTTATAAAATCACGTTTTTCAACATAACCACCTTATTTGTTCACTTCTTTAAATAACCACCTTATATGACCTAAATCCTTTTAAATACTGACCAATTGACATATTATGTCAAGGAAATCATCCTAAAAAAGGATTTAAGAACGATTTCGCCGCCTTCACATTTATTCACTAGAATGTATATAAGGTTTAATCCCTTTTTTAAGACCAATTTCTTGGACGAAATCTGTCAATTGATATGTATTTAAAGAGATTTAGGTCATTATTTAAAAAAAATGAACTTATAAGGTGGTTATCTTGAAAATTGTGATTTTAAAAGGTGGTAAAAATAAAAAAAAATCCTTTAATTAAAGTTGTATGATCCACCAACAATGGTGAACTTTTTGTTCATATAAATGCCACATTGCATTGAAGGTAACTTTCATATATACTTCATGAAAACGTGCGTTTATAAATTATTATATCAACCGATTATGAAGCATATCATTACAAGTTAAGCTAGATAAGTTCAGCTCATCGTATATTTTCAAAATATCAACTTTTTATAAATTTTGTTAATAGATAATCTAAGATATTAATGGTCAAATATATACAATGACATGTGTGAAAGTCAAACAGTCTTGATTAATATGGGAATAAGGAGTATTTTTTAAGAGAGATAGGGTTCAGAACTTATGAGAGAAGATGAAAGAAGAAGGCGAAGAGGTGCATGGCAGTCGTAGATAAATTTTTTACATTCATGTTTGAGGTCATATGTTTAGATCTTTGCATTGACAATGTTTATAATTTTTATGCTAATAGGGAATAACATGTGATATATATCATGTCTTCGCAACAACTTTTAATAGGAGTAACTAGTTATTAGGTCCGGGATATGCCCCGGATAAGGAAATTTTCATTTATTAATATTATACTTTAAGATGATATCAAACCTTATACTATACAATTTATATTTTTTTTAATTGTAAGTGGATTACATGGAGTAAAACGCCTTTAGGGAGAGTGTCACGTGACACCTTTCCTTCTTTTTTTTAATACATTAGTATAGATTAGTATAAATGATGTTTTATCTGAAATTACCAAGGTTGATTTAATAATTTGTGACACCGAAATTATATTCTCTTTTTATTTCAAAATGTTGGTGTTGGATATAATGGTTTTAAGTTAATAGTTCTTCCTTCTTGTCCCTTACGTCTTACATAAATAAACAAAACAAAAAAATTATATTATTGGGGGCACTGGCGGGTCGTGGCTTACAATTGGAGCCACATAAAGGCCATGGTGTCTTCAAGTTGGATATATGGTTTAGCCTTGATTGTCGTCTCTCGGGTTGGAAAACTTATCATTAATGGTGAAAAAAAAAAGAAAGATTGTGTGCATAATCTTAAATGGGCTCCCTTAACAATGAATGAAATAAAGATTGAGGAGTGATTGGAAAAAAAAAATTTGTATGGGCACGATTGAAACCATGATCAGGCGTGGGAGTGGGACCCACCGCCTCATCTGACAAAAAATAATTTTTTTTGGCTTTCCCTCAGCCAAAACGACGAGAAAGCCAAAAAAAATTAACTTTCGTCAGATTTCTGAAGCGTGTGTCAGATTTTCTGATGCGCGCGTCAGAATTTGACACTTGTCAAATTCTGACAGGTTAGAGAAATAATACAATTACAAATATTAAAAATGCAATATCTTAAAAAATACAAAGCCAAAAAAAATAAAAAAATTACCAATGGCTCTATTTTTCAGAGATCTACAAATAGAGACTCATTTTGTAATATTTTGGACAACTTTTTTTTTCTAGCTATTTACTAATTTTCTATAATTTTGCTTATTTTATATGAAATATCTTCCACTTTTACACTCTAAAAAAAATAAACAATATTTTTGTGCATTTAATTTAGCTAATGCTAAAAACGCTAATTATGTATTTATTTAATTAACTTTTTTATCAATTCGTAATAAATATTAAATATTATTAAAAAGTAAATAATAAAAATATTGTATAGTGGTGGTGGGGTGATGAGAGAGAAAAAATAATTGGGTGGGGTAAAAAAGTAGTTGGATAGGAAAAAGTAGTTGGGATGATTTTTTTTTTGGTTCAGTGTTAAGAAGAAAGTGGGAAAAGATTGTCGGATGTAATTTTTTAGAGAGAGAAAGTTAGAAAGGTAGTGGGATGATCTTTTTTTTCATTCACCATTTAAAGTACCTTTAATTTCTTTAGTAGTGAGGATTACTCTAGCCAAGTCAACACTTTCTACAATGGCTTGTTACTCAATGCAAATTGCGAAAATCCCACGATTCGTTTGTGATGACATTGACACCATCATACTCATATATCTATATGGGGAGGCAATGAAGAAAAAAGAGAAACCCACCTGCTCTCATGGGAAACTCTTCAAAAACCTTAAGCTCAGGAAGATTTTAGTCTTAGATCAGTAAGACAAGCAAATGCGACTTTTTTTTAAATAACTTAGGGTAGAGATTATTATTTACGGAACCATATATGTCTTATGGCCACATGTCTTGCGATCCACATAATGCAAGGGTCGATGTGATGTCGACATGTTCATTACGAAGACAATAGCATCCATTGTATGGAATGGTATTACTCAAATACAAAAGTTTTATGTGAAGAAATGATGGTGGCAGTAGGTAATGGGATATAACCCTTTTTTTTGGGATCATAAATGGGTTACTGATCTACCCCTCAATATATTCTTCACTAACCCTCTTGAATTGGAATAAGAAGGTGCAACAGTAGTAAAAATATGGGAACCTACTCAAGGGTTGAAGTGGGATATTTTTTTCCCATTTTCTGCTACAACATATCTTGAAACAAATTCAAGCTTTTGAAGTGAAGAATGACCGGAAGTTGGGGACTTAGTTTACTAGAAAAATTTATCTAAAGGAAAATTTTCCATAAAACCTGCTTTGTGTGTTATGAAACATGAAGACGATAGGTTGGATGATGATTGTTGGAGTACCATTTGGCATATGCCCGTCCAACAAAGAATTCGAGCATTTTTATGGCTGACTTGTCATAACCGTCTTCTTGGAAACCTTAATAGATTCAAGAGACACATGACGGATGATCCAAAATGTTTTATTTGTGGACATAATGAAGAATCCACTATTCATGTATTGCGTGATTGTCCAGTTGCACAGATGGTTTGGAGTCAGCGAGGTTGGTTAGCCAATTCTGCAAATTTTTCCAACTTCCTTTAAAAGAATGGATATTCAATAATTTAGCTGAAAGCACTCCTATCACCTTTCATTGCTGGCCTACTTAGGCCTTGTTCTTTTGGACTTATTTTCAGTTCAGTTCAATTCAGTTTCTCTCTGCAATTCAGTTTCTCTTAGTTCAGTTCAGTTCAGTTAATTTCAGTTTAGTTTCTCTCAATCCAAAAGAACGGGGCCTTACTTTAGTATAGCAGTTTAGTGGATATGGTGTTGGAGAAATACCTTTGTGTTTGAAAGGAACCATGAATTACCTGTTGACATCGGTGCTTTTATTCATCTTTTCTTTGATGAAGCAAAAAGATACTGGAATGGGGACGAGAATGATCACAGTGGAGGCTCATGCATGGAGTAAAAATTCTAAACTAATCTAATTACTGTTTGTATATATAAGTAAGGATTAAGTTTTTTTGGTAAGACGAATCCTCTGGGCTCCCCTCCACATGCAACCCCCCACCTAGAGGCGCGTTACAAACTGACACCCCCTTAGTCCCAAGCAAATTGTTTAGGGTATGAATTGAACCCTAGACTTCAATAATTGTAGTGTTGGACTTATTGCCCAAATAACGCGGAAATTTAAAACATAAGCAATAAGGAACTAAAAGTGTAAGAGAGATTTTTACGTGGAAACTTCTTGTCTCAATACAAGAAGAAAAACCACGACCTCCTCGGGATTTAAACTCTTCACTATAATTGGAAACCTCCTCTATTTCAACCTATTACATACACAAGTTCCCCTCGGAACTCAAACTCTCTCACAATCTCCACTCTATACTCTAGACTTAACTCTAAGTCTTTCAAGAGTTCCCACAACTCTTTACAAATGGTTTACTCAAACCCTTCACCCCTAGATAGACTTCACCCTTAGTCTACGCATAAACAACAAGAACTTACTCAAGTTCCTAACTCGAACTTGATACAAGAATTCACTCAAACTCTTAACTAAATCTCCATTACAAGAGTTCACTCAAACCCTTTAACCCCAAACTCAAATACAGACATTTGATAATATAGTTTAACTCTAGTATGTAGAAACTCAAGAACTGTAAAGGAATATGGCACTTGTAGGAACTTAGAACTCATAGGAACTAACTCAAAACAAGGATCAGAAAAACATAATTCTTTTGTAACATTATTCTTAAAGCCATTCCTTATGGAATGACACCAGTCAGACCCTATGGAATGACACCAGTCAGACAATTTGAAACTTTATTGAACTTGAATATTTATAGCAGTCATTTAGAATGAATGTGGGAGAAATCATGTGTTAGTGGTTAAACCATTTTCCCATGATGTTCCTCAACTAGAGGAACACGTTTCTTTTGTTACCCTTGATCTCCGCGATCTCAGTTGAACGTGGGAGATGAAAATGTTACTGCTTCCTAAAATCTAGCATTTACTTGTGCAATAGTATTTTAAATTTAGTTTTTAATTAAAAACTATTTTAATTAATAAAACCAAAATTAAATCTTTTTATCAAATAATGTCTTTAAAGGATTTTCTTTTAAATCCGAAGATGATTTTATTTTGGAATAAAGATAAAATCTTTTCCATAAAAGATCTTTCCTTTAATATCAAGTTTGAACCACATAAAATCATTTTCCTAAAATATACCCTTTAAAAACTCAACAGTTACCCCCGAGTTTTCAGAAAATTCACCAGGGTTCGTCACACTTTTCAAAATTCAACAGTTATCCCCGAGTTTCATGGTAATACATCAAAATGCCTTTAATGAATAGCGACGATTAACTCCATTAGTCACTAATCCTAATTTTTTTAAAACCCTAATTAACCCTTCTCTCCCCCACCCCCCGAACCCTATACCCTATATTTCACCGCCAAAACGACTTTATTTTTTAAAAAAGGATGTCATCGACTGTAGGCGTGTTTTTATTTCGCCTACACAGTATGAGCGCGTATTAGATTTGACTACCCCACTGTTAAGGTTTTATTGAAAATTGTTTTGTATTAAAAGAAGTCGCCGACAATTCTTTTTAGGAAAAATCATAAACCTAATTGGATATGGGAAAATCATAGGGACAAAAAATCCAATGTAGATTTCCCCGTCATGACTCCATAGATGGTCAAAATGAACGAAGATTGAGTTCGGAGGTGAGGGTACGAATATAGTCATAATGAACCACATTGCCCAAAGTTGGCATCTACTAAATATCGATTCATTGCAGATCTTATTCCAAAGAATAATCATATAACGTTTTTATACACCCTAAAATATATTTAGTCTAGATTGGTTCAGGAAACACATAAAAAAACTAATTTCTAGTGACATGTTATTAGGCAATCAATATTACAGGGAACCGACCAGGTTGTCCAAATTAATCTGATTAATGTTAGAACAATTCTTTAGGTCTTGATTAGCAAAAATAACATGTGGGGTGATAAAAGCATTAAAGCAGAACAATCATATAATATGAACAGAATAATCAGGCAAGTATAATAATATACAAAGGCATGAATAATAATAATATAAAATAAAAAAAAGCATAGTAAAGAGGTCAGAATATACAATAGAGCGATTTTACATTAAAGATCTACATCAGGAAAGAAAACTATTAGTAACTTCAATATAAAAATAATTTATTTAAGGACCCTCATAATTATACCGTGGCTTGGGTCTGCGAGATTGACAACCTTCGGGACGAGCAATCGTGAAGCCTGAAAATCTGAATGTCTGAAAGTATGTAGATTGAATGTATTTGTGTTTGAAAGGTATGAGTTTTTGTGGGGAAGTTTTGTAGTTTGTAGAGAGAATTCGCAATATATTCGTCGAGTTCAAAGTGTGTTATATGTGAAAAATCCGTTCTTTAATCTGTGCGGAAATCAACCAATTTATAGGGAAAACGGCACTGCGCCTCACGCGCCAACTGCGTCAGACGCAGCTGACGTGGCAAGCGTATGACGCGACATAACCAATAAAAAGTGTACACGTGGTACGCGCTTTGAAAAAGATAAGAAAGAAAATCCGCGTCTCAAGCAGAGAGCCGCGCTTGACGCAGGACTCTAAATGAGTCAGAAATCCACGTGTCAAGTGCAGATTAGTGCACCTGACATGTGGACAGAGCTGCGCCTGACGCACAGACGTGCGCCAGGTGCAGGTTGGTGCGCTAGGCGCAGGTTGGTGCGCTAGGCGCACCAGCTGGCTCCAACCGTGCCTTTGCCAGCCCTATTTAAAACGCGTTTTAAAAGATTTCTTTTATCCTTTAATTACAGATATCTGATTTTACGGGATAAAATTTGATCTTGACTTAGAAATTATATCTTTTGAAAATATTTACTTATTAAAATAAACTAACCAATTAATTATCAATTAATTGGGCTTTTCAAAGAATTGGGCTCAAATACAATTAATTATCATTAATAATTAATTGGGCTTTGAAATAGGACTTTATCACTTTTCGAAATGGTTTTAAATGGCTCTTCGGACTGCTCTGCCCTTGGATCGGACCAATTAAGACCACGGTATGTTTTATCCTCGGATCCTTAAATGGGGAGACACGATTATGTGTCTACAGAAGCCCCCACTTTGACTGAGGTTCAGGATACCGAAAGTCAAAGTATACGGTATCGGGACGGAGAACGATTCTAAACGCTCTGCAGTTTAGAACTGATCTATATATGCCGGTATCTGCAAAACAAAGTTAGTATGCAGGACAATAACTACAAGCAGTCTGATTACCTGTAGGGAAAGATGTTAGCAGATAGGTGTAAACAACTCACATAAGCACATAGTGATGCAATAATGCAAACTTAGACTCTCTAAGGATGCATGAGATGCTATGCAATGATTTAGGTTATGCAAAGCTAGGGGATGACACGTCATGCAAGGTCAGGGTTATGCAGGACTAGAATGTATGAAATGCAAGGTCAGGGTTTTGCAAGGTTAGAAGATGAATAGAGTGGTAGAATGATCAGAATGATTTGAAATAGATTGAATGATTTTCGAAAATCGTTTTTAGTAAATGTTCGGGGTCCGTAAACGAGGTCCTCGGAGTACAACTCTTCGGGAGTTTAATTTGAATTGGAGGAACCACGACACGTAGGAAGCCCCTACTTTGGGTGAGCTTGCCGTGAATTAGGCATTATGAGCCTTAATCGAAATGTACTTGATCTGATATGGAAATGTAGTTGATCTGTCTTGAACGTTGAAAGTTATCACTGGGGATTGCATTGGGGATTCTTCTTTGGGAAGATGATTAGGCAAAGTCAAATATCGCCAGAAACCATGGAATTGTCAGAGAGTCCTTCAGGGACAAGGAGAGCTTGGATTGAAAAATAAAAGGTTGAAATTTGTGACTTAATGAATGTAGGTGGGAAAAGCTTTAACGAGGCTAGGTGCAAACTCGAGTCTATGTCGGGATCTAGAGAAAATATGCTCCTGAACTCTAGAAAGTCAAATCATTAGACCTTGACTAATTTTTATTTTATTGAAGCGGTCGGACCTCGAGATGAGGATTCCTACGTATACTTGCGGAATCAGACAATTCATAGTTCTGGATCTGATTTCTCTCTTTTTTTTTTTTTGCGTTTTTGTTGTGCCCTAACTTTTGCCTAGGCCGCCCTTTCGGGTTTTCAACCTAGCGGGCTTGGACATACCTTGAAAAAGGAGTTAAGGTTGAATATGGAAGGTTGAAAAGTTTAAGGCTTGAGGTTTGGATGAAGGTTGAATTGGTTAGGATAAGGTAAGGATTGTGGATTAAAGGTTAAGGTCTGATGGATCGAAGGGATTTGAATGAGGGATGGGACTTGTGTGCCAGTCCCCTAGCTTGACTTTTTATTTTGCCTTTGGCCTTTTCTTTTTTGCATTTTTTTCTTTTTGTCTTGTGCGTTTTCTTTTGCTTTTCCATTTTTTCGCACTTTGGATTTTTTTCACTCTTTGCTTTTGTCTGGCATTGATATATTTTGATGTAGTAAGGCTTGCACACAAGTTTGGTTTAGGGTATTGAAAGGTTTGAAGGTTATTTGTGGAGTTTTGATTTTGAAAGGTTATTTGGCTAATGATCATGGAGATGATGGTTTAAGGATGATCGTTTATGGAAGGTGATGGAGGAAGAGGGAATAACTCCTTATCCAAAGGATGTCTATTTTTTATTTCTCTTTTTTTTTTCAGATCTCCTTTTATTATTATTAGTCATGTTCGTTAGGTGATTTGAGTTTCATCATTGAATTAGAAGCATAAAATAAAATGATGGAAGGCCAATGAAAATGGAAAGAAAATGCGATTATTTTATTAATTGAAAATGAATGAAACAAGGCTTATTAGAAGTAAAAACCTATATGACATAGGCTCGACTGGAAAGGAAATGAAGGAGCTAAGGGAGGGACTCTCCGACTCAACCTAGAAAACTAGCGTTAAATGACTAAGCCTCCTACACTGTTGAGATGATTCCCAAGGGGTTGCTGTTGTTATTGACTTTTGCTGCCGGCGGGATCGGAAGTCTGCCACTTTCAACCATGTCTTGCAGAGTATTCGTTAAGGCCCAACACGTAGATGTTGGGTGTCCATTCCCTCGGTGGTAATTACAATAGGCATTAGGGTTCCACTTCTTGTGCCTATTTTCAGGTGCAGGGTCTGGAGTGGGACCGATAGGCTGTATTGCTCCTTTTGCATGAAGCCTAGTGAAGGCTTCTTCCAAAGTTATGCCCAATGGAGTGAATGCTCATTGAGGCTTTTGATATCCTCCCTTTTCAGTAGTTAGGACATTGACATTAGAGCTAGAAGGGTTGTTACTACTCTTCTTAAAAGAGTTGTTGTTATTGGAACCCTTGTTCTTGTTGGCCTGTACCTCCTCTTCAATTAGCAGGCCTACTTTATAGAGCTTCGTGAAAGACTCTATAGGTTGGAACTTGATATGATCCTCATATTTGGGCTGTAGGTTACGGATCACCAACCGGACTTGATCCTCTTGGGATGGCTTTTAGTCATTTGTGCAGCCTTTTCCCTCCATCTATTAAGGAAGGTGACAAAGTCTTCATTGGAATTCTGCTTAGTTAATTCAAACTCACGAAGGCCAATGGGAAGCTGAGTATTGTAGATGTATTGTTTCTGGAGCTCTTCTCTGATGTAATCCCAGTCATTCAGCTTGGCTTTATTTAGTGATATGAACCACTTTGATGGATGTGCATCCAAGGTTAAAGGGAAGACATAAGCACACAGGTCCTTGCTCATGCCCTTGAGAGCCATAGAGATGGAAAATGCTCTCAAGTGGTCATCTGGGTCTTCGACCCCCTTGAATTTTGGGAGGTCACCCAATGTTACCTTTTTTAGGGAGCTTGTCCCTCAGTTCAGGATCAATGATGTCATGGCCATGAGCCTGACCCTCAAGTGCAGGAATTGACTGGATCAATTGCTCGAGTTTTTTAAACCTTAAATATGTGTTGGTTTTGAATGGTGGTGGACTGTCGCCTTGCTCGTCCTCTTCAGTTAGCTTCTCCCTCAGTGCCTTAATTTCTTTGTCTTGGTCTTCAAGACGTGAGTTCATCAGTGTGAGTTGAGCCATAATGGCACTGAACTGTTCACTAATGTTCCCCATTTCAGATGATGATTCAGAAGAGTCGGAAGATTCGTCTGAAAATGTGAGGATGCGCTTGACGAGTCTGGGAGTAGGTCTACCTTGTTGCCTCTCTGTCGGACGTTCCCAAGTTATAATCTCACGACTTGTCCTGAACAGAAATCGAATGGACCTCGTAAATTTTTAGAAATGATGCTTTCGAAACGAGAAATGGAGATGAGAAATGAAGATGAGAAACGAAAGTGGAAATGAAAATGGGAAATGATTTTGAAATGGAAATCGAAATGGAAATGGAAATGGTTATGGTTTGGACTAGTGTAGACTTGACCATAATGGAAACATGGGCCTAACTATATGTAAATGCAGACATGGACTGGACTGAACTATGCAAACAGACTAAAAAATTGCCTATGCTAGCTTCGCTAGACTTAGGGGATGATGTTTTATAGTCCGTAGACTGACTAGGGTTTACATGTAATGCAAACTAGACCTAGGGAAATTTTATAGTCCTAAGACTGAACTCATATAATGCAAATTAGATGTAGGAAAATTTATAGTCCTAAGACTGACTTTTATAGTCCGAAGACTGACTAGGGTTTACATGTAATGCAAACTAGACCTAGGAAAGTTTTATAGTCTTAAGACGGACTTTTACAGTCCGAAGACTGACTAGGGTTTACATATAATGCAAGCTAGACCTAGGAAAATTTTATAAACCTGAGACTGACTTATATAATGTAGACTAGATGTAGGGAAATTTTATAGTCCTAAAACTGGCCTTTTATAGTCCGTAGACTGACTTTATAGTCCTAAGACTGAGCTTTTATAGTCCGTAGACTGACTTTATAGTCCTAAGACTGAGCTTTTATAGTCCGTAGACTGACTTTATAGTCCGAAGACTGACTAGGGTTTGCATATAATACAAACTAGACCTAGGGAATGAATTGGGTCTAAATGGACCTAAGAATTGGATCGGACTAGACTTAGACTTAGATTGGAATTGATTAAGGATAGATTTGGACTAGACTTCACATAAAGATGCAGATGGGCCTAGATTTTGAAATGAACTAGACTTATATAGGCCTAAGATCGACTTTAATGCTAGTGAATGTATGGACTCAATTTAGACGGGCCTAGGATGAATGCAAAATGGACTCTAATGCATATGGACCTAGAATGAATGCGAGGAATTGAGTCGATTGGATTGAAGGTGTTTGGAATGGGCTTAGAATTTTTGAAATTGATTTTTAAAAGGAACCCCTTGTTTTATCTTTTGTTAGGAAAAGATGATGGATTGATTTGAATTTTTTTTTTTTGAAATATCGTGATATGATGATAATTAGTAAATATTTTTGAAAACGAGTAGAATAGAAGGAGGTGTAGGATTGATTTTGAAAAATGTAATTTTTTGAAATTGATTGAATATGGTAGGATAGAATTGATAGGGAAGATTACTTGAACAGCAGGGAGAAAATGGGAAGAGGTAGACATGCATGACAACTCTAACTCTACAATGACTCTTTAGATGCATTTTTTTTAGGACAGACTTGACCTTGCATGAAAAAACTAATTTTTATACGCCTATGATACTGATGCAAACTTGTTATCTTAGACTTGAACAAAGGTCAAAAGACCAATAAGCATGGGACAAATAGACAGCGTGCCACGCAACTAGAGCGCGCGGCGCGCAGTCTACGCGTCTGGCGCAACTTAATGCTTCTGGCGCAATGCTCTGCGGCATGTGTATTGATTAATTGACGAAGGTTCGGGCGAGAACAACGATTTGTTTAGACGCGATTTGCAATAATTTCGGGCATAAAGTATATTAGCAGGCAAAAATTGCAATCACACATAAATGTCAGGTAACATGGATGCAAAAGTTCTCAACCTAAAGTCCAGTTCTAAATTCAACTATTGATCACGTTTAGGTTAAGTCTGAAAAGGTCCATGACTAAGAGATTGATCCCCCGTTTCGTACCCCTGCTTAAAGAGGTGGCCACGTGTAACACGCACTCCAGTCTCAAGTCAGGAACAAGAGAACAATGCCATGGTTGGGTAGATTTGCTTATGACTAAGATCCAACACTATCGCTCAGGAAGCTTTTCGGAAGGACAAAGCGCAAACCCCCGGGGGTGACCTCACACATAGAACACGTGCTAATGAGGCAAGGTAGATTGTCCTTATGGTGGTTGAACAGTAGCCATGCATATGCAAAACTGTATATTATTTTAAGGCATAAAAATAAGAACGAATCGTATTTTTCAAGTTTCACCCACTCATTTAAAAAATTAATTTTTTAAAATCCTCCCCAGTGAAGTCGCCAAATTGTAGGCGTGTTTTCATTTCGCCTACGTGGTGTGAGCGCGTATTAGATTTGACTACCCCACTGTTAAGGTTTTATTGAAAATTGTTTTGTATTGAAAGAAGTCGCCAATAATTCTTTTTAGGAAGAATCATAAACCTAATTGGATATGGGAAAATCATAGGGACAAATTATCCACTGTAGATTTCCCCGTCATGACTCCATAGATGGTCAAAATGAACCAAAGAATGAGTTCGGGGGTGAGGGTACGAATATAGTCATAATGAACCACATTGCCCAAAGTTGGCATCTACTCAATATCGATTCATTGTAGATTTTATGCCAAAGAATAATCATATAACGTTTTTATACACCCTAAAAAATATTTAGTCTAGGTTGGTTCAGGAAACACATAAAAACACTAAATTTTAGTGACATGTTATTAGGCAATCAATATTACAGGGAACCTAACAGGTTGTCCAAATTAATCTGATTAATGTTAGAACAATTCTTTAGGTCTTGATAAGCAAAAATAACATGTGGGGTGATAAAAGCATTAAAGCAGGACAATCATATAATATGAACAGAATAATCAGGCAAGTATAATAATATACAAAGGCATGATTAATAATATTATAAAATAAAAGAAAGTATAGTAAAGAGGTCAGAATTTACAGTAGAGCGATTTTACATTAAAGATCTACATCAGGAAAGAAAACTGTTAGTAACTTCAATATAAAAATAATTTATTTAAGGACCCTCAAGATTATACCGTGTCTTGGGTCTGCGAGATTGACAACCTTCGGGACGAGCAATCGTGAAGCCTGAAAATCTGAATGTCTGAAAGTATGTTGATTGAATGTATTTGTGTTTGAAAGGTATGAGTTTTTGTGGGGAAGTTTTGTAGTTTGTAGAGAGAATTCGCAATATATTCGTCGAGTTCGAAGTGTGTTAAATGTGAAAAATCCGTTCTTTAATCTTTGCGGAAATCAGCCTATTTATAGGGAAAACGGCACAGCGCCTCACGCGCCTACTTCGTCAGGCGCAGCTGACGTGGCAAGCGTATGACGCTACATGACCAATAAAAAGTGTACACGTGGTACGCGCTTTGAAAAAGATAAGAAAGAAATTCCGCGTCTCAAGCAGAGAGCCGCGCTTGACGTAGGACTCTAAATGAGTCAGAAATCCACGTGTCAAGTGCAGATTAGTGCACCTGACACGTGGACAGAGTTGCGCCTAACGCACAGACTTGCGCCAGGCGCACCAGCTGGCTCCTGTCGTGCCTTTGCCAGCCCGATTTAAAACGCGTTTTAAAAGATTCCTTTTATCCTTTAATTACAGATATCTGATTTTACGGGATAAAATCTGATCTTGACTTAAAAAATATATCTTTTTTTATTAAAATAAATCAATTAATTATCAATTAATTGGGCTTTTCAAAGAATTGGGCTCAATACAATTAATTATCATGAATAGTTAATTGAGCTTTAAAATAGGTCTTTAACACTTTTCGAAATGGTTTTGAATGGCTCTTCGGACTGCTTTGCCCTTGGATCGGACCAATTAAGACCACGGTATGTTTCATCATCGGATCCTTAAATGGGAGACACAATTATGTGTGTACACCGACAAACCTTAAGGGGCACGAAGTTCGAGAAGCTCATCAAATCGAGTACCAATACGACGGTATTCTGGGTACGCTTCCTGAGGCGATCATAAACGGCCAATTTCACCGCTAAAACGAATTTTTTTGAAAAAATGGACGCCACCAGCGACCTTTAAAGAGCACGAATTTCGAGAAGTCCATGAAAACGAGTACCAATACGATGACATTCTGGGCACGCTTCCTGATGCGATCTTAAACAACCGATTTCCCCGCCAAAATGACATTTTTTGAAAAAACGAACCCCCCTGCCGACCCTTAAAGCGCAAGAATTTCGGGAAGCCTATAAAAAAGATTACCAATACGACGGTATTCTGAACACCCTTCCCGAGGCGACCTTAAACAACCAATTTTATCGCCAAAACGACTTGTTTTTTTTGATAAAACGGACGCCACCGACAACCCTTAAAGGGTACGAATTTCGAGAAGTCCATCAAAACGAGTACCAATACGTTAGGGGTTAGGGAGAGAGAGGGGGGGTTAATTAGTGTTTTAAAAAAAATTAGAATTAATGACTAATGGAGTTAACCGTCGTTAGTCATTAAGGGCATTTTGATGTATTACCATGAAACTCGAGGGTACCCTGTGAATTTTGAAAGTGATGGAACCTGGTGAATTTTCTGAAAACTCGGGGGTATATGGTGAAAAAAAGTTTTAGTTTATTTTAAATAGAGTTGATCACATGCCGAGTCGAGTCGGTTTTATTTTTTGTGCTCAAAACCCGCTATCTCGAGCCAAATATAGCATACTTTTCATGCTATATCCGATTGGGCCAAATTCTAAACAAAAAAATTAGTTTTTTGCCGCCCAAAATCCGTCCTAATAAAATTAAAATTGGGTCAGAAATTCCGCCCAAACTCAAACATTTTTTGGATCGGGTCGGGGTAGTGCTGGGCTTTTTTTACCACCTCTAATTTTAACATGTACTACCTCCGTTTTTTTTTTAATTGTTACACTTCACTTTGGGAGAGAACCAAGGAAATTGTGCAAAAAACAAGGAAGAAGTACAATAAAAGAATGTTTAGTTTTGGAAAATGTAAAATAATAGCATTAAAATAATGTAGGAGAGAGAAAAACATGGTAGGTGGGAAGATTTTTGGTGGATTATTAAAATGGTTGTGGGGTATATGAGGTGGAAAAATGTGAAAAGTTGATGTGATAGATTACCATATAAGGAAAAAGTAGAAGTATAATAATTAAAAAAAAAAACTAAAGAGAAAAGCGTAACAATTAAAAGAAAGCAGATGGAGTATATAATTTGGGCATAATTTTTGTTGAATTATATAAATATATAACAAAATATATTCACCGGTGAATCAACATTTGACATATCTCTCGAATGTCAAGTGTCTTTATATTTAATAAAACTATATATATGTACATTATTCATATACTTCTCATAAAGTTTTCTAATACAATATTATTATAAGATATTTGATACTCCCTCCGTTTCATTTTAATTGTTACACTTTGATATTTTATACTATTCACAAATTTCACTTTGACCATCATTTGTGATTTATATGCGGATGAAAATATAGTCATGTGGGATCTTGTTAGATTCATCATAACATGCATTTTATTAATATGTACTTTTTATAATTTTACAAACACAAAACTAAAGATATATGTCCTTAAAGTTTTGCATTGACATGCGTGAAAAGTGTAAGTGTGTAGATTAAAATGAAACGGAGGGAGTTTTAGCTACCATATGTAATTATTATAAAAATTATCATTATATTATATGCGATCATGATAAAAAAAATTTTATGATAACATGGTAAGCAATGAAAATTACATATCATGTGCAATCTTTCTATTGAACTTATTTAGGTCAATATATATAGTAGTATTATTTAATTACCTTTTACAATTTTTTACCTTTAAAAATAAAATGTGCAATAAATTTAACAAAATATAATTATTAAAATAAAATTTTAATCTTGTATATAACACGGGTTACAATTCTAGTTTATTTTACAAATTCATAAAATATCATTTTCTTCTCAAAATTTGGAGTGTATGAATTTTAGGAAAGTCATGATGTGAGTCATAACAGTGCTAAACCAACTACATCCCATAAATTATACCAAAAGACTGCTAAAGTGGAGGTACTCTATTGAAATTTAACAAAGATAAGATTGAACTTAAAATTAAGATGAGAATGAAAAAAATAATACTCCAAGAAATAATGAGGGTATCAAACAAGCATAATGGGAAATCGCCTAAAGCCCATAAATTCATCATGAAACCATGATGATGTCTAAGACTATCAACATAGGCATGGCCAACAATGTGTTAAAGATTCCAAAATTTGGTACTATTATTTCATGAAAAAGGACTGACAACACAGAAAGCAACGAAATTTTTGAAAGGGACGTGCCTCCTACTCCACATATAGACGAGACCAAAAACAGATCAAGTAGGCCCATGACAACTAATGCACACTCCCACTCGTGTGGCCCTTTTTGGGCCCCCACCATTCTGTCACCGTCGTTTTTCGGGTCCCACTTACTCTCTTTTGTTAACCTCAAGGCATTAAGGCTTGTGATTAATAGCCCAATATCTAAGCCCATAACTTCAGTCTTCAGTTTTTGAGTATCTCACAGCCACACGTGTGCATTAAATGCCCCCTCAAAATGGCCAGTTTATCTTCTTCCTGTGCCAATAAATTGACCTTCGTGGGTGTTCTTCCCACACCACGTATCTTGTTTGGTTCTTATCCATATTTTTCTAAGGTTTTATTATGTAATGACTTATGAGTTATGACCTACCATGCATGGGTGATGGTGTACTATTTTGTGACAATTTGTAAAGCCACACATATTGGGGAGGAAAATCTCACTGCCCGCTAACAAGACAGTTGGTAAGGAAAATATGTTACAAGCTAAGCACCAATAACAAAAACTAAAAAGAAAAATAGCAAGGATGATATACTATATTACACTAACTTTTGGGTACAGTGTCATGATCAAATGCATGTGAGGTATACGATTTTGTCATTTATATGGCTACATTAGTGATGAATAATATTATGAGTATAGTCTAGTAGGATTAACGTATGTTTACAATTCATTTCTTAACCCATGTATTACACGGGTTTTAGAAAACTAAAAAGTTTTTAGTGGCAAACAAGTTCAAATCAATTTCAATAAGGCAAAATTGGCCTCAACACCCTGAATTATATCTCGGGTGCACCCAACACCACCAACTATGACTAGTAGCCTAAACACCACCAACTACGGGATGGAGTGCAATCTGTACCACCAACTACTGGGTGGGGTGCAGTTTGTACCATAAAAACCCACTGTCTTCGGCAACATTTTAGGCTTCCGGCCTCATTTATGATACGGAATGCACCCCACCCCATAGTTGGTGGTGTTTAGGCTACTAGTCGTAGTTGGTGGTGTTGGGTGCACCCGAGCTATAGTCCAGGGTGTTGAGGCCAATTTTGTCTTTCAATAATTAAGTCTATATTAATCCATATAAGGTCTAATAGTAAATTTGCTAGGATAAAAAATTACTTTATCATTGTCATTATTATTATTATAAGGAAAATTTCTCAGACTCAACATTATATAAACAAATTTTTGTCAAAACAACATTTTGAATTTTTTTTTTATAAAAGAAACCTTAAATCTAAAAATTTTGTATTGTGAGATAAACCTTACCTAGTTTTCCGATGCTGACCAAGCCATTTCCGACATTGACCAATGCGAGTGGCGCTTGAGCCCTTTTCTTTTTTTTTTTTTTTTATTTCCACCCTCTTCCCCATTAACTGTATAAACTATCCTGATTCGCTCTCTCTTTCCCATTCTTGATATTCTTTTTTTAGCTTCTTCCATCCAAATCCTCCAAAAAATTCTTAGTTTTGCAATTCAAGTATTGTCCATCTCAATTTAACTCAATTCGACCAAGGTAATGTATGTTTCCCTCTATAATTTCTCCTACTTTTTTTGCAATCTATGCAATAATGAAAATTAGGTTTTTCCCCCCGAAATTTTCAATCGAAACATGTCTACTGTTTTGACTATTATGCAGCAAGCTAGCAAATGATCAATAATCATGATGGAGAAACACCCCACCACATGATGTCAGTAGAAATTAAAATGGACGGTTTTGAAGGATTTGTGAAGAGGAGCACGAAAGGAAGGAGGGGAGGCCGGGACGGGGACTGTATAGTTTTATTTTATTTTTATTTTCTTTTTTTTTGTTCTCAGTTATATTGTGGAGGAAAATGAGGAAAAAAAAGGGTGGAGATAGAAAAAAAACAGGTTATATGATATATAAGCACGCGGGTCAACATCGGAAATGACTTAGTCAACACTAGAAAATTAGGAAAAGTTTCATCTCGTAAAAAAATGTTATTCGAGGTTTTAACTTGAAAAAAAAATATGAAAGACTGATTTTGATAAAAAAAAATCAATATATAAGGTTTTTTCAGGCAAATTTTTAATTATGTCAATGTCGAAAAATATTGGTCAACGCCCAAAGATGTCATCAAGTTTCCTTTGACAAAGTTTTTTAGGTTAAAAGTTTATCTTAACAAAATTTTTTTAAAAGGTTGTTTCTCACAATTCACAAAAAGTTGTGTATAAAAGGTTGTTTATCATAATAAATTATTATTGTTATTGTTGTTGTTATCATTTGTGCTCGCTTTTCCTGTAATTACTAATACAACTTCCATATACTACCTACGTAATGTAGGAGCTAAGTGTCTCAACTAAAGTTTAAGAGCATGTCCTATGTAGACTAGATAGTTCGTCACACTATATACTAGTAGTTAGTAACTCTATAAATAACTAGATTGTAATTTGTAACTATCCCCTAACTACTATGCACCACATTACTAGCTATAGCTTCTTTATTGACAGGGACAAACGTGCGTGTGTTCGATGAAAGAGACTCTCATGTAGCTATGAACACAAAAAAGGAAAACACAACACAAATTTTGCTATACATTTCGCTACTAGCAAACATTATTCTATACTTCATCCCTTTTTTTACATTATTCATTTTGCTTAATGTATATTTTCCAAATATCAAACTTTTTGTAATCTATACTTATTAATAATTACAAATATTATGGTTCAAATTAGTGGTTCGACAAGTGTACCTAAAGGAAATGGGCCAACTAAAAGAAAACAGAGGAAGTATGTACTGCTAGATCAAGTTAAACTGTTTTTTTGACGGGTAGATCAAGTTAAACTAATTTCAAATATATACTGATATATTCAATTATCGGCAGACCAAAATGTTAGAGAAACGCTAATAAGTTCCATAAATGCTCAAATAATATATATATATATATATATATATATATATATATATATATATATATATATATATATAGGGTTTTTTCGGGAGTATTGAGAGTGTATCATAAGCAAACACTAATTTTTAACCAATGGGATCAAAGATATGGAATTTAGTTAAGATTTCAATTCTAGCGCCACGTAGGTAAATTTTGCAAATGAGATTTAAGATAATAAATTAATTTAAAACATTAAAATGCCACATAAGCTAATTTGGCGAATGAGATTTAAGGTAATAATAAATTAATTAGAAAAAAGGTATGGAGATTTTTAGGATAATTTTTTGATAGAATTTTGTTTTAATAAACAACAAAAAATAATCTTAATGCGTAAATTAAGTATAACTTTTGTTAAACATGTCGAATTTGTATAGTTTTTATATCATTTAAATCAGCTTCAAAAACTCTTTTAGATGAGATTCATATTTCATACACTTGCCAAACAATTTCTTTTTCTCAAATTACCTTGAATACATTCATTTTTCATTTATCCCACATCAATATGAACAATTTCACTTTTAGTAAGATCCCACTATTAATTAAATCCTCTGCCAATTTTCAAGGAATGGGACAAGTATATTAGAAAAGTAGAGATCTTCTATACCATTCTATATCTCACTTGACATCACCGACTTTTTGTCATACTTAATGAAAGGAGAAGGGGTTGAGAGTTGAGACGCAAGATGAGACACACAATAAGACTGATGATCCTCAGGATGTCCTATATAGAAAATGGGCCAAGAATTTTAGGACAAGTGATATACTTCCTCCGTTATGAGATAAATGCAACGTTTCTTTCTATTATTTGAGAGTTTTTGTGAGAAGTTTTTTATTTATTTCAGAACGGAGGAAGTATTATTCATTATAATTTAGTCCACTCTCTCATTCCGAAAAGTAAAGACCAACAAGTTCTCTTCTACTTAAAACAATATATTCAACAAACTCTTAGCATACATATATTTTCCCATTTCAGAAAATATTTGAGAAATAAAGAGATAAACTTTCCAAAAAAAAATTATGTAATTTGGAACATCTCCAAATAGAATATGTAACTAAGTAATCGAGAAGATAGGAACAAAAAGTAGATGTGATAAGGATAATGGATAATAGATAATGTTATATGTGGTCTTAATCGTTAAAAAGTTATTGGTAACATAGTTAAGATATCTGAAAGGGATCGGACAAAATGAGTAATGTATCTCGAAACTAATGGATTACTTTTATTATATTGTAGTCAAAATATTTTTTATTTGCAACAGTGAAATAGGAATTATCCATATAGAAGAAAAACTAGATAATAGCCTTCTCAGACAAATGATAAGTTGATATGGAAAAAAGTAGATTTTATGGTGGATGGGGAATATTTTTGTTAATTTTCCCATGCATACACAATTAGAAAAATTAAATAGTAAGGTGATGTGAACATGAATATGATATGTGAGAGGGAATACAAAAGAAGATAAAACAAAAAAGTCTAAAAAAAAGAAAAAAATGTATAACAAAAATTGGATTATTTAATAAGATATATTATATATTGTCTAACATCTATGATAGATTAATATGATTTTTCCATAGAATGAAAATAGGGCATCACAAAACATATTGTGAAAACATTTATGCTCCGTTAGGATGGACGTCAACATTTTTAGTATAAAATAATCGTTCATGAAAGCACATCTATCAATGAAAAGACCATTGTAAATTAGTTTTCTATTGTTTGGTTCCTTTGTACGAAAAGTTGAGGAGAAATGCAATAGTACTAAAATTGAAAAAGTAGGATAGGTTGGAGAATGGATAGGAGAAAGCAAAGATTAAAATGAAAATCAGGGTGAAAAGTGTATTTTCCATTTCTTTGAGAAGCAAAATATCTTTCGTCATTGGAAAATTATTTTCACCATTTTATAAAATTGTTTTTCCACCTTTTCCAACTAAATAAAAGGAGAATAGGATACTTCTCTTTCGGAATTTTACACCCAACAATCATCATCATATAATATTTAATTTATTATTACACCTAATAACAAATGGTTTTAGTTTTAGTATGCTAAAAAGACTCATGCATCACATGAGTCTAGAAAATTAAGCGAAGAGGTTTCCAGATAATGAATTTCATTAGATAAAAATTTATATATGGAGTTGGGACACTACAAAAAAAGGTTAGTTTGCAACATCAAAAACCGTAGCTAAAAAGGGAAATCCGTAGCAAATTCAGCTTTGCCCCGGAAATTACTACGAAAATGGTGCGTTTCTGTAGGCGTGTTTTTATTTCGCCTATGCGGTGTGAGCGCGTATTAGATTTGACTACCCCACTGTTAAGTTTTTATTGAAAAATGTATTGAAAGAAGTTGCCAACAATTCTTTAAAGGAAGAATCATAAACCTAATTGAATATGGGAAAACCGTAGGGACAAATTATCCAATGTAGATTTCCCCGTCCTGACTCCATGTATGGTCAAAATGAACCAAAGATTGAGTTTGGGGGTGAGGGTACGAATATAGTCATAATGAACCACATTCGCCCAAAGTTGGCCTGTACTAAATATCGATTAATTACAGATTTTATGCTAAAGAACAATCAAATAATATTTTAAGCGCCCTAAAAATATTTAGTCTAAATTGGTTCAGGAAACACATAAAAAGACTAATTTTTAGTGACATCTTATTATGCAATTAATATTACAGGGAACCTAGCAGGTCGTCCAAATTAATCTGATTAATGTTAGAATAATTCTTTAGGTCTTTGATTAGCAAAAATAACATGTAGGGTGATAAAAACAATAAAGCAGGACAATCATAATAATATGCATATAATGATCAGGCAGGCATATAATAATATATGAAAAGAAATAAAAAGAAGGAAAAAAGGTTTAGAATATACAGTAGAGCGATTTTATATTAAAGATCTACATTAGGAAAGAAAACTGTTAGTAACTTCAATATAAAAATAATTTATTTAAGGACCCTCGGGATTATATCGTGGCTTGGGTCTGACAGATTGACAACCTTCGGGACGAGCAGTCGTGAAGCCTGAAAATCTGAACGTCTGAAAGTATGTAGATTGAATGTATTTGTGTTTGAAAGTATAAGTTTTTGTAGGGAAGTTTTGTAGTTTGTAGAGAGGAAATCGCAATATGTTCGTCGAGTTCGAAGTGTGTTAATGTGTAAAATCCGTTTTTCAATCTGTGCGGAAATCAGCCTATTTATAGGGAAAACGGCACTGCGCCTCACACGCCTACTGCGTCCGGCGCAGCTGATGTGGCAAGCGTATGACGCGACATGACCAATAAAAAGTGTACATGTGGTACGCGCTTTGAGAAAAGAAAAAAAAGAAAATCCGCGTCTCAAGCAGAGAGTCACGTCTGACGCAGGACTCTAAATGAGTCAGAAATCCACGTGTCAAATGCAGATTAGTGCACCTGAAACGTGGACAGAGCTGTGCCTGACGCACAGACGTGCGACAGGTGCAAGGCCCTGCGCCAGGCGCAGGTTAGCCTGACTCCTGCCGTGCCTTTGCCAGCTTTATTTAGAACGCGTTTAAAAAGATTTCTTTTATCCTTTAATTACGGAAATCTGATTTTACGAGATATAATCTGATTCTTGACTTAAAATAAATATCTTTTGAAAATATTTATTTATTAAAATGAATCAATTAATTATCAATTAATTGGGCTTTTCAAAGAATTGGGCTCAAATACAATTAATTATCATGAATACTTAATCAGGCTTTAAAATAGGACTTTAACACTTTTCGAAATGGTTTTGAATGGCTCTTCGGACTGCTCAGCCCTTGGATCGGACCAATTAAGACCACGGTATGTTTCATCATCGGATTCCTTAAATGGGGAGATACGATTATGCGTCTACAGAAGCCCCCACTTTGAATGTGGTTCAGGAAACCGAAAATCAAAGTATACGGTGTCGGGACGGAGAGCGATTCTAAACGCTTGGCAGTTAAGAACTGATCTATAACCGCCGGTCTCTGCAAAACAAAGTTAGTATGCAGGACATTAACTACAAGCAATTTGATTACCTGCAGGGAAAGACGTTAGCAGATCGGTGCAAACAACTCACATAAGCACATAATGATGCAATAATGCAAACTTAGACTCTCTAAGGATGCATGAGACGTTATGCAAGGATATAGGTTATGTAAAGCTAATGGATGACACGTCATGCAAGGTCAGGGTTATGCAAGACTAGAATTTATAAAATGCAATGCAAGGTCGTGGTTTTGCAAGGCTGCGATGCAAGGTCAGGATTTTGCAAGGCTAGAAGATGTGAAATGCAAATGTAAGGTCAGGATTTTGCAAGGCTAGGAGAGGTGTAGAAAGATAGAATGATCAGAAGTAGATAGAATGATTTTCGAAAATTGCTTCTAGTAAATTATCGGGGTCCGTAAACGAGGTCCACGGATTACAATTCTTCGGGAGTTTGATTTGAATCGGAGGAATCACCACACGTAGGAAGCCCCCACTTTGGGTGAGCTTGCCTTGAATTAGGCATTATGAGCCTTGATTAAGATGTACTTGATCTGATATTGGAATGTAGTTGATCTGTCTTGAACGTTGCAAGTTGTCGCTGGGGATTGTACTGGGGATTCTTCTATGGGAAGATGATTAGGCAAAGTCAAATATTGCCATAAACCATGGAATTGTCGGAGAGTCCTTCAGGGACAAGGAGTGCTTTGGATTGAAAAATAAAAGGTTGAAATTTGTGACTTAAATGAATGTAGGTGGGAAAAGGCTTTAACGATGTTAGGTGCAGCCTCGAGTCTATGTCGGGATCTAAAAAGAGTATGCTCCTAAATTCTAGAAAGTCAAATCATTAAACCATGACTAATTTTATTTTATTGAAGCGGTCGGACCTCGAGATGAGGATTTCTATGTATCCTTGCGGAATCAGACCATTCGTAGTTCTGGATCTGATATCTTTTTTTTTTTGTCATTTTTTTTTGTGCCCTAATTTTTGCCTAGGCCGCCCTTTCGGGTTTTCAACCTAGCGGGCTTGGACGTACCTTGAAAAAGGAGTTATAGAAGGGTTGATGGAAGGTTGAAAGGTGAAAGATTTAAGGCTTGAGGTTTTGATGAAGGTTTAATTGGTTAGAGGAATGAAGAGTCATGGATTTGGATTAAAGGTTTTGGGTTTTGATGGATTGAAGGATTTGAATGAGGGGTAGAACTTGTGTGCAAGACCCCTAGCTTGACTTTTATTTCTTTGCCTTTGGCTCTTTCTTTTTTGTACTTTTGTGCGTTTTGCTTTTGCTTTTGCTTTTTTCACACTTCGAATTTTTTATTCTCTTTTTTGTTGTTTTTGCCTGGCATTGATACTTTTTGTAATGTAGTGAGGCTTGCACACGAGTTTGGTTTAAGGTATTGGAAGGCTTGAAGGATATTTGTGGAGCTTTGATGTTGAAGGGATTGTTTGGTTTATTGATATGATGGTTTAAGAATGATGGCTTATGAAATGTAATGGAAGGGAGAGGGGAATAACTCCTGATCTAAAGTATGTCCTCTTTTTTTATTTCTCTTTATTTTTTATTTCAGATCTCTTTTTGTTATGATTAGTCAAGTTCATTATGTGATTTGAGTTTCATCATTGAATTAGAAGCATAAAATAAAATGATGGAAGGCCAATGAAGATGAAAAATAAAAAATGAGAATTAAAATGGAAAGGCTATAATAAATGAAGTCCTATACTGACATAGACGCGATGGGAAAGGAGAGAAATGGCTTAGGGTAAGGACTCTCTGACTCATCCTAGAAAACCAGAAACAAAAGATTAAGCCTGTTGAATTGTTGATGCACTGCGCAAGGGGTTGTTGGTGATGTTGATTCCCGTTGTAGCAAGTATTAGTAGTCTGCTGTCATCGACCATGTTTCGCAGTGCATTTGAGGGATCCAACACTAGGTGTAAGATGTTCATTTTCATGTTGGAATTTGCAATAGAAATATAGGTTGCACCTTTTGAATTTTCTTTTAAGTTCAGGGTTTAGAGTTGACCCTATGAAAGTGATCGCGCCTCTAATGTGAAGGCGGTAAACCCTATGGAATTGATCGCGCCTCTATTGTGAAGGCAATTAAAAGTAATATTCATGACTCTAAATGAAGTCAGGGTGGTAATAGTGCGATTGATGACCTTTAGAGTAGGCTCAACTGTTTGTTTCTCCATTAGGCGCTCCTAAGTTGTAATCTCTCGACCGGTCATAAACATAATCGAGTGGACCTCGCTTGTACGTTTTAAGATAAGATTTTCGAAATAAGAATTGGAGATGAGAAATGAAGACGAGAAATGAGAAACGAAAGTGGAAATGAAAATGGGAAATGATTTTGCAATGGAAATGGAAATGGAAATGGTTATGGCTTGGACTAGTGTAAACTTGACCATGATGGAGACATGGGCCTAACTATATGTAAATGCAGACATGGACTGGATTGGTCTATGCAAACAGACTGAAAGATTGCTTATGCTAGTTTCGCTAGACTTAGGGGATGAACTTTTATAGTCCGTAGATTGACTAGGGTTTACATATAATGCAAACTAGATCTAGGGAAATTTTATAGTCCTAAGACTGAACTCATGTTATGCAAACTAGATGTAGGAAAATTTATAGTCCTAAGACTGACTTTTATAGTCCGAAGACTGACTAGGGTTTACATATAATGCAAACTAGACCAAGGGAAATTTTATAGTCCTAAGACTGAACATATACAATGCAAACTAGATGTAGGAAAATTTATAGTCCTAAGACTGACTTTTATAGTCCGTAGACTGACTAAGGTTTAGATATAATGCAAACTAGACCTAGGAAAATTTTATAGTCCTAAGACTTAACTCATATAATACAAACTAGATGTAGGAAAATTTATAGTCCTAAGGATTTATATAATGTAGACTAGATGTAGGGAAATTTTATAGTCCTAAGACTGGGATTTTATAGTCCGTAGACTGACTTTATAGTCCTAAGACTGAGCTTTTATAGTCCGTAGAATGACTTTATAGTCCTAAGACTGAGCTTTTATAGTCCGTAGACTGACTTTTATAGTCCTAAGACTGGGCTTTTATAGTCCATAGACTGAATTTATAGTCCTAAGACTGAGCTTTTATAGTCCGTAGACTGACTTTATCGTCCGAAGACTGACTAGGGTTTGCATATAATAGAAACTAGACCTAGGGAATGAATTGGGCCTAAATGGACCTAAGAATTGGATCGGACTAGACTTAGACTTAGATTGGAATTGATTAAGGATAGATTTGGACTAGACTTCACATAAAGATGCAGATGGGCCTAGATTTTGAAATGAACTAGACTTATATAGGCCTAAGATCGACTCTAATGCTAGTGAATGTATGGATTCAATTTAGACGGGCCTAGGATGAATGCAAAATGGACTCTAATGCATATGGCCCTAGAATGTATGCAAGGAATTGAGTCGATTGGATTGAATTCGATTGAAGGTGTTTGGAATGGGCTTAGAATTTTCGAAATTGATTTTTAAAAGGAACCCCTTGTTTTATCTTTTGTTAGGAAAAGATGATGGATTGATTTGAAAGATATATTCTTTGAAATGTCGTGATATGATGATAATTAGTACTCCCTCTGTCCCAGAATACTCTTTACACTTTCCTCTTTCATCTGTCCCAGAATACTCTTTACACTTCTATTTTTGGATATGACCCACTATTATTTTAATCCTTCTCCCTTTTAACTATTGGCCCACATTCTCTCTCTTCCAAATAAAATAATACCACTCCTACTACCAACCAACTCTAACCATGGCCCACATTCTCTCTCCTTAAAATAAAATAATACTACTTTTACTAGCTACTAACTCCTATCACATCTACTTTTCAATAAAATAACAATTGATAACCAAACAACAACTTATCATCTAAAACTACGTGCCTTGATAAGTGTCAAGAGTATTCTGGGACGGAGGGAGTACATGTTTTTGAAAAAGAGTAGAATAGAAGGAGGTGTAGGATTGATTTTGAAAAATGTAATTTTTGAGATTGATTGAATATGGTAGGATACAATTGATAGGAAAGATTAGTTGAACAGCAGGGAGAAAATGGGAAGAGGTAGACATGCATGACAACTCTAACTCTACAATGACTCTTTAGATGCATTTTTTTTAGGACAGACTTGACCTTGCATGAAAAAACTGATTTTCGAATGTTTAATTAGGTGAGACTCCTAGAATGACTAAATTACGCGAATGCAGACAGACAGACGCACATAGGACTGAACGTAGGATTGACAATTACGACGGCTAAATCAAGGAAAACCATGCGATGCACAGACAGCGTGCCGCGCAGCACTGCTGCGCGCGGCGCACAGTTGTGTGTCTGGCGCGGGAGTGGTGCGACTGGCGCAACATAATGCGCTTGACGCACTACTCCCCGACACGTTTTTCGGGGATTTAGGCGACGAATTGGCCGATTGACGAATTTTTTCTTGTTTGTTAGAAGCGATCTTATAGGCACGACGCATAGTAATGACAAATTGACAAAATAATAGCAGGCAAGAATTGCAATCACAGGCAAATGTCATATCACATGGATGCAAAAAGTTCCAACCTAAAGTCCAGTTCAATGTTTGAAACTATTGGTCAGGTTTAGGTTCAGTCCGAAAAGGGTCCATGACTAAGAGATTGATCCCACGCTTCGTACTCCTACTTAAAGAGGTGGCCACGTGTAAGACGCACTCCAGTCTCAAGTCAGGAACAAGAGAACAATGCCATGGTTGGGTAGGTTTGCTTATGACTAAGATCCAACACTATCGCTCAGGAAGCGTTTTGGAAGGACAAAGCGCAAACCCCCCGGGGGTGACCTCACACATAGAACATGTGCTAATGAGGCTAGGTAGATTGTCCTTATGGTGGCTGAACAGTAGCCATGCATATGCAAAACTGTATATTATTCAAAGGCATAAAAATAAGAATGAACCGCATTTTTCAAGTTTCACCCACTCATTTAAAAAATTTAATTTTTTTAAATCCTCCCCAGTGGAGTCGCCAAATTGTAGGCGTGTTTTTATTTTGCCTACGCGGTGTGAGCGAGTATTAGATTTGACTATCCCACTGTAAAGTTTTTATTGAAAAATGTATTGAAAGAAGTCGCCAACAATTCTTTAAAGGAAGAATCATAAACCTGAAGATGAAAAGTTGGTGAACTTTAGTAGGAACATTATTATTCTGGATGAGTCACGTTTTTTTCGTTCTCTCTCTCAGCGCATGATAAGGCGATTTCGTCCTATCCTACGCTGACGCCATGGCTAGAGGACGTGGAGCGAAGAAGAGTGCTCAGAAGGGTAAGGGGAAAGTGAAAGGTCCATCGGCATCACCGGTAAGAAAGACGAAGGCCGTTGATGAAATAACTGGTGTATCGGAATTGAACATCCCGAGTCCAATTCCGAAGAAAGGAAACCTAGATGAAATTCGATTGGAGGAGATAACAATTGTAATTCCACCAGCAACTTTGGAAGATCCAATACAGCAGTCTAGGGAGAAAGCGACGTTGTCGAAGTGGCTGGAGATCCTCAATAGTGCGTCGAAACAGGGCAGTGAACCCAGAAGAATATCGTGGGCTGAGAAAGTGGATGCAGAAGTTGAGCAATTGGGTAATGTGAGTAATCAGGTGAGTTCTAAGGTGAATACTCAAACCCCTTCTGTTATGATTGAATCGGAGGATATTCAAGATGAAATTGAGTATTGGTCATCTGCAGTTGTGTGTTATGTTTTGGGAGCTAACCCCCTTCTCACAGTAATGGAGGGTTATTTTAAGCGGATTTGGGGGAAATTAGGGATTGAGAAAATAGCTTTGATTGGGAAGGGTGTTTTTATAGTCAGGTTTGCAACTGTGGAGACTTGCTTGAAGGTGGTAACTGATGGATTCCATTTCTTTGATCAGAAACCTCTAATTGTGAAAATGTGGGATCCTGATATGAATCTAGATAAAACTGAATTGAAGAATGTGCCTATATGGATAAGACTCCCTGGACTTCATTTAAAGTACTGGGGGGGGAAAGAGTTTATACAAGATTGCTGGGATGGTTGGTGCAGCTATCCAAATGGACCAGGCAATAAGGTCCAAGGATAAACTATCATTTGCACGAGTAATGGTGGAGGTGGGTATTCAACAAACATTGCCAGATTGTGTGTCATTTGTGAATGAGCATGGTGTAGTAGTAGTGCAAAGAATTGAATATGAATGGAAACCGATCCTATGTGGGAAGTGCTCTAGTTATGGGCATGATGCTGAGGCTTGTAGGAAGCCAAATGGTAGGAAGGTGTGAATGCAGAAAAAGAGGGTTGTTCAGAATGAGGAGGGGTTCACTATGGTGGGGACATCAAAGGAAAGAACAGGAGTTGATGCTCCGATAATACCTGTTCATAATTCCTTCCTTGCACTTCAGAGTACCAATGAAGAAGATGGCAATGTGGGTGCTCCAAGTATAGTAGCAGAAGTTGCTGGTACAGGGGAGCCAATTCAGATGAATGGTGATCAAATTGGTGAAAAGGGGCAGGGGGTGACTTCCCCTTTACCTAATGGATAATATTTTGACTTGGAATGTGAGAGGCCTAAACTCTAGAGCAAAACAGAATGAGGTGATATCTCTTCTTAATTCTCATAATGTTAAGTTGTTTAGCCTCTTAGAAACTAGGGTGAAAAGCCCTAATCTAGGTAATGTCTACTTAAATCTGTGTCCAGGGTGGTGTTTTACTCATAATAATAGTTGTCATGAGAATGGGAGGATTATCATGGGTTGGTGTCCTGATACTTTTACTGTTGATATTGTTATTGTGACAAGCCAGTTCATTCATTGTAGTATAACCCCTAGATATGGTGAGGGTTTTTTATGTACCTTTGTTTATGGTTTTAATGACCAACAAAGTAGAATGGAGTTGTGGAATGGTTTAAAATGTATTGCAAATGGGGGTGTAAAGCCTTGGGTGTTAATGGGTGATTTTAATGCTCTGAGTAGGTTGGATGATAGGATTGGTGCTACAGTTAGATACTCTGAAATTGCTGACATGATTGAATGTTTAGATGTCTGTCATCTTGCTGATGTTAAAGCTTCTGGGAGATACTTTACCTGGAACAATAAACAGGAGGGGGAGAGGAGAGTTTTTTCTAGGATTGATAGGGTTTTGGCAAACTCAGCATGGAATGATAGATTTTGTTTGGCTGAGGTTGCTTTTCTACCTGAAGGCAATTATGATCATACCCCTGCTCTTCTTTGTGTCTACCCTGAAATTGGGCAGAAAAAACCCTTTAGATTCCATAATATGTGGTGCAATAACACCTCTCTGGTGGCTACTGTCAGAAATGCTTGGAATAAGCAGGTTGTTGGATGTCCTATGTATAGGATATGTGAGAAACTGAAGTTAGTGAAGCAAGCTCTGAAAGTTCTGAATAGAGATGGTTTTGGTGATGTTAAGGCCGCTGTTGTGCAAGCAAAGCACGAGCTTACTGATATTCAACACAAGATGCACAAAAACCCTGATGATGAGAATTTGGCAACTAGAGAAATAGAAGCTCAGACTAGATTTAAAAATGCCCTACAGAACCAGAATTCTCTTTTACAGCAAAAATCTAAGCTATCATGGCTTAGATGTGGTGATGAAAATACTCAAATATTTTATCAAGCTCTCAAAATCAGGAGGTACCAGAATAAAATACATGCTATCCACAGTGCTGATGGACAGTGGGTTAATGAGAAAGATAAAGTTCAGCAGGCATTCATTGAGTATTATCAGGGCTTGTTTGCTTGTAAGGAACAGAAGAAGGTAGCTATTCAGGCAATTATAAATAAGGGAAAGAGGTTGAATGAAGAACATCTGCAGATTTTGAATAGTGAGTTCACTAGGGAGGATGTGAGGAGGATCATGTTTAGTATTCCTGATGGGAAAGCTCCTGGAGCTAATGGGTTTAATAGTAAGTTTTACAAACATTGCTGGGAGGTGGTTGGTGATGATGTTACTGATGCAATTCTGGATTTCTTTAGGACTGGGAAGCTTCTGAAAGTGATTAATGTTACTACCTTAACCCTGGTGCCAAAGGTTAAGTGCCCGGAAAGTGTTATGGACTTCAGGCCGTTAGCTTGCTGCTCTGTCTTATATAAATGTATCACTAAACTTCTTAGTGAGAGATTGAACAAAATCCTTCCTGAGGTGATCTCCCCCAGTCAAGGTGCTTTTGTTGCAGGTAGGAGCATTCTTAACAATATGATGATTTGTCAAGACCTTGTGAAAATGTATAAGAGGAAGAATACCAGAGCTTGTTGCTTGATGAAGTTGGACCTCAGGAAAGCATATGACACTGTGAACTGGGATTTTGTGCAGCAAATGCTAGAGGGGATTGGTTTTCCCAATTCTTTTGTGGCTTTGATCATGGTGTGCATGCGGACCCCAAGGTTTTCAATTATGCTAAATGGTGTTCCCTGTGGTTTTTTTGGCGGTTACAGAGGATTGCGACAAGGGGACCCAATGTCCCCTTTATTATTTGCACTATGCATGGATTATCTTGACAGGATTCTTTGCTTTGTTAGTGAGCAAGAAGGTTTCAAATTTCATGCAAGGTGTAAGGAGCTAAAGCTTGTGCACTTATGTTTTGCAGATGACCTACTGTTGTTTTGTAATGGGGATTTTAGGTCGATCTACACTATGTTACAAGGTATGCATATGTTTTCTCATGCCTCTGGTTTAGAGGTGAACAAGAATAAATCTGAGGTTTATTTTGCTGGCATGAATGACCAAGAGATAAAGAGAGTTACTGATGTGAGTGGATTCACTAAAGGGGTTTTGCCTTTCAAGTACTTGGGTGTTCCCATTTCCACAATGAAGTTAAAAGCAAATGATTGTCACGCTCTTATTGAAAGAATGGTGCATAAAATCAAAGTTTGGAGCTCGAGAAATCTCTCTTTTGCTGCTAGATGCCAACTTGTCAACAGTGTCTTAATAAGCATTCATGTCTACTGGGGACAGATTTTTGTTCTGCCCAAAGCTGTAATCCATGAAGTTAATGCTGTGTGTAGATGTTTCTTATGGTCTGGTACCCACAATGACAGCAAAGCTGGGGCCATTGCTTGGCAGGAGGTATGCAAAAACAAGAAGTCAGGTGGTCTAGGTTTCAGAGACCTTGAAACCTGGAATATAGCTGCAATTAACAAGCTGGCATGGCATATTGCTCAGGAAAAGGAGAACCTGTGGGTCAAATGGGTGAATTGTATTTATATCAAGGGTGAAGATTGGAGTTCTTATGAGGCCTCTAGCACTGCTAGCTGGGCATGGAAGTTTGTATGTAAAGCTAAAAATGATGCTAGTCTCATACTTGGTGACCAGTGGCTGCAAAATGACAATTTTAGTATCAAGAAGCAGTATAGCAGCCTCAGTGCAGAGAGAAATCATGCTCAGGTGCAATGGTGCAGGTATGTTTGGAATAGATATTCCATACCTAAGCACAAATTCATCTTTTGGCTAGCAATCCAGAGAAGATTGAAGACTAAAGATAGATTCCTTCAGTTCGGTGTGTGCACTGATAACACTTGTGCTATCTGTCAACTACATGTTGAGGACATTGATCATCTTTTCTTTGGATGTACTTTTAGCAGCAGGTGCATTCAAATGGTCTTGGAATGGCTGGGAATAAGATGGTGTGGTAGGAATCTGCATCAACTATGCAGGTGGATGGAAAATAGATACAGAGGGTCGAAGTTCAAGAGACAAGTTGGTTTTGCTGCCATAGCTAATACTGTTTATATGGTTTGGAGAAATAGGAATCTAGCCTACTGGGAGAATACTGTTAATACTATAGAGCACACAATTAAAGAAATTAAATATACTGTTAAGAATAGGATTTTACAGATTGTTAGTGAGAAGGTTAGGAGTAGTGAGAAAAGATGGCTTGAGGATTTGTAATCTCTGGGTTTTGTCCAGTGTGTGTAGGCGCTAGCTGTTGCTAGTTGCCTTTAGGTGTATTGTTTTTGGGTTTAATGTCATCTTAATTACCAAAAAAAAAAAAAAAAAAAAGAATCATAAACCTAATTGAATATGGGAAAACCGTAGGGACAATTTATCCAATGTAGATTTCCCCATCCTGACTCCATATATGGTCAAAATGAACCAAAGATTGAGTTCGGGGGTGAGGGTACGAATATAGTCATAATGAACCACATTCGCCCAAAGTTGGCCTCTACTAAATATCGATTCAATACAGATTTTATGCTAAAGAATAATCAAATAATATTTTAAGCACCCTAAAAATATTTAGTTTAAATTGGTTCAGGAAACACATAAAAAGACTAATTTTTAGTGACATGTTATTATGCAATCAATATTACAGGGAACCTAGCAGGTCGTCCAAATTAATCTGATTAATGTTGGAACAATTCTTTAGGTCTTTGATTAGCAAAAATAACATGTGGGGTGATAAAAGTAATTAAGCAGGACAATCATAATAATATGCATATAATGATCAGGCAGGCATATAATAATATATGAAAAGAAATAAAAAGAAGGAAAAACGGTTTAGAATATACAGTAGAGCGATTTTATATTAAAGATCTACAATAGGAAAGAAAACTGTTAGTAACTTCAATATAAAAAAATTTATTTAATGACCCTCAAGATTATATCGTTGCTTGGGTCTGAGAGATTGACAACCTTCGGGGCGAGCAATCGTGAAGCCTGAAAATCTGAATGTCTAAAAGTATGTAGATTGAATGTATTTGTGTTTGAAAGTATGAGTTTTTGTAGGGAAGTTTTGTAGTTTGTAGAGAGAAAATCGCAATATGTTCGTCGAGTTCGAAATGTGTTAATGTGTAAAATCCGTTTTTCAATATGTGCGGAAATCAGCCTATTTATAGGAAAAACGGCACTGCGCCTCACGCGCCTACTGCGTCAGGCGCAACTGACGTGGCAAGCGTATGACGCGACATGACCAATAAAAAGTGTACACGTGGTACGCGCTTTGAAAAAAGATAAAAAAGAAAATCCGCGTCTCTAGCAGAGAGTCGCGTCTGACGCAGGACTCTGAATGAGTCAGAAATCCACGTGTCAAATGCAGATTAGTGCACCTGACACGTGGACAGAGCTGCCTGACGCACAGACGTGCGCCAGGCGCAGGTTGGAGCGCTAGACGCACCAGCCTGGCTCATGCCATGCCTTTGCCAGCTTTATTTAGAACGCGTTTAAAAAGATTTCTTTTATCCTTTAATTACGGAAATCTGATTTTACGGGATAAAATCCGATCTTGACTTAAAATAAATATATTTTGAAAATATTTATTTATTAAAATGAATCAATTAATTATCAATTAATTGGGCTTTTCAAAGAATTGGGCTCAAATACAATTAATTATCATGAATAATTTTTCGGGCTTTAAAATAGGACTTTAACACTTTTCGAAATGGTTTTGAATGGCTCTTCGGACTGCTCAGCCCTTGGATCGGACCAATTAAGACCACAATATGTTTCATCATCGGATCCTTAAATGGGGAGACACGATTATGCGTCTACAGTTTCCAAAAGCCTCGTAGCAAATTCAGTTAGCTACGGAAAACATGATTCCGTTGCAAAACTTGCGACGGAAGTAAATCCTTAGTTGAAGTTTTCGTAGCAACTGTTGCTACCTTTCAGATTATTCGTAGCAAAGTGTGCTACGGTTTTTCATTTTCTCCATAGCAAATTTTGCTATGGATTTAAAATCCAAAGCAAAATTTTGCTAGTGAAAACTTTGGGAATGATAGTTTTTTGCTACAACTACGTAATTTCCGTAGCAAATATGGCTACGGATTTCAAGAAATATGTAGCAAAATTTGCATTAGGAAATTCATTCCTCTAGCAAGCTGGTAGGGATCCTGTTGTTATGCTCTTATAATATACTTATTCAATTTTCAGCACAAGTACAAATATAAAATTACAAAACACCTTTGAATGAAGACATAATGGTAATATCTTACAGAATATATGTTTAGCATACTTACAAAATAATCAATCTCCTCACAAAGGAGTTTGGGGAACCAGGAGTAAGTTTCACCCCTTACAAAAACCAACACCCTAGTAATGACATAACCCCAACCTACTTCCATAAGCGTTTCACAAAAACCAACCTCCAACCAAAATGAGTGTGGATAATGTCATGTTTACCACCCTTTCAATTAGTTACAAAAAAAATTCCTAATATATGCTACCGATAAATAACTAGAACATCCAAACTAAAGTGGCTAACAAATGAAATCATTTGGAGCCGATGAAGAGGGAGGGGGTGGAGGTGGAGGTGGAGTTATACCAAAAGTAGGACTACAACCCGTCAAACGTTGACTAAGATATTGAATATATGTTGCTGAAGAAACTTCATTTGTTCTATAGTTGAATCAAGCATTCCTTTTTGTTGCAGATTTTCCGAAGTTAGTTGAACAATACGGCTTTCTAGATTGAGCACATGTTGTGATGGAGCCTTTGGATCGAGCTATCTTGCTTATGGCATGTCTTTCAAACTATGATTCAGCAGCGTTACCAATACCGTAGACCCTTCCTTTTACATCAAACCCACCAGCAACTTCTAAATACACCTCTTCATCAGTTTTAGGCTTATCACTTTCCTTGTTGACAACTTCCTCTTTATGCAAAGAATCCTAAATTTTTATATATGCATAAGCTTCAGTGAAATATAGCTAGGAAAAAGAGAGTGACAGACATAACAAGAGCAGCAATATATTCATTTTCATTAAATAATTACAACGAAATTATTGTATCTGCATTCACTCCCCATAAGTTCAGTTACAATTTCCAAGCACTGTCATTTGAAATATATTTTTAGCACTTATTTGTTTCCAATAAAAACTAACTTACAGATATAGTAATGACAATATACTAACATAGATGATTAAAATTCACATTCAACAGTCTTAGCGAACGAGAAAATAAAGTTTACCCAAAAAGATGCTGCTCGACCATCAACAAAATCACCATTTTTTTTATGGTGAGCTCTCTTGAAAACTTCTGATGGTTTTGGCTTTCGACCCCCAAGCTCAATAGTCTTTAAGATTTTCAGTATCATGAGCATAAGATGTCATAAAATGCAAGTAACAAATAATTAGAGGAGAAAAGCTTGAAAATTTAATTTAGTAAGAACTTGCCATTTTTTCCTTCAGTTCTTCTGCCGATACACATCCTTGACAATGAAGTGACAAACCTTTGGCACTAATTTCCTTGTTTGTTGAACATCTGATTTCTTTTTAAACTCAGGACTACTTCTAATTTGTTTCAGTCCAACTTTCAAGCTTGCAGGGTACCATTTCGGCGCATAGTCATCTTTGTTGGCTAGTTTTGACGTCACATCTGTAAGACGTCTTTTCAATTTTGACTCCCATCCTTTCTTAACAAGCTTAGCAACAGATTGGTCCCGTGAAAACTCCTTCTTTATATGTGAACATGCAAGCAAGAAAAGTGATAAAATGCTTAGAATTAAGCTCCATGCCAACATAAACATTAAATGTAATCAAAGATAAAGGTCATACATCAAGGGAAAAATAATTCACATTTGATTTCAAATGGCAGAAAACATACCCCAAAAGCATACCACCACCTACGTCTAACCTCATCGGGCACCATGGACCAGTTGTTGCAAGGTTGATCAAAATACTGCTTGAAGGAGGTTTTCGTGACTTTCTTCACCACCTCATGTTTCGTGAACCTGGAACAATGAACCCATATAATACTTTCAACTTTATGCAACGAAGCTAACTTATATCAATCATTTTAAAATCATGTATACTCACCAGAATCCTCCTCCAGGATGCAAAACAAAATTGGCCTTTGTAGGGTTACCACATTCATCACTTATAACCAAAGGCTGATCAAGATTATCATAAGCAGCATGGTTATCAGTATTACCATTAGCAACATGATTATTAGTATTACCATTATTAACATAATTGTTAGTATCACCATTACCATAAGATGGAGGTGTACTAAGAGAATTGTAAGTGGCTGAAGTTTCCGATGTACCATCCAAAAGTGGTGATGGCGTAGGAAAAGGTGTAGCTTTAGCATGAGTAACAAAAGTTTGAGATGGTTGTTCAAAGTTTTCAGTATTTAACATATAATTACGGTCATTACAATTCTCTATATCAGCCGCGTGATTCTGCTGTGGTTGGAAGAGGGGTTTGCGACTGATAATTCCACCTCTCCCATTAAGTCCACCTCTACACTGATATGTCATCTGCATAGTAGAGAAGTAAAACATCATTAGCATATAAATATAGACTCAAAGACATATATCTAACTTCTCCACCATCATGGAAAAGTAGAATATTGACTTCTATGTACAAGATTCATTTCCAGCATATGAAATTAATAAAGAAACTTTCATGAATATATGAATGATTACAGAACAATTATAAAGTTCAACCCTGCACGGAAATAGTTTGCACCATATAATAATTGACCTTGTGCATAGCATAGTATTATCAATTAAGTTCCATTAAACAACATAATTACATTGTAATTAAAGTGGCGAAAGATTAAAAAAATTACAGATCAACAACATGAGTAAAATAACATCATAAGTCATCATATGACTCATCTAATTAAGTCATCATCTGAGCTACCATCATCATCATCTTCTACTACTATGTCTTCCTCCAGATTTTCACCCATGTCAGAATTGGAATCTCCATCAGCTTCATAAAGATTTACATCAACTAGGTCATATCCATAATCTTGCTCATGCTCCAAGTCTCCTCCATTTGCTGTTGACAAATCAGTTGGGTCAGATAGTGATGGAGGGTTTTTAATAGAGTCCTCTTGAAATGCCACTTGGTCAGTGGGAGCATCAGTGGTTCCTTTGGCCCTAACATTAACAATAGCCCCCCAGTGACCTCTTTCACTAGTTGTATGAGGATAAGGAAGAAAACATACTTGTTCGACTTGGTAAGCCAGTACAAACGGGTCATAGATTGGGTATCTCTTAGTATAATTTATCTCAACAAGTTTGTACTTCTCATGCATTCTAGTACCTTGTCGTGGATCAAACCAATCACATTTAAACAAAATTGCAGTATAACATCCTCTTGTCCCGACATAACTCAACTCAATCACTTCTTGAAGGATACCATAATAATCATTACCTTCATCACTTCTTATACAAACCCCATAATTCATGGTTGACTTGTTCTTACCATAGTCATATGTGTGAAAGTTATAGTCATTAATTTCATACTTCTTGAACTTTTGAACTTCTCTTGATGGACCAAGTGCTAAAGAACACTTAATGTCATCATTAATGCCCAATCACAAAACCTACATCAATTTAATTTTATCAAAATATAGAAGAACAAATTTTTGTTTAAAGTACTCAATGTGACTATTATACTTAAGTAACTTACATATTCTTTTAGCCATCACTAGTGGAAAAAAAGTCCATCCGATGCGGTCAAAATCGGGCTTACTGATCTGGTTTTGGTCCGCATCAGATGGGCTCGCAGCAGATCCAAGATATTTACTGATCCGGTCCAAAACCGGATCACTAAAAGCCGGATCAGTTAACTAGATTATCTGATCCGGTTTTCAGTGAAAACTGGATCAGATAACCCCCCTAAAAACCAAAAAAAAAAAAAAAATTGTTTTATTTTTTCATTATTAATCAATACAAAATCAATATTATATATAAAAACTCATTTTATTAAGCATATTATGCCCAATTGAGGCATAAATAATTAAATACATAAAAATATTAACATACACAACTATGACATTATAATTTTATACTTCAATGGCTCCTCCTATTAGATTTAACAGTCATTCACTATCATAGGCTTCTTCAAGCTTGCAATACATGCAGTTATAATCTTGCGGATGGAAAATCGATATGGGAGCAGATGTCATAGCATCTGCAAGGAGAAACAGAAGTTAAAACAGTCGGTCAATTTGACACACACATATCTTTGAGAAGCTTCCTAAAGTAAATTATCTTTATTCTTCCTGATATGAATTTAATAATTTACTAAATGTGTGCATATATCTTGAAAGGTTTATAGAAAAAAGGATTCTTTCAAAGTACACTCTTTTTTTAAAAAAACAAAGGGATGCATTTTTATTGCTTGAAAGTTATCAGCAAAAATTGGAGGAAAAATAATCCAAATATGACTGTTATGAAGGATATTCAGCTCTTCGTCCCTTTTCATTTGCTAAATAAATGCAATTCCGTAGAACAGACAGTACCCTGGTGATCCACTGTAGTTAATTGCAAAGAGAGTGAATTAACATCAAAATCAATGTACAGAAAACCTGAAAAAAGAAAAGAAGCATAACCACAAACTCATAATACACAAGAAAAATGCATCAAACATGCCAAGAGGGAAGGGAACTGAATAAAAATAGATAAAAAAAACATAAAGAACAGGAAAAGCAAAAGAACTAGGCCCAGTTAATCTATTAACAAGAACACAGTGGTGGGGCAGAAGGGGGGGGGTCTACGGGGGGGGCAGCAAGGGGAGGGGGTCCGCAGGGGGACTGTGCAAGGGGGTGGGCAGCAAGGGGGGCCTGCAGGGGGGGGGCAAAGCAAAGGGGGTCTGTAGGGGTCTGGACAAGCAAGGGGGGTCTGCAGGGGGCGCAGGGGGGAGGGCGAAGAAGGGGGAGGGGCACAGCGGGGGAGGGGGGGTCTGGGGAGGGGTAGCGGGGGGGGGACTGTGGGGGGTGTGCAGCAAAAGGGGTCTGCAGGGGTGGGGGCGGCAAGGGGGAGGGGGTCTGCAGGGGGGGGTCGGCAGGGGGGTGGGCAACAAGGGGGGTCCGAAGGGGGTGGGGCAGCAAGGGGGGTCTGCAGGGGTGGGGCAGCAAGGGGGGTGGGGCTCTAATGAAATCTTTCTTAGCTTAGATCATTCTCTCATGAGCAAAAGATTAACATGGTATCCCAGAAATTAAAGGAATAGTATTGAATATTGAAGACGAGTGCTTTAATAACACTGTGAATTATCAACTGATATTCTTTAGCAGTGAAATCATACATGCTTTAATGACACATCACCATAAATTTCAAACCCTACTTCTTACCGGAAGTCTTTGTCATAGAAACACCTCAAAATCTTTCCAGCTATCCAGTCATATTCATTAGTACAACCTTCTGTGCACCTTAAGCAATAAAGCCTGTAAATCTCAGCATGTCTATCAAGTGTATATTTCTTCACAAGTAACTGCACAACCAAAGCTAAAACAATAAGAAAACAAGTCAACATCATCACTAAGGATATGCAAAGAGATAGAATTAAATACTGATTTGTCACGAAGACGCTCTGCAACTAGTTTGGCAGTTTCGACAGGAATAGAGTTAAGATCATAACAAGCAACATCGCACACCACAGCAACAAGTTGCTTCCGCACATTTTCATCATAGTCCAAGAGCCGATCACATAGGGCAGCTATAGAATATTAAAGTGTAAATCAACATAATCTTCTTTAAAATGGTAAACATTTCATAAGCAGAGGCAGGTTTTACCAAATATTTATGCAACATCAGGTCTTGCGGGATTTGAAAGAATACATCTTTTTACATAGTCCAGGGCAGACATCCGAACCTCAACTTCTCTATCGGTTAACCTCTAAGACGAGCTTCTAACTGGTCATTCTGTTTGTGAAGAAAAGAGTAACAATCATTATACGGAGTAATAGGGAGCATTTTTACAGGATACTTGATCTAATATTGTGGTGGAAAAGGTATGAGAAATGTACCAACAGAGGGGGGGGGGAGAGACAGAGAGAGAAGAGCAAGGGTGGATACACATTCCATAAAGAAAAATTAATAAAAGCACAAGACATGAGCATATATATGCAAAGGCAGTAGTGTCCAAGAAGTATCAACAGCTACCACAGGTAATAAAGGAAGTGCAACAAAGTAAAAATATCCGTCAGAATACAAGCCATGATTTTGCAATTACCAGTAGCTCTCCAGTCAAATAAGGAACAACTCCCAACAGAATTTGAGGTGAACAGCGGTATAAGTTGTAAATAATTTCATGGTTGTCAATCTAAAAATAGTCTCTTTAGTAATCAATCGGTTGAAACTTCATAATAAGCAGCACATTCTCTTAGATGTTTGACGAGGGAATGTCTAAGAAGATAAGGCAAAACCTCTGACCCTTCACGGAAACAAGAAAGCAAAATGCAAATGCAGAATGGTGAGAACTGAGAAGAGTTCCTCCTTCCAAGATCAAAAACAAATTAAGAACTGACAGAAAAAATAAGGGTAATTATATTTTCCATAGAGCATGCACCTTAAAGAAAAAGAAAACCTCATCTACTCTCCCAACCTATAAGACCAATATCAACAAGAAAACAGAAGCACATTATGTCTACTCAGAAGCACTAAACCTCTACAAACTTGAATAACTACAAAAAAAAGAACTAAATCTAGCACTACAATCTTCTCCACGCAAGCCAACCAAAACAACATCTCTTTTGTACTAATCATCTCCCTGGAAACAAACTATACAATAACTTCGTTCACAAGATAGCATATCACTGAATCACCAACCTAGAGTAAAATACCAAAGGTACTATATCAACGGTGAAATCCACAATCAACAATGAAATCCACACCAGCTTTCATAAAGCGTCATGCCTAATGATTATGGAACAAGAAGAAACAGGTCTCACTATTTTGCTAATATCAACATAAAACAAAACCAAACTAAAATCAACGGAATAAAAGTAACCATCACATGCCATTGTACTCAAAACTACATGGAGAAGAGGGGGAAAATATAAAAGATTAGGGCCATAAAGCATACAACTATTTTAAACACTAAAACAGTTCCTTTTTTCAAACAACTTGTATATTTGAACAAGCACATCTACCTCGTTATAATACTACTATATGCTTCTTAAAAAACCTGTTAACTATGAAAATAACAAGAATCACATGAAAAAAACACAACCATGAAAAAAAGAAAGAACATGAAGATAAAGAGAGCATAATAATCTCACCATTCGAATCGGATCGTTTAGCACGCTTCATCTTCTCAAGCTGAACCTGCATTTCAACAAGCATTTGAATCCTTTGACGATCAACATCAACATCAACATCATCAACATCAACATCAAGCATAGTAGAAAGATCACCACAATGGCCTTTATCTTTTAAAATGAGATAATAGTGCCTAGTTTTTTTTGCATAAATCTACTGTATATGACATATACTTAATTTAGGTATTTTTTTTTTCTGGAAAAAAATCATTTATTTTGTCGAAAATGGGCCAAATATGGCGAAAATTAGAGAAAATAGCGAAAATTAGAAGGAAAATTGGGAAAAATCTGGAAAAATCTGGAAAAATATGTTTCAACATATACTTAATTTACGTATTTTTTTTTTAAAAAAGTAATATTTTTTCACTTAAAATGGGCAAAAATAGTGGAAAAATAGGGAAAAATAGGAGAAAAATGTGGAAAAACGTGGAAAAATCTGGAAAAATATGTTTTGACATATATTTAATTTGTGTAATTTTTTTTAAAAAAAAAGTAATATTTTTCATGAAAAATGGGTAAAAATAGTCAAAAAATAGGGAAAAATAGGGAAAAATAGGGGAACATATTGGATGGGGTATAAAAACATTTTGGGGATCCTCAAGGGTCCCGAGATACAATGTGGGGTGTTTTGGGTCGATTTCAAGTGCCGTAATAGGCCATTACTTTCTTCGAAACCGATTGCGTACTAGAAGATTTTCTTGTTGATTCACTAACCCCCGAGCTTCCTTAGTTGTCGAGGTAGTGTAGATCACTGGGGCTTGCTTTGCCCACGTCATCTATCTATGTTCTTTCTTTTTCTTCTCTTACGAAATGGATAGTTAGAGAGAAAGAGAACTCCCAAGGCGTGATCTATTCTATTAGATGAAAATGAAAAGGTCCTATCTGTACTATTGGATTCACTGTCCTTCTCTCTTCGATGCCATCTTATTCTATGTCATTTGTCCGCCTTTAAAGTATGAAGTGACTTTCCTTAGGTCAATCCCTTTCATGATTTGACCCCGAAGGCTGTAGGGAGGCTATGCACACTTACTATAAGTGGGGGGGGGAAGTACTCCCTTCCAGTCGAGTGTGAACTCCCGCCTTTCTCTAGAGTAGTCTAGTCCTTGTTTTCGCTAACGAATGCGGGCGGCTAGTCAAAGCCGAATCGGGGGAACCACTTTTCTTTTCCTTCGATTGCGGGGACAAATCCCTTAATTCTTTGATCTCGACCGACTAAATCAATCAATAGCGAAAGTGTTTTTCTTTTCGATTGAGCTTCTATTGGCCCTTAGCCTTTGATGAAGATGATCAATGGTTCTGCCGTTATTGCGGGAAGAAAGTAATTTACCAATCCCCAAAGCTACAAGAAACCCGAGACTACAACAACCACTGCCTGAGATAAGACTTTTTTGCGATGCAGCGTGATTCAAATTGCTACGCCTTCCGATCTCGCATTCGACGATCGGGAAAATAACAAACAAGAAAAATTAGATGGGAGATTTTAGTGGGACAATGCGCCTTCGTATGCGGTCGCGGCGAGATAAAGAAAAAAGAGCATTCCCGACTCGCGTCCATGATCCATTCCCCGCATGCGGTTCGGCCCATGCCTCGCAAACTAGTCTACGCCCACGGTCCAACCCGCGCCGCGAGTCCGACTCATGCCATCGCTCCAAAGTTAGAGCTTATCAACGACACTCTGTCCCGCCCCCATGAGAGCACCTACCACGAAAAAAAAGGGGGTAGAAAAATGCTCTATACAAGAAATGAAAGAAGCAGCTATCGCGGGATTTCCGCATCCGGAAGTCCGCACGCACTCCTCCAAAGATCAAATGGAGAAAGACCTTATCCGCTCCTCGTTCCGTGCATAGCTCACTAGTCTCAAGGGGGAAGGGGGATCCATACATATGGTGCCTTTTTAGGAAAGCCTTGGATGATCCTCGGAGTGGTGAAGTGAGATCCAGGTTCAAGCATCGGGCTTTGCAACTTGGGACGACCCTTTCCAAGATTTGCTAAAATCCCTACCCTAAAGGGGGATTTTCAAAGTTGAAGAGAATAAGTCTTATTGAGCAGCTCACCAAAGATCCCCTCCTTCTATGGTCAAGTCTCGCTTAACACCGCCTCGTGACCGGTTAAGGACCATTACGCCCTATATGCTAAGGCTCTCAACTCCCATGGTGAGATAGGGTAAGAATGCTTTATTTGAAATGAAAGCCCGATCCTCATCTCTTGCGTACTCTTGAGTAGGGGTAGCGTAGTTCATTTTGATATCATAGCATCAATGGTTCCCTCCTCTCTTATGCCGAGATAAAGGAGAATTATCACTCAATGAATCCATATCCCGGGTTTTCCCATTTACTTATTTGAAAGCTAAACAAATAGGACAAAAGGATGGCAGAGTCGCACGCCTCCTGTTGTGGATTAAGATCCTTGCCTTGATCTTCTTATTGAGGATCCCTTCATAGAAAGTATGAGAGTTGCTGTGCATACCTAAGTTAACGGGAAGGATATTTCTAGTAGTTATACGATGAAATTCATTCTACCCTCTTTCTTCTATGAGACCATCTTTGGCAATGGGAACTAAGTCATATCTGTGTATTTCACAGGACTAAGGTATATCTTATTAAAGCATATCCTATTAGCTGTTAAACATAACAGCCATTGGGATGGTGACAGGACTGATAGACTTTCTTCCCCTAGGTCTTACTAGAGAAAATCCCTTCTATCTTTCTTTTCTTACTTTCTTTCATTTTTTTTTATTTGCTATCGGAAAAAAGTTCAGGTTTAAGCGAGAGAATGAGTTTTTGTAATCCTGTGATCAAGTCTGTGATAAAGCCTGAGTCTTGAAAGCCGGTTGCTTGCCAGGCCCTTGCCTATGGATAAGTAGTGGAAGACTTTGGCTAAATCATGGCAACCCCAGGTTCAGCCAGTTCTCGTGTAATTATATCTAATTTAATTCCTTCTTTTTGAGAGCCTGTGCTATTCCATTTGAATAGGAGGGAGTTTAATACGACCCAAGAAAGAGGGTGCTTTCCTTTTCCATTGGAGCGAGTGGAAGTGCTAAGTTTAGGGTTGTGTAAGCCCGCCAGTGAGAAAGTTAGCTAGAGATTAGGTATAGAGCCAGTTATTGAGAGTGCTTTTATTACAAGCCAGTTCCCTTCTAGACATTTTGAGTTCTTCGCCCATTTACATTTAGTCATTCTCTTCTCGTTTGGGATCTTTCCTCCAGGCAGTCTTCAGTCTCTCCAGTTTAAGTCCTAGGGTATGCCCCTGTTCCTTTCATTTACTTGCCAGTATCAGCAGTTCCTTAGGAAAGAAGGTCAGCCTTCGGAGTTGCATTGGTAAGCCCTAAGGCAAGATAGATCATAGATAAGAGAAGAGGCACTATCAAAAGTAGGTGTAATAGGCGAAGTAAGAGGCTACGTTAAAGAACTCTATTGAACTAGTGTTTCTTTCCTCTCTTCAGATACCCTTCAAGCCCTTAAGTAGGTTATACTTTTTTTGGTAGGACTGGCTATAGATTGATTTGGTAAGTCTGATGAGAATCTATATCTTTCTCTTTATCTGGGAGAGATTCCTCCACTTTTTTTCTGGGTTTACGTCTATCAAAGTATTTAGAGGGTATATTCATATATTTTTAAGGAGTACCATAATATGGTTGGAAGAAGACTATCACCTTCTGGGCATGGTCCAAGCAAGAAACTTTTTGCATTCTGAAACCCTTTGAAAAGTGCCGCTTCCTTCTTTTCTTTGACTTTTTGAGTTATTCCTAAGGGCAGTCCTAGTCTACTAAGAAAGTTCAATCAGTAAAGCTAGTATCCATAACTCTTTTTGCTTTCGAGCGAATAGGTTCCTTTCATAGGCTAAGCCTTTGAAGGACATTTGGCGATGGAGTCTAAATATAATATAAGTTTTAGTCCTAAGCTAAACTCCCGTCCTTTGTAGTCCAAAGATAATCCCGTAGTAGCTTTCCTTATGTAATAGCCTGTTGTTGGAGTTTCATTCTTTTGAGTAGTGCTAAGCCCTTAGAGTTTCCTTCCTAATAAAAAGGATTAGTAGTAGTAGCCCTCTTTTTTGTGAGGTCCGAAAATCCGATTTTCTTACTCTTACTGACTATTCCCGACTCGGGGAGAGACAAGACAGACATATCTGTTTATGAAGCGGGAGATTCTTTTAGAGGAAAGGCTGAATCGATAGCTATCCGGAAGACAAACTATCGGGAAGCCGTATAAACTAAAGATGGCGGTATTAGAGATGATTATGGTCATAGCCGAAAATCAATCCTATTTGTTACGGAACCCAGGGCTTTGTCCTTAACTTAAGGACCTCAACTCACTACGGGTTGGTAGCGGCCTACCGACCTTATCGAGATTGAGTAGGAGCTACGAGCGTATTGAATCAAAATCGTTACTTGAAAAAGCCCTTCCCTCACAGCCTCCTCGGCCAAAGGAAATACCCGCATTCGGCTCCAAGCGAGAAAACCCAAGCCGGAGAACAAAGAAGAGAAATTTTTCTAAGTCGAATGGAACGAATATGACAAGAAGATCGATCCCGTATGGAGCCATCGTCACGAAGTATGTCAAGAAACCTACCTTTCCGAGGGTTTTGCAGACAAGCGCTTCAGGATCTTAATTACGGATTTTCTGCGCCCCAACAGACTTTGCTTTGTGCAACACCATAGCTGTCTCGTAGGCACCCTTTTCTTCAAGTCCGGAGACTGGAGCTTTGATAGGAAGTGGACAAAGTCTACCTAGGCTCGTTGGAGTGAGCAACTCTCCAGATCTATTTTCAACTGCCATATCAAAACGGTGCGCTTTCTATGCTTATATACATACGATTTCAAAATCCAAAGATTGGTTGGTGAAGGAAACAAGTACTTCCCGCCAGGAGAAGTCGAGTGAACGGCACTCCGGTCAGGAGGGCGGAGCCCCCTAAAGGGTGAAGAGCGAAGCAAATCTCGATTCAAGATTTCCTTGTCCAAATTCGACTATTTCACTGCCAAAAAAAAAATCAAAATTACAGAAATGAAGTTGTTTTCTGAAATTGTTCAAAATACTTAAAAAGTAAAGAGAAATTTACGAGGCTCTTGATCGAGAAGGTCGAGGAGAAGATCCAAAGCTTCGTGAGGATCATCAAATTCATGGCGATTAACGAAAGAAAGCACCTCTTGAAGTGCAGCAGCTTGAAGAGTATAGCGCCGAAGCTTGAACTGCTTGCTCAATTCTTGTCTCGTTATCGCTCCCATTTTCTCTCTCTGCAATTCTACGATGTGTGAATTTTATTCTGGATCTGAGAACTGTGCACCAAAAGCTTTTATGCTAGTTTGGTGGTTTGACTGGTTTCTCTCTCAGATTAGGGTGGATTAAGGTTTAATTAGGTGAGGAGGAGAGAGAAGAGAGATGGGGAGTTGAGAGAGAGGCGTGAAAAATGTGGAGCTGTGCAGCATTAGAGTGGGAGAGGTGATGAGAGTTTAACCCAATAACATTTAAGCTGGGTCGCGTGAGAGAACAAGGTGGATGAGCGAGCTGGACGAGAGATTGGCCCAATAACATTTAAGTTGGGCCACATGAGGACAATATAACCGTTTTTCTGATGCGGTCAAGCAAACCGCATTAGATTTTTAAAAAACCGCAGCGGTTTTATAATCTGATGCGGTTCACAAGAGGACCGCATCAGATTATTCTGCCAACTTTCCCTGCCAATCTTAATGTTGATTTTCGGATGCGGTTTTACAAAAACCGCATCTGTTACTAAGTGACATATAAGATTTTTTCCACTAGTGCATTTAGGAAACTTGTGTTTATATTTGATCCATGCACTCTCTCTGTTCACACCCTGTGTTCTCATCATTTCTTCCTGGAATAAACTGTTATATGTCTTATTTTAGTATATTATGTAAATGCAAGTTTATATTCATATACAACTTTTACATGCTAAATCATGAACCATACCTGTCATACTCTTTAAGAGTCTCGCAATTACCAATAACATATGCATGAGCAGCTTCATAATCCTTGTCTTCAAGATAACTAGTTTCTCCTTCACAAGGATTATATCCAGTAGAACAAGAAAAAACTTCGGGTATGTTAGGTTCCATTTGCTCAATTTCACCTCCATCAGAATATAACCCAATTATCTCGAACCTTTGTATCCACATTAGGTTCAAAATAGTGGGTACAAAAGTTTGATACCTCCTCCATTAATATTGCTTTAACAATAGAACCCTCTACTTGAGCTTTGTTACCAATCTTTTGCTTTAAATGGTAAAGAAACCTAAACATAGGCATTAAAGTATTAATGATAAAAATGTGTAAGATTTTACAATTACCCTTAAAAAAAATTAATTTACCTTTCAAAAGGATACATCCACCTATATTGGACAGGGCCACCAACTTTGGCTTCATAGGGTAAATGAACAGGAAGGTGCTCCATAACGTTAAAAAAAACTTGGTGGAAATATTCTCTCTAATTTGCAGATAATTTCAGGATTATTCTTCTCTAAGCGAATAACTTCTTCATATTGCAAAGTGGTTGCACATATATCCCTGAAAAATTGGCTTATCTCAGTTAAAGCATTCCAAACATTAGAGGGCAGTAAGTCTCAGAAAGCCAAGGGAAGCAATCGTTGCATAAACACATGGTAATTATGGCTTTTCATGCCAAATAGCTTGTATTCCCTTGTATCAATACATCGTTTAAGATTTGATGCATAACGATAAGGAAACTTTAGCTTTTGCACCCATTCACATACAACTTTCTTCTTTTCCTTAGTCAGCACATATGGTGCTCTTGGCATTTTAGCTTTGGACACTCCATTCTGAACTACATCAACAACTTCCGATTTTTGTCGCTTATAATAGAGCTTCAAATCCCTCCTTGTACTAACATTGTCCTTTGTTTTTCCCTTCACATCCATAATTGTATGAAGCAAGTTGTCAAAAAAGTTCTTCTCAATGTGCATGACATCAAGATTGTGGCGTACCAAGAGTTTGCTCCAATAAAGAAGTTGCCAAAATATGCTTTGCTTGGTCCAATTATGCTCAACTCCGTATCCTTGGTGTCTTCAACAAAGACTTGTTTCTCCGATTCTTGGTATTAATGAGACACGCTCCCAAAGTTCTTCGCCACTTAATCGTTCAGCACGCAAGGAGTTTTCTACCCTATCTTTGTAAAACCCACTTTTATTTTGTCGAAAGACATGATCAACACCAAGAAATTGTCTATGACAATCAAACCTGATTGTTTACCACCATGCTTCAAGGTGAAGGCTTTTGTCTTTTCCATGCAATATGGGCATGATAACTTTCTAATTAGTCAATAAACATCATCATTAGACTGAATGACTGATAGTTTTAGTCCATATATATAGGGGTTATTAGATTTATTATTGTATACCTTTGAACTTTTCCTTATGTTGGTCATGGTGGGACTTTTAGGTTTGTTTTTTAATGTGTGTAGAAGATAATTAAATAAAAGAAAATTATGAACACTTAAATGGACGCTAAACAAAGGAAATAAATATAGTACATTTTATTGTTGCTAGCTACAAGCTATGTAAATGAATATTTAGTTGTTGGTACTACAAAATTAATTTCAGTTATAACAAGAAATTCGATCTTAAAACCGATCGGAAATACTAAACAAGTAGAAGTTATTCTTCATGTTCTTTCAATAATGTAAGACAACTATTGCAAACTCAACTTATGAGGGTTTTTCTCAGCAGGAGATGCTTTTGAGATCAGTGACTGGAGATGATGTTAAGCAAGCGTTATTTTCCATCCATGGAGATAAATCTCCAGGTCCTGATGGATTTGGTACTACATTTTATAAAGAAGCTTGGAATATAGTGGGTGTTGATGTGATTAAAGCTGTCACAGATTTCTTCACTTCTGGCAAGTTGTTAAAGGAAGCAAATAATACTCTGCTTACTTTGATCCCAAAGGCAAAATGTCCTTCCTCTGTGACTGAATTTAGGCCCATTGCTTGCTGCAATGTGGTATATAAATGCATAACAAAGATCATTTGTAATAGAATGAGGAGTGTTTTGCCTGATATAATTGCTGATAACCAGGGTGCCTTTATCTAGGGCAGATTCATAGCTCATAATGTTATGGTTTGTCAGGACTTGGTGAGAAGTTATGGTAAAACTAAGTCTAGTCTTGGTTGTATAATTAAGATGGATATGAAAAAGGCGTATGACTCAGTTGATTGGAAAATTCTTGAGGATATGTTGACTGCTTTGAACTTCCTTAGTAGTTATATCAAGTTAATCATGGTTTGTGTTAGAACTCCTAGATTTAGCTTGCTGATTAATGGAAGTTGTTGTGGTTTTTTTGAGGGAAAGAGGGGCTTAAGGCAAGGTGACCCAATGTCACCCTTCCTCTTTGTCATTTGTATGGAATATTTGACTAGAACCCTGAAGATGGTTGGTGATAATGCTTTGTTCAATTACCATCCTAGATGCTTTGGTGTTAAGCTGAACCATCTATGCTTTGCAGATGATGTGATATGTTGTAAGGGTGATTTCAGGTCAATTTATCTCTTATTACAAGGTTTTACTCACTTTTCTGAGGCTTTGGGTTTAGAAGTTAATGTGAACAAAACTGAGCTTTACACTTCTGTATGAGAAAAGATGAGATCCAGAGAGTGCTGGACATGTCTGGTTTCACATTGAGTTGTTTCCCTTTCAAGTATTTGGGTGTTCCAATTAGTTACAAGAGACTTTCTGCAAAGGACTGTATGGTTTTGGTTGAAAAGATGACAGCAAGAGTTAGGTGTTGGAGCAGCAGGCATTTGTCATAAGAAGGTAGACTCATTCTAGTGAATTATGTTCTTATGTCAATTCATATCTATTGTCTTGCTTAAGAAGATTATGACTGAAATTGAAAAGATTTGCAAGTCTTATCTTTGGACTGGTGAATATTTTAGTAACAAAGGAGGGTATGTCTCTTGGCCTAAGGTCTGCATCCCTAAGCAAGCTGGAGGTTTGGGGTTAAGAAATATAGTGAAATGGAATATAACGGCCATTGGCAGGTACACCTGAGCTATTTCAGCAAAAAAAAACATGTGGATTCGTTGGATAAATGAGGTGTATATAAAAGGGCACCCTTGGTGGGAGTATAAACCACCGCAAGAGAGCAGTTGGGTATGGAAGAAAATTTGTGAGGTTAAGGAAGCTTTGAAGAATGTGACTACTGAAAATCAGCTCATTCAACAGGGGTACTACTCAGTTAAGAGTATGTACGGGAAGATAGCAGGGGATCATGATAAGATTTACTGGGACAAATATGTTTGGAACATATTTGTGTTCCAAAATACAGGTTTTTTGTTTGGCTATGTATGAGTAATAGACTTCAGACTGCATCACGTCTCTTTAAGTTTGGGATAGGTGATAATGCAGATTGTCATATATGTGGTAGGGAAGCTGAAACATAGGAGCATTTGTTATTTGGTTGTTATTTCAGTAAGTGCATCTTGAAGGAATTGACGAAGTGGTTAGGGTGGAGACGGAACCTGTTGACAGTGCAAGAGTTGATCCAGTGGATTGGAAGGTGTAGAGCTAATAAGTTCCAGAAGAATGTTATGGCTGCTACTATGGCTGCAATGATATACCACATCTGGTGGCCTCGCAATGATGCACTCTGGAATCATAGAGTCTGTAATGTACATAGCCTTGTTTATAGAATTCAAAAGCAAGTTATAGATAGATCTTTTGGGGTGTTACCTAAGAAAATTAGTTGTAAAGATAGAGAATGGTTGAGGGGTTTAACTAGTCAGATTTAATTTGTGTTGTTCTGGTCTTTTTGGGGAGGGTCCAACTTAGTTGGTTTGTCTTCATTTAGACTTGGAGTTTTGGTTGTAAATGGTTCTGGTTGTGTTTAATATAATTCTATTTATTTAGCAAAAAAAAAGTGTAGTTAGAAAGAACAAAAAAATACAGAGAGTATAATTTAATAGGTTACATACTCCACCTTAACAATACTGAGAGTTCAATAAAATATATGAAAAAACCCTATTTTTTGTTATTACAAATTACAACAATTTTTTTGGTGCAAATTGTTATAATAATTTGCTGGTCTTGAGTCATTGATTCTTGGAGAGTTGTAAAAGGGCTAATGTCATTAGGTTAGGTTGTACGACTCATATAAGGCCTTTAAATTCACAACGACAATTGAGGAATAGTGGGGTTCACCGTTCACCCTTATATTTGTTGTTCGTCCTCTAAGATGAATTTGCTGTCTAGTAATGCATCCACAGATGTGTGTCGTTATGAAATTCCATTCAAACCTTCACCTAACTACTTTAAACATAAAGGATATATATGGTTGTCATGGTTTGATACATCATATTATGCATTCTAGCCATTAGCTTGGTTCTTCATGTCAGTTCACTGGGATCTCTCATTAGTCTTTATCATTTTAGGATATAGACACAGCTCTGTGGATTTGTCTAATTTTCAGCAGTTGTCCAACTTCATCTGCATTAATAATTAGGTGAATGGCCTAAAAACCAGATAAAGCAGGTCACATATAAATAATGACAAAATTTGCATAAACAAAATAGCACAGCTGGTCTTGAATGAAACCGAGCTTTGCCAACTTATGCATGCAAGTATGAAACATACTGAAAGATCAACAAAGTTATCTAGAACAAGTAACCTTAATGATATAAAAACTATCATAACATGATAATTAGAGAAATTGCCATTAGAACAATGTAAGTTTTACCCCTCAACAGTATTATAACAAGTGACTTGACTACCTGTTGGTTATATAGAAATATTGTGATAAGACGATCACATATAGTCTATAGATTTGCCAAATTATATTATGGTTGTTTTTAATAGTGGAACCCTCAGGGTAATTATATAAACGATATGTATAATGTAGAAATATAACGGCACAAAATATAACGATATGCATGTACACTATTACATATTTACCCTCAGGGTTCCACTATCCTCTAAACTGTCTTTCTCCGTGTCCTCTCATGATACCAATCCTAGTGTGTTCATCCAAGATTGGTCTCCCACGAATGTGGCGTCATCTTCTAGTGTGTTCCTTGTTGTCCCATTGCTTACCTCTGTTAAGCACACCTCTCACACACCGCCTCCCTCCCCTGGTGTGTCGCCTGCTAGTGCCTTTGCCCAACCCCTAGCAAGTCGCCAAGTGTCATAGCCCCATAATACTGTACCTCCGCTAGCTTGGTTGAGTGCACCCTCCAGCAGCCCTTTCCCTAGTGTGTCAACCCCTAGTTCGTTGCCTAGGCCCACCTCATGTGCTCTGCCACCTGACAACAGTCCCCTAGCGCCCACACTGCCATCCCCGGCCCTGTCATCGAGTCGCCCATCTTCGCCCCTTATGATTCCCTCCCTCATTATGTCTGCAGCTCCATCCAACACTCACATCATGCAAACCTGATCTAAATCGGGCATTTTTAATCCTAAGACTATCTTGAATCTCAGTGCAGTTGACTCGAACCCAGATCCGACTTGTTTTTCCAAAGCTCAGAAAATGCCCAAATGGCGTCAGGTCATTGCATGCAGAAGAGTACAATGCTTTAATTGCCAACTATACTTGAGGTTTGGTGCCATTTGATGCTCGTAAGAATATTGTTGGTTGTAAGAGGATTTTTAAAACGGAGTACAATAGTGATGGGTTTGTGGAACGATGTAAGGCTCGCTTGGTTGCCCAAGGGTTTAAGTAGCAAGACGGGTTAGATTTTTCATAAAATTTTGGCGTTATTGTTCGCTCTACCACTGTTCGTATATATTGTTCTTACCTTAGTTTTCTCTTATGATTGGTCAGTGCGTCAACTTGATGTCAAAAATGCATTCTTACATGGTTTTCTTTCTGAGGAAGTTTATATCAAACAACCCCTTCGTTTTGTTCATGCCCAATAGCCAAACCATGTTTGTCGTCTCAAAAAAACTCGCTATGGTCTGAAAAATGCTCCTCGAGCTTGGTTTCATCGTTTCGGCTTTTTTTTTTTTTACAACAGGGCTTCATTTGTTCTCGGTCTGATAATTCCATTTTCATTTTTCGAAAGGGCACTCACATTCTATATCTTCTGCTCACTAGTAGAATAATTGTATATTGTTGCAGATTTTAAGTGGTCTATTGTTGTGGATTTCACACCGTCGCAAATCATGGTGCAGTAATAGGTTAACCTATTGCTGCGATTACAAAAACCGTAGCAACGGAATGAACCTATTGTTGCGGTTGTATTCCGAAACTGCAGCAATAGGTAGTGAAAAACAACAAAAATATCTTTTTCAATTTTTTTTGGCAAATTTCAGTTAACTCCAATAATTAATATATTGTCGCATTATAATTTTTGATGAGCGACAAATACGTAGTAATAAATTACAATTTCTTGCTAGTACAGTTGTGGCTCGGCCTTTGCAAAGCCACTAAACTAATTTTTAAATAATAAAAAAGAAAAAAAAAAGACTACCAAACCTCACTTGGAATGCCTGCCCCATTTTTGTTTGAGTGCAGATGTTTTAGAATCAGCAAACAACCTAAGTTAAATCATTCTCAAATATGAACACACCGTTGAAATCTATAAATGAAACTAGAAACTAGAAAAATTCATTTCTTTAATTTGCTTCATTCTAGAAAAATTAAGTTATATCATATTCATCTTACAATCACTTTAACATACAAACTTTTTTTTTTTTTACTAAAAAATCAGAAATTCCGGTCCACCGGTCCGGACCGGAATTTTCCGGGTTTGGACCGGACCAGACCGGAAACCGGAATCGGGATTTTCTTTGGACCGAGGATCGGACCGGAATCTTCGGTCCGGTCCGGTCCGGTCCGGTCCGGTCCAAATTCCGGTCCGACCCTGGTCTTTGAACAGCCCTATTCACAGTAGTGATTTCATCAATTGTTCCAACATCAATATGTAACAATTCCAATAACTCGAAACAAATTCAGAATTTCAGATCTAAAAATGAAAAAAGATAACCTCCAAAATTTAGAATTTCAAGAAAGCTAACATGTTGAGATCTTAATTCTAATATGGAATTATGAACACACCGTGAAAGGCGGCGCGCTCGACCATTTCGAGAGGAAAGAGCTGCAGTGGCAGATACTGGAGGAGAAACTCGATATGGCTTCGATGGAAGAGCGGTGCGGTCGACCATTTCGAGAGGAAAGGGAGGAGAGAGGTGCAGCAGCGAACATGGAGGAGGAACTCAACGGGGCTTTTACGGAAGGCGAGGTGCGGTCAACCATTTCAAGAGAAAGGGATGAGAGAGGTGCAGCGGCGGACATGGAGGAGGAATCTCGATGGGCCTCACACTATAAAAAAAATCACTCTATAGCGACGGACATAATCCGTCTCTAAATCGTCAAAATCAGTCGCTATATGTACTCAGAGACGGATTATGTCCGTTGTTAAAGTCCTCGTCGCTAAACGAACTTAGAAACGAAATCCCAAAAATCCGTCTCTAATTTAGCGACAGAATAATATCCATTTCTAATTCCATAGCAAACAATTAGAGACGGATTTCAAAATCCGTCTCTAATTTTAGGGACGGATCTTGAAATCCGTCTCTAATTTTAGGGACGGATCTTGACATCCGTCTCTAATTTTAGAGATGGATTTTGAAATCCGTCTCTAAAATTAGGGACGAATCTTGAAATCCGTCTATAAAATTAGAGACGGATTTTGAAATCAGTCTCTAAGTCTAGGAACGTTTTTTTTTTTAAATCACCTATTGTTAGTTGTTTGGTTCAATCTGGTCCATTACTGGTTCGGAATCTCACTAGGTTCGGAACCCCGCTCTGGTCAACCCGATCTGGCTTTGTAGGCAAGGCTCTTGGAAGCAGGGGAAAGGGTAAGGGGAATCCTCATTCATATTTGATGTTCCTACTTCAAATATTATATTTCAAGAGAGAGAAAATTTGACCATGAGTTTTGATCGATACATATGAAACAAAATACAGTGATGTGGGATTTAGTTAGACTCACCTCGACGTATACTTAAACCAATTTCTAGTCATGTGGTTGGAATATAGTTTATAGAGGGAGTTATAACATATAAGCTTATAGAGGTTATAGAGGGAGTTATAAGCTTATAGAGGATGTGTATAAGCAAATGCATAACATATTGTGAGATAGAGGGAGTACGAACATTTTGTAGGCAGCCATGTAATATCCAAGAAGAAATTACTATTTCCCTTGTAAAGTGGGATCCCTAAATTTCCCTTACAATGAATATTCTAAATCTTTTGAAAAAAAATGGTAGAAAACTACTCTGTTTAAATAATACAATACATGCGGCTTGAAACCTTTCATTGAATTCTCTTCTCTATTTCATTATAGTGTATACACTTCAGATTTGTGTCGTCTTTATATGATTACTTAATTTTTTACAACTTTTTTAAATAAAAGATAGAAAATCTCGTGATCAAGTTATGATTTAACGTACAGTTTCTTTCTAAAGAAAAAAGGTTATGTTTTAACAAGCTTTCTTAGAGCATTGCCACTCATGGTCTTTTAGATCATGGAAACATATCACGAGGAATGATCTGATCTAAAAATACAAGGCTTTGCACTCATAATTTTTGGGTGACTTAACTTGGGTCATTTCATAACAAATTGCAAATTGGATCATAATTCATACATATGATTTAAGTCATGGAGCAAGTCATAAGGTGGGGCCCACATGCATGCACAATGTATAATTTGAAATTGTGTAACTGAAATATCTTAATAACTACAAGATTAAATAATATAAAAAAATACCAACGGTCATAATTTTTTGAGATTTATAGAGAGACATCAATTTTGCTATATTTTGACACACCTATAAGGCTATAACATTATTGATATTCTCTTTAATTTCATACACATGAGTTTTTTATTATGGGATGATGGGATTTTTTTTCTAATCATAAGTAGGGTGCATTTTGTCAAAAGGGGTTCATGAGTCATGATCAACTTTTATAAGAAAGAGAAAGTTGATGAGAAAGAGGGATGACATATTTTTTTTAGATTATAAGTTGCCATGCTTTTAGTTAAAGTTATGTGTGTAAAGTCGAAAGATGAGTGATAACTGATTTGCAGTTTGTTAGATTGATTTTTTCATTTTTTTATTTTTATTTTTATTTTTAAACTAATAGATTGATAGGTATTGTAGTTTTCTTTTCCAAGTTAGGAGTATATTAGTCAAAAAAGATGGACACCAAAATCTTTAAGAGTTTCCATTTATAATAGAGATCAACTAGGGGTGTAAATGAGACAAGACAACTCGCGAGCTACTCGAGATCGACTCGGTCAAAACTCGGCTCGAGTGAGCTCGAACTCGACTCGGGATATTGGCGAGTCGAGTTGAGCAACTCGATACTCGACTCGAAAACTCGTGAGAAGCTCGAAAACCCAATAGTCAATAGCAAAATACCTAAATGTAACATTTTTCTACCTGAGGGTTGCTTTTAACACGAGACACTTGCAAGCTACTCGAAATCTACTAGGTCAAAACTCGACTCGGTCAAAGCTCGGTCAAAGCTCGACTCTAGTGAGCTCGACTCGAAATGCTAACAAGTCGAGTCGAGTTAGCTCAAACTCGAACTCGACTCGCATTATTTACACCCCTAAGATCAACCTCTCTAAAACTTAGGGAGTATGCAATATATATTCATGGAACTGGGCTGAGCCCATAACTTCAGGTCTCAGGATATGGCAATATGGAGATGACTGTATCCAGATATGAGATACCGACTGACCCAAGAATCATAAGTTAGGATTAAATAATTCAAGATCCAAAGATCACTATTCTCAAACAAGGGCAACCATGCATGTGGGGAGGACCCACAGGCCACAATTCAACTTTGATCTAACGGCTCTCACAACCCCTTATAACCCCAAGAATCAATCTTAACCGCAATTATAATCATTTCATATTCCAATATGGTGCGGTAAGGTCTGTCCGCATCCTGTCCCATAAACATTAGGACAATTGCCTCAAATACATAGCTGCCACTCTTGTCTAAATACATGCATTTGGGATATCCAATGTCCTTAAAGTACCCATCCTAAATTAAAGTCGTGCCCTTCAATGAATATCTAATTTGACTATAATTCAAAAGCAAAATTCTACCAACGTTTAGTATAAGAATTTAAATTTATAAATACTATAATTAAAAAGCAAAAATTCTATCAATGTTTAGTATAAGAATTTAAATATTGTAATTAACAACATCAATCGATACATACTTTGTTATGAGTTTTGAAATTGAATTATTTAAGAAATGTTTATAATGCTCATATCTATAAAACCGATAATATAATGCTTAACGTTGACAACCTGATTCCATACTCTATTTTTAGAAAAATTGAAGTAAAGTACAAAATATTCCATTTTAAATCAAGAAAAATGAAAGAAGTTAAAAATGCTAATATTAAGTAACAAATCAGCATTAATAACATTAACTAACAAATCAGCATTAATAACATTAACTAACACGTGATTATGTCATGATTAACGAATTCCTAAATTAATACTATTATAGAAAATGTATTTAATATTTATTTGCAGGGAGTGATTGAGTGACCCTAAGGGTTGTTAACCCTCTTATTATTGAATTTTCATTGGTTAAGAATACATTAAAACATTACTTTTATGTCACTTCTCTCCTTAATTTATTACATACATATCAATATTTTATTCTAATGTGTCCAAGAGGGTTAGCAACCCTGAAGGTTACTCAAACATTTTCCTAACCTTAAAGGCTGCATATATCAAAACCGTTAAATTAAATAAGCGTAATATATCATAAATTCCAAAAATATTACTCCATAATTTTGAAGCCATAAACTTAGGCCCTTATCCCTTAAAATTAGGAAACCTAAAAGAAAAGGGTAGGTCCCATTCTATTTTATGAAATTTAATTTCCATCTAAAAAAGGAGGTTGTGGTGTTAGGTCAAAGAATGAGACAGTGTAATTATGATTTAATAAACAATGTCTACCAATGAGAACGCAGCGTGTGGAACACTACAGCAATTATGATTCTCTATGTCTTCAACTTTGGAATCTTACAATAATTTTAGTAGTTGTGCTTCTAAAATTTATCAACATCTATATCTCTATATAAAACCATTGGGCAGTTGGGCTTATATATAACTTAACCATACAATTTATATTCCTATACCATTTTCTTTAACACAAAAAAATTGTTCATAACATAAATTCCATAACTTGTGTTTTATTCAAGCTGATCAATCTTGAAGTTGAAGACTAATCAGAAAATGGAGATGAACAAGAAAGAAATTGAGCTTCAAGATACCGAGTTAAGACTAGGGTTACCCGGTACCGAGTTCAAAACTCAGGTTAATAAGAGATCATTTTCTGATATCAATGAAGAGTCTACTTCTAATGATGACAAATCTGGAAAGAACGCTGCTCCATCTCCAAAGTAAGCATCTATACTTCTTTTCCTCCCTTAATTAGTGTATTATTTCTTATGAATTTTCTTCAAGCATTAGATATATTTCTAACATAATTACTCGTCACTCGATATTATATCAAAATTTAAATATTTTCTAGAGAAAGCCATATATATGCAGCTTTTAAGGCTGTATATAGAAAGTTAGAAGTGAAAATATTAAGCAATAACTAACCACCGATCTATATATTCTATGCGTGACTTTGTGTCTTTGTGTCTTTGTCACAAATCTTAGACTATAACACCTTTCATAGGGATAAATCTAGCCCTTGAGGCTACATATAATTTTTTTTTGATCCATATGAGCCACGAAGGCAGTACAAAGTACAAAGAAGGAGAAGGGGGATTCGAACCTGTGACCTATTGTTCACAGCACCTCAATTTTAACCACTAGGCCAAGACATCCTTGGTTAGAGGCTACATATATTTAATGTTTAGACATAGTATATGGATTAGAAATATATATTGACAATATTTGTGATCTTATATAGGGCACAAGTCGTTGGTTGGCCTCCAGTTAGATCCTACAGGAAAAATTGCCTTCAAGCAATTAAAAAAGAAGCAGAAGTTGGAGGAAATTACGTAAAAGTTAGCATGGATGGAGCTCCTTATCTTAGAAAGATTGACATGAAACTTTACAATGGCTACGCAGAACTTCTTAAGGCCTTGGAAGACATGTTTAAAGTTAAAGTTGGTAAGTATCAATATCATCTTATAATTCATAATTTAACATCATTATTACAATAACATTATTTGAATTTTTTTGGTGAATTTAATTACTAAACTGTCCTTGTTTGTGATATATTAGGTAAATACTCAGAGAGAGAAGGGTATAATGGGTCAGAATTTGTACCAACTTATGAAGACAAAGATGGAGATTGGATGTTGGTAGGAGATGTTCCATGGGAAATGTTCATCAATTCTTGCAAAAGGCTGAGAGTTATGAAAGGATCAGATGCAAGAGGCTTGGGTTGTTTGGCTTAAATATTTATATAAAAAAATATAGCGGAGTCTTTTTTTTCGTAAATGGAAACTTTTTTACTTTTAAATTTTTGGAAAAAGGAGTATTTTTTTTTCATGTACATTTGGGAGATGATCATGTTTTGGATCTGTAGCATCTCATTTTCATGTATATAATGCTCCTTATATTCTCAAAAGGACCCCTTTTTTTTGGCGCAAAGTTCTGTATGATGACTCTGTATGTACATATATATTCATGAAAGAAAAAGTTTTCTTTTCATTGATTTCAGGCTTCTTTGCTCTTTCCTGTTTTATGTTCATAAGTTAACAAATTTTGAAAAATAAACTACAAAAGTGATTAAATAGCAATATAAAAAGCTGGCAAGAACATTCTTTGTCAATTTCCACGAACAGCTATTAATCAGCTAATCAAATTACCACCACAAGGAATTAAGGACTAACGATCAATTTAAAAATGGAAATATTTAATAACATAACTAGTGCACAACGGTCAATCAATAAGGGAATTATTAAGCATAATCGCATCACAACAGTACTGTTTGTTAATGGCTTCCTTATAATCAGGGTAATTAATTACTAAGTAAAATCAGTGATATAAATAGCTTATATTGTAATTGTGTTTGGTTGAGTGTTGACTCAAGTAATAAGAAAAACCCAATTTCTTTCTCTTCTCCCTTATTTGCACAAGGTCTCAACAATGCCAACAATGGTTGTCCTTGCTCTATTCTCCTTCCTCCCTAAACTCTCAATTTCAACAATAGGTAATTATCTACTGCTCGCCAGTAAATGACTACCTATTGCTAGTTAGTAAGTAATTATGACGTAGTCGGAATTAATGAAGGAAAAGCAAGCGCAATTCCTAGTACGAACAAATATATTCACAAGCAATAAAACTCTAGAACTCTAGAGTTCACTAGAAAAGAGTTAAACTCTCAAATATTTCTCTATTATATAAGGGAAGGGGGGAGCTATGGTGTCCCCCAATAAATTTACTTAATTACCCCTTAGTAAATCAACTACTCTACCAAAAAAAAAAAAAAAAAAATCAAACTCAAATATAGCATAAAAAAATTAACAAAGAATATATCAATCAAATATTTGATCAATCAATACACAATAATTAAAAAGGAAAATACAATCAATTAACAAAGTGAAATGATTTAATTAAAACAAAATACTTTGTTGATAAAAATATAAGAAATCCTTAATAAATCTGCGTAACATTCTTTTATCGTTCATCAGTTTTAATTTTAAAAATCTTAAAGAAAGTATAAATAAAATAAATAATAAAAGACGGGTTTGGTTAAGTGATATAGGCTTAATCAACAAAATTAGCTAGCCCAAAAAACATATCTAATATTCAAATTTTGCCTTTGTTTATGCCCAAAAAAGTTATAAATTATGTTTTAAAAAAATGAGGCACGCATCGCGTTCATAAATTGCTAGTCATTATCAGAATAAAAGCTGCCTTCTAATGACGGCTAAAAACATTTAAATAGTTAAACAAAACCCTAATACGAAGATTAGGCAAAAATAAAACGGTTTTTTCACCAAATACCCCTGACAAATAAATTTATTCACCAAATACCCCCACTTTTTTCAAAATTCACCAAATACCCCTGACCTTTAAAAAAATTCACCAGATACCCTTATTGACTAACGGAGTTAACTCCGTTAGTCATTAACCCTAATTAATCCTAAAAAATCCTAATTAACCCTAAAAAAACCCTAATTAAACCTAACTAAACCCTAAATAAACCTAAAAACCCTAACTCTCTCTCCCTAACCCAACCCCACCCCCAACCCTAGAGCCACCACCCACCACCCAACCCCAAAGACCACCCCCCTCCCCCCCCAGCCCCCCAAGCGGGCCCCCCTCCCCTCGACCTCCCTCACACCTCCCCCTCCCCCTCCTCCCTCTCCTCCGCCGCGCCCCCCCTCCCGACCACCCCCGCCCCGCCGCGCCTCCCCTCCCGACCACCCCACCCGCATCCTCCTCCCCTTCCCCCTAAGAAATCGGTTGCCCCACCCCCCCTTTCCCCGCGAACTCGCCGCTCCCCTCCCCTTTCCCCCGCCGCCACCCCCACCCCACACGCGTCCTCCTCCCCATCTCTCACCCCTTCGAATCCCGCGCCTCGCCTCCCCCCACCCCACCCCTTTGAAGCGAAGCTCGTGTCACCCCCTCTCCCACCCTCGTTTCAGCCTCAAAAATAAACGGAGGAGGCGACACTCTCCCACCATTGTTTCGCCGAGAAAGAAACGAGAGGAGGCGGGCACTCTCCCACCGTCGTTTCGCCCGGGAAGAAACGGAGGACGCGTCATAGGAGGGGGATGTGGTTGCCGACGAGAGTAAGGGAGGAGGGGGGGGTTGTGGGCCGCCGACGAGAGTGAGGGGAGGAGGAGGGGGACGAGTGCGCCGGCGAGAGTGATGGATGGGGGAGGCGCCGGGGGCTGCGTGGGGAGGGGGTCGCGCTGGGGGGCATGCGTGGGGGAGGGGCTGCGTGGGGGTTGGGGGTTGGGGTTGGGGTGAAGGGGGGGGGTTGGGTTAATTAGGTTGTAGGATTAATTAGGTTTAGGGTTAGTTTGAGTTTTAGGGTTTTTAGGTTTAATTAGGGTTTAATTAGGGTTTAATTAGGGTTTAATTATGGGTTTTTAGGTTAATTAGTTAATTAATTAACGGAGAACTAACGTCCGTTAGCCAAAAAGGGCATTTTTGGTATTTTTTGAAATGTCAGGGGTATCTGGTGAATTTTTTTAAAGGTCAGGGGTATTTGGTGAATTTTGAAAAAAGTGGGGGTATTTGGTGAATAAATTTATTTGTCAGGGGTATTTGGTGAAAAAACCGAAAATAAAATTCGAAAATTATTAAAATGTTGTTTGTGGGTCCTAAACAAACACAGATGTCTTAAAAAGCCTGTAGTACACGGCTATGCCATGAGTTGGACTCGTTGGCCCGTTTTCCTTTCCGAAAAGGTATTTTATTAAGTATTCTGACATCGGGAGCCTGAGTAGTTGAAATCATTTCAGGATTTTTCGACGAAGGACTTCTTCGTCGAACTATGCAGCTAACCTTCCTACGTCAAATTACCTACCCATTTGACAATTTACCCATTCTTTTTATTAGTGAAGTATGTACATCAAGAAGTACATATCTGTCTTCTTAATTTTTTTTTTATATATGGTAAGAAAAAAAGGAATTAGGAGGCCCTCCTCACGAGAGGAACTCCTAATGTATCGGTTACAAGAATGTGATGAAGAGAAGAATTGTTACAAGGATTAATCTGTCTTCTCAATTAGTAGTTTGCTAATACCATTTAAACACCAAATGTACGTATCTTTTAATATAGAAATAGTGTTGATCTATACCTTGAATTAAATGTATGGAGATAGGATTAACAAGCACGGGGGTGTGTTTTATTTTCGGGTTTAGGCCCTTCTATTTAGGTTAATTAGTAGGGTACTATATAAACCCTGTTATTAACCCCTGCCTCCGTATTCTGTAATACGTACTCTCTCCTAAACCTAATAAAGTACTCATCTGCCTGTGGACGTAGCTAACATATTGTTAGTGAACCACGTTAATTCCTTGTGTGAATTGTTCATTGATTTTTGCTTTGTTAATTGCATCTGTCATAACAAATAGTAATTGCAATTTAATTCTAAATGAATTTTGATTTTGTCATATGTTTCCCAATTATAAATGACTTTTAGAAAAGTACTTACTTATATGTCTTACTCCCTCCGGTTCCTAAAGATCTTCCTTGTTACTGTTCTTACAGATACCAAGGAGGATTCATTGATGTGGGGTCAAGGGTGGATAAATTATAATAAAGTAAGACCATAGAGGAGAGAGAGGGTAATAAAGTATAATAAAGTAAGATCATAGAAGAGAGAGAGGGTAATAAAGTATAATAAAGTGCAATTGTGGACCCATATGATAGTGACATGAGAGGGTAAATAGGGAAATTTATCTTGCCAAATAAGGAATAAAGCAAAAGAGGGAAGATCTTTTGGAAACGCACTTAAACGGAAAGAGGGAAGATCTTTAGGAAAGGGAGGGAGTAGAACACTAAATAATGTATCAAATAATTTAAGAAATTATACATATGATAGATACATCACGAAAACAACAAATTAAAAATAAAAACACATATATATGATCAGGGTCGTGTAACAGAGTGTGCAAAGCGACCAACATCACCGGGCGCTGCGTCCAAATAGGTTAAATTATTGTTCAAACCCGAGCTCTATTTTGTCAAAAATATATTAACAATGATATATTTTGTATGATACATTATTTATAATTTTACAATCTATGTATAATATATTTATATTTAGGACCCAACTTTTTTATTATAGCATAAGGGCCTCAAATTTTTTAAAACGGCATTGTATATGATGTTATAAACATGGCATTTGAAATGAAGTCGTGATATTTGTTCTTAGAAACTTTTCATATAACATCCTTAAAGGTACCAATACCATTAATTAAAAACAATATTACCAAAAAAATACAATTTTTTTTCATCTTGAAGTGTATTTGGAGCTAGATCTAATAGTATAAAATTATAATTATTTGAAATGTGTAGCCAAATTTATGAGGAACTTTTATAATCTAATTATCCCCTGTGATTTGTCATTTGTTATTATGAAATAAAATATCTATTTATATCAATTCATTTATCAGAAAGTCTTATGTATAACTGTTATACTCTAACTTATGGTATAACGAATATTTCATATCATAGTGTCATTTGTTTTCATATTTATCATTTTAATTTTGTTTGATGTCATGTGTCATGTGTCATGTCATTTAACTTTTTATTATGTCATTTCAATTTTGTTTGATGTCATTTTGTCATTTATTCATATCAAATATAATATGTTTCATGTCATTTCAGTTTTGTTCGATATCAATTTTTTCATCTGTTCCATATCATTTCGAATTTGATTGATGTCAATTCAGTTTTGTTTCATGTTATTTGTGTCATATCAATTTTGATTTGTTTCATGTCATTTCAGTTTTCATTATGTTATACAATAAGTTTATGGTGTAATATGTTACATCCAAAATACTTTCTTCATTTATACAATAATATAAGATGGTAGTCCTATTATAACATGGCCTTTTAAGTGGAGCTTTTCTTACTCTTTTAAAAAAACCTCCTTCACATAATAAGTAACCAAAATTTAAATCTACATTTATACTTTGAATTTGAGTGCATTTATACTTTTTTGATACATCTAATCCAAAATCTCATATCAGCCCTCCACCGTAGATATTGAAATATTTTTGAAAGGAACCCATCAAAAGGACTAATTCATTAAATCGGATCGAGCAAGATTAACAACAGAACTAGGGAAGTCATTATCCCACACGCACTCACCCACCTTCACTCCTACCCTAGTTGCTGACCTTAGAGCACCATCCCTTATCCCAACCTTTCCACTCCCTTGACGAGCATTCCTTGCCTCCACACAGGTCCTAGTGGTATAAGCGCAAGTTTCAGCTGGCTCCTCCGCTTCACCCGCCATTACCCACCTATTCCTAGCTCCCAACGGAGCCCACATATGAGTGATAAACAGCTCCCAGTCCTCCTCGTCTAACTTCACCAGGGCCATCTCCCACCAAACAATGACTAACGCACATGTTCCCCAGGCCACTTCATAAAAAACGCCTGACTACCAGATAGCACAGGCCAGCTGGCACTCCTTCAACGCATGGAGATCCGTTTTTTCATCCCTCCCAGACACATTACAATTCGGGTCAAACCCCAAAGTACGCCGTTTTAACCCACCCTTGTAGGAATAGCCTTATGACACACTTGCCACGCAAAGAGCCTTGCACGGGGCTATAGCGAGGAGCTCCATATATGGTTCCAAAGGGATTTGCAGCTCGAGCTTGACGCCAAAGACTCTTGATAATCATCACGGAACACGGCTCCATAAGACGAATTAACAGTGTAGAGCTCATCCTTCTCAAGAGCCCAGAATAACTTATCATTCGAAGCACAGCGACTCAATGGGATGTTTAGTATACGTTTTTTCTCAAAAGGAAGAAACGACTCAACAATAAATGAAGCATTCCACTTCCTCAATATAAGATCAATGAGAGCAATCACCTCCAACTATTTGTTGCAAGCGCCCATAGGAGAAATCACCCTCCTTGTTTGGGTCCTTAGGGGCCATGGATCTTTCCAAACCTTTACAGCCTTGACATCCCCAGTACGCCAGCACATTCCTCTCTTTACAACCCACCTATTCCACGCCAAGTATAACTAGGAGAGTTACCAAGATTTGCCTCCATAAGGGACGAGTGTGGAAAGTAACGAGCCTTGAGAATAGAGGGGAGGAAAAAATCTCCCCCTGTTAATAATCTCAAGGCTTGTTTTTCGAGAAGAGCTTAGTTAAACATTTTGAAATCCCGAAAGCCTATACCACCCTCCACAAGCCACCCAATGCACCTTTCTTTCACCATTGTTTTGTACCCGCCAAAATTGAGCCACCAGAGAGCGTAATTCATCACATAAAGAGGATGGAAACTTAAACACATTTATAACATAGGTAAGATAGATTGGGTCACAATCTCTATCAGGATCTCCCTACCCGCCTTAGAAAGAATCATCCCCTTCCACCCTTATAACTTCTTCCATAATTTTTCCTTTACCCCCTTAATGAACAATTTCTAAATAAAAGCCTCACAATCGTTGACAAACCCAAATACTTCTCATGACACACCACTAATTGAAATATTTTTGTGCTCGATTCCATATTGCTATTCTCTAGCTCCACATAGTGGTGATTAAAAAAATTGGGTATTTGGTTCCATAACCAAAACTAGTGAAAACCAATATATATTTTTAATTATCTGTTAATGAAATACAAAACTTTGATATTTAGAGATTATATATTGAGATAAATATAAAATCTCACATACTAAAGTTTATATTTAAACATTATATATTTATGATCAAGATGAGTATATTGTTAGTTCAAAAGTTAAAATAATGCATCTAAAAAACAAAGGGAGTAATATAATTTTCTTCTGGATTTTATTTATAAAAAAGTAATATTTAAGAAAATTTGAAAATTGATTAGTTACCCCATACCAACACGAATCCCCTTGAATCCCAAATCAATTACATGTACATTCTTCAAACTTGGATCTGATCGGTATAGTTTCAATCCAATTTATCATATCTTCGTCAAACAAAAATTCTAAATTTACAAGCATATAAGTCAACAAGTTTGCAAAGACGAAACTTTCAATTTTAAGGAGATGCATGGGGCTATATTTAAGTAATTCAAGATAGCTAATGTTATTTGATATTAATTTCAATAATTAGAGGTAATGAGAGGGTGTAAAATAGGGAGTGAAATATCTATATTTTCAGTTATAAAATCCAAAAGTATTAATTTCATTTCAGTATTTAGGGTCAATGAGGGTGTAATCTAGGGGGTGAATTACTATAATTTTCAGTCAAGAAATTTGAATAACATAATTTAAGAGAAAAATGCAAAATCTTTTGCATCATCTGATGGCAAATTAGGGATGTTCAAGAGATGAAAACAAATGATTCCATTGAAGGAGGAGGTTTGGAGGAAGAAATTGACATGGATGTTCAGAGGTTTGAAACAAGAAATAGAACGCTAGGAAGGAAAGCGTTTTAAGTGACTTTGTTGGTGTCGAATTAGAGGTGTTCTATATCTGAAACTAGTATAGGTCATAAGGAGGGATCTATGGAAACCCAAGGAGAAAATAAAGGATTTAATAGAAGATTGTAGAAAATATAAGGCTTTTATGTGTGTCTAAGTCAAATACAATTATTAGAATTTTTGAGTTTCGTGGTAAATTAAAGGGTAGTGTTTAGGGATGTCAACGGAAAGGATCTGGATAGGATCCTCTAGGATCCAAATCCAGATCCGACCCGGATCTACTGGGTAATAAAATTGAGGATCCATTGGATCCTGCGGATTTGGGTCCAAAACAGATCCTAACCTATTTTTTTCAAACGACCCTAATTTTCACAATAATTAAAGATTTTAAAGAACAAAACAACGCCATTTAGCATCTTTATTTGTCAATGTTGAAGTAAACAAGCATTCAACCTTATTATAACAAATCCAAGCATAGATAACATTAAGTTTTACACTTTTAATTATATACTTTAAAATAACTTTTAAAAAACCGGGTAAATGGATCTGGATAATAAATTAGGACCCGGTCCAGATCCGTTTTTAAAAACTAGGATTTGTATCCTACCCGGATCCATAGGGTCCAAAATTTGAGGATCCAGATCCGCTAAAAACGGATTTGGATCCACAGATCCGGGTAGGGTCCATTACCCACTGACATCCCTAGTAGTGTTGTTGTATGTTTATTTTATTTTGTACAAATATTAAATAAGGAAGAAGTTTTACTATGTGGATTTGGACTTTGTTTACAAAGAATGTGATGTAACTTGGTGGCAAAAATTATGATATTCTAATTAGATGGTCAGATGATTGAAACCTCATGCACAACTTTTACTTCTCCACACACACACACACACATATATATATAATTAAATGATTTTAGATTTTTTTTATTCTCAAAAGATATAATTAAATGAGTATAATTATTATTTACGATATAATAATACGACTTACGGTCTAATCTCACCTTTTAGTGAAGTCATGGGGGTTAAACCTCACAATTGTAACTTAAGGGGGAAAATCACACCTTTGAGCAAACTTAAGGGGTTAGTTTACCACTTTGGTGAAAGCACCCCTTAAGTTTGCTCAAAGGTGAGAATAGACCCCTCAAGTTACAAATGTGAGGTTTAACCCCCATAACTTAACTAAAAGGTGAGATTAGACACTAAAATAAAATATCATTCCAATTTCTCCAATACTAATTCATAAAAGAAATTATACATTAACAATACAATGATTCTTATACGTATTTGCTTTAATATCTATCTTCATGGCTTTTGTTGTCTGCAGCCAGCTTCTCATCTACATCTATCTTCTCACTCCGGCCACCTCCACAACCACCACCTGCGTTTTAACCACCGCCCCTAGCCGGCCAGTCGGACCACAACCACCACCCAGCCTACTCAGCACCACCACAACAACAAGTACGACCATCCATAACCACCACCAAACCAAAAAAAAGGTAAATAATTAAAAAACCTTCAAAAAAGTTAAAGTCCAAAAGTTTTCTCTGTAGAAAAAAAACCCCATAAAAAGAATTCAGTTTAATTAGATTTATAACCTTTTCGGCCAGGTTGCTCTTAACAAGGAGAGACAGAGTGCGGGTTGTCGATTCGGGGCTGAGGAGATCGGCAATGGTGGTTTCAGACAGGGGGTGACGAGAGAGGAAGGGAAAATGGTGGCTTCGGGGAGTAAAGAGAGTGAACGTTGTGGGTGGTGGTGGTGGTTTCGACGAGTAAGGAGAGAAGGCGAAGGTTGGCGGTGGAAATTTCGGGGAGGAGGAAGGAAAGTGGAGGTTGGGGTGGTGGGGGTGGTGATTTTGGGAAAGGGGGGGAGGAGAGTGGTGGTTTGCGTGGTGGTTGCAAGGAGGATGAAGGAGAGTGGTAGCTGGGGTTGGTGTTCAGGGAGGGAGATGGAGTGAGGAGAGAGATTGGAGGGTGGAAGTATAATGTTTGTATAATATATGTATTTTAGATTTTTTTAATTCTCAAAAGATATAATTAAAAGAGTATATTTATTATTTACGATATAAAAATACGACTTAGGGTCTAATCTCACCTTTTAGTGAAGTCATGGGGGTTAAACCTCACAATTGTAACTTAAGGGGGCAAATCACACCTTTGAGCAAACTTAAGGGGTTAGTTTACCACTTTCGCGTATAACCTAAATACCTAATTGAAAAACCATTTGCTTACAATTGAAGATAAAGTACATTTTGGTTTCTGTAAGAATTCAAATATAATAATTTGGGTTCAATCATAAATTTAATCTTTAACATGATTGATCCCACCGCTCAACCTCATGCAAACGTTTAATAGGAATATAGGAAGTGCCGCGTTTTAAGCTGGTGCCTTAACCTACCAACATCAACGGTACACCTTGCTTTTATTATTTCAAGAGATGATTAAGGAGAACAAACTAGGAAAGTAGAAAAAGTAACGAATATTTTTGCCAAAAGGAAAATTAGAAAAGCTCATTATTTTATGATTCAAGTTGGAAGCACTTTTATCGCGATAATTAAGATCTGTGTCCATCATTCCCTAACAGCACTAGGGGATAAAAAAGGAAGGGCTGCGCTGCAAGGGCTGCGTTTTTTGGAAAACGCAGCCCTTCGTGTATGAAGTGCTGCGATTTTCAAGTAAAACGCAGCCCTTTTATTGAAGGGCTGCGGTTAACGAAGGGCTGCGTTTTTGGGCTAACCGCAGCCCTTAATGGGTTGGGCCTTCAATTTAAAAAGGAGCGCGCACAAAGCTAAAAGGGGATTTAGGGTTCCCTTTCCTCTGCTCTCCCACTCATCCTGTCTCTCTCTACGCCGTCGCACAAAGAGGGGATCTCTCTCTCCTCCTTCCTTCCAGTTTCACGTCATTTTAGTTTTTTTATCTCTCTCTCCTCTTCTCTTTCCAGTTTCCTCTTTCCTCTAAACCCTATATTTCACGATTAATGCCTAAAAAACCCTAAAATTTCAACAAAATATCCCTAATTACGTTGAAGGATTGGTTCGAGTTCGAGTTTTGGTTCGAATTTTGGTTCGCCTTGAAGGATTGGTTCGAGTTCGAATTTTGGTTCGAGTTCGAGTTGTTCGAATTTCTCTGTCCTGTCTTCTTCGACATGCATTCGCCGGAATCTTGGTTCGAGCTGTTCGAGTTGTTCGAGTTCGCCGGAATTTTCTTCGACATGCATTCGCCGTCGCTGCCCAGATCTCGTCGTTTCGCTAATTTTTATTTGGTTCGATTTCTGTAAATCTTTGATGGAATTGATTGTATTGTCCAATGTCCAATATTTTTTATTTCGCTCTGTTATTATGAGATAATAGTGAAAATATGTGAGGGGATCTGTAGAGTTAGCCATATAATTAGTTTAGGTAACATATTGATATTGATAATGCATAGCACCAAAAAAAACAACATATTGATAATGCAATGCTCGGGCTTTTACTAAGCCTTGCAATATACTTCAACATGAAAAGATAGATTTGTATCGAATCTAACATACTGATACAGTGGGTTTATAAATTGATATCAGTTTAGCAACCAAATAATGTATGTATTGTATATTTTTATTTACTAAATTTACACACCTATTGTTCTCTGTTTTTTTTTTTTGTGATACTGGGATTTACTGGCTGTGTTTTTTTGATGTTCTATGTTTTATGTGTGTGATACTGGGATGTTGTGAAAGTTTAATTTGTGTATACTATTTTTGCTATGCTAAAGAAATTGCGTTCATAAAATTTGTGATGTTCTCGATTTTATTGATACATTTAGGAGTAAAAAAAATGCAAAAAAAAAAAAAAAATTTTTTTGCTTTTTTTGGGTCACAAGAGCTGCGGTTTTGGTCAAAACCGCAGCCCTTTGTACAACGAAGGGCTGCGTTTTAGGCCCAAAACTGCAGCCCTTCCAATATGGAAGGGCTGCGTTTTTGGGCCTAAACCGCAGCCCTTCGTTGTGAAGGGCTGCGGTTTAAAAACGCAGAGTGAAGGGCTGCTACAGAAAGGGCTGCTGGCCAAAAACGCAGCCCTTAGGGCTGTTTTGACCGCAACCCTTCCGTTTTTTTCCACTAGTGCAGTCATGTATAATATACTACCATAAAGACTATAAGTAGAAAATATATAACTAAAAAGCAACACATTCAACTACCAAGGCATATATGTTTGTACAATTAGATAGTTCAGTTATTGAGTGCATAATATTTATAATATTATCGGATTTTCATATATAGTAAGTACAAAGTGGCAAATCGCCCCCCTACATTGGTGGTCATCGTGCAGGTTTGTTTGAACTGTGGGTGTTTTGGGGAGGTTTGATGCTGGTTACTTGGCAGCTCACTTCCTCATGATCAATAAAATACCAATCACAAATTATATAAAAAAAAAAACTTTGACAAATTGCATAAGTAACACCCAATCATCCCGGCCATATTGTCTTGCCGGAATTATAACATAGCACTAGAAATACTTATTAATTTTTTTAAAAAAAGAAAAACTAAATATGTGTTGTGTGATTTCATGAATACAAGTAATATATGCATTTTCTCCCATAAAATCTTATTTATTCGCCTAAAAAGTTGAGTGAGAGTGTTGCAGATCATTTAAGCTACTTTGGTTAAAGTATTGGGAGGTGGTATCGAATATCTTAGATCGAATCTCATCCACTTCACTTCCCTTGTGGCTCTCTATGCACCAAAAAAAAAATCAAATGACAAAATAAGTGGGGAATCGCAATTCTTCTTCCTATTCTACCAAACTTAACAAATGTTTGTCTTCCATTGGCATTCCCTTTTTGATTTTGTACCATTTCTGAACACTTCTTCATACTTTAGCTCTTGAAAATAATTGTTCTTAAAAATAAACATTATAGGCTCTAACAAGCCGTGTAATCAAAATATAATATGTGAAAATCAACAGACTCGAATAAATAAATTAAGCAATAAAGAACACACAAAATACGTGAAAACCCTTCGAACAAAAAGAAAACCACAAATAGTGCAATAGGACATTGAATATGAGATAATGATATGATGTGATGATTTGATCTTTCTAATCTTTCTAGATAAATTGCTCTCTCATTCTGTGAATTCCAGTCTCTTCATGAATAAAACGCCTTAAGCATATTTATAATAGGGAAAAGTGATAAGCCGAGTAAAGCAAGGAATCTTGCACACTTGGCTCGAATTTGCCAAACCCAGCCGGTGCAGACTCCAACCTACAGGCTCGCAAAAGCTTCGTCTCTTTTACCCCACCCTTCATAAAGTAGTCTTCAACTCATTATATCCAAATAACGGATGATTCTTCAGTGATCATACTAAAATTATGATCACTGAAGTCAACCAAAGTCAAGAGGCTAACAACCACATGTTTTGCCAACTCATCACCCCTTTTTCTTTTTCAAATCTTTTGTTAAAACCAAATATATATTTGATAAATGCTTAAAATAATTTTGGAAATTTCTAAAAATCCCAAAAATAAAATTTTCTGAAAATAACAAAATATAAATTCAATTTTTTTTTTTTCGGAGATTTTCTCCGTCAAAAAAAAAACGCAACGTTTAGACCATGGCACAAACGCTTTTAGGGCACGTTTGTGCCATGGTGCAAACGTCTACTCTACACGTTTGGACCAAGGTACAAACGTCTGTAGGAGACGTTTGTACCTTGGTACAAATGTCTTTGGAAGATGTTTGTACCATGGCACAAACGTCTTTTCTGAATGTTTGGTTTTTTTTAAAAAAAATTGCCTTTAATGGTATTTCTTGTCTTTTTTCACATGATTTGAGTTATTATTTATCACAAATTGTTAGAAAGCAACAATATTATGAATATTAATTGAAAAAAATGACAATAATATTATTAAATTAATAATAATATTAACATGTTTGCTTAACAATTACTTTCTAATTGCAATTACAATAAAAAAATCATGATACATATATAGACAAATATGTCTATCGTGATTCTTTTATATGGATTAAACCATCATTTTCTACTATAAGATAAGTTACGAGGAATAATATTAATGTCTTATAAACGATTTATATCGTTATTGACCCCTTTTAGTATGATAAATGATTAACTTTTGTAAGAATGAAACACATAGATCATTATCTTGTATAAGATAAGATATGTCGAATTATATAAATGTATTTTAAGATTGATTTGTATTGTTATTGGTATTTAGGGAATAACTATTAAGACGGATGATCAAAATAACCCCTTTTAATACTTTGATCCACATTTGTATGGATGAAACCGTTAAACCATTATTTTGTGTAAGATAGGATACGAGGAATGGTATTGGCCAATTTAGAGAAGAACTATTAATATGGAGGATCAACCCATTTCGTACGATAATTGATTTTTGTATGGATGAAACCCATAAACCATTGTCTTGTACTCCCTCCGTTTCTTTTTAATCTACACACTTTCCTTTTTGGTTTGTCTCTTTTTAATTTTCACACTGTTGCTTTTTATATTTTAGGTAAGATGTCACATCTACTTTCTCCTCTTTTGCCACTCATGTCATCCACTTTTTAATATTTTAACCCAATTTTGTATTTTCTCTCTCTCACTTTTCAGTTTCTCTCTCCACCTTTTCAGTTTCTCTCTCATACTTTTGTACTTCCTCCTTGGTTCTCCCCCAAAGTGAAGTGAGTAAATTAAAATGTAACGGAGGGAGTATAAAATAAGATGAGGAATGGTATTAATGTATTTTAAGAATAACTTAAATTACTAAGTTTTGTATGGATGAAACCCTCTTACCATTATTTTGAATAAAATAATGTCAAAAAACATTTTTATTTTGAAATGAATTGTGCTTCAATTAGTCAATTTTGGGACACGACCTATAATTTAGGACATGTCCCAAAATTTTAACAACTAATAATAATAATAAAAAGAATATTAGTAATAACACTGCAAACAATTTTTAAAAAAGGAAACATATGTTACTCAAATGTGCAGAGATGAAATAACAATGATAATTAGGATGTTATTTTAGGACATGACCCAAGCAACTTTAGGACATGAACAATCTTCTATGACATATTCTTCATGCATATGAAAAGTTAAATGTTTATTTAGTATAAAAAATGCTTAAAACTTGTCAAATATGAATTAAGCGTATCGATATATTTGTGAAGCATTTAGCATCCCTGGTACATTTATAATTGTTGAGAACAATTGAATGTGCTGATACCCCTGCCAACATGGCAATTACTCTTGCCACAAAACACTCTTATTCAAATGTGGCCTAGGTTCGAATCCTCTTACAAGCCAGCAAATTATGAAATTTTTTTTAACTATAACTCTAAAGTTAACAATGACAACTTCGTAAAAACTAATTTTTTTTTTTCAACATTTTTGTCCTCAATTTTTATCTTAATCGTCATATGAAAACAAATCAAATTAAGTTTAAATTAATTATCAAGAGCGTATTTTAGGAACTTAATTGATTTTTATGGATAAATACCATTTTTGTCATTTTTGTATTTCCTGATTATAATAATTCACTAGTGGAAAAAAAGGCAAGGGCTGCGGTTTCCTGTAGTTTTGGGCTAACCGCAGCCCTTGAGGGCCCAAATATGAAATAAACTCCCTTCAATCTATTCCCACCAAAGCTGGTTACCTAAATTTTTAAGTCTCTCAGAGTCTCACCCCTCTCTCTCAACCTCTCCCTATCTCTCACTTTCTCTCACTTCGTCTCTCGTCTTCGGCGCCACTGACACTTCACTCTCTCCAACTCCGGCGACGCCTGCGAAGAGTTCCCTCACTCTTCTCTCTCCTTAGCCGCGCCTCCTTCCCGCACTTCACTCTTCAATTCGCTGCTATTTTTGGAGTTTTTGATTTTGAAGAATCGAAGTGCTAGTTAGAGAAGCCGTTTTTTTGGTTCATTCTTGTTTTTCCCTTTTGCTGTGAGTTTCATCCATCTTTCGTTGTTTTTAATTTAATTTTGTATGTCGATCTGAATTATTTTGTTTAGTTTTTAGGATATTTTTGTTAGTCTAGGGTTTCGTTGTGATTTAGATTTTGAGTTTTGATTGTGTTTTACGAAATTGATTTGATGAATGCAATCTACATGTGTAATTATTCTTTGATTTTTGGTTTAATGTTTATATTTATCATGTTATGCCTTTAGATCTGATGCAATGATGTTGTTTTCAATATGTCTAGCTTGTTTTTGTGATTGATTTTTTTGTTTTCATTAATAGTTTTATTTATTTATCTCATGTATTGATGTGTTTTTTTATATATATTACAAAGATGTTTAACCTACATGTTTATTGAAGTTACCAGCTTGAGGCGTTGGAGAAAGCCATGTAGCAGAACACTATTGTGTTCTTGGAGACTGAGTCTGGAAAGACATTGATTGCAGTCATGCTCCTTCGAAGTAATGCACACTTCCTTCGCCGGCCTACACAATCCTACATTGCAGATTTCTTAGTACCTACTGTTGTTCTGGTGACACAAATATGGTTCATACTTCATACTATATATTGAATCATGTATATGCATAAGTAAAATTTTAATCCAAAAATAGTAACTGATTCGAATAAGCTTAGTATAAATGATGTTTTCGAGTATGCCATGAGTTGATCATTTATGCGTTGGATGCCATTAGAGATGCTTGTTGTGTTAGTTTGTTGTTGTTGTGTTAAATTTTTACATTTGGCCTACAACTCTGGATTTTCATTAGTTTAGAGTGATATTACTTTGTGAATGAATGTAATACCCAAATTATTTGTCAGATCAGTGTTTTTCGTTCCTTCTTTATTTTAATCATATAAAGTTTCCAAGATTGCTATGGTGCTACCGCTACCTGCTCAACTATATCAGTTTAAATGAATTTTTTTTTTCAAAGGGAACTGACTTGTTGCTTCTTTGATCCTTGATGTGAAATTGGGTCTGTTTGTAGCTTCCTACTGAACTACTTATTTTTTGTCACATGGCAATATATGGCCTATATTTTGAGTTTTAAGGTGTATTACCTATTTGACTAACTTTATATCAGCAAGTGGGTTGGCATTAGATTTACTAATATTGCTATAAAGATTATTCTTCAGTGCATAAGAGCCACTAGTTAGGTCTTTTTTTCCCAGGAGTAGCTTTTGATTATTGATGTCGTTCCTGTTAGACAGTTTCTAATTCTGTACCCTTTTTTTTATATTCTAGTTTTCCACCTAATTGGCTTATGATTTGGTCCTTAGTTGCCATTTGCCACTGAGGTAACTTGTCAAGTTACTATCATTGCAGTTAAGGGTTTGATTGTCATACCATTTTTCAATCATCGGGCATTGATATATAGGTTTGAATTTCGTACTGAAGAAACCTCGTTAATGTTTTCCATCAAACAGACCCTAAGATGCACCATTTATTCAAGAGACTATCTTTTGCTGAGTTTAATTTTTTATATATGCGGAGACTGTCATCACTCTGCTTTTTCTACTTGTATATATGCGTTCCTCACATGTTTCTAATTGTGTTACAGCTCAGCGTGCTTCTCCACCTGCCCCAGCTCAAGCTTCCAGTGGCAGATCTATGCTTGGGGTTCTAGGTGCCACAATAGCTCAAGGTATGCATGTAATACCCCGACTTTTTAATCTCGTTCTATTAATTACTAATTATGTTTATTAGCTTAATTGCGTCCTAAATTTTTCTGAAATGATCATGGTTCAATTATTTTCTAAAATAAATACATTTTGGGTTTTATGTGTAATTAATTGAGTTGTATGTGGCCAAAATGAGAAATACAATTAGTCTACTCTTCTAACACCTTTTTCGATTAAAATTGGATGAAAGAAAACCCATCTCACTCTCTCTCTCGTCATTTCACTCAAAAGACCCAAACCCCATTTCTCTTTCTCTCACTCTCGAAGGAACCACAAAACCCCAGAAACCCCATCTCAATCTCTCTCGTCAATCTCACCTCCCCCCGTCCCATGCCTTCTCGCCGGAGTCCCAAGCTCGCCGGAGCTTTCGTCCTCCCTCTATCGTGCAGTCGCTGCACTGGTGCCGTTGTTGTTGTTGTGTTTCGGTGGTCGTGTTCTTCCTCCTCTGCTCGCATCTCTTTCTCTCTCGTGTCCTGCACGATGCTCCACCGACGAACGACCGCCGGAATCCTGCCGTTGGTGTCGCGCTGCTTCTGCTCACCCTCGCCAGATCACTCTGTCCTCGCCGGATCCCCGTCTCCGTTCTCTGTTGTCGTCCTTGCTCAAGTAGAGCAGAGGTATAACTCCTCTTATCTATTTGTCTTTTAATTTCAGAATTATGGAATTATTAATTCAAACCCAAATACCCATTATTAGCTAAGGTTAAGTTTGGGTTTTAAAATCTGATTTAGTGATTCTATTCTGAACCATGGTAGTTAATTTTTAATTAAACATGACTTTTGGGCCTAATTACTTTAGTATGCTGATTTTGTTTAATAGCTTACTAGTTTTAGAGTTGGGTTAGTTTAGTGATAAATCAGAAGGTTATGATATGTGTTTGAGAGCTAGTCTCCTTTGGTTCCTAATTCGAGGATATTTTTTATGTATTGATTAGAACAGTATGATTCAAGAAGTTGGAGTGATAAAGTTGAGAATATAGATTAGTTAGTTTCGTTCTAGAGATGATTAGCGATGATTACATCTCTTCTACGACTGGTTAATTTCTTCATCCGAATATTATTAACAATGATTATTGATTATTATTATGGTTATTATTGAGGTTAATTATGGAGGATTGTTATGGAGTTCAAGAGAGTTGATGGAGATGTGAAGTTCTCAAAGTTATTATCTGTCGGAGTAAAAGACTAGATTGCGTTTAAGGTAATGTTCATGTCCAGCAAATATATGTATGCCCGTATGTGTTATATGTGATGTTTTACATGTACTCAAATGCGTAAATACAACTATATGATGTTGATTATGATGATATGATTATGTGTTATAATCTGTTATGTGGCATGATAAGATACGTTATGATGTGACGATGCATATGTATGTTATGAAATATTCTGTTATGATTCTATTTACGATTTATGGATGATTCCGAATTAAGAGTATATGATGTCTGATAAGTTATGATAATAAAAGTGGATGATTCTGCTGGTTTGGAGTCATGAACTGATCCGGTAAATAGGCGAGTCACAGGTGGAGGAGTTCTGTTACGATGTACGATACGGACCAAAATGGTCACATGTTAATGTTACGAATTACGAAAGTTATGCTATGTCCAAAACCTGTACTTGCCAATGAACTAAAGTCACGTAAATGGTCCTTGCCAGCAGACTATTCAAGGCCAATGATAACGTTATATGTTAATGATTACTAAAGTGTTACGATATATGCTTATATGTGAAAATGTTTACGAACCAAAACCGTTTTTACGGGCTGGAGTGAAGTTACTGAGTTTTCAACTCATTTTAGTTTATTTCCTGTGTTTCCCCTTTTCCCGGTTCTATGAAATCATTCAGGTAGTATGAAGATGGCAAAGGATCAGATATGTCAAGGATGCTTCGGAAAAGTTGAGTTGAAGTAACTCTGTATATTTGGGATATTTAGAATACTCTGTATTTATGGGTAATAATTATAGCTTAAAGACGATCATTTGTATGTTTAAGAGGCCATTTTAGGCTATTTATATTATTAGTGGGCCCTAACCCACAGGCTTAAGGCATGCTTCCGCTGACGATTAAGGTTATGTATTTCAGGGGCGTTACAATGCATGTTATTTTGAAGAGCTGTACAAATCAATATATGATTGATTGCCCTCGTATATTTACATATCTTGTAATTGATTCTGTAGGCGTGGCTTTTGGAACTGGTAGTGTTGTAGCACATAGGGTTGTGGATGCTGTTATGGGTCCTCGCACAATCCAACATGAAACTGTAGGTACTGAGGCTGCTAGTGCTCAACCAAAGACCTGCTACCAAAGAGGCTTGTAATGCTTGTAACCTCCACTCGAGGGCCTTCCAAGATGTATGTGATTCTTCTTTATGCTACACGACTTCATAATCATTCTAGTTGTGTATTGTTGTGTTTGCATGCAAGATTGCAATTATTTAAATGAACCGTCACTTTGAATTTTTTAGAAAGAAGCTTCAGGGATCCTTGCCTTGTGGTGGTCTAATTGTACTATCGAATTAGTAGTTTGTTTATAATTTGACAAGCTCTTGTAGAATTGGGCCTCAATGAAAAGGAAAAACTATATACCAAATTAGGAAAAGTAGGAAGAACTGAAGAACTTTGCGAAATAGATGAAACATATAATATGATTCATGGAAGTATCTACATTGTTGTAATATTCGCTATCTATGCACAATGTGCCACTTAGCAACATACCAATACCTGAAAAGAGAAGGAAAACCAATTCTCGTGCAACCACCTAAGTGTTTATTGTTACATTTATGTACATTGTCCCTTTTGTATATTCGGCTGATAGTACCTTTATATGAAGCTCATCTGTTATTCAGTAGTGTAAGAAGACTAAGATCCCATTTTTTATATTGTCTGTTTTCAGTTGGGTTCGATAATTTTCATTTTCGCAAAAAGTTTTGATGCCTTGTGGTGGTCTAATTGTACTATCGAATTAGTAGTTAGTTTATAATTTGACAAGCTCTTGTAGAATTGGGCCTCAATGAAAAGGAAAAACTATATACCAAATTAGGAAAAGTAGGAAGAACCGAAGAACAGTGTGAAATAGATGAAACATATAATATGATTCATGGAAGTATCTACATTGTTGTAATATTCGCTATCTATGCATAATGTGCCACTTAGCAACATACCAATACCTGAAAAGAGAAGGAAAACCAATTCTCGTGCAACCACCTAAGTGTTTATTGTTACATTTATGTACATTGTCCCTTTTGTATATTCGGCTGATAGTACCTTTATATGAAGCTCATCTGCTATGTAGTAGTGTAAGAAGACTAAGATCCCATATTTGATATTGTCTGTTTTCATTTGGGTTCGATAATTTTCATTTTCGCAAAAAGTTTCGATATCTTCCCTATCTTAATTTCATCATCTTTGTATATGATTAAATTAAGATTGTCTAGTAGTAGCACAACCTCCTATTACACTTTGACGTTGATTTTCCTCAGAATTCGATCTATTATATGTACAATTTCGTATGATTAAATATAGTCTTTTTCTATTTATTGGCTTAGCATGTATCTTTTGGTACCTATCATTTTCCTTGGATCCTAAGCTTGCTATCTAAGTTGTGGTGTGTGGGTCATGCCGCAGGCTCATGATTATGAAATTATGGTTTGCTCCGGACAGTCTAGATGAAAGGTTATGGTTTTCTGCATTGATGTATCTATTATCATTTTTGTGGTTATGTTTAGATTGTCGCTATCTTTATTTGGCACAAAATGCTGACGATGTGTATACTTTGGAGTATTGGTAATATATTAAATTTCTTCTTCAGCTCTCTGTATTAATGTCTTTCTGTTAATCATGCTTGTGGTACAGTGGGTTTCAATCATAAATGTGGTTCCGATGCGTGTAAACATGGATGCATGACATTTTTTATTTGTGTTCTTGTTTTGATTGAATCGAGCTGTCATTAGCTTATTGTGTTGTGCAATATAGCATTAGTGTACTGGTCTGTGTAGTAGGAGAGCAAAGGTTCATGTTTGTCATAGTTGATGGGGGCTTTAATTTTTTTTTATCATTCCATGCTCTTTTCTCCACTTCTGGTTGTGAGGAGGTTTGTATGGTGCTGATGGATTTAGTTCTATGCTCTCCTCTTGTTTGACTTTGTATTACTGCAAGCCTGCAATATATTATTTTGTAGTATGCTAAGTCTAGTGTTGCCGACAGCAGTTGAGAGGTATCGTGCAATTTAAAGGGAGTTGTTCACCCATATTTTCATTTGGTAATCTGCTCTTGTATAGACTTGTATGGGAACCCATAAAAAATCTGGTTATGTTGATGTTTGGAATTTGCCTTCTGTTTCAGGTTTGTTTGATCTTTTATTTTTTATCATTCCATGCTTTGTTCTCCACTTCTAATATTGTGGCTTGTATAGTGAAGGTTGTGAGGAGATTTGTATGGTGCTGATGGATTTAGCTCTATGCTCTACTCTTGTTTGACTTTGTATTGCTGCAATATAAGTATGCTCAGTCTAGTGCTGCCGACAGCAGTTGAGAGGTGTTCACCCATCATTTCTTTGGGAAATTTGCTCTTGTATAGACTTGTATTTGTTTATATTTTTACCCATCATTTCTTTGGGAAATCTGCTCTTGTATAGACTTGTATTTGTTTATATTTTACCCATCATTTCTTTGGGAAATCTGCTCTTATATAGATTTATATTTGTATGAATAACATGAATTGCAATGAAAAGTGATACTTGTATATATATGTAACTGTTTTTGGATTATTTAGGACAAAAAAATGCAAAAAAAAACACAAGGGCTGCGGTTTTGGCCAAAACCGCAGCCCTTAACTCACCAAGGGCTGCGGTTTCCCCCCCTTAACCGCATCCCTTAACCCACCAAGGGCTGCAGTTTTTTGCCCTGACCGCAGCCCTTAACCCACCAAGGGCTGCGGTTTTGCCAAGGGCTGCTAGTCCAATGGCTGCGGTCAAAATACGCAGCCCTTGGGCCCCTTTTGACCGTAGCCCTTGGGCTTTTTTCCTCTAGTGATTACAACATAATAACTAATAATCACAATAACAAACGCTTGTAGGGCACGCTTGTGCTATGGTACAAACGTCTCTTTAAGACGTTTGGACCCAGGTACAAATGTCTGGAAAAGACGTTTGCACTAAGGTTAACATGTCTGCAATAGTCGTTGGATCATGGTACAAATGTCTTAAGCAGATGTTTATACCATGGCCCAAACGTCTTTTTTCTAGATGTTTGGTGTTTTTTTTATTTTTTTCAAAAATTGCCTTTTATTATATTTCTTGTCTTTTTTCACGTGATTTTGAATTATTATTAATCATAAATTGTTAGAAATCAACAATATTAAGAATATTAATTGATAAAAAATGACAATAATATCATGAAATTAATAATATTAAAATGTTTTCTTAACAATTACTTTCTAATTGAAATTACAATAAAAAAATCATGATACAAATATAACCAAATATGTCTATCGTATACCTGATCAACCCCAGCCCGGCCCGGCCCGGTTTTTGGGCGGGTTTGGGCAGTTTTTTTGGGCCCGCAGGCCGGGCCGGGCCCGGCCCGGTCAAAAAAATTTTTTTTGGGCGGCCTTTGGACAAGCAAAAAAATACTTTTTAGCCTAAATTTTGGGCCCGGCCCGTTTTGGCCCGCAAAAGCCCGCTCGGCCCGGCCCGAAATACCGGGCTTTGGGCACAATTTTTTGGCCCGGATTTGGGCTCGATGAGCACTTTTTTTTTGCGCGTCCCGGCCCGAACCCGGCCCGGTGTTTGATCAGGTCTAGTCTATCGTGATGCTTTTATATGGATGCGTGGAATGTTAATTAATGTATTTTAAGAATAATTTAGATTACTAAGTTTTGTATGGATGAAACTCTCTTACCACTATTTTAAATAAAATAATGTCCAAAAACATTGTGCTTGAATTAGTCAATTTAGGACACGGTCTATAATTTAGGACAGGTCCTAAACCTCTTTGAGGACTTAATCCAAACATATTTAGGACATGTCCCAAAATAATAACAACTTAATAATAATAATAAAAAGAATATTAATAATAACACTGCAAACATTTATTTAAATGTGTTGATAGCCCTGCCAATATGGTCACTACTCCTGCCACAAAACACTTATTTAAATGTGACCCAAGTTCAAATCCTCTTACAAGCCAGCAAATTATGAAATCTTTTTTTAACTATAACTCTAAAGTTATGTTTAAGACATGACCCAAATATATTTAGGACATGTCATATAATAAATCGTCATGGATTGAATAATTGCCTTTGATTTCATTTGTTTTGCCTTTTTAATGTTATTTTGAATTATTATTAATCAGATATCATTACTAATAATATTTTTATCCCAAATATGACAGTTTGCTATGAATAATATGATATCATTTTAATATAATATTTGCCATAAATTTTAATTCGCAATTAAACTAATTTCTCAAAACATAATTGTATAGTTAGGATAATATTTGAAAAGCTACTAAACATGGTAATAACTAATAAGGAGGGGGAGGTGTATCATCTCTAGGGGTGTTAACAAGCCGAGCCGAGACCGAACCTGGCCAGACTCGGCTCGATTCGAGATCAGACAGGACAGAGCTCGGCTCGAGCTCGAAGCTCGTCTAGCTCGAAAATATGGGCTCGGCTCGAGCTCGAAAAAATAAAACTTGGGCTCGGCTCGTGAAGGTTCGCGAGCTATTCGGCTCGAAAAAGCTTGAGAATTGTACTTTAAAGCGATGGAAAAAAACGATGAAAAATCGAACAAAACGAATGAAAAATCCAAACACATAAACGAATGAAAAATCCAAACAGATAGATCACATAAATACGAATGAAAAATCGAAAAAGAAAAATAAAAAAAGAAAAATAGAAAGGATTACCTGTCAATGGTTGTCATCTTCGTCTTCGTCTTCTTCAACGTACATAGATCACATAGACATCGTTGGATTTAGGAGTTGTTCTCTTCATCTTCTTCGACTGACCTCCTACCTTCAAATCGATTCCCTGTAATTCATAGAAGCATTTTGAGTTAAGAAGACGTTAATGGCGGAAAAGTTAAAGAAATGAGAGAGAAAGAAGATAGAGAGAGAGAACTGGCTAATGGTGCGCTGCTTCTTCTCCGAATTAGGGTTTTGTTGTTTAGGGTTTTGTTGTTCTTGGGAGGTCGAAGGAAATGGGGGGAAATGGTTTTGGGGGGGGGGGATTATTAGGCTTTCCTCCAAATGTCGACAAACCCGTCAAAGTTTTCAAAAACACATGGGCTGAATTTTTTTTTATTTAGTTTGTATTTTTTATTCAAAAACCCTTGGGCTGAATTTTTTAATTTTATTTTTTATATTTGAGGTGGGCTTCAAACTGGGCCTTATCTTTTTTTAGTGGAAAGTTGGATTAAAAATCAAGGTTTTAAATTTTTTCGAACATGTTTGCGAGCTTTCGAGCCGAACTCCACTAGGCTCAGGCTCGGCTCGTTAAGGTCTCAAGCCGAACCCGAACTCAAGTCGAGCCCTCTCGAGCCGAGCTTTGACCGAGCCAAACTCGAATAGTTTGCGAGCCACCCTGGCTCATTAGCACCCCTAATCATCTCGATGACCCATCATTTCATTCCACATGGCAGGAACATCGATAGAATTCCGGACCGCATCTCGAAGGTCAGGTGGGTCCTACTCATCAATGCGATGGAATATAGGACGTAGGGATTGCACCATATGGTTCATCCACTGAAATGAAAAAATATTATAACAACTATTATACATAATAAAAATTATGAAATTATAAAAGAATAAAATGACTAAAACACATACCCAATCGGCGGACATCGAGTCAAGCTCGGAGGAAGCGCTCGTATGTGGCAAAATAAAAGGATGCGAGTAGTTCTCACGCCAATCATCATAGTCATTAGAGACATCGGTCGAATGATGAGCTACGGGGAACTCTGACAATGCAATCTTGGCCATCCTAGGAAACTGGATCCACAAGGAGTCGACCATAAGACGGAGAAAGTAACAGTGTAAGTACGACCTGATCGAGGATGATCATCATCAGTTTGAAAGTAACAGTTATTCCACGAAGGCACAAATGAGCGGACGGTCAAGATGAGGGAACATGACATACGGGAGATGAGATAACCCCGAACTATCGATAATCTGGCACATCTCTGCTCGAGCACCGTCCCTCCATGAATTCAAAGTCTTACATGCAGTGAAACGATTATGACACTTCAGAATACCCCGGTCTTCCCCATCCCAGATGCTGCGTGCCACATGACCCCCATAACTAGAAAGGACAGAGGCATCAATGGGACCCCCTGGCATGGGTCCCACGACACGCCAAGATGTATCTATGTGACCAAGCCTCCTTCTCGGCCTAGTGGAGGAAGAAGATGCCTCAGTAGATGTGGTAAATCTACCTCCTTTAGTCCTCCTGACTGTACAAACAATCTCCTCCTCCTCCCCCGCTCGCTCCTCCTCCTCCATCTCCTCTTGATGAGGTGTAGTCTCTGTAGGCCTAATAAACACCCCCCGTGATGCTCTAGCAGAACTAGTCACGCCTCGTCGGTGAGGGTGACGAGGACCCAAATCATCAATTTGACTCTAAATGTAATTATGATAATATTAATTAATACTGATAATAATAACAACATATTAACAACAATATCACTTTGAATCATTACGGTAATATTTGTCTAACTATTAAAACAATCTTTTAGGATATAACCCAAACAACTTTAGGACATCACCCAAGTAGATAAATAGCACAAATAAAATCACAAGAACATCAATAAATAATCCTAATGACACTTTTTAAAACTCTAATCTCCAAGTGCAGTCAATACGAAAGAAATTTGACCAATTATTGACTCTAAATGACTTTATTTAGCCTAACCACATAGTATTAGATTTAGAATCACATAGACATACTTACTTTCTTCAACCTCACCAACAGGTTGAACTAACAATAGACTATTTGTACATCTTAGATTTCATTAGAGATGCTTATGTAACACTTTAGCACAAAACTCCAGTGAATAGTGGAATTTAACCTCAAAACAAGTTAAGTGTGGACTTGTAATAACCCTAACCCCTAACTTAAGTTGTTAATTATTTAATTGTCCTAATTTCTAAGTCAAGCATAAATTAAAATTTTCTTAAACTAACAAAACAAAACTTAAAGATTACTAAAACTGGAATAATTAATTATATATTACACCATAATCGTGCACATTAGGAACATTAACAAACTTAAGAGGGATAATATAATAACAAATTACAAAAACCACCCCTATGACCCCTATCTCCACCTCCCCTAATCTCCTGCTTCTTACCCAATGCCTAAAATTAATACCTAAAACTATTTATAATCTTACTTCGAAGTCCAGAAAAGAAAATTAAAAAAGTTGTGCTGATTCAAGCTTTAGCAATCAACTTATGTTCTACTTACAATCAAAAGTTAGCTTATTAATATGTTTTACTAAGACAATTGTATAGCTTCTAGTCCTTCATCCAAACACCATAACATCTTTTGATCTACTCTCAAATACTCCCAGCAGATGGAGTCATCTCCCTCACAGAACACCCAAAAGAAAAAGCTCCGATTTCCATGCTATTAACACCAATCCTTTCCCTATCTTTCACAAGCATGTTTATGCATCAAAACACCGAGGATATACAGCATTCAAAGTTGAAGTAGAATCAACTTAATACACTACCAAATGCATAGTTATTACTAGTTAGAGCATAACCATCATATCATTTTGACCATAAACCAAAATCAAGTAACTTCAAATAATCAAATGTCTCATAGGCATTTTATCGAACATCTTGCTTGCAAAAACAAGAGCACCATATTTAACTTATACTTTGATCAAAGAAACCAGAAATTCGAATTGGGGAATGAAATAAATATCACCCAATGCCTAAAATTAATAAAATCCAAAATCAAACCACTGCAATATGAAAAAGAAAAAGAATAAGGAAAAAAAACAGAGATAAAGAGGAAAACAAGGAAAATTATATAAGAAACACATTAGTGCACCTCCTATCTCACATTAATTAAACTCCAAAAGTCATCCATGGCACTCTTAATCACTGTTTATGAAAGGTCAGTTGACTATTCAGTTTTTGTTTTCCGGCGAAAATAATAAAAAAAATTACCGGTTGCGCGATCTCCTTCCATTCCCGGCGTGACATATTTTCCTAATCTCGATTCCCGGCACCGGCGACGACCTTTCGTGGTGGTTTGGTGGAAGTAGAGGAAGTGAACTGGTGTTTGTGGAGGAACCATGGTGGTTGACGTGGAGGTGGGTTGAGGTGGGACCGTGGGAGAATTTGGTGGAGAGAGAGAGGAATTTCGTGGAGGTGAATTTTTTTTTACTAAGTTTTCTGAATTTTCTTTTCACATATGTTACTGTCGTTGGTAAAAAAATACATTAGTTTTTACCAAGTAGTCATTGGTAAAAAAATGCATTAGTTTTTACCAAGTAGTGATTGGTAACTTTAGAGTTATAGTTAAAAAAAAAATCATAATTTGGTTGATTGTAAGAGGATTCGAACTTGGGCCACATTCTAATAAGAATATTTCGTGGCAGGAGTAGTGACCATGTTGACAGGGGTATCAACACATTCAATTGTTCTCAACAATTGTAAATGTACCACGGATGCTAAATGATTCATAAACATATCGATACGCTTAATTCATGTTTGATAAGTTTTAAAAAAAATTGATACTTAATAAACATTTAACTTTTCATATGCGTGAAGAATATGTCATAGAAGATTGTTGATGTTTAGAAGTTGCTTGGGTCATGTCCTAAAATAGTGTCATAATAATCATTGTTATTTCATCTCACGTTTTGAGTAACATATGTTTTCTTCTTAAAAAAAAATTATTTGCAATGTTATTATTATTATTATTATTATTATTATTATTATTATTATTATTATTATTATTATTATTATTATTGTAGTCTAACATCGATGGCTATCTTGAAGACACTTGGGCTCATCAGAGCCGTACACGTGTCACCTTAGTAAAAGAAGAGAAAAGCCTTGAGTCTCTGGGCTACACTCAGCTGAGTTAAAAGGTTAAAATCCTGGCCCAACAGTCAGAGCCCAGCAGTGCCAAATGGCTGAAGGAGAGTGGTCAATAGACATCCCCCAAATCATGGTCTCGCCACGTGTCATGATCTCGATTCCTCGGCCAATCGAGGCCACTATTGTAGGTCGATTTTTAAGGTTAGTTGTCAACTTGCTATCACTATAAATACCCCTGAAATCAGGAGAAAACACATTCAATGCAAACAGTGAAAAGTTACTCTGATAAAATTCTCTCTCACTTTCTCTTTCTATCTCTACTTTCTCTCACTACTCCTGATAAATGACTTAAGCATCGGAGGGGGAACCACCACCCAAACCTCCAGGGTGGGTGCCTTTGTCCAGGTTCGGGAGCAGAGCAAAGACCAAGGACTAAGAGGATTCAGACATCGTTGCACAAGTCTCCACCGAAGAACACTCAAGATACTACTTTACTTGCTCGACAAGGAAGCTAAAGCCTACGACTTACTTGTTGGACAAGTGGATAAAACATTTGGCGCCGTCGTGGGGAGACGCAATGATGACTGATTGTCAATCGTCCAACATTGCCAGGAATCGAAGCCTTCAAGTTAATGTCGAAGATACGGTGGAGCATGAAAGACCACCTCGAGGAAGAGATAGACCACCATCCATCGTCAATGTTCCCGAGCCAAGCCAAGAACCTGGTCATCCAAGTGAATCTAGATCGTCCAAAGGATCGCCGCCCACCCGGAGAATGTTCCCAATGATTTCCGGACTAGGATGGCGGAGGTCGTCCAGGAACAATTAAAAGCAATATGTTGTTTTTCCATCACAACCCGGAGCACCGCTAACAATCCACCTCGTCCTAGAGGACGTTCTCAAGTAGATCGTCCAGGTCCTAGTCGGCGAGTTCGTCAGAACCCCTCTAGGAAGACAAAGAAGAGGAAAGCAACCGGAGGATGCCGATCGAGAGAAGAAAGATGGACTGGAACCCGGTGGTGAGGACCCAGGGACCATGTCCATCCTAGTGGGCACCGAATGGAAACCGACGCCGTGGATTACTTAGAGGCAAAGAGGGCCGCGGCTTTGCAACGTTCGGCCTACGAGGATCTACCCCATACCCGAGAGACCCTCCTTTGAGGTTGTCGTCCAGAGGGGAGGGCCGAAGTTTAAGCCACTCCCTTGTTCATCCACGACAGGAGAAGACCGTGGCTCAGCCCATGGTTTATAGGCGTCCAAAACCAGCCAACACTTCATTCAATCCAGTAATGAAAGAATAGGGAGTTCATACCCATTGAGGGACAGGCGGGAGCTCTCCAAATCAACTGGCCTACTCCATTCTCGGCCAGGATTATGGAGACGCCCCCCTTCCCAAAGGTAAAACTCCCAACCATTGAGCCTTTTGATGGAACAACTGATCCTGATGACCACCTGTCTGCTTACAAACATCAGATGTACGTCCAAGGAGTGGACGATGCTACTTGGTGTAAGAATTTTCCAGCTACTTTGAAAGGAGTAGCGCAGAAATGGTTTAACAATCTCCCCCCCAATTCAGTCAACAACTTTACTGAACTCAGCTTCTTATTCACTAGTCATTTTGTGGCCAACAAACAAGAGCAAAAGACGAGCATGCATTTAGGCAAGGTCATCCAAGGACCTAAAGAGGCCCTTAGAAGCTTCGTAAAGAGATTTAACCTAGAAGCCCTTCAGATCCAAGATCTCAATGCCGAGGTGGCCTTTGATGCCTTCATCAGGGGTCTAAGGCCAAGAAGTTTTAAGTTTGATTTGGTTAAAAAGAAAATCACAACTCTTGCCGAGGCGTTAAGGGAAGCTGAAGCGTTTATTCACGCTACCGAAGTATGTGCTGAGGCAAAGCATTCCGAGTCTAAGAAGCCTGAAGAGGTTGCTCAGCCAAAGAAGAGCAACCCCAAGAAGGCCGAGACTTGGGCAATAACCTCCAACACCACTCCGTCTAGAAAGAGCAAGAGAAAGGAGGCCGAGCCATCCTCATCCAATCCTGTTGAGTTTAACAAAGACCAATACTCCATCCTCATGGAGATTAAGGATCGATATGAGTTGAAGGCCCCAAATTGAAATGAAGACTCCTTATAGAAATAGGGATAAGAGCAAGTATTGCCACTTCCACAAAGATTGTGGTCATGAGACCAATGAATGTAAGCACCTCAAGAGAGCTTTGGAAGAGTTAGCCCGAAAAGGAAAGATGAATTCCTATATGCCGCAAGGGGGAAGGAAGTTTCCAAGGAAAGATGATTGGCATAACAAGAAGAAGGAGAGTGCAAGCACAGATGAAGATGTTGTTCTCGTAATCTCAGGTGGATTTGCTGCTGGGGGACCAACCAATAGAAGGCACAAAAACTACCTTAGGGAGCTCGGCCAAGTGTTGTTAGCTGATCAGACAAAGGCTGAGCCCTTCCCAAGGGTGGTAGTTAGTGAGCAAGATCGGGGCAGGTTGAGGACTCCCCATGATGATCCCTTGGTTGTAGAAATGAAAATAGCAAACTTGAGAGTAAGAAGGATCCTGATCGACACCGGAAGTTCGACGGACATCATTAGTGCTGATTGCTTGTCCAGACTAAAGTTTGAGGAGAAGAACTTAGTTCCCGTTCATCATCCCATCATAGGGTTTGGTGGAGGAGTCATCCATCCAATGGGAACTGTAACTTTGCCCGTTCGAGTGGGGGAAAAGGAGGCAGCTAGAACCTTGTTTATCAAGTTCTTGGTGGTCCGAGACTTGACCGCCTACAATGTCATTCTTGGACGACCAACTCTGAATCACGTCAAAGCAGTCATAGTAACTCACCTGATGTTGATGAAGTATGAGTGTGATGATGGCCAGATTGGCTCATTATATGGAGACCAGCAGGTGGCTAGGGAATGTTATTTGACTACCCTCAAGCCGTCATCATGGAAAATAGGCAGCGAAGATCAGACGAAGGTTGCTGGCGAAAGGAAAACGTCTGGAATAGAGAAAGATCAGACGAAGATGGCTATCGAGAGTAAAACGTCTGGATTTGTCAAAGACCAAGTCGCCTCGTTAAAGCCGACCATTGAGAGCCCTCAGACGCCTCTTGCACCCTCAAGGAAAGCGTCTGAGCACCTCCCCAGCAAGAAGAGGAAATATGAAATTATCAAGGAAGAACCCTCCTCGTCTGAAGAGGTCATGGCCATCATGGGACTAGCAGTAGAACGTCCAGAGCCAGTAGAAGCCCTTGAAGAGGTACGTCTGGATGAAAAAAGCCAAGTTTGAATGGACAGCAGAGGCGGAGTAAGCCCTTCAGCATATCAAAGATCATCTTCAGCAGCTGCCTAGGTTGGTCAGTCCCGCCGAGGGGGAAAAGTTGTTTGTATACTTGGCTGTATCCACGCAAGCTGTGAGTGCCGTCCTGTTGGCTGAAAGAGACTCCGTCCAAATTCCCATATACTTTGTGAGTCACGTGCTCAAAGATGCGGAAAACAGGTATACTCCAGTCGAGAAGTTTGGATTGGCCCTAGTCATGGCCAGCAGAAAGTTGAGACCATATTTCTTGGCGCACAATATAATTGTCTACACTGATCAGTCTTTGAAGCAAGTTCTGCAAAAGATGGAAGCTGCTGGACGAATGCTAAAATGGGCGGATGAGCTTAACATGTTTGATCTATCATTTGAACCAAGGAAAGCCATTAAGGGGCAAGCCTTGGCAGATTTTATAGTTGAGCTTACTCGGCCAACCATAGAGCCAATATCTGATCCAGCTAGAGGAAGGAAGCATTGGACGCTCATGGTTGATGGATCATCCACAATCAATGGATGTGGAGCAGGAATCATTTGTCAATCTCCCGAGGGAGACAAGTTTGAATATGCATTAAGGTTCCAGTTCAGAGCGTCCTATAACGAAGCTGAATATGAGGCACTCTTAGCTGGAATCAAAATGTGCAAGGCGGCTGGAGCTATTGAGATCGAGGCCAAATCGGACTCCCTCTTAGTTGTCAGCCAGGTTAATGGAGATTTTGAATGCAAAGAAGCATCAATGAGCAAATACATGCGACTGATCAAAGATGAGATAGAGCCATTAAAACAATTTGTCCTCGACCAAGTACCAAGGTCGGAAAATCATCAAGCAGATGCTCTCTCGAAATTGGCCAGCTCGGCTGAAGGTGACGTGCCCAGAACAGTTTTTTGGGAAGTCAAACCCAAGAAGAGCATTGACCAAGAGCAGATTATGTTTCTCAGCCGAGGGACTGTCTGGATGGAGCCGATCATAGAATATAAGAAGACGGGACGATTGCCATCAAATCCTGTAGAGGCTAAGTATGTGAAGGCTAGAGACAAGTGGTTTGAACTATGGGACGAGACACTTTACAAGAAGTCATTCAACCGGCCTCTGCTCAAGTGCGTCACCAGAGAAGATGGTCTGGGGGTTCTGAAAGAGCTCCATGAGGGAGCTTGTGCATCGCACATTGGGGGAAGAGCTTTAGGCGAGAAGGCTTTAAGGACGGGGTACTACTGGCCTACCTTAAAGGAGGATGCTTTAGTCTATGCAAAGAAGTGTGATAGTTGTCAGAAACATGGAAATGTGCATCAGAAGCCGTTCAACTATTTGACCCCCATCTTGTTCCCTCTGCCTTTTTCCAAATGGGGCATGGATATCCTAGGACCTTTCCCTGTGGCCGCTGGGCAAAAGAAGTTTGTGATAGTAGCAGTGGACTATTTCACTAAATGGATAGAAGCTGAAGCCATGCGAGGAATAACAACAAACGACGTCAAGGGCTTCATCTGGAAAAACATTATAACTCGATTTGGCATGCCTCAGTCAATCGTCTTTGATAATGGTCCACAGTTCGAAACGCCTAAGCTGAAAGAATGGCTGTCAGAAAGAGAAATCAAAGCTCACTTTGCGGCAGTCGCCCACCCACAAGCTAATGGGCAAGTCGAGTCCTTCAACAAGATTCTATCAAATGGAATCAAGAAGAAGCTGGATAATGCCAAAGGACAATGGGTTGAAGAACTGCAATTGGTGTTATGGTCCATTAGAACAACTGCTAAGAATTCTACAAAGAGACGCCTTTCATGTTAGTCTATGGCACCGAAGCCGTCTTGCCCATTGAGGTTGAGGAGCCCACCCTTCGAGTCATGTTATACACAGAGGATGCCAACTGGGCCGCATTGCGCACGGCTTTGGACCAAGTCCCAGAAGTCAGGGGCAATGCCTTGCTAAGAATGCAATTGTACAAACTACGTATAGCTCGGGAGTTTAACAAAAGAGTTGTTAGACGACCGCTAAAGGTGGGGGATCTTGTTCTAAGAAAGATGGAAGCGGTTGGACGAGCTAAAGAGTTGGGGAAGCTAACACCAAATTGGGAAGGACCTTATCTGATTGTCCAAGAGATACGCAGTGGGACTTTTCGTCTACAAGATCTAAATGGACGACCTATTCAGCGTACATGGAATTCAGACAACTTAAAGAAGTACCACGTCTAGCTCAGATCTTCGTCAGATATCTGTAGGGTAATTTGTAGTTACTCCAAAGTGCCGCGGCACATGTTAGTAAGAAAAGAATTGTATACATGCATCTTGGCATTCAGCCAAGCAAAATCCATATAATACAATTCCTACTTTCTTATCTCTTTGTATATTTTCACCAAGTTACTTCACTTTGGGGCATTAAATCAGTTACTCGTCTAAAAAAGTGACAATAACTTGGACAAAAATACAAACAAAAGCAAAACGTCAAAATTGCTCGCATTTACGCCGAACATCACTCCCTCAAAGAGACCGGCCAAAAATATAATGCATATATGGCCATCAAATTGACAAAACCTCTAGTAAGAGTAACGTCAAAGTCTCTGAGAGAAAGCTGGCCTGAAATAAGACCTTAGTAAAGGATACTTACTTTCAAAAGCACGGACAGCTAAGTAGTCCAGACCCTAGTAAGGGATCGCTACTTAATGACGAGTGTTGCTCCCTCAAGGAAGCCGGCTAAAACATTCTTTGAACATGTATCTCGAGCTCGTCCATCAACTTCAGCAGGCTTAGCCAAGGTTGGCCACTCTCCTTCTTGGACTTTGGCTCTCCTTCAATATACGGTTGAGCTAAGCCCAAGAAAGGGGGGATAATAGAAGCCTATAGGACGAGCTAAAGAGAGTAGAACGTCAAAAAACCAGGACCTAGCCAATAGATGCATCTGTGATGGTTTGATAGGGCAGGACGAATGTTGGTAGCTCGAGCAAAACGGCGTGAAAGTGGTCCGTCCACAACTCAAAGGTGCATTGGCCGTCTTCCATCTTTGGGCTTGACTCGTCAAATCGAGTATCGTCCAAAAATTAAGGACGATTGTCAACAAATACTTGGATTTTTCATAAAATAACAGGTAATCGCCCAAGGGCAAGGAGGACAATCTTCTCGTATGAGCAAGTTTTAAAGATTAAAAATCTGAGCAGAATGTTCAACGATCATGACGAAGTTAAAGTTATACTTAGTCAAATTGAAATTGTTGAAAATAAGAGACAAGCAATTGGCAAAAGTCTTTCATATATATCATGAGTAAAATTTACAAAATAAGATTACTGAAGGACTATGGCTACAACGGCAGACAACCAAAGAAACTAGAAAAATAAACCTAAAACTAGGCTTCATCTTTAGCATGAGTTTCTTGATCGTCCTCAGTCTTCCCATCCTCGGCTCCGTCTCCAGGGCTCCCATTCGCAGCCGCAGCTTCGTCGTCATAATCAAGAAATTCCGGAGGTTCCTCGGCGCACACCATTGCCCGATGGACACTCTGCTGGTATTCCAGGCGACGGACAAAGCTCGGGACCTCATCGGCTTCAGCCAGCATTTCGAAGGCCTTGACGGCCCAATCCTTGGATGTTTCTACAACATTTTCCAATCCTATTTTGGCATCGTCAAAAGTCTTGGAAACCGTCTGTTCCAGACGGGCGGTTCTAGCCCTTAGGAGAATATTCTCCCTCCTCAGCTAAGCTGCGACAAGAAGAGCAGCATCCCTCTCACCCTTTAGATCAGTAGAGAGTATCTATGATCATGTTCAGACGGTCCCGCTCCCTGATCTGATCGTTGATGGTAACAAGATATTTCTTGTTCTTGGATTCCAGGTCTGCAGATCTCTTCTCCAGGGCGTCCAGTGACTGGCGATGGAGGGTATTCGCCATCTCAATGTCGTGAATGGCCTTGTCGCCGGCCGTTGTAGCAAGATGGACGAGGTGCTTATTCTCTTTTCTGAGATCCCTCGCCCATTCCTCAGTTAACATGCTGCGAGCCAGAAGCTGGAACAATGAAAACAAATCAAGTTATTAGACGAGTTAAAAGGTATAAGTCAAGTATAAAACAAAACCGGCATAAAATAATACCTCGGCAGCAAGCTGGGACATGTAGCCCACATGCCCGGCAGAAGCTCCCCTTAATCCTTTGATATAGGATTCGGGGTAGCACTTGAAGAGCTCCTGCTTAAGACGCTCCTTCTCCAGCCTTGACATTTTGGCGAAAGCATGAGAAGACCCCTCGTCCGAATCAGCAAGGGGAGGAGTTGGGGGAATAGCAGGGCCTTTGCCCTTATCTGAAAGAGGGGGAGAGTCAGTAATCTTGATAGGAAAGACGATGGCTTGTCTATTGGACGGACTCATGGACCGTCCACCGACCCGCATCGTCCTAACTATATTGGGGTAATACGACTCACCGTGACGAAAGCGATGTCTGTCCTAACAGCCTAAAGGCATCTCGTGGCACCGGCTTAGCCACCGAGCCGCTGAACCCCGGATAGTTTTCAGCAGCCCGGATGCCGGTGCAACCAAAGCCAAGGCGGACTCTAGGTTGACCTCAGCAGAGTCGGCCGGCAAGACGCTGAGCGGAACAGCTGCATGGGCATCCTTTCCCTCCTCGGCCGGGCCAACAGTCGAAGGCTCCCTTTTAAGAGCCCTGGCTTGTTGGGGAGGCATGCTTTTCTCCCCGCTCTCGACAGCAGGAGCCGCCTTATCCGCCTTCTTCCTTGTAAAGCCCTTAGGCTTCTTTGCAGAAGGCTGGTCAGCTGCAGTAGTTGGCCTCTTTTTGGACGAGGATGACTTCCCAAGTGGAAGTTTGTTTGTAGGAGCATTTTTCTGCAAAAAGTAAAGACATCAGATCGATCGTCCAAAAAAAAAAAAAAAAAAACTGCTATTGCAAAGCATCCAGACGAGTATGGCCCCAGGAAGGTGACCGTCCAAGTATGGACGTTCTTCTATGGTTGACCCTCGCCCATAAATTGGATGCAAAAATCCAGACGAGTATGGCCCCAAGAAGGTGACCGTCCAAGTATGGACGTTCTTTTATGGTTGACCCTCGCCCATAAATTGGTTGCAAAAATACAGACGAGTATGGTCCCAATGAGGTGACCGTCCAAGTCTGGACGTTCTCCTTATTTGGGTGACCCTCGTCCAAGAATTGGACACCAATTCTTGGACGATCACGGCCCCAAGGAGGTGACCGTCCAAGTCTGGACGATCTCCCTCCTTGGGTGACCTTCGTCCAAGAGTTGGGCACCAATTCTTGGACGAGCATGGCCCCAAGGAGGTGACCGTCCAAGTCTGGACGTTCTCCCTCCTTGGGTGACCCTCGTCCAAGAATTGGACACCAATTCTTGGACGATCATGGCCCCAAGGAGGTGACCGTCCAAGTCTGGACGACCTCCTTCCTTGAGTGACCCTCGTCCAATAGTTGGGCACCAATTCTTGGACGAGCATGGCCCCAAAGAAGTGACCGTCCAAGTCTGGACGATCTCCCTCCTTGGGTGACCCTCGTCCAAGAGTTGGGCACCAATTCTTGGACGAGCATGGCCCCAAGGAGGTGACCGTCCAAGTCTGGACGTTCTCCTTCTTTGGGTGACCCTCGTCGAAGAATTGGACACCAATTCTTGGACGATCATGGCCCCAAGGAGGTGACCGTCCAAGTCTGGACGACCTCCTTCTTTGGGTGACTCTCGTCCAAGAAGTGGACACCAATTCTTGGACGAGCATGGCCCCAAGGAAGTGACCGTCCAAGTCTGGACGTTCTCCTTCTTGGGGTGACCCTCGTCCAAGAGTTGGAAGCCAATTCCGGACAAGCTCATATGGTCCTCGACACAAAAAAAAAAAAAAAAAAAAAAAAAAAAAAAAAAAAATTGACCAATGTTTCTGCCCTTTTCTCGGCGCTACTCTTTGCATACTCCTTCCACAAATTATCTGTAAATTGGGACATGCTGATTTCCCCCGTCCAAGATGCTTTGAGGCGTTGTGTGGCCGAGTCTGCAAATAAGAAAAAAAAATGTGTACGTCATATGAGTTATGGACGAAGAGTTTTACTTGGATGATTTTAAATATAGCTTTATCTTCAGCCAACCGCAAGCCGGCAGCGACCAAGATGTCGTCTTGGTAAAACATTTCCTTAAAGGGTATCCAGTTAGATGGCCCCTTAATAGATCGTTGGCCGGGTCTGGAGTACTCCTTCACTCTGAAGTACTCCACCACCTCCTCGTCAAAATTATCCTCCAGCTCCAGCCAAGACTGCTTCCGTCTAGTATTAGTGACGGATCTATTATAATATCTGTAGCTCTCTGTGACATAGTCGCTGGACGCCCGTAAAAAGATAAAATCGGCTTTCCACTCGTGCATCTTTGACGATTTCCCCCAGGCAGTCATGAAGCCTGGACGGTTGCAGATGCTGAGCCATGCACCGTCCACGGCCCCAGGTACCTTAGCCGCATAATGGATTTGGGTGAAGGCTTGAAGGGAAAGGGCTAGGCCGCGTAGCTCGCAGACGGCAATAAACGTCAAGATGTTGTGCCAAGCGTTTGGAGCCAGCTGGTTATGGCCGATGTGGTAGTGCTGCAGCACTTGTTCGACGAAATCGTGAAGAGGAAACCTCAATCCCGCATCTAAGGCAAGTTTATAGACGGCGAAATGATTCCTGGGAGCGCTCAGGATCGTCGCGTCGTTCTTAGGAATGACAAAGGAGAAGCCCGACATGGGCATGAAAGACGACAAATAATTAGGGTCTGGTCCTAGTTTCTCTAACCACTTACGGTTAACTAAAATAAAGCCAGGATCAGAAAGGGGACCTAAACGTCTTCTAATCTCTGACGAGGTAGTAGAAGCCTCGTCTGATTCTTCGGCAGCGTCAGAATCGCTACCATTATTACCTTCGCCTGTCTCCGCCATATTGGCGTCTCCGCCAGAAGTACTGGTCTCAGGTCTTATTTCGGAGTCTTCTGCATCATGATCGAAAGGAGGCCTGTCCAAAGACTGAGCACTTTGGACCTCTCTTGCCTCATCTGGCACCCGTCCAGTGGATTCCTCCATATCCGAGCTATTTGATGGGATTATTGATTTTCGTCTTAGACGGGCCGTTTGCTTGACGCGCGCCAGATTACCCTGCACAGGTAAAGACTGGGTCGTCTGACTTTCTCGGCCAAAACTATGAAAAAATATGTACTCGGCCAGAAGAGGCCCAACTCTAGAATGTGCCGAAGAAGAAGTATCGGTTCTAGGGTCAAGACAAGCTCTTGGTCGGCTAGGATTATTTGACGAAGATGATTCCATTTTATTGATTTTCTAAGAAAAAAGAAAGAATAAAGAAGAATGAAAGGATTAAAGAAACGATACCTGCTAAGAACGTCTGGGCAATTCGGTGAAGGATGCTGAAGCTGGACGATCTCTCTCTCTCTCTAGAAAATTCGCAGAGCTTCTCTCTCTAGAAAAATTTGTTCGAGATGTTAAATGATTGAATGTTGTCACACCAAGGTTATTTATAGAGGGATAAGAAACCTGCGGAGCCGGTCAAGAATGACCGAAAAGAGAATGCAACGGCCTAATATGACCGGTAAAACACAGGAGAAGGCGCGCCACTTCATTTCAAATTGAACTACCTTGAGGGTAAAAGGGCCTTAACCGTCAGATGGGCCGACAGTAAAAGCCCTTTTAGGGGCAAATGTTGTAGTCTAACATTGATGGCTATCTTGAAGACACTTGGGCTCATCAGAGCCGTACACGTGTCACCTTAGTAAAAGAAGAGAAAATCCTTGAGTCTCTGGGCTACACTCAGCTGAGTTAAAAGGTTAAAATCCTGGCCCAACAGTCAGAGCCCAGCAGTGCCAAATGGCTGAAGGAGAGTGGTCAATAGACATCCCCCAGTCATGGTCTGCCACGTGTCATGATCTGATTCCTCAGCCAATCAGAGGCCACTATTGTAGGTCAGTTTTTAAGGTTAGCTGTCAACTTGCTATCACTATAAATACCCCTGAAATCAGGAGAAAACACATTCAATGCAAACAGTGAAAAGTTACTCTGATAAAATTCTCTCTCACTTTCTCTTTCTATCTCTACTTTCTCTCACTACTCCTGATAACTGACTTAAGCATCGGAGGAGGAACCACCACCCAAACCTCCAGGGTGGGTCCCTTTGTGCAGGTTCGGGAGCAGAGCAAAGACCAAGGACTAAAAGGATTCAGACATCGTTGCACAAGTCTCCAGCTGAAGAACACTCAAGATACTACTTTACTTGCTCGACAAGGAAGCTAAGCCTACAGCTTACTTGTTGGACAAGTGGATAAAACAATTATTATTATTATTATTATTATTATTATTATTATTATTATTATTATTATTATTATTATTATTATTATTATTATTATTATTATTATTCTTATTATTATTAGTTGTTATAATTTTGGGACATGTCCTAAATTATAAGTCGTATCCCAATATTGATTAATTCATTTCTAGATAAAATTAGAAGTTTTTTGGACATTATTTTATTAATATAGTGGTAAGAGGGTTTCGTCCATACAATGGTCTATATATGGGTTTCATCCATACAAAAATGAATCATCGTACGAAATGGGGTTATTTTGATCCTCCATATCAATAGTTCTTCTCTAAATTGACCAATAATAATACAAATTGTTCCTAAAATACATTAAAACCATTACTCGTATCTTATCTTACACAAAATAATAGTTTAACGGTTTCATCCATACAAAAGGGAATCAACTTACTAAAAGGGTTGTTTTGATCATCCGTCTTAATAGTTATTCTCTAAATTGGCCAGTAACGATACACATCATTCTTAATATACATTTACATCATTCGGCATATCTTATATCTTATACAAAAGTCAACCATTTATCGTACTAAAATGGGTTAATTTGATCATCCATTACAAAACTTAGTAATCTAAATTATTCTTAAAATACATTAATATTCCTCGCATCTTACCTTAGACAATTGCAATTAGAAAGTTAAGCAAATATGTTGATATTATTATTAATTTAATGATATTATTGTCATTATTATCAATTAATATTCTTAATATTGTTGATTTCTAACAATTTGTGATTAATAATAATGCAAAATCACGTGAAAAAAAAACAATAAATACAAACAAAGACAATTTTTGAAAAAAAATCACCAAACATCTAGAAAAGATGTTTGGACCAGGGTAAAAACATCTGCTAAAGACGTTTGAACCTTGGTCCAAACGTTTTTTTCAGACGTTGTTCCAAGGTCCAAACGTTTTTAGGAGACGTTTGTGCCATGCCACAAACGTCTGAAGAAGGTGTTTATACCATGGCCCAAACGTGCCCTAAAAGCGTTTGTGCCATGGTTCAAACGTCTTTGTGCCATTTAATTTTCGTCTTTTCCAGACAGAGAAAATCTCTAAAAAAAAAAATTGAATTTTGGATTTTTTTTATTTTCTAAAAATTTTATTTTTGGGGTTTTTAGAATTTTCAGAAATTAATTTAAGGTATTTTCATAAATATTAGAAATGTTTTTGAGAAAAAGAAAATGAAAGTGGGCCATGTCAAATTTGTGGCTCATATTCATGGAGGGCCCACATTTTCAGTGATCATATTTCAACTATTATCATCTTAGAATTTTCGTCCAAATAACCCAACAATTGTTTGAAGCAATTAATTGCAACTCCAAACAAACCCACTCCACTATGACAATATATATGACATGGAGCGATTCCAAAAGCTTAAGCTTGAGATTATATTCCTTATATTAATGAGATTATATAAGATGAGATTTACATAAGATTTTCGGTGTCATACCATAATTTCGGCAATACAATTTGGCCGGAGAAAAAAAGGTTTGGGTTAATTTATATAAGATTGCACGACATGTAAAATTATGGGGTTAATTTGCCAAGTAAAATTTAAGGGGGCAACTTGCACAATTGCCATAAGTTGAGGGGCGAATTGCTAATTTCTGTTTCTTAAAATTGTACTCCCTCCTTCCCAGAAAGATCTGAACACTTGTTGGGACACGTAGTTTAAGGTGATAAGTTGTAGTGTGGTTATCAAATGTAATTTTATTTAAAAAATAGATGTGATAGGAGTTGGTGGGGTATTATTTATAAGAGAAGATAGAAACTTGGGTAAATTTTTATTGATAAAAGGTAGAGTGTGGGCCAAAGATGTGTAAAAGAAATAATATATTAATAGCGGGACCATGCCAAAAAAGAGAAGTGTTCAAACTAATTTGGGACAAACACAAAAGGAAAGTATTCAGACTATTCTGGAACAGGGAGTATTCATTTAGGAATTTATGATAAAATAACATGTCTATTAGTATATATTATTTAAGTTTCCACCTTCAACTTCTTATCTTTAGAAGACGCAGAGTATCATTTTCCTAATAATATAAAGAGTTGTAAATTACCACACACAAAAAAATGACTTATATTCCTTGGGATAATGCTAGGGAAAAGAGACAGTTACCAAGTAGTACTTAGTTTATTGATCAAATTCCACTGGAGGCATTTTGGGGGTGAGAATCCATTGCCCTCCCCCCTCACTCCCAAGAGATTTTACCAGTATAGCAAGATCGGGTAAACATATAAGAGGTTTTGATTAGTAAGGTCCTGTCTTTTGGACTTATTTTCACTTCAGTTCAGTTAATTTCAGTTCAGTTCAATTTCTCTCTGCAATTCAGTTTTTCTCAATTCAACTAATTTCTATTCAGTTTAGTTCAATTCAGTTTCTCTCATTCCAACAGAACGGGGCCTAAGACACTTCTCCTTACTAATCTTTTAAAAAATATTACAATTATTCTTTAATAAAGCTTTGCGTATGACTTTTTACAAAATAAAAAAATATTGGAAGCGGAGTACATACTGAGCATCAAGGCCCAAAACATAACGAGGAATGGGCGTACCTGGTTAAGGTGAATGACATGGGCTGGCGAGAAGGGCCGACCACGAAGCATGGCCAAGCTCGAAATTCTCCTCAATCGAATTTCTCACCTATTGATCATTGATTTTGAGCGTTGGCTCCACACCTATTCTCCTAAATCCTAACATTTATTAAAACTAGATGTTGGTCCGTGCACTACTGCGCATTATCTCTCAAAAATTAATTACTCAGATTAATGGTGATTTTTAATGTATAATTATTTCAATTACAATTGATTAATGTAATTTTAGTTTATATTTGTGTATATAAATATATTGCTCATTACTTGATGTTATTTGTAATAAACATATCTTATTTGCGTTATTACATAAGTATGGTTGATGCTTTAAAAACAAACATATAGTTATTTCAAGTTACTTTTATTACGCTTATCTTTTTTTTTTACTAAGTGTTTAATTCAAATATTAAGTTTGATTTCACACTTAAATTCATCTCTTATCTCATACTTCCTTTATTCATTTATAATCACTACTATTCTCTCTTATGAAAATCACTACATATCCATATTTAGTAACATTATTCTCTACACACATCTACTTTATCACATGTTAGTGGAGACCACTTGTCATCCATATATATCTCTTCTTTTTCAATTTAATTTTTTAAAAGTGTAAATGTAAAAGATATGTAGTCATAAGTTAAGAACTGAGGAATTATGTCTTTTTTATCTCCATTATACTTAAATCATATACTCAGCTATTTTTGCTTTTAATTCTAAAAACCACAAAGCTAGAAAGTAAGTTAGTATATATGGAACAATAATTATGTGAAAATAGTTACATACATTATCCCATCCTTCCAAATGAATCCATTGTAAGTTTCTTTTATCCCATCCTTCACACATAACTCACATACACACCATTGTCTTTTAACTTGTCACTTTTCCTCCTCATTTATGGAAGTACATTCACGTAGTGTTTCAATAAAAATAGTTAATTCAGTGAGAAAATTTTCGCGAACGAACAATTAAGGCAAAGTAAAATATGACTTGTATGTGAACCAATCTACTTTATCAAAAAGGATGTTGGAGAAAGAACATTTCAAGATATTGTATGAGGCGCATATTTATTAGCCACAAATACAATGGTGTAATTATTTTAGCAAAAGTTTCTCAGTATGGTTAATGTAATTTTAGTTTGTAACGATAGGTCATACAAATATCTACTCTACCTATTCTCACCCGTCACATTTTTATTTGAGCTTCAACAGTTGCTTGATTTTATCCATGAAACCATCTTCATCTCATATGTCTTTTTATAAGTAAACTCTAAATAATACATCAAATAATTTTTACCTACAACTAGGGCATAGGGGTATGCAGTTTTGGTCCAGGATCGGAATCTGAATTTTTTTCTGATTGGATTTTGGATTCACCTCTTTGAAGCCCAATAAGTTCAATTTAGTCCAAAAAATATTTTAGCATACAATATAATATATCCAATCCAAAAAAGTGGACTAAAAAAATATTCACTAACATTTTTTTAATTTTTTTTTACTACCTCCGTCCCAGAATAGTCTGAACACTTTCCTTTTATGTTTGTCCCAAATTAGTTTGAACACTTCTATTCTTGGCATGGTCCCACCATTAATATATTATTTCTTTTACACATCTTTGGCCCACACTATACCTTTTATCAATAAAAAGTTACCCAACTTTCTCTATACTCTAATAAAAAATACCCCACCAACTCCTGTCACATCTACTTTTTAAATAAAATAACATTTGATAACCACACAATAACTTATCACTTTAAACTACGTGTCCAAATAAGTGTTCAGATCTTTTTAGGACGGATGGAGTACTTTTTAACATCTTTGCTCTAAATTTTTTTTATCTGGAACGAGAATTTGTGCTTACCATCCAAAAGTCAAAAGTGAGAAGTGAAAACTGAAAAGGGAAAAGACACTTTAACGCTTTTGGCGCCTATTGTATTATGCAATTTGCATTCTATTACACGGTAAAGATGTATGTAACTTAGGAATGGATGTAATCAATCCAATTTTTCAAATTTCAATGATTTAATCACGAGAAAACATTGTGAACCTAAATCAATATATTATATAATAATCGAATTGGATTAAACTCGATTCGGACTCAAGAAAAAATTCGGATTGGATTGGACCAGCAGTCAAAAAAAGTTTGGATTGGATTTAGACTCAATTTCCCGAGTCCAAAAAACTTTGGACTGGATTTAGATTTCGCAAAGTCCAATCCATTCCAATCCACTTACACCCTTACATATAACATTAGTTCTAAGACATATTTAACCATGAAGACGGCAAGTGATTGAAGTTTTAGATGTCAAAACTTTTCACATCTACTCACTATTCTGTCTGTTCTTCATTCCATGCTCGTTTTTGTAAATATGTTGAGTATGCGTTAAACATTTTAAGTTTAAATACCTGAAAAACGGAAAGTAAGTCATGGACTCATGCCTAATTGCCGGAAAATTTTGTCACCTTACTCAAAACTGGTATAAATCAGTTTTCTTGGTGATCAAGTTATTGTTGTCCACCAATCACTATCGGTTGTCCATAAGATAAAGAATAATAATATATACTTTAACTACCAAATACATTAATTTATCCATTAGTTAAGGAATAGGAATAAGAATAAGCATCGAAATCTTATTTTATAATTTTGATTAGATGGCCTAAGGATTCTTTTTTTTTCCGGGCGGATTCCCTTGGTGCGCTTCGCGCAATGAGGATGCGTGCAACGCATTGCGATTGTGCGTCACGCAACAAGCCAGAGTGTCTCCAGACTCCATGTAGTTTTTTTTTGACGTTAATCTTCAATTAGGGGATATCTAAGGTATGTGTAGGGGAGAATCAATTACTTAAAAAGTTAGTTTTTTTTTTTCTTAATGTGGAAGCAAAGCAAAATCAATAGAGAATTAGAATATTGACATTTCCCATGAGAATAAAGTGATGTAGGGGTAGAAGAAAATCATAATTTTTTGTCAAAAAAAATCTGATTTTCTACCCTTTGTAAACCTAATTCACCATCCATCTCCCACTATAAATATCCCTCATCAACTCTTCATCCCAACAAAAAAAAACCAACAACACACAAAAGAAAGAAGGCATTTGAAATAGTAGTTTGAGGGAAGAAAGAAAGCTTTAAGCTAAGCTATTGAAATTCGAGTAAAAGAGTATAGGTGAGTAAGTTAAAAAAAGTAGTTCATCAAAACAAAAAGAGCGTAAGTTAGTAAACATACTTAGAAAACCACTTAGTAAAGTTAGGGAAAATAAAAAAAAATAGAAACATTTGCAAAAGAATTGCATCATTGATCTTGCAAGGAAAATTCTTGTTCCTTTTAATTTCTTGATTACATCCATAATCACTTACTAATCTACTTTTTTTTTTCTTCCTTTCATTTTTTTAAACTTTAGAGTGATTTAGGTATGTGGAAATCCCAATGGGTTCCCAACCTACAAATCACCCTACCTAGATAGTCAACTCTATTGGGGAGACTCTAAGGAAATATGTTATTAGTAATAAGAAATATTTTTTTCCTTTATCAAATTGTTGTTAATCACCAAAAATCATTTTTCATAAAGTTACAACTTGAAATGTGCATAAACATCTCAATAAAAACAAGAAGTGGTGCTGTAATTATGTAATCAGTTTTGATTTCGGATTTGATTTCACTTTTCGTCTGTATTATGTAAATAGTTTAAAGGATGTAACATTTTTTTCTCCCAAGCTCAAGGTGTTTTTGGAAGTTGGGATTTGGAATTACTTAAAAAAAGGAAAATTATGTTTCGTCTTATCCAAAAATGTAAGTTTTTTAAAAGTAAAGCGAAAGAATGGAATAAATATAGATTAGGTAATGTTTTTAGGCAAATATCCGAAGTAGATAGTGCTTTGTATGATATTCAGGAGAAGATGAATTCTGACCCTAACAACTCTTATTTGGACGCTCGTCAGGATCAGCTTCTTCTTAAACGTCGTAATCTATTCTCATTTCAATCTTCCTTTTGGAAGCAAAAATCAAAGGAAAAGTTTTGGTTAGAAGGGGATGCTAACACATCATATTTCCATGCGTCTGCTTCTATCAAACTAAATAGGGACCAAATCAAAGCTTTTATGGTTAGTTCAAGGTGTCTTGTTTCTAATCCAATTAATATTGAAAACGAGATTACGAGTGACTTCCTCAAAAGATTTATTTCGAATTATGCTTGTTCTTTTGACAAGTCTAAAGATTTTGACCTTATCCCTTCTATAATTTCGGAGGATGATAATGCTTCTCTAATTAGTGATGTTTCTGATGTTGAAAGTAAAAAGGCAGTCTTTGATCTTGCTCCCGATAAACCTCCGGGTCCAGATGGATTTCCTCCTTTCTTTTTCCAAAAGTATTGGTCTTTGGTGCGCAATTCTGTGTGTAAAGCAGTTAGAGCCTTTTTCCATTCGGGAAAACTATTAAAAGAAATAAATTATATGTTTATTACGTTGATCCCTAAGATCGCAAATCCGACGTCGGCTAACCATTTTCGGCCTATTAGTTTATGTTCTACTATGTATAAGATTATTTCTAAAATTATTACTAACCGTTTAAAAATTTGTCTTGGAAAGCTCATCCACCCTCTTCAGGGGGCCTTTGTCCCCGATAGAATTATACAAGATAATATTCTTATTGCTCATGAAATTTTTCGTTCTTTTAAAAATAAATCTGGTAAAGCTGGTTGGTTAGCTATTAAGTTAGATATGGAAAAAGCGTATGATCGACTAGAATGGAATTTTATTCTGGTAATGTTGGAAAAACTTGGGTTTCATTCTCGCTGGATTGGGTGGATTGAGCAGTGCATTTCAACTGTCTCCTTTTCTGTCTTGGTCAATGGGATTCCGGATGAAAAATTTACTCATTCCAGGGGAATTAGGCAAGGTGATCCTCCATTACCCTATTTGTTTATCTTGTGCGCAGAATTTCTAGCGCGTAAGCTTCATTTTCATAGCATAGGTAATACTAAGTTATTGGGAGTCAAAGCGGGTAGATCCGGCATCAAAATCCCTTTCTTAACATTTGCCGATGATACTATGATTTTTGCTCAAGCTTCTATAGCTAGTTGCTCTCTTATTAGGCTTATTTTGGATGAATATTTTTCGATGTTTGGTCAGTTAGTTAATTTTCACAAGTCAGCTTTTCAGTGCACGAGCAATGTTAATGATCAAGACTGCTCTGAATTCCAACAAATTTTGAGGATGGAAAAATTCGCTTTGTTTAGGTAATTATCTTAGGTGCCCTATTATTGTGGATAGAGTTACTAAAAATACTTTTGGTGAAGTAATTGAGAAATCCCAAAGTCAGTTAGCTGAGTGGAAAACCAACTCTTTATCTCAGGCTAGTAAAATTTTTCTTATCCAATCTCATCTTGCTTCAAAGCCATGTTTCCAAATGCAAAGCTTTTCGTTGCCTGATGTCATTTTAATGGATTTAGATAAAATTAATAGGAATTTTTTTTGGAATAAATTTCCGGAAATAAGTCGTCTAATCTTATAGGTTGGGATAAAATTTGTTAACCCAAGTGTTTTGGTGGGTTGGGTATTCGTAAAGCTCGTATTAATAATGTCGCTCTTCAAATGAAACTTCTTTGGCGGATCATAACTGATCCTTCTAATCTTTGGGTTTCTTTGATCCAGAAGAAATATCTTAAAGATAAGTCTATCTGGGAGTATCAGCCTAAAGGGAATGTTTCTTGTCAGTGGCGTAAGCTTCTGGCTTTGAGGCCACTCTTTAAAAAAGGCCTTCGTTGGATTGTTGGGAATGGAATAAAAATTAATTTTTGGTGTGATAATTGGGTTTACCCTTTTCCGTTATCAGAATTAGTAGATGTCCCTTCTGGGGATGAGCATCGCTGTGTAGGGTCATGTCTTACAGCTTTTAAGCAATGGGACACCTCTATATTGGAAAGTTTAGTCCCTCCGAATGTGGTTTTGGATATTGTGAATATCTTTATTCCGACCAATGAGATTGAGGATAGACTGATTTGGGGTCTCTCTTCAGATGGGATTTATTCTGTTAAGTCTGGTGACAGGCTTGCCCAAGGTTTGGGCCTTAAGTCTCCTGAGAAAGTTAGTTTTCTTTGGATTTGGGATCTGCCCATTCCTCCGAAAATTAAATTTTTTCTCTGGAAGATTTGTATGGATGGCCTTCCTAGCAAAGCTAGGTTTGAAAAATCTCATGTTTTTCTTCCCCATGAGTGTGTTTTCTGTACTTTTCATTGTGAAAATTCGGGTCACTTATTGTTTGAGTGTCCTTTTACCCAGGATGTGGCGCTCTCTCTTCATAATTCAGAAGGTTGGCCTCTTATACCACTGATCGACTCGTCCCTTGGTATGGGGGAATGCCTTACTTCTATTAAGTCCTCTTCTGGTGCTGATCGTTTTTGTAAACTTGCCTTTCTTTGGTGGCATATTTGGTTCGTTCGCAATAAAGTTGTTTTTAATAATGAGGGGGCTTCAATTTTTAAAGCTACAGCCCTTATTAAGAATTTTGCCAAAGATTGGTTTGTCTTTCAACAAGATGAAAATAGAATTGGTAGGATTGAGGGTAGGAGTAAGTGGGTTTCCTCTCTTCCTTCTACTAACATTAATCGTGAGATCTTTTGGTCTCTGTCGCAGAATGGTACGGCTAAGCTTAATTTTGATGGTTCTAAACTTTCAAATGGGAATGCCTCTTTTGGTTTTATTATTAGGGATTATAAAGGGGAAGTGCTTATTATGGGGGCTAAGTGTCTTCATGATTCAACGTCGATTTTAGCTGTAGAGCTTGGGGTGTTAGAGAAGGGATCAAGGCAGTGATGTTTTTGGGCATTAATGACATTTATGTTGAAGGAGACAACTTAGTGGTGATTAATTCTCTAAGAAAAATTTGGAAAATCCCTTGGGAAAATGACTCTTTGATTCGTGATGCAGAGGCAGGGTTGAAGCGGTTTGTGAAGGTGCAAATCTATCATTGCTTTAGGGAGGCTAATAAAGCGGCGGACTTCCTGGCTCACAAGGGTCATCTTCGGGCTTCTCTTCACTATTGGTTTGAGATTTTTGATAAGGAACTTCTCTCCATCATCCGCAAGGATGCTTTAGGCTGGTCTTATCCTAGAGGCTAGCCTAGCTTTTTCTTTCCTTAGTAAAAAAATAGGAAAATTATGTACGGTGGCCCTCAATTTTTTCAAATTACATATGGTAGCCAAAATAACTTTTGATTACATATGGTAACCTTTAATTATTATTCTGTTATTCCACGTGACATTAATGACAATAAAACGTTAGTCAACCATCAATAACTTGTTAGATTGGTTAGATCAAGTTAGGATTTCATTTCCCTGCTAAAAGATTATCCAATTTCCCCAAAAAGTTGTCATCCCCTCTCTATTAAAACAAATCAAAGAAGTGTTCATTCCTTCCATTTACAAAAAAATATGATCGAAGGCAGTAGTAAAAAGAATTTCAATCTGAGTATCTAACGCTCCACCAAATATAACAAAATTGACAACATATAAACAAAATAGGTGGGCAGCTATTCAAACTCAAATTTGAATCATGAATCATCTATTTGAGATATCCATACAGGATCGTTCTACACTTTGTAACTCGAAGATGAAAACCTAATACGAAATATCAATTAACAAGCCCAAATTACATTATTGTGCAAGAATAAATCAACCTATTCCCATTGACAAACTCATCATCTGTTTGTCATGTTTACTGTAGTTTCATCTGGTAGATATCAGTGATAAACAATAGAACTGAACTATTGGCAAGTGGGTCGACTACTCTCAATGCAAAATTTGGTGACATTGTTAAATTTATGGCTGCAAATCTGCAATTGTATTATGATTTGCTTAATGAAGTTGAAGTTTCTTTTAACTCTAATCCGAAATTTATGGTTGTAATAGTCTAATTTGATAATGGGTTGATGTCTTGAATCAATAAGAAAGACACAATGTAAGATTTTTGAGTTCTCTAGTGAATAACAAAGAGCAGATGATTAACATAAGATGCGGAGAAGATAATAGGATTAGATTGAAATAAACGTTTAATGTCAGTAATGTCACGTGGTATAACAGATTAATAATCTAAGGTTACCATATGTAATCAAAAGCTATTTTGGTTACCATGTGTAATTTGAAAAAGTTGAGGTCCACCATATAGAATTTTCCAAAAAAAAAATTCTCTATAAATAAATAAAATTCATACAAAATTGTTGGTCTAAACTACTTTCGGCAAGTACCATGTTAGCTTGTTTTTTTTTCATAAAGTTCAAACTAAATTCATTTGGCTAAAACTAAAAGAAGCAACAATGAAGTAGATATCAGCAGATTTCCACCACATACAATCATTGTCATGTGAATTTTGTACGATTTGATATCATTTTTACAAAAACGTTCATTAATGTCACCAAATTCCAGAATATAATTTTTTCTTCAGTCAAAAAATATGATCAAAAGGGTTGTAATGATGTTCAATTGTCTTGAAACTTTTCAGTCTAGTCCTTCAATGTGTCTAGAATGCTCATGCAAAGATTTCAAAGCAAACTCATTTCGTTAAGTTGCATTTTAAGCAAAAGGTTTAATTAAGGTCATGTTTTGACTAGTTTTGGTATAAGAATCACAATAATCTGAGTCATCACTAAAAACTGCCAAATTTTGACACAACATAAAAGACATAGACCTACATAGGTGTACCATGCGTCAAATTTCATGTTTATTCACAACATTATTGAATTTTCCAGTCAATTGCAGAACAAAAATTTAGTCTGGAAAGTTCAAATAAAGTAGCTAGACTAATTTCATTAAAATAAACTTCACACAGAAAAGATAATTACAAATCATTAAGTTTTAAGTTTCTCTTAAAATGACTGATTTTCATTACATAAATAAAAAATCAATAAAAATCATCATAAAAGATTTATCAAAGAGTTTACTTAATTTCTAATATTTTTTATAAGTTTGTATAAAAAACTTTAATTCCAAACCTTTCCAAGAAAATAAAGATCAAGGAGTATCATGGTGAAGATCAAGATTGAAGATTTTTGTAGATCATAGATTTTGTACATGTAATAATAATTGCCTTGTAAATAGTTATTACATCACTCAATTAATGAAAAACTTATGGAGATGTTTATGTATGATTTTCATAAATAATTCCATAAGTCATTCTTTTTTAAGAAAATAAGCAACCAATGTTAGGAATGTTACATGTTTAGTTTGGGTCTAATATGTCATATGTATATGAATAAAATGACTCAATCTCAATTATGAGACAAAATTACAAATCTAGCTAAGTTAAATTGTATGATGATCCATCTTACATTTAGAAAAAGAAAAAGAATGTATTGTTCTCCATAATCTTCAAACGGATCAATTATATATTTCGACATAATCTGGATAAATAATTATGACCTCCTCAATGATTATAGGCCATTTCACGTGTCTTATTTTAAATGGCCAAATTTCGGTAAGTCAAACACATAACCTCCAAACTCCATTTCAAATTGATCATTCTACTCAAAATGAATTAATAATCTTGAAATAAGATTATTTATTATCAATTGAAAATCCTCCAATTAAGAAGTAATTAAACCTCTCATTTTAAGACCCTTTTAAAATCCTTAATTGATATCACTAATTGGAAGTGATGATCAAAACCTTAATAGATATCACTAATTGAAGCGATTTTAATCCCCATTTGGTATCACTAGTAGAAAGAACCTTATATGACACAAGAAAACAAATCCGATTTTTAAAAAAAAAACCTGATCCGTTAATCTAAATCCTAAATACACAAAATCACGGCTTAGCCAACTGATTCGCTTGGGGACATGGCCCGGATCAGTTAACTGATTCATCCTAAATAGAACGTGAAATTTTGTAGAGGCCGTATATAACCACGCCAAACCCTAACCCTCTAACAATTACGCACTCTCTTCCTCCTACACCTTTCTCATCCCTAACCCTCTTCCCTCTCCTCTGCCCTCCTCCCCACTCCCCTCTCAACCACATCTCTCATCATCCACTCTTCTCTCACCACCGATCGCTCAACCACCCAGCTAACAGCAGCGTTTCGTCCGCCCCACTACTCTTCCTCTTCGACTCGGAGTTCATCTTCTTCAGCAATGTTTCGTGAGCCGTCCAGAGCTCTTCTTTTACAACTCTTATTCGCCTCTCTTGTTCGTCAGTGTTGTCGTTTCGTTGCTACTACCACCAACAACAACCATCTCCGCCTTGTTCTTCGCCAGCTACGCGTTTCGTCGCCAACCATGCATCCTCACCATTCTTCTTCATATTGTGTGTGAGTTAGGGTTGGGTTTAATCATAATTTAGGGTTTTTGAACTCAGATTGTTGGGTTTAATAGCAAATTAGGGATTTTTCGTTTTTAATTTTCGTTCTTTCACAACTCTTGTTTAATCTTCATTCTCTCAAGATTTGTGCACTTTAGGTTTTTTTGTTATTGACAGTATGTTTGGTTCACTTTTTAGTAAAGGAAAGGAAGATAAGAGAAAGGGAAGGAAGATAAAGGAAAAAAAACCTTAACTTCTCATGTTTGGTATAAATTTTCTCTTTTCTCCCAAATGCCTCCACTTTTGGGAGGAAAGAAAAGTGAAATTTTATTAAAGAGTATTTCCTTCTGATTCCTTCCATTTCCTTTCACTTAAATTTTTTTAATGAACCAAACATTGGAAAGTAACAAAGTTCCATCCACTTCCTTTCTTTTCCTTCCAAATATTTTCTACCAAACAAACTGTTAATTTTCGTTATTTCTGTGGAACTTTTTTTGATAAATTTTGTTATAGTTTTCTGTATTTATGCAATTTTCTATAATTTATGTATAATTTTTGTGTAATTGTTGAAGTGTATAATTTTCGAAAATTATTCAAAATTTTGAAGTTTGTGGGATGGCAGTTTATTTACCTAGTTTGTGTGATGACAGTTTATTCTCCTTGTTAATATCTATCAATCTCAGTTTGTGCTTGTTTCAAAACGCCGTTATGCCCCACTTAAAAAGGCAAGGTTTAGCCAGATATATGAACCGATTCGCAATGATATATGGTTTAGCTAGATTATGAACTACATTTTTTTAATTCAATTGTGCACCTAACTGATCTGGTCATGCTTGAAAATCGGATCAGTATGGTACACTAATTGGTCCGGTTTTCAACCATGACTGGATCAGGTAGGAGCTAACTGATTCGGTTCACAACCGGATCATAACTGATCCGGTTCACAACCGGATCATTTTTTTTACTGCTCCGCCCCCAACTGATTCGGTTTATTTTCGATCAGTTAAGCCCGTTTTGACCAGATCAATTGGGTTTTTTCCCAATAGTGTATCACTAATTAGAATGATTACCTCAACCTCATTTGATATCACTAATTTGAGTGATTACCTTAACCTTCTAATCGGAGTGACTATCTTAAACCTATTTGGTATCACTAATTGGAGTGATTACCTCAATCTTAACTCTTATTTGGTATCACTTATTGGAGTGACTATCTTAACCTAAATCTTATTTGGTATCACTAATTGGAGTGATTATCTCAATCTTAACTCTTATTTGGTATCACTAATTGGAGTAATTATCTTAACCTAAACATAAATGGAAGTCACTAATTAGAGTGGTTACCTTACTCATCCTCTGGTATCACTAATTGGAGTGATTATCTCACCCATTCTTTGGTATCACTAATTAGAGTGATTATCTTAACCCTATTGTTTAATATCACTAAGTGGAGTGATTAACTCATTTTAAATAGATTTATTTAACTCTATAGGTGAGTTATTTGTAGTCCACTTTCCTTTCTTCTCTTACATCCCTAGTGGAATTGGTCATTCAGGATGAGACATAAGATCGAACGACGATGGTTTGATCTATGAGTGGATTCCAATCCTTCAATGATTGGTGCGTAGTGCAACTTCAGTGCTCAAACCTACCATATACAAATGATATATTAGTCCTCTTCAATAAATAAAAATGATTTAATGTGCATGTGTAAATTATGTATTTTTCTTTCTTTTAAATAGCCATGATTACTTAAAAATGGAAAATAACACATTTAGTAAGAGTCGATTCTTTAGAACGGAAAAAGGAGACGAGTTTCAGACGTTTACACCTCTTAACCTAAACCCCGAACCCTATGTCATGTTACGAAAGACCAATTTTCAAAAGAAAAAAGAATTATCCATATGAAGTCATCATCATTTTAAATGATATTTGTTTAAATTGATTTTGAAATGATTTATTAAATAAATTTGTCCTTGTTTAGATATTAATAGGGTGACGATTTCAAAGTTTTCAATAAAAAGCATATTCCAATGAGAGACTTATATGGGATTCAGATTAATTAAGGACACAAATTGGGTACCACAAGTTGGCGACTTAACTGGGGAATTACTCATATTTGAAGTATAAGACGTTTAAACCTAAAAAATGCGCTATTTTCCATGTGTGTATAATAAAAAGTTAATCATGACTTTTTTCAATTTATTTTTGTACATAGCATGCTTATGTGGAAATTACGTGTGCTTTGTAGTATATCGATCCATACACGTGCACCATTTTTTTTACCCATTTTCTATTATGTCTAATACCTTTGTCTATTGGCAAGGGTCAGAATTTTAGAATGACAAATTATTAAATTAAGGACATAAAATCTGCATTTGCGAGCTATTGCGACCGACTCTGTCAGGAGCGCCTACTCTCGATGGCCACAATGGAAATGACTTGAGGCCGCTTTAATTTAAAATCTCCATAAATGAATCTCCTTTTAGTTGATTCTAGGACACGAGGATCAATGCACTAATGTCCTTTATTGTTTCAGTTACAGAATAATGTGAATTTTTTTTTAAATTACTCTGTCCATTTTTAGTCGCTCAATATTTTCTTAGTCATTGACTGTAGCTAAATTGCTGTCGAAATGATTATTGATATATTAAAATATTTCTTATTCATTTATAATTAGTGTCATATTTTTAAAATATATACGTTTTTTTCACCATATACCCCTGACAAATTTTTTTTTGCACCATATACCCTTTTAACTTTCCAAATTCACCATATACCCTTCACGTTTTAAAAAATACATCCACTTACCCTTTTGACTAACGGTGTTAGACTTCCATTAGTCATTAGGCCCTAATCCTCCCCTAAACCTAATTAACTAACTTAAATCAAACCCTAATCCTAACTCTAACCCAATTCACTAACTTGGGCCTAACTACTAACTTGGGCCCTAACTACTAATTTGGGCCCTAACCCTAACCACCCCTTACCCCCACCGCACCACCACCCCGTCACCACCACCACCCCCTCCCCTTCCCCTTCCCCGTCACCACCACCACCACCCCCTCCCCCTCCTCTTCCCCGCCGCCCCCTCCCCTCCCCCCTTCCCCACCGACCCCCTCTCCCTCGCCCTTCCCCAGTCATCACCACCTCCCCTCACCTTCCCCTGTCGCGAACCCCCCTCCCCTCTCCCCGCCCCGTCGCGAACTCCTCTCCCCTTCCCTCGTCGCGAACCCCCTCCCATCTCCCCGCCCCGTCGTGAACCCCCTCTCCCCTTCCCCAGTCACGAACCCCCCATCCCCACTCCCATGACCCCCCCCCCCTTCCCGACTCCCCCGCAACCCTACCCTCCCCCTCCCCTTTCCCTTTCCCCTGCTGAATCGCACCCCGAAGCTAAAAAAAAATTCGAAACCTTGTTGAATTTGAAACCAAAAATCGAATAGGATGATGCTTAATTCGAAAACCGACCCGTAAATCAAAAAATCCGGGTTCGAAATTCAAAGGGGAAGGAGGTTACGGGACTGTGGGGAAGGGGATGGGGAGGGAGGGCCGCGGGAGGGTAGAGGGGGGGCTGCGGGGAGGGTGGATGGGGCTGCGGGGGAAGGGGGAGGGAAGGGGGTGGGGGAGGGGGGGGAGGAATGGGGGTGGTGGGAAGGTGTTGGGGTGGTGGTGCAGTGGGGGAAGGGAAAGGGTATGGGGTGGGGGAGGGGTGGTTAGGGTTAGGGTTAATGTTAAGTATTACATTAGGGGTTAGGGTTAGGGTTAGGGGTAGATTTAGGTTAGCTAATTAGTGTTAGAGGGGGGGTTTAGGGCCTAATGACTAACGGAGTTTAACGCCGTTAGTCATTAAGGGTAAGTGGATGTATTTTTTGAAACGTGGAGGGTATACGGTGAATTTGGAAAGTTGAAAGGGTATATGGTGCAAAAAAAAATTTGTCAGGGGTATATGGTGAAAAAACCGAAATATATATATAAATTGATGCACCTCTTTTTTGCAAAAAGAAGAACAAAAATCTCACATCTTGTTCATAACCCTTTAGGGCCTGTTCTCTTCTGCATAAAACAACTGAACTGAACTGAATTAAATTATAACTAATTAATAGTAATGATAATAATTTAGGAACTGAACTGAATTGAACTGAACTGAACTGAAAATAAGCTGGAGAGAACAAGCCCTTTGTCCAAATATTTTTTTTATAAAAAAAATCATGTCTTGGAAGTATAATCCCAAAATAGCTAAAAAATGAAAAAAAATAAAAAGAGTCATGATCATGAGTTTAGAACTTGTCATTTCAGGAAATAAAGTGTGATTCAGGTATGTAGTAAAAAATACGAGAAGTTTTGTCTAAAATCAAAATGATTTTTCTTGACAAAAGGTTAATTGTTTTTGGTTATTAATTCTTAAAAAAAGAAAGGAAAAAAGTTTTTCCACTTCATGCTAAGAAATATATATAACATATAAAAAAAATTCATATTCCTAACACTGTTCCTTTATGCATTTCAGGTATTTTCACACTATTTTCATCTCAAAATAGAATTAGAGCATCTATTATTTCCCAATGTCTGACGGAAGGAAGGAAACTCAAGTTCAAGTCAATTGGTAAAATGTATTCCGTCATGGAGGAACCCTTGTGTAGGCGTGTTTTTATTTCGCCTACGCAGTGTGAGCGCATATTAGATTTGACTACCCCATTGTTAAGGTTTTATTGAAAATTGTTTTGTATTGTAAGAAGGTGTGAGCGCGTATTAGATTTGACTACTCCACTGTAAAGGTTTTATTGAAAATTGTTTTGTATTGAAAGAAGTCGCCAACAATTCTTTTTAGAAAGAATCATAAACCTAATTGGATATGGGAAAACCGTAGGGACAAATTATCCAATGTAGATTTTCCCGTCCTGACTCCATAAATGGCCAAAATGAACCAAAGATTGAGTTCGGGGGTGAGGGTACAAATATTGTCAGGAACCATATTGCCCATTGTTGGCCTCTACTAAATATCGATTCATTACAGATTTTATACCAAAGAATAATCAAATAACGTTTTGAGCACCCTAAAAATATTTAGTCTAAATTGGTTCAGGAAACACATAAAAAGAGTAATTTTTAGTGACATGTTATTAGGCAATCAATATTACAGGGAACTCATCTGATTAATATTAGAACAGTTCTTTAAGTCTTTATTAGCAATAAATAACATGCGGGTGATAAAAGCAATAAGCAGGACAATCATATAATATGCATAAAATGATCAGGCAAGCATGTAATAATATGAAAAATAAAGAAAAAGAAAAAGAAAGGTTTAGAATATATAGCTGAGCGATTTTATATTAAGGATCTACATCATGAAATAAGTGGTTAGTAACTTTAATAAAAATATAGAATTTATTCAAGGACCCCCAGGATTATACCTATGTGGATAAGATTGAGGAGCACAACGATCTTTAGGCGGAGCAATTGTGGAACCAGGAACGCCGTATGATCGGAAACAGGAGTTGATTTGAAAGTGTTAGAGTGTTTGAGTATTTTAGTATTCGAAGTGTATTTCGGAGTATTCGAGAGAATTTTGGGTGCGTAAAAATAATAATTTGAAGCCCCCTGTAATTCGGGAAATCACGGATATTTATAGGCGAAAGGAATCTTGCGCCTCAGCAAGCCCTGCGCCAGGCACAGGTCTACGTGGCAGGCGCAGTGCCACGTGTCAGGCGCACATTGGTGTGCCTGACGCAGCCAGCCCAATCAGATTTAGGCACGTGTAAACGCGTTTTGAAAAGATAGAAAAGAAAGTTGCGTCTCACACAGAACTTGTGTCAGGCTCAGCCCCCGCGTCCGGCGCATATTATGGAATATTCGAGTATATTAGCTTCTGATTCCGCGCGTCTTTCGAAAATTCCTATTTTATCCCTAAATTTCCGGAGATGGAATTTTACGGATTAAAAATCTGATTTATTTATCAAAGATAATAAAAAATATTTATGAAAAATATCTATTAAAATAATAAATATTTGATTGGGCTTTTAAAATGGACTTAAAATATTTCATGGGCTTAAAATACAATTAATCATCATGGATAATTAATTGGGCTTTAGAATATCATTTCAAAACACATTTTGGATTGGTTCTTTAGATTGCTCTTCCATTAGGTCGCGCCAACTAATGCCGCGGTATGTTTCATCATTGAATCCTTAAATGGGGAGACACGATTATGTGTCTACACCTTGGGAATCATGTATAGTCGCTTGAAGAGTCAAGGTCTATTGAAGCCAAAACATCATTCTTATGCTTTACCACCTCCTGGGGTTGATATGGGCCTTTATTGCAACTTTTGTCACCACTATGGCCATGGGTCAGACATGTTTATGGAGCTCCGTCAAGCTATTCATCAATTGATAGAAGATGGCAAGATTCCCATTCCATCATCTTGGATGCCCCCGGTTTAAAGCCCATATAATACTCAAGAAGGGGGTGAATTGAGTGTATGTGAGTTGATTGACGATTTTTCGATTTGATATGTTAATGAAAATGAGGCCAGTAAGAGAGCTAATTCGTTGTACGCAGCGTAATAAATAAATCAATTCACAGATTTAATGAGGTTCGGCTCAACTTAAACTTAAGCCTACGTGCTCCACTACCCTAATCACTCTTATTAATCAACTCAAAAGAATAAAAATGGTTACATTCAATTAAAATCTTCACCTATGAAAATGAAGATTTCTCAACAATTAACTATAATTGTTCAATGAAGTGATTCCCCGAACCACTTCCCCAACTACACTGCACACTAGCATGTAGTTCAAACACAAGAAATTTGCCCTTGAAACTATGCTTCTTAATAAGCAATAATGGAGAATAATTTTACTCTCAATTCTGTGCTAATCTCAATTGTGGTTTAGGGTTTATGTGTGGGTGCAAAAAGCTTTCAAAGATAGAATACTTTTCCGAAAAAGCTCTTTATGAATTTCGTGCAATGTTGTTAGTTAAGTAGGCCTGATGGAAATTATCTTGATTACGGAAATATACTTGCCTAAAATTATACTCCATCCGTTTCATTTTACTTTACTCACTTCAATTTGGGGGAGAACAAAGGAGAAAGTGCAAAAGTATGAGAGAGAAACTGAAAAGGTGGAGAGAGAAATTGAAAAGTGAGAGAGAGAAATTAAAAAGTGGATGACATGGGTTGAAAAAGAGGAGAAATTAGATGTGATATGTTACCAAAAATAGAAAAAGCAACAGAAACGGAGGGAGTAGATCACAATTTTGACAAATATATTTCCTTGACTTTATTCTGATTTCTCATAATAAAATCAATAAGATAATATCCAATTACAGCTCATACTCAAATAGCAATATATACACGCAAAGTCCACTTTCTAAAACAGGTTTTATGAAAGTATCTTGATAGAAAATTTCCAAACAATTTAGGACTTTGAAATTCAAAACGTAGTATAGTGAACTGGTCTGGCAGTTATCTCGGATCAGCTTACTAACTACAAGGAAGTATATGTTACGAGATATGGTTTGCATCTGATCTCACAACACATGTGTTCATTAACTTCTTTGCACACAGAACAAGATACTCAAAACAGTTTAAGACTCACACAGATATTACATCAAAAAGACCTAACTACTAAGAATTAATTACAATCTTTAAGATATTACAAAATACTCTTACTCCAATGTATCACTTGATTTGAACTTGGGAGTATTCTACAAATTCGAGCCTTTGACTATCCCTTTGCTGCAAAAGCATGGTTAGAAACACACATGCATATATCATAAAGACACATCAATATATCAGTTTATCATTATTCAAAACATAAGCTTAGGAACCCAATAATTTCCCCCTTTTTAATGATAACCATTGCCAAATTAATGAAGTTTCCCCCTAATCCAAATAACAAATGGTTAGGAAAAACTTAAGAAGTCCATATCACAAGGAACTCATCAACACCTACAAGCATTATTCTTTAGCAAACATTCCTTTTCACAAGGAACACAACATGTACCTGCAAGCAACATACTTAGAGAATCTGTCAAAACAAGCAATCAATTTAAGCTGATTGAGCTACTTCCAAAAAACATTCTAAGTACTCTCTAGACTTAGTCTAGCCACAATTGCTATCATGAAATCATAAATCATAAATCTTCCCCCTTTTTCAAGGAGTTAGACAACTACTTAGTTAAGCATTAAAAGCATCCACTTAAGTAGCTTAAACATCATTCTAAAGATGTTGTGGCTACCATTGTTCCTACTGGTCACAATCCAAACATAGGAGTCCTAATTATCCATATTTTACAGACCAGTAGCAAACCAAATTACATCAGAAAGCAATGTCATGTGATTTGGGGAAGGGGAAACTAGAAAAAGTGTTATGTTAGAGCAGCAGTTATAGATATGTGAAAAGGAAATTAGAATATTATTCATCAGCAGAGTATTCTCCAGTCTCATTGCCTTGTCCATCATCATTATCTTCTTAGTCACTTACTTCATGATCATATTGCTCTGGAGAGACCTTGTCCTCAGTAGTGAACTCGAATGAAGATGCATTGGTAGCACTGTAGCAGGGACAACCCACAACGTCTTCTCAACCTTGGACACACAAACATCCAACCTTCTTTGTTGTTTCCCAAAGGCATTGACTGAATTAAGCATTTGTCGTATCATGGAGCATCTGTTCAGTGACAAGGTAGCTACAAGACCCTCAATACTGATCTGATCAGCAATGGTCTTACTAGCACTAGTCTCTCTCCCATCCTTCATCTTCAAAATACCATCAGCAAAGGTCATTCTTAACATTTGATTTGAGAAGGTTGACATCTTCCCAAACTCACCAGAAATCTCTATCTTCTTTTTCTTAAAAATCAGGGTCAACCAACCTCCATAAGGCGATCCATGATTAGCCTTCTCCAAACACCCAACCATATGAGCCAACATCAATGTAGGGAGGTTAATATTGATATGTTCAAGCAAGCAATACATAACAACAAAGTCCATGATCCAACAATGAACCCTACCCTGACCCCTTGGCAACACAATTTTGGATGCCACAATGTGTAATTTATCGACTTAAAGATGATTAACTTATATAGACTATTGTTATCTTCAATTATTTATCGACACATTCATATAGTCCAATATATTACTACTTGGAATAATGTAAGTAGATGTTTCCAGTTTCCTAATCGATAAAGCTTCATTGATTAACTAAAATGAACTTTTTACATCTTTAATTAGCTTGTCGATACCTTGATCTTATCTAATACAACTTGTTCCAGTTCAATTAGATATCTTCAATTAGTTTTACTGACTTAGACGATTAACTTATATATCTTTAATTAGCTTATCGACTTATGTTGATGCATTGATCTTATCCAATTATAATTTGTTTCAGTTCAATTACATGTCTTTAATTTGTTTGTGGACTTCAAGATGAATAACTTATATGGAGTAGTGTTATCTTTAACTATTTATCAACGCATTCATTTATTCTGATCCAATAGCTACTTGGAATATTCAAATAGATGTTCTCAATTTCAATCAATAGAGCTTAATGACGATTAACTTAGCTTAAATGGACTTTTTATGTCTTTAATTAACTTATCGACAACTATATTTATCTTAAAGTACAATAGCAATAAAGTATACATTTACCTGATGTGACTTTCTTACACATTTTTCAGGAATAACTAAAATTAACCAAATGGATGCGATTTTCGTCAAAAACTGAATTTAATCGGGACGTATAACCGAACCGACGGGATTTTTGTCTAGAACTGATGTTGTAATAGCCTCATGTTTTAATTGCCAAGATTATTTCGATAAACTGAATTTATTAACGTACGAATCAGTACGTAATCTGTTGTGCCTTTTTAGGAACAAAAATTTATGAGATTATGTGAATTCTATATGTAAATATGAATATGATATGTTATTATGTGATTATTAATACAAATTATGAGTTAAAATAAGCTATTTATGGGTTATGTTAAGAACGTTGAGTAGCGTTCTAAAATTTTGGAGATTTCGAGCTATTGCGGTATTGTGTTTGAGATATTATGTAATTATGATTTAAGGGCTAATTGAACCAAAATGTCTTCATTAGAGTATGATACATATTTTGTGGATTTAGTTTATGAATACTAAAGGATTAGAGCTTGATTAAAAAGGAATTAAGGGTTAAAGAAACCTAGAGAATTCTAGAAAGTACTTAAGTTATGAAATGACCATATTAGCCTTGCTAATTGAGCCAAATTACTAAACTACCCTACATCTATTTTTCTATAAATACCTATGAGGACAACCCATTGCTTCTTTCAGCTAAAATCCCAAAAGGATTGAGCCCAAAATACTTATTCTCTTCCCCTTCATCAAGCCAGAATGGTGAGTAGGTCTTCCCCCCTTCTTCTGCCATTTTTTCTTGCTTTCTTCTTATGGGAAATTGCATGCAATCACATTTTTGGATCATCCAAGTAGTGTATGATAATGGGAAAGTGATATCTCAAGCCATCTAGGAGGAATTTAGCTAAAAATCGAAGCAAAGATAAGCCATAGTAAAATCGATTATTTTGGGATTTCAGCTTAATATTTTTAGGATAATTATTGACTTATCTATACATGCATGTTATGTCTAAGGTTGTGGAAACTCATTTAAGGAAAAGATTAAGTTTTTGATGCGAAAAGTTTGAGTTGTGATCATCGAGTTAAGGTACACAAGAACCACCACCTAAACTTTGTTTTAGCTTTAATCCTGGAATTTATTTTTGGAGTTATGAATACTTGGATTACATTTGTATATGTATAAAAAATGATTTGCATTTGGCATCTTATGGTTGATATTGTGTTGAAATACTCTTGTATGTCAAGATCCAATAAGGTTGATTAACTTCTTAGATAACCGAGTAAAGAAATGATTATACGATTCTCTTGAATTATGGTGCCGTAATTATCCATTCCCAATATCTTCATCTTCTAGTCGGATTTTTGCTTTTCTGTCTTTATCAAAGTTGTAGATCTTGAAAAGACGTTGAATTTAGACCCAAAAACCACTCAATTTGGAGTTGTTCAATAGAAATTATGCTGCCCAGAAGTTTGCTGCCAGGATGACAAGTTTCTATAAAACAAATCTATCAAACCTTGTCATTACCTCGATTTCATTTTGGATTAATTATCTTGTTGTGGCTGAACTTCCATGATATTCCCCTAGAACATTCATGTCTTGCAGAGGCGGTTATTGGGCGGCGCGAACTACGCGAACGCACAGAGGCTCGGGAAAATTGGGGCCCCAAATGAATATAATTCTAGATTTCGTAACATAGAAAAGAAGATTCCCTGAGGATCAATGGGCTGAACATGGGGCCATAAATGCTATTGGGCGTAGATATCCCGCATTCGATTCTTGATATATACAGTTTTGAAACTTAATAGTGGACAGTGGACACATCTTTTTATATTGTCTATTTACATTTTCGAGACAATAACTCACGTTTGAGTTTCTCCAAAAGCTATATTCATCATTTCATCTCCCAGAATTCTCAACCTCTTTCCCACGTTGTCATCTAATAATTCTCCACTACAACCCAATTCTCTCTCTCTCATCATGGAAAAAGCTACCATAGTTTAATGGTATTTTTTTTTCTAAATTTGTTTTTGATTTTTTTTTTTTTGCTTTTACTCTTTTTGTTAGTAGTTCTAATTAATCCTTTTTATATGAGTCATATAACCAATTTTTGTATCCCCTTGATATCTTATCTCCTTTTTTTTCCTAAAGATATATTTTATTTAGATAGTGACATCCTTTTCAAGTGCTCTTTATTTCACATTTTTACTAATTTTAGTGTTTTATTAGCTTATAGTTGAATATTGTGCTTAATATATGTTGGAAAAAAAATAAGTATAAAAAAGTTCAATTATCTTTTTGTATTATATATGAAGGGCCCAATATTATGAATTGCACAAGGCCTCTATTATCCTTTCCCCGCCCCTGATGTCTTGATTGAAAATTAAAACTTTGCTTCATTTCACTCATCAAATGCCACGCGCAACCTCAATTGAATGAGTAAAGAACACCTAAAACCCAATTTTTGCTTAGTTGTTTTCTAAGTTGACTAACCCATGTTTCTTTTGTTCATTAAGTGCCTTTAAATGTTGAATACCTACTGCATGCATCCACTTATTTGTGACCTACACTAACCCTTAGCTAAGCATAGAAGTTACGATATAAACTCGCACCTAAACTATCATATTTTAATATAACACCGAAATCGTGTTGCATGGCGTAATCTTTCCATATATTTAAGAACCTTTCTGTGAAACTTATTCATACTGCCATATCTTGTTGACCACCTTATTAACCACTCTGGATAACCATGATGTCGTTTTCGAAACCTTGTTATTAAGTCACTTCTCCGAAATAATGGAACTTGACATAACAAGCTTGTTTCCGAAACTTGTTTGATAAGTTAAGTTGGCTTTAAATTTTGATATAGTTGATTATGAATAAGTATTTAAGTAAATTATTTGAGCATAAATATCTTATATATATGAGAAGTTTCGTTTTAGAAGGTAAGTAGCCACGTAAGCAGTGATTAACAACACTCATAGAGCGAGTATTGCTCATTATGTGTATAGAGTGGGTATTGCTCCGGAGCGGTATGCTTCATTGTGTGGGGTCATGACCTAGAAATCTTGCAAGCAGGAAATAAGAAAGGTGGGGAGACGTCCCTTGAATGTCTGGAGTTGTGGCTTAGCGCTCCATTCGTGTTCCTTCCCGGAGTAAAAAATATTTCAAGTTGTGTATGAAAAAGGTTTAAATGATTGTTAAGAATGATGTAACGAATATTCATGGATAGTTTTTATTGAAGATTACTCGATATATTCATAGTATTATTGTTACTTTTGCAATAGTCAAAAGAGAGAAAGTATCTTTGTGATTAAATAAAGTGAAAGCGTTTGAGGAATCAGTTATGTTATTTACACTAAAGTAAATCCTATTTTCAGCCACCTATTATTTTGGAATTGGTGGGACTTGTGTACCAGCGTAAGCTGACCATTTTGTTCTTTGAACCTGTCCTGGTGGGGGCAGATTGAACTATTTTGCAGGAGTAATATGAAGGTCAAGATTAGCTTTGTCTGGAAGTGTCCGTGCTATGTGTACTCCGCTGCGATGTGCTTGTTTGTATAATATAAACTATGTATTGTAAGTTATGTTTTGAACTTGGTTATCTAACTACATAGACTATGTTGTAATAATTAAATAATTTGATTTTGTATTCACAATTATGCTTAGATACTTTCAGATTTCCTAACTCTACGAAGGAAGGGAAGTGCAGAAGTCTGCACTAACAACATCTCTAATTAGCGGCTTAATTAACTCCTTAATTAATTAATTATATTTAGTCTTAATTAAGCTGCTATTTAGGGAGGGTTGTTACAGATGTGATTTTCGTCATAAGCTGAACTTGACATTATCGAAAATGAAAATGATTGTTGATATGTGCTCAATAGTTATGGATGGAACCGTAAACTGGTTGGGTATAAGGGTAAATAAAACGCAACTAAAATTAAGTGAACCAAATGTAAAAATAGTTGTCGCTACGCCGAACTGCTATGGATAGAGCTGTTGAAATCATCGGGTATAATCCGAATTAAATTGCAGTTGAACTGAACCAAAACTGAATATAATTATGGTTATGTGGTTAACTGTCATGGTTTGAACCGTTGAACTGTTTAATTGATCTGTTTCAAACCAAAATTAACAGCATCTGAACTAAACTGCAATCGAAAAAAAGTTTAACTGAACCCAACTGAACTGAACGAAAATTAAACAAAGCACTAAATTGTTGGTAATTCTAACTAGTTTGAGCTGAACTCATATAAGTTGAATTGTTTGGGTAAAACCAGAACTATATTATTAAACCGAATTGATACCTCTAGACTTACACATGTAGTTAAAAGGTGCTCTTATATAAGATTTCATGAAAACATAGAAATATGTAGAAGATATTCAATGTATTGAATTACACACATACATAACTCATATTAACAATAATACGATTAATCCCATATCATATGATTAGAGGAACCGATCATATCCGCATGCATGACCGCGTTCTCCGACCCAGAGTCATGGTATCAGTTAAATGGTATTAATTTTCATACTATTAATGCTAGACTTTCTAGGGCAAATTCATGTGGGATAGTTCGCACACCCACTACCATGCCACTCTAATCAATCGGTCCTGATTAGTTTTCATAGACATTATAATCAATCTTGGCCACCCAAATTCAGGTTTATTATTTTAGAATGTGGGTATATTTACGTATGTCTCAAGCTTGTCTCTAACATTGGGGATATTGTGACCTACACGGCTATGATACAACTATTATCGTTATCGAAGTACATGCACTTGAGATTTCGTGCTTTCTCACTGTCGGCAGTATAACAAATATCATTATACATCTCATAATTATGATTGTGACTTTAATTACGATTTTTATGTTTTTCTGTAACAAGCAAATTCTTCAGGAAGTCTTATATTTAAATTTACAAATTCGAAAAACCAGGAGCCAAAACTTATAGTTCAAAATATTAACAAATTGTACCCCGTAAATTCATGTGTAGCTGGCAGTTTGAAGCAAGATGATTGGCAGGTTTTACCACCTATAAATTCTATATTTGTAAAACTGATCATTTATTTAGATATTACATGGTAATAATTTTTCTTGAAAATGTAATTTTATTTGTAAGATTCGCCTTGTAAGGGACAAATGGTAATATTTTAGGAAAAAATAGATTACTTATTAGTTCAATAGGATTACCAATTAGTGTTGTCATATTCTCATATAAGAATAGTGGAATTTAATCCATTTTACTGAAAATGTGATTCTTTTGTAAGATATTGTATGATAATCATTTATACTGAAAATGTAATCCATTTGGAAGGTTTGCCCTACAAGGAAAAAATAGTTACAATGGAGCCGAAATGAATTGTTCTCGTGGAAAATGTGACCATGATCTCATATATATTGGTGAAAAAATATTACTACAACAAAGTGCTCTTGTTGTCATATTTATAAAGATTGTTCTCATGGAAACCCAACCTTATTTTGTGAGAATGTCATACCTAATTATTTTTGCTGAATTGAACTTATTGAACCTTATTATTCCTTATGAGATCTTTATCTGAACTTATTTTATCTAATAAGGACTAAAAATAAGGGGAAGAGTACAAGCCTATTGTTTGGTTGGCATTAAAAATCATGAGAATTATAAAATCCTAGAAAGTTAATGGGGACTTGTTCGGTTGGCCAAATTAAATATAGGAATCTGCAGTTTCTAGGAGGTCCTACTTCTTACAAATTGGAGGGAGTTACTTTCCTATGATCCCCTTGCTAGGTATTGTGGAAATTCCTATAACTTCCCCCTGATAAAGAATAGAATTCTTCTCGATATATATTGTAAAATAGTGTTTTTGTTATACTAGAACTCCTACACTAGTAGAATTTTTGCTTATTGCTGCGGTTTTACCCGTACACAGCAATAAACCACGAAAAAAAGGAAAAATCGGAATTAAACATATTGCTGCGGTTCTGGGTAAAAACCGCAGCAATAGATGTCAACGAGAATTTTTTCAAAATTTGTTGACTGGTTTGACCAGATCTATTGCTGCGGTTCCCGCCCAAAACCGCAATAATAGATTAAAATATTATTAAAATAATAATATTTCAATCTATTGATGCGGTTTCTTCAAGAAACCGAAGCAATAGCGTCATTAGGGTTTTTTTATAGTTGAGCAGCGCCGTTTCTCATAACTCCCTCATAACTCTCACTGATTCTCTCACTGATTCTCTCTCACTCACCTTCACCCCTCCCATTCACCCTCATCCTCACCTTCACCCTTCTCCTTCGTCGGCCTTTCTTATCCTTCATCATCCTTCTTCGTCGGCATTTCTTTTCCTTCGTCATCCTTCGTCAGCCATTCACAGTTCATATCTCTTTCGTTCATCTCCTTCGTTCGTCTCCTTCATCTCCTTCGTCGGCCTTCGTTCGTCTCCTCCGTATTCCGATGCCACAATCAACACTGGTTTGAAGGTTGCTGCGAAGAATGATGTTGAAGGTTGAAGCGAGGTCTTTGTCGGCGAATTATCTAAGTTCTTGTTTTAATTTCTTTTTGCTTTTTTTTTTCATTTTGATTGTTTGAGATTCAATATGATGTTTAGGGTCTCCTTGTTTCACCAGATCTGTACCAACAAAGATGATAACATTCGACTTTTGTATTTTTTATTTTCTTCATTTTTTTTATTTCCAATTTAGATCCGATTTTAGGATTTCTATTTTTTTGTTTTTACTTTTTTAATGAATTATTTTAGAGTTTCTATTTTAGTTTAATTTCTATTTTAATTTTGTAATGAATATGATATTTTAGTTTTTGGTATTGGTTACATTTTTCTAATTTGGCGTGTTTCATAGTTTCATTTCTTATAATGTCAAATGTAAATGTGGTAATTATGGGATTTATTAATTCATTTGATGTTTGAATGAATTCCAAAAAATCTGGTTGTGTGGTTTTCTTTGTGAAAATGTTGCTTGGGTGAAGTATGACATTAGAAATGTATGAATTTTTTTTTAAATAAATAAAACAACCTATTGCTGCTGTTGTTTGGTAAAAACAGCAGCAATAGGTTATTGCTGTTGTTTTTACCAACAACAGCAGCAATAGGTTGCTTTTTTTATTATTATTATTAACACTACCCATTGCTGCGGTTTTAGGTATTGATGCGGTTTAAAACCGCAGCAATAGGTAATTTACTTATTGTTGCGCTCTTAATTGCTGCGCTGCGAAAACCGCCGCAATAGGCCACTTCATGACCGCCGCAATAAGCATTTATTCTACTAGTGCTAATTACTATTTTACAAAATATTTTCTATAACAAAGCATATCAGGAAGAGAATTCCATTCACTATATGATCCACGAAATACAATTTTACACTTCTTAGAAAATACTACAAAACAATTTCTCAGGAAGATATGTTGAACCTATGATGTATAGTGCACAATACATGTGAGTGTCACACATTGATAAAAGAAGAGAGATGAGTTCACTTTATAATGCACAGGGGCTAATCCCTTTATTGCCATATGGTTTTAAGGTGTAACCTCCTAAGTCTTGTGAATTGGACTCTCTCTCATTGTGATGGGCGCGGCCTAGGCCCATATTTAACAATATAACTTCCTAAATATAACCCAACAAACCCTAAAAATAATCCATTGTTTTGAGATGGAGTGAACAATAATATTGTCCAACAATAGTTATGGCCCTATAAAAGCTAAGTTTTACTCTGCAGACCAAAAGTAGTAATCATCCAAGCTATACAGACATGTGCAGTTAAGAGACATGTAACTAATGACTTGGTAAGCTCTATCTTCCAATCAGAAAGTAAAGTACATCACACGTGCTGAAAAGTGACCCACTTTTCCATAACTCCATGTCCATAACTCCATATATATATCACAAAGTTTTATACATACTGTCATTGGAAAATCATTCATTAAACGATCTATAATTTGCGTACTAACACATATAAAATTTCAAAGATCATACCATGGAAAGGAGCAACGAAAACTCGAGTTATCATGAAGATACTGAGTTGAGATTAGGCTTACCAGGAGCTAATGGCCCGGAGAAACAATATCATCTCTTATAGTATTGAACAAGAAAAGATCATTTACTCAAATCAACGAGGAGTCTACTTCGGGTGTTGAAGAATGCCATGACCACGATCTAGCTCCGCAAAGAAAGTAAGTTATATACTTCATCTATTTCTAAATATTATCATCCACTTTTGTTTTCAGCGATATATATAACACGGTTTGATCATGTAAAATAAAAGACTACATTTTAATTTAGGCATAAAAATTTAACACGTAATATTTTTCTACTTTATTTCATTTGGTCATGTGAAATTCTCGATGACACTAGCTAATTGAAATTTATGTGACTTATATTATAGGGTTACAAGCAATTGGGTGGCCTCCAATTAGATCTTACCTACAAAAAATTCTTCAAGTCACAAAGTACATGAAAGTTAGCATGGACGGAGCTCCGTATCTTAGAAAGATAGATCTAAAACAATATAGCGATTACGAGGAACTCCTAAAGGCTTTAAAAAATATTTTCAAATTTAAAGAAGCCTTGAATAGTGGATCAAAGTACAAGCCAACTTATGAAGACAAAGATGGGGACTGGATGTTGGTTGGAGATGTTCCATGGGAAATGTTCATTGGTTCTTGCAAATGGCTAAGATTGATGAAAGGATCTGAAGTAAAGGGATTGGATTGCTTGGCCTGAAATATATCATAATAAATTAACTTCTCGAGGCAAAAATTATAGTTAGTGTATTATAGTACTAATTAGATGCGTAATATTGTGGAAATTGATTGTACGACACAAAATTATGTAGATTATTTAGGACTCGTTCAGTAACATTGTCAATTTTCCATATTTTGATTTTATTATTTTAGAATTCATTTGATTATTATATATATAAATAGTAAACTTAAAATTAGTTATACTCATACTAATCATGTTGATTTTCCAAAATAACAACAACAAATGGAAAACTACTTTTTGTAGTTTCCATATATATTTTTTTAAATTTAGAAATATTGAAAAGTGAACATAAAACGACAATGATCATACCTTAGTTTACATTAATCATTAAAAATTTTAAAGTTATGTTGGCCAAGTTATAAATATATACTCACCTCAAGTTATCTTATACTATGAAATTTGTAGACTTCTCTCATGATCATTATCATTATCATTTGTCATAAGGATTTCTTATTGACACTATATTATCATTTGTCACACATGTTTCGTTCTTCTTCTTTTGGCAACACTATTCAATCTATGAACGAGGGAAAAAGTATATATTATTATATTTTCAAGCACCACCGTACCACGGACGATACCACGCGTCCACCACGGTGCGATAAGGTAACCACCTGTTGTCCAAGCAGCCAACTCCAATCAGTCCCAGAAATGGTGGCAGCGCGCAAGGAGTTAACGAACGGACGTGTTGCAACCTAGGGATCACTAGGTAACTTTTTCGCTTTAGAATAATTTATTAATAGCATTCCAGGTTAAACATGACTCCTACACTAGTGGAAAAAACCCTAGAAATTTCGAGATAAAAGGATCGAGAAAGAGGCCAAGTGAGAAATGTGCGAGAAGAGTTAGTTAGGGTTATTGAATCGAGAGATCTGAGAACAAGGAGATAGAAAGCGAGAATTAAGAGAGGGCGAGAATAGAGAAGGTGTTTCTTGGATTAGGGTAAGTCAATGATGCGGCCCACATGCAGTCCTAGCAGATTTTATCAAGTGCTTCGGTTAACCAGAATATTTGTTGATTTCTTATTAAAAATCTGAATTTGGGTACTTCAAATTCTGCGTTTTGTATGGAACCAGAGTACTTGTAATGTAGCATTTGAGGTTTCTTCCAATAGTTCTTCCGTTCTCTTCTTTCTTTTGACTTGGTGTGCTACTTCCTGCCTTGGTGTATGTATGTCAGAGAAGTGCCAATATCAGCATGTTTTCAAACAATTTACATCTGCTATTACCATATCTTGTAGAATAATGAGGGATCTATTTCACATTGGGGCTAAAGTGACTAACACTACCTCCGGAACCAAATTATACATTATAACCAGGGTTAAAGAAGTGAACGACTATTCCCAATCCTATATATAGTTATCGCCCTAAATACCTATTATGGGGATAACCCCATATACACCTTCTCTCATTACCTTTTCCTCTTACTCATATTCTCACACACTCTTTCTTCTTCCATTTCCTACTAGTTCTCTTTCTCCCTTTTCCTCTCACCTTGCTTTGCCCTCTTGATTCATGATCACTCCATTCAAGGAGAACCCACCATTGTTGCCTCCACCAAGCTCCAAGCACCTTAGTTCGTCGATGCCAGATTGCTCGCCGAAAATAGAGAAGGCAAGGGGGATAAGACATCATGCTTAAGTCGCCTATTGGTCAAGTCATAAAAATGTTCAGCTAAAAAGATGATTAAAGAGAGAAAGATCGGGCAATAAGGAAGAGGTGGTGGTTCTGGTGGGCCTCTTCTGGTGGTGATCATCTAGTGGTGCTGGTCTTGTGGTGGTTGTTCCTGTGGGGGGGCGATATATGGTTCTCATTGGTTGGTTAAACAACGATATGGGGTATGGAGGAAGGAGTGTAGAGTTGGGAAATGGGGATTAGAGATGTATAGAACTGTCTGAAATTGAACTGACCCGACTTTCCTGGATCTAGATTAAGAGTTTTTGACTAAATACCCGAAATGACCCGAGCATAATGAGCCCGAACTGACTCGACTCGATTGACTCGAAATTTGAATTAAAGTTTAGAGCCAAATATTTTTTGAGCTATAAATATAGTATTTTAAATAGTATAATAATCAAATATATTATATTTTTGCATGAAATAAATGAATACTTTCACATCAAACTTTCAGTACCTTTGATTTATTATGATGAACATCATTTACAGTATCATTGATATAAATTTTACCAATTTTGTTAGTATATATCATATGATAGTTATCTTATATTAAATATGAAATAGTACAGATATGCCTGGTATTGATCTCACAATCATCACAAGAGGGCCTTCTTTAAATAATGCTGCTAGAAGATCTCTTATCAATCCATAACTCTGCAAGAGATTGATCAAGCCATGTTTAATATTGATGTAGCTAGGCTCCAGGAGTGGATGGATTAAATGCTACATTTTTCAAGAATGTGTGGAACACTATCAAACCTGATATCGATGCTGTTGTTATGGATTTGTTTGATACAGAACAACTTAGCCATCAGGTAGATATTGCATCTATCACCCAGGCCTATTGCTTGTTGCACCGTGGTCTATAAAATCATAGCTAATTAAGATTATCACTCATAGGATGCAAGGTGTTATCGGTGAAGTTGTTGATACTGCTCAGGCAGGTTTCATTCCTAATAGGAATATTACCGACAATTCTTCTTGCTACTAATTTGATAAAAGGCTATACCAGGAAAAGAATTTATCCTAGATGCACAATCAAGATTGATCTCAAGAAAGCTTATGACTCAATTGAATGGCCTTTCTTAAAAGACATTCTATATGAGCTTGGATTTCCTACTTTATTTGTGACATGGATAATAGCATGTGTAACCAATGTTTCTTACTCCATTTTGCTAAATGGAAAGCCTTGTGAACCTTTTCTTCCTAAAAAATGGTCTCAGACAAGGAGACCTTATTTCTCCTTTCTTGTTTGCAATTGTTATGAAATATCTTTCTAGATGTTTGAGTACCTTACAAATGAATCCTAATTTCAATTACCATCCTAGTTGTGAAAGATTTCACATTATTCATGTGATGTTTGCTTGCTGATGATCTTTTGATGTTCAGTAGAGCTAATCTTTCCTCTATTCAGCTACTTCTTGCACCTTGTCACCTTTTCTCAAAAGCTTCTAGTTTGGAAGCCAATCTTCACAAAAGTAATATCTATTCACACAAATTAGATTCCTTTGGGTGATTTTCCTTTCAGATATCTTGGAGTTCCACTATCCACAAAAAAAACTCTCATATGTAACTTGCAAACCTTTGATTGACAAGATTATGGCTATAACTAAAACCCGGACTGTTAAGACATTGTCATATGCAGGTAGGCACATTTAGTGAAAACCATTTTACTTAGCATGCAGATTTTTTGTTGCCAGATTTTTATCTTACCCAAAAAGATCATGAAAAAAATTCAAGGGATGTGTAGGGCTTACTTATGGACTGGTAAAAATTTACCTTCCAGAAAAGCCTTAATATCATGGGAACAAATTTGTTATCCCAAAACTGGAGGTAGGTTGATTTTTATTAACTTGGAGATGTGTAATAAAGTTGTTGTAACCAAGCATTGCACTTAAACAGGACAAGTTATGGATTAAATGGGTTCACTCATACTATATCAAGCAAGCAAATATCTGGACTATGCCTATTCCTAATAGCATGTATTTGGCTTTAAATAAGATAATGAGCAACAGAGAGATTTTTTATCAAGGCAAGAGTACTTCAAGACTTTGTTATAGGAGACAAATACTCTATCAAAAAATGCTATACTAATCTTAGAGGAACTGTTCCTACAGTATGCTGGAAGAGATTAGTATGCAATAACAAAGCTTCCCCTAAAAGTTTATGGGTTATTCTACGTAGTGCCCCTGTGTTTTTTAAAATTCTACGTTGTATCCAGCCTTTTTGAACTTTCCACACTATACCCCTAAACTTTCTAAACGTCACACAATATACCCTTACTAATAGAAAATCCTACTCCAACCTCACTTAGTCTTCAATTTATCAAATCATATCCCAAACCTCAGTCAACTAACAAGGCTAAAAAATCCTACTCTATGCCCACAGGGTAAGAAAATCCCAAAATCTACTGTTTGATATCGTGTATAACGGTATTTTGTGTAACGTTAAGAAATCTTAGGGGTACAACGTGGAAATTTAAAAAACGTCGGGTACAACATAGAATTTTATAAAACACAGGGGTACTATGTAGAAAAACCCAAAGTTTATTTATTACTTGGCTTGGAGTTTTGAATAGACTTTCTACTAAAGTCAGGCTTGCAACTTGGAACCTCATTAATAACACCACATGTCCTTTATGTCAACTTCAGGATGAAGATATTGCACACTTATTCTTCTAGTGTGAATACTCTATTGCAGTGTGGCAAAAATGTCTACAGATTCAAGAATTACAAGACATGTTCTCTCTTTTATGGATGAAGTAAACATTGCTGCAGAATAGTGTAGAAGGAGACAAAATCGAAGCAAAATCTATGGCATGATCTTTGCTGAAGTAGTGTATAACATCTAGATTCAAAGGAACCATCAAGTGTTTGACCACACTCATACCCAACCTGATCAGTTAGTAGACAAGATTTTTATTCAATGTGGCTTGTAGGAGTTCTGATGATATAAAATATCTATTGTATAGATAGGTTTCATTCCTTATTTTGTTGTTATCTAAGGGACTATTTTCCCTTAGTTTATAGCTCTCTCTTGCTTTGGTTGTTGCTTTTGGGAAGCATATGAAGAGTCTTCCTCATCAACCCTTCGTAGAAGGTGGGATAAGGCAACACTACTACATTAAAGGGCAAAGGCAACACATGAAAATCGTTGCAATAGGGCCAAAAGTCGTTGCAATAGGTCTATTGCAACAGTTTTGAACTGTCGCATTTGTTGACGTTGCAGTAGACCTATTGCAACGACTATTTGAACCTATTGCAACGGCTGGACATACCGTTGCCTTAGATCACCTATCTAATGCAGCGGTCTAATAAGTGATTGATTTAAGTACATTACGCAACGATTTAGGCTATCACAACGCCTAGTATAAGAGCTATTGCAACCGTTATTACAACCACCAATTGCAACGCCTATAATATTATAGCTTAGTAGTGTGTGTGTGTGTGTGTGTGTGTGTGTGTGTGTGTGTGTGTGTGTGTGTGGGGTGTATTTAAATGACAATAAAATAAATGACAACATAAATGACTTTTGGGATAAAAATTAATTGCTTTCTTTGTCTTATAATTTCCCAAACTGGTTAAATTAATTAAGAGTACTACAATCATGATAAAATCCTTAATATACACAAAAATGTACTTAATCAAACACAACTAAATATTTGTTTTAACACCGTGCCACAAATTACTTCTAACATATACTTCTACATCACTTTCCTTCTAACTACCAAGTACCACATCACTATAATATAGCCAGCTAAATTTGGCCAACAATGTATATAGTGAGACATCTACGTTTAATCTCCTCCATTTGGTTCATTGTTCACCTGAAAATTCAAACATTGTAATAATTAGTAAACACTTAGTTTTAGTATTTAAAACTGAAAAGGGAGTTAAAATAATGCATAACAATAACAAGCTATACACTATGAATGCAAATCATAATATATGTTACTTTATTTGCTATATTATTTGATATTTACCTACATCTGTTTAACTTTCCCTGATCTTGCAATGTCGTTTTACCTTCAAATGCTAATTTTTAAGGAAAAAGTCATTGTTGATTTTGAGATTAATCTCAAAATTTGACATTGTCTCTAATTTGCTCTTAAGTGGGACAGATTCAAGGAGTTGAAATAACACATAACAATGACAAGCAATATAGTATGAGCGCATATACATAATATATGTGTCTTGATTTGCTATATTATTTGAGTGGGAAGGATTCAGGGAAGGGCTTTGGAGTCTTGTGGTAGTGGGAAGAAGTTGCTGCACAAGATAGGGGCAATACTATAGGATCAGGTGGGGTTGGACTTTGGACTTTGGAGGATTGGACGGGGAGGAGGTGGAGTCAATAGCTCATAGGCTCATGATGTCTTATACTCCAATCTCTTTTATGTTTTTAACAATGGCACCATACCTCACACCATCTGTAACTTGTAGGCCTATCAAAACTTATTAGAATCCTACTCTAAGTATATCAAAAGCATTAGAAGCCTATCAAGCCTCATTTCCAACCAGCAAAATAAAGAAGTTTCATATCTTTGTAATATCTTTCTAGATTTTTTTTTCTCCTTCACCAGTACCAAATACGAATCATGATCTTCTAAATATAAAAAGAAAGTCATCCTCCCCACAATTAGAACATAAAACACCAAATGATGCACAATTCACTATATGCGAAGGATACAATAGAGAAAAAAACATAAGGTTAAGGATAAACAAAATAAATCCCTTGGTATGCCTGACTTCTACAACAATACTAGATACTTTTCACGATCTTCTAAATCTAGAAAGAAAGTCTCCCCCAAAATTAGAACAAATAAAACCAAATGATGCACAATTCACAAAATTTGAAGGACATATAGTTCATAATAATATATGCGAAACATGTTTACAAGAGTAGTCACATGGTAGTGCTTGCAAAAGTTTCCCTTCACCGGTGTTGTGGTGCGGATTTTACTGCCAACATTTCAGAAAAGACCATATTAGACAATAGGTGTCCCTTGTTTGACCATGTACGACATTAAAGCCATTGTACTGGTAAGAATTCCTAGTACTTACTTAGTTCCCACATAAACATATTACTTTGGAACATAATGGTAATATTAAATGTTAAATCTAAACGACTTTACAATAGCTATGCAATTATATTTCTCACTGTGATATGTAGATGCAAGTTTACCAATCATTTTAATATGCCAAAGCAATATAACCGTACCTCCAGCTATTTGCAAGCTTGTAAAAATTCATGCAGCTAGAAACATCATGGGCAAAGTTAATCGACATCTAGATCATCAAATACCCAAGATAGTGGATCATGCTCATAAGGAGGATTTCAGCATAAAAAAAAGTATTCCTTATCAGACAATAGCAATTACATCTTCGTGTTTGTTTGATCCTTATAACGCTTATAATTCTCGGTAAGATGTGGCCATGATTGTAAATGTCTTTGGCATGCAGTAATAATATTATGAGATCAACAACTATGCTATATGAACTTAGCATATCCCAGAACTAAGTGTTAGAATGTAGTAGAGTGGCCTGCAAATCAGTGCAAGGGAAATCAGCCTCTGAATGAAACACTCCAAAATCCAAATACAAAAATTCTAATCAGGACTTCTTTCTAAACAAATATTTATGCAAAAATAAGAACTACATAATCCTGCTAACAACTCCAAATTTCTTACTTGCTCCTCCAAACCCCATATCAAAATAAAGAAAATCTCCTTTGGGACTCCCCTAGTTTTATTGATCTTATCTCATACAGTTATAGGTTGTGGAGGAGGATATGAGTAGGGTCGGATAGCCAATGGGTTAGTAGAAATCATATTATAACCTTTTGTAGGTTCTAATGTATTTCCAATTGTGGTTAGGTGTGATTTTCCCTTCTCTTCAGCAACTGCTAACAAGAATTACAAAACTAGATGGGTGCATCTCTTGGAGGATTTATCTAAATCAAACAAAAGGGACACATTCATAAATTTGGTATAAGCACAATTGCTTAGGTAGTCATACAGAGGGAGTTAAATGAAACTAAGCTCCAAATAAATGAAATACGCAAAATCAAACCCAATAAATAAATCGTTGAATTACTGGCAAAGTAAAAAGGCATTCAAAAAGGACAATTGACAAACAACAATACAAATTATTCAACAAATTATGCCATCATGCAACACAAATTTTATGAAAAGTCAAATTGTTCCCCTGAAATTATGAAGTAAGAAGCTGCTACAAAATAGAAAAGAAAAACGAAAAAGTTTCTGAAACAATTTATATGAAGAAGAAGAAATAAAAGTGAAAGAGGAGGAAAGATATTACTGTAGCCCAACCAAAGAGCAGCGAAGCATGTAATTCCAGATAATCATCGGCGTAATAATCTCAAGATTTTCAATTGAACTCAAAATTAGCGGAATTATGCTCCTTAATAATTGCAGAAAAGCTTCGTAACAATGGCGTCTTTAATGGCGAGCAATCAAATTAGCGATGGGAGACGCAATTCTGATTACATTGTGGGTGTTTTGATCAGAGTCAACAATCGGCCTTTTCACCTACCTAATTTTGCCAACACTCGGAATTCAAGGTCTGATAACCCTAGTTATCACCACCTCAATCGTCGCTACTCTCGTCTTCTTCTACACCTTCATCGGCTGACTTCTTGACGGTGCTAGCTTTAATCTTATTAGTACTGCTGCATTTTACGCCGTCGGAATTGGCCGCGATTCACTCCTCGTTTTTTGAGCTTGGATTTTGGTTGATTTTGTGAAATTGAAAGTTTGTGGAATATAAGTGAATCCCTAAAATCAAATTTGAATCCCTAATTATTCAATTGAAAATCCCCACACAAAAGCAGCAAATTCAACCTAGAGGGTAAGAAATTCAACCTGGAGGGTAAGATAAGGTGATGGGAGGGACAAATGGAGATAGAGTGCTCCATTGAAATTAGGCCTGGCAAAAGCTGACCCAACCCGATAACCCGACCCGAACCCGACCTGAAATTAGCGGGTTTGGGTTGAGGTTTTCAACCCGATTAGTTAAATGGGTCGACCTGAACCCGACCTGAAAGATAAATGGGTCAGGTTCAGGTCGAATTTTCTGACCTGAAAATGACCCATCTGACCTGATTTGTAAATGGGTCAAAATCTGGTCGGGTCATCCCATATAACCCAACCCGAATAGTTGAACTAATATAAAAAATAAATTGTTGGTCTTGACTTTCGCCCAGCCCAAAAGATATAAAAATTGCCCAGCCCAAAAAACATGTCTTCTAAGTCCTAATATAAAGAGTCATAAACTGACCTAACCCTAAGTTCTAATGCCTCTCTCTCTCTCACAGTCTTTCTCTTTCACTCTCTCTCTCTCAGTTGAGTCTTCTACTCTTCTTCTTCGCTGCTCGAATTCTTCCAACAACATTTAGGTTAGTTCAATTTTTTTTCTTTTCCTTTTTTAATTTTGTCCTTTATTTTCTCATTTATTTTGTTTCGTTTTTTTTTTCTGTTATTTATGTGATTTTCGTATTTAGACCCTTTTATCTTATTTTGTCATTTATTTTCTTTGCTCTTGTTGTGTTCTTTTTCCTGCTATTTTTCTGTTCTTTTTCCTGCTGTTTTTCTGTTATTTGTTCTTTTCGTTTTTTTTTTCCTTTTTTTCTGTTATTTATGCCTTATTCATTTATTCTGTATATTTTCTCGAAATATAATTTCCATTTTTAATTTGTTCATTAATTATTGAGTATATTTTGCTGTTTTTAATTTATGCCTTATTCTGTATATTTTTAATTTATGCTTTATTCTGTATATTTTTTCTATTTTATTGTTTTTAATTTATGCCTGATTCTGTTTTTTCTAATTTCAGCTATACCCTTTCACTCTCCCTCTTCACTAACTTTTTACCTCTTCAATCTCCCTCTCTCTCACGGTCTCATCTCTCAAGGAGTAGAATAAAGCTCTACATCTTGCTGGAATAAAGCTGCACACCTATACAGCTCTACAAAATTGAAATTTATTTCAGAGGTATATCTTGTTCAAATCTTTGTTGTTTGGTCTATGTTTTTTTTTTTCGTGATTCTTTAATTCATGATTATTAATTTGTGCTTTGAATGAATTCTTCGATTTGAGTCCTTGATTCATCATGCATGAGGATTTTGCTCACAAATTTAGTTTATTTTGCTGGTTTATGGTAATTTCTTTTTAGTTTTGACGATTGATTATGGATAGATCTGGTCTTGTTTTTCTTAATCCCTTTCATTTATGTTTTTCGATTTAAACAGACATAGTGTTCATTGTTTGTTTTAAGTGTGTATGTGTATAAACTATAATCTTATACTCTTTGTCAACAGACTTGATTTGTTTATTTGTGGGCTGCTTCGACGAGTTAATATAAATTGTAGGAGTACTCTTCAATTCTGATTTCTTAATCAATATTACTTGAAATATTAATACTGTATTTTTTTGTTTTGTGCTTGTAGATCCAGATGGCTTGGAAGTAAACCAAGAGATTGATGCAACTGAAACAAGACTTTTTCGAAATGATGAAGCTACATTATTTGTATTATTTTAGGCAAGAGTAGTTTTGTTAGACAATTTTGTTTGGGATTAAATTCTTGTTTTGCTTAAGAATTTTAAGATGCACTTGTTTGAAAAGTCAGGTTAAATGAACAAAATCAGGTTGTCCATGTTGACCCATCTCTGAATATAACAACCTGATTTATACCCAAATAAAAGTTCAGGTCAAATCAGGTCATTTTCGGGTTGACCCGAACCCGAAATTATCAGGTTCAGGTTGTGTTTTTCAACCTGAAAACTTAAATGGGTCAGGTTCGGGTTGGGGGGTGGCTGACCCGAAATCAGATGACCCGAACACGAACCCGACCTGACCTGATCTGTTTGACACCCCTAATTGAAATTGACATGGGTTTGAAATTTAGAGTTCGAAATTTATAGAGAGAATTAGAGGGAAACAAAAATTACGTGCACACAATTCATTAAAACTAGGATATCGTTGCCATAGGTTGTTTTAACATGCCAAAGATTATAAGTTTATGCTACTGCAATAATTAAACCATGATGGTTGCTATAGATCAATTAGTTCATGTGCCTATTGCAACGGCTAAACCATTACCGTTGCCATAGATCAATCTAGTGCAACGATCTTACATTATCTGTTGCCATAGCCCAGCACATTAATCCATATTCATATGAGTCGTTGCATTAGACACTTCTATTGCAACGACATAAATTAGATCGTTGCATTAGCTATTTTCAAGTTGTTGCCTTTGTTAAAAAATGTAGTAGTGTAAATAATGATGCTAGATTTTATCCCATTAGCTTGATGATTTGGTGATTGTACCCTCCGTTTCTTAGATTATCAATAATAATTTTGAATTTCCAAAAAAAAATGAAATAGTAGTTACATGAACGAAAAATACTCATTTTATATGAAAGATCGAAAAATAAAAAAAGTTGATAATAAGACGTCATTGAATCGTATTTTTGACCTTATCCGACCACATAATGTATAAATCGACTCTTATTCATCCGACCCAAAAATACACCCAACCCATATTTACCAATCCCAAAACCTTCCTTGACCCATTGGACAGGCCTAGGGATGTATATATAAAAATACATATCTAGGGCTATAAATAGTATACAAAGGGTCTTAAAAATCCAAGCTAAATTTAGCCTAGTAGAAAGGATTATTGCTCTTTCCAACCTTGAGGTCGGGTGTTCATCCCCACTAGGTGTTCTTTCGGGGAGGGGATCCCCTTATCCTCCCCCCCAATCCCAAAGTGTCTAGTCTGCTATTCCCAAAGTATCTAGTATTTTTATTTTGGAATAATGTTAAAATATATCATGTGAACTAGATGAATGTATTTTGGACTAATGTTAAAATATATTATATGCATAATACTTTAATGGAATGAAGGCCTAATATTGTAATCGTGCTTATTAGATTGGTGATATGAGACATTTTTGGAGGACATTAAGGCGTTTTTGAGCAAGAGGTTGCTTTTTAAAGTTAAAATTCCAGATTATAATAAGCTTAACCAGAGTAGTACCTTCACTATGGTTAACACGACTGATGATCAAAGTACTATGGACAAATGGATGGGCATGTATATGAAATTGGAGGTTTATTAAAATATCATTAACTATTGTTTTTTTTATTCGGACCTTTTGTTCATAATTTATTGATCCGACACATATCTAATATATATAATAATAGGATGAAAGTGCTAGGAAAAAGTACAATTGAGCAAAAGTTTGATAAGTTTGAAGGATCATCTTCAATAATCTTCTATTTAATTCAGTTTATTTAAAGCCAAGTAATGCTTTGAAATGTAAGCAATTCAGATCAATATTTTGAATAGAGAGTTTTTTAAATAAGTAATTTTTTTAATAAGAAATTATGCATCAATTGAGTAATGCGGTGAAATGTAAACAAGTATAATAATACTTGTATGACTTGTGATATAGTAGGAGCAGCTACCAATCTAACAAGTATTCATTGTTTTTTAAAAAAAAATTTTTAGTCAAGTATAAATTACGATAATAATGCTTGCTAATTGATATAGGACACAAGTACTCGTGAGATTGAATCTTCCATATCATCCGTAATACAACTGAAGCATGGATTTGGAGGAATACGATCATCGTGATAAGACTTTTAAGGAATCACCGTTGGATGCACATCTATCTACCTCCAAGAAGCAAAACATTGGCAATTTCAAATAAAAAAGGCATAGCTTAATAATTATTTTTGGTTTCGAGGGAATAAAATGTTAAATCATTTTCTACTGTGTTTGGAATAATCTAACGCATTACTATCTCATTAACTATTATTAATATTTATGTTATGATTTTAGGGTAACTTACATGAATCTAAATTTTACATATAGTATCAAATTTGAATGTAACCACTGAAAAAAGTTACATATTCAATAAATTTTGGATAAAATATATAATTATTAAAACAAAAAATATCCTGTGCAATTTTGCAGAGGTCCAAAAACTAATTTCATTAAACAACATTATTTAAGCTATTCCAACTTATCTCATGGGAGTCTACAAGCTTCATGTTTTCGTTATCCAAAGTATTCACTCGACGATGGCACGATTTTCGTGGGGACAAAATGGTGAGAAAATGAAAATTCATAGGAAGAGTTGGGAGAATATGTGCTCTCCTAAATGTCTAGGAGGAATGAGTTTCAAAGATTTAACGGTTTTGAATGATGCCTTACTTGGGAAACAAGCTTGGCGGCTAATTCGAGTTTCGGAGTCACTGTTTGGGGGAATGATGAAAGCAAAATATTATCCTAATGGTGACTTTCTAAACTCTTACTTGGGCTATTCTTGTATCTTCTCTTAGAGAGGAATTTGGGGTTCAAAGACCTTTTTCGTAAGGAAGGTATCTTATGGCGCATTGGTAATGGTAGGAAGGTTGACATTTGGAGAGATCCGTGGCTCGCGAAAGATGAAGGGAGATTGGTCTCTAGTAACGAGGTAGAGGGACTTCACAAAGTCTTGGACTTAATTGATTTTGAAGCATTGGAGTGGAAAATGGAGTTGGTGGAGGCATCCTTTAATGAGCCTGATGCTCGCAACATTTTATCCTTGCCTCTAAGCATAAGTGACCAGAGGGATGAGATAAATGGGCATTTTCGAAAAATAGAGTGTACTCGGTTAAATCATACTTTGTGGGAGAAGGCTACAACTTGAACACTTTTCATCAAGCGTGGGTGGAGATATGGAGTATGGAGGTGAGCCCAAAAGCTCGCCATTTTTTCAGAGGTTGTGTTCAAACACGTTACCTATACATGAAATGCTAGTACGTCACCATTTGCTTCAAGACGAGACATGTTCGTGGTATGGGGTGGCTGCCGAGTCTGTTGGCCATGCATTATTTGACTGTGCAAGAGTGTGTGAACTATGAGAGGAGTGTGAATGCTTAGAGATGACAAAGCGGGGAAATAATGTAACTACGTGTGAACTTGTGGTCAGCTGGAAGTCATTGAATCAGAAGACAAGGCAAAGAAGGATGTTCTTAGCATGGTGTATTTGGGGGGAACGAAACTTAAAAGTCATTGAAAACAAGATCACCACTAATATATGCTGTGATTCTAGAGCGTGTGAAGCGATTGGTGGAGGAGCATGGGAAATATGTAACGAGGATCTACGCCCCCACGAGTGCTAGGCTGCCATATTCCCCAAAGATATGGTGTGCATCAGCTGATTGTATGATTAAGATAAACACGGATGACTCTTTGAAGGATGAGGGCTACGTGGGACTTGGTGCAATAGCTAGAGATCAAGATGGTCAGTAACTATTTGCAGTTGTGTGAAGGAATAAAGCATACTGCCACCAGTAATTGCGGAAGCCAAGGCCATTGTGATGGCGCTTCGACTAGGCAGGAAGCACAATGTGGAGAATATAGTGCTTGAATCGGATTGCTAGACATTAATTCACAAGCTCACAAAGGGCACCATTTACTTCTCGGATTTAGACTCATTGCTAACTGATATTATGTATTTGAGTTCTAAATTTAAGTTTGTGAATTGGTCATGTTAAGAGAGAAGGAAATTATGTAGCTCATCACATTGCTCAAATAGATCTGTTTGGAGTCGAACAAATTTGGAAAAATCATTGCCCACTTGATGTAGCTCCTTATGTACTTATGGACTCTTTGTCCTTATCTTATTATACTAGTTTTGAATTCGTGCCTTGCACGAGTTGTTATTTATCTTTATCTTTGGAATTTTTTGTTAACATTATAGATTTTGTGTTGCTGTAAAATGAGATTTTTCAACAGCTTTGTATTTAACCAAAAGTGAAATTGTTGCAATAGATGTAAAACTACCCAGAGTGGTAATTGTTGCAATAGAAAAATAACGGAAGAAGTATTGTCATAATATTCTAATTTCCAGATTTGCGATATATAAATTCTATATATTTCAATATTCAATTAAATATTGTAGCTATGTCTTTTATTAAATGGTGCTTTTATTAGTATTGTAAAATGGGTAATATAATAGAATTTCATTAATTTCATTAACTAGGTATTTTAGATAGGAAAAATAATTAAATAACTAAAATTAATATTTATATCGCCTTTTGCATGATGGCATGATGGGGTCAAAACTCAAAAGTAGTACCAGTGTACTCCCTCCCCCCTGTGGTGTCCACTACACCTCTATTACTAAAACCCCATTATAGAGGCAAACCCAATAGAAGAAATATGAAAGAAGCCATTCTAACATTAAAGCTTCAAATTCTTTCAACCAAGAATACCTCTTTAAAGCTCTTGAAGTTGTAGAAAAAGATTCTCTCACCAGTGCTGAGATATACACCTCTCTTTGCTTCTCTTCGATAAGCACTCCCTGAAGTAAAACCCATAAAATTAAATAAAATATATGTAATTTTATCGCTATAGATTTTAATTTTTGTTGTAACAATAAAGTTTTCTTAATGAACTTTGTCGCAATACTAAATTGTTTTGGTTCAGTTGAGTAAGGATGAGGTTTTGAAAGATAATATGTTTAATCCTATAAATTGGACGTATGATCAAATGCTATAATCACATATAGTACACTATACTTATAGCTATTATTATATTTATCTAAAAGAAAGTTTAAATAATGTGTTACCATTTATCTAACTAAATATATTTTCATGACTTGTAAAATCATATTGTAAATGAAGCTTTTTTTGGATGCATATTTCAAGTACTATCCAATGGTAAAAAAATTATAATGTTTTGAATTATGTAGCAAAAGTTATATTCAAATTATATAATATAATAATTTAGGTTGTTTATTCAAAACTAAACTCTAATTTCCCCTTATCCAAACCTCCTTTTATGTATTTAAATATATGTATAACTCTATTTTTTTAAAAAGATTTAAAATAAAATATTAATGACATGACAATTCTACGTGGCGTGCTCTATTTCATAAGTTGTAGAGCTATATTGTAAATGGATCTTATTTTGAATCATATTTCGAGCATTCTCCAATGGTACAAAAATTATATTATTCCGAATTAAGTAGCAAAAGTTAAATACAATTTACATAATATAATAATCTACGTTGTTCATTCAAAACCAAACTCTAATTTTTGCTTATTTAGAACTCCTTATATGCATTTAACCTATGTAGAGCTAGGGATGTCAGTGGGTAATGGACCCTACCCGGATCCGTGGATCCAGATCCTTTTTTTAGCGGACCTGGATCCTCAAATAATATTAGACCCGACGTATCCGGGTAGGATCTGGATCCTTGTTTTTAAAAACGGATATAGATTGGGTCCTAATTTATTATCCGGATTCGTTTACCGTTTTTTAAAAGTTATTTTAAAATATATAATTTAAAGGGTAAAACTTAATGTTATACTCTTAATGTTATTTATGCTTGGATTTGTTGTATTGAGGTGGAATGCTTGTTTACTTCAACATCGACAAATGAAGATGTTAAATGTCTTTGTTTTGTTCTTTAAAATCTCTAATTATTGTGAAAATTAGGGTCGTTTGAAGAAAATACGTTATGATTCGTTTTGGACCCGAATCCGATTGGATCTGGATCCTTAATTTTATTACCCAGCGTATCCGGGTCGGATCTTGATCCATGCCTGAAAAACGAATCTGGATCTGGATTCTAGAGGATCCGATCCAGATCCTACACGTTGACATCCTTATATAGAACTCTATTTTTATAAAAAGAAACAAATAAAAATTATGACATGACAATTCTACGTAGCGCTCTCTATGACCTCGAAATCTTGAGGAGCTACCTATGCTCTCGAAAATTCCTCCTTTATATATATACTAGATTTTGAAACCCATGCGATGCACAGTTTTTTCTAAATGTGGTAGAATTATATTCATTTCATAGCTATGTGATATTATAGATAAATTATATTTTTATTGAGAGACATATTTCATAGCAATATAATTATATTCTTAGTTAATGATTACTATTTTAATGCAAATCTCAAGCTTTATTCAATTATAATGAGATTGTGTATTTGTTTGTAGTATGTAGCAAAAGTTATTTATTATTGAGTTTTAGATAATTTATTGAAAATCAAACTCTAATTTCTCTGAATAATTCTAAATTCCTATATTCTTACCATAATTCATGGAGTAATTCTTATTATATTAATTAAATTCTTACTCTTCTTATAACATCTTTATTATAATATCATCCAACGTATATGTTAAAAATAAAACATTTATCTAATATTTTTATATACTTGTAAGCAAGTCCCAATGGCGTAAAATTTATAATTTTTCGAACAATGTAGTAAAAATTATACTTCCTGCATTTCTTTTTAATGCAACAAAGAGGTATTTTTTGTGAGATATAAAATATTCCTTTGTTGCATTTAAAAAGAAATGGAGGAAGTACGTAATTTATATTTCGAGCGCTCTCGATCCAATGGTATGAAAATTATAATATTCCGAATTATTTAGCAAAAGTTATACTCAATTTACATAGTATAATAATTTAGGTTGTTTATTCAAAACCAAACTTTAAGTTTCACTTATCTAAAGGTCCATGTATTTATATCTATTCAGAACTCTATGTTTTTTAAAAATAAATATATAAAAAATTATGATATAGTATGATTAGGTGGCGCTATTTATAATATTATAAGATTAGTTTTTAAAATCAAACGCTACTTTTCATTATCCAAAACTCTAATACATATATAATTTTATCGCTATAGAACTTTATTTTTCTTGTAGAAGCAACGTTTCTTAATAAATTTTGTTTAATACTTAATTTTGGTTCAATTGCGAAAGACTAAGATTATGAAAGATGAATATGTTTTCATAAGCTGTAAAACTATACAATAAATGGATCTTAATTATTTTGACGCATATTTTGAGCCCTCTCCAATGGTACAAAAATTATAATATTCTGAATTACGTAGCATAAGTTATATACAATTTACATGATATAATAATTTATGTTGTTTATTCAAAACCAAACTCTAATTTCCCCTTATCCGCAACTCCTTATACGTATTTAAATCCATGTAGAACTCTGAATTTATAAAAAAATAATTTCCCCTTATCCGCAACTCCTAATACGTATTTAAATCCATGTAGAACTCTGTTTTTCTAAAAGATAAAAAATAAAAACTGATGACATGACAATCCTACGTGGCGCGCTCTATGCTCCTGAAATCTTGAGGAGCTCCCTATGCTCTCCAAAAGTTATTCCTTTATATATTTACTAGTATTGGGACCCAGGCAAATGCCCGTTCTTTCATGGAGAAGACGTAGACTTTTGAAATTTTCACATACCCTATATGGCTATATCTTTTGTCCGACATACAACAAAAGAAGTTATAATATAATATGTTATTATTGGATTTTTCTATATGTATACTGATAACATCAACTTTGTAGTTTTTTTATCAAATATAAAATCAAAGATATTTATGATTAGGTTTTTCAATGTCAAGCATTATAATGAAAGTGTTGCAACTCTTTTGATATTTCATATTAATTGGTTTTAAAAAAGAAATAGATATTTATGATTTAATAAGTGAAAATTTCTATTTTTTTTTAGTTTTATAGGTTAAATATGTAATAATAAACTTACTTGACGATCCATTTTGGACTCATAAAGTAACCTAATAATCTATGAGAAATAAATATCTGGAAAATCAAGAAATGAAGATAAGAATTATTTGGAGTTCTACTTCTTTATTTTTCTTTTTGCTTCTCATGTAAGCTCCATGTCACCCAAAACGGACAACAATATCGCTAAATTCGACTCTTTATTAATGGAAGAAGAAGGAAAATGTTGCTGACCATTTGATTTGGCATATATAACTCTAGCCTAATTTTGTCATGTCTTTTCTTTTTTCATCTATTTATACGATTTATAGATATTATATGTCTAACACTTTTTAACTTTGTTGGTTGCATTCCATGCTATTTGTGTTTTAGGTGATTTGGTTTGGAATATAATGGTTGCATTTAGTGTAAGTTGATTTGAGTTTGATGTGAGTTTTTAAAGTGATTAATTAAGTATCAGTTTTATAAATTAATAAGGGTGAGATAGTGGTAAACTCACAAAATTGATTAAGTATTAGTTTTTTTTTTATTAATCTGGAACTCTATTTATTTATAAAAAAATGATATGACGCTTCATAAGCGCGACAAATGGCGTTGGACGCTAAATGTCGCGACCTAGTGCGTTAGTATTAGGACCCATGTAAATGTCCGTTCTCTTCGTGGAGAAGATGTAGATTTTAAAAAAGTTTCACATGCCCTATTTGATCTTTTTTTTGTCCAACATACAACAACAAAAGTTATTATAATGTAATATGTTATTATTGGATTTTTCTTTTTATTTATCCTGTAAGCTCCATGTTGCCCAAAACGAACAACAATATCACTTTTTGACTCTTTATTGATGGAAGAAGAAGGACAATGTTGATGACCATTTGGTTTGGCAGATCGAGTGAACTCTCGCCTATCACAATAACAAATCTAGAAATTAAAGTATAATGACAAATACTTTCTCTGTCTTTTTCTACTGCAACAATGGGTTTGGGCATGGTTTTTAAGAAAATAAAACAAAATGGATAGTTTAGCATAGAGGGGTTAACTAGAGCAGGGGATAAGTAATTCCTTAATAAAGTAAACCCAACTTTATGAGGCAATTTGAGTAATTAATGATGGTTTTATTAACATAAAGTAAAGGCGATGTTGTCAACTATAGTTGTTTTTTATTTTACCAAAAGTGGAAGGGTTCTAATAGCTAAAACTACCAAAAGTGGTAAAAGAATGGAGGAAGTATATAAAATAAAATGGTGGTGAAAAATCTCATTTCACAACAACAAATAATCAACAATGTTAATAAAAATTTGAAAAAAAATAAAATAAATAATAATCCGTGGACAAAAATGTTCAAATTTCTTATAGATCTTTTTATTTTATTTTATGAGCGTGAATAGGATTTGTAGAAAACTTATTGCTCAGATTAAGATTAAGATTAAGATTTGCTTCTTTCTCTTGGGAAACAAAAAACATTAGATTTACTTCTCCCTTAAGGCGAACAGGGAATCTCTCCACCCGCCTTTGGTGAGGGCTATGACATCCGACCTTCGACTCTGGTAGTCTGGTGGGCTTATTTTACGTCCAAAGAGAAGAAAATAACGTTGAGACTTGAGAGAGGATTTACAGAGGCGAAAAGAGAGAGAAAGAGAGGGAGATAGCATTAGCTGCTACATCTTAATTCTACATGTATGTTTCGTACATTCACTCTCTGCTATTTCTCTTCCCCTCTCTTTCTCTCTCCTCACATCACCAATCCTCAAACTCTTTTCTTCTAATCATGAAACCCTAATTCGCCGATTTCACTTTTAAAAACCAAATTTTGAAATCAAACGCCAGATTGATGACAATGGCGGAATTAGGGCAACAAACTGTGGAGTTCTCGAATCTCGTCAGTCGTGCGGCAGAAGATTCGTTCATCTCTTTGAAGGAATTGGTGGAGAAATCAAAGTCTTCTGATATGTCTGATTCAGAAAAGAAGATTAATCTTCTTAAGTATATTGTCAAGACTCAGCAGCGTATGTTGCGTCTCAATGTTCTTGCCAAGTGGTGTCAGCAGGTTCTTCTCTCATTCTCTTTCTATCAACAATCATCAATTTTATTGAATTGATTTTTTAAACTATAGTTGGAGACTCGAATGCTAGTCGAATTTCAAATTGAAGTTATTGTAGAAAATTTGGTGCTTCTTGTGCCATGTTAGATGTTTAGTGATGTAAGATTGAAGCCGTTTTCAGGCTTTTAATCAAAATTAGTGTGATTTACGCTTCATACATGAAAATGCAGGGATGTAGTTTAGGGAATGTGGCAATCGAAAAGATTTTAGTTGTTATTTGACAAGTAGAAAATATTATGTTCGAGTCTCATATTGATAGGGCATGTAATTTTTTAAATGTATTGCATAATTGCAGTGCTTTCGAATTGCATTCTCATCATTCCATTATTGAATGACAATGCTTTACTGATTGAGTGACTCTTATTTGGACTGCCTCATTAGTCGCTGTTTAATTAGTCTAAGTGTCCCTATCTATGCCGTTTGTTTATCTAGTCGAGTTATGTATTTTTTTGAGTATCTTTCTAGGCAATAAAAGGATAATTGTAGAGCACATAAGCTATTCTGTACACTTATCTGCAAAATTAAGAAGATGAAGTTACCCTTTGACATACACCACTGATTCCAAGCTAGACAAGCAGCCTCACAAAGATAAATTTTAAGTTTAGTGAGACCAAGTTTTTCCCTTGTAATTTTATAGTTTATCTCTTTCCATGTACTCCACCATATTGCCACCTGACATGATCATGGTCTATAGTTTGCCAATCCAACCTTCTTCCTTCCTTTATTTTCCTGCTGCAAGAACTTCTTTGCCCTTGTAAGATTGAATTAAACATTCCAGACAAATGTAGGATAAGTATCAAAGTGAGATAACCCAAGAACATAAGGAAATAAGAGGTGTTATTGATTTAGTTAATGGGAAATCCTGTCATTTGAAGAAGTGTTGGTACACGCATACCAGACTTCATCTAGCTAGAGAGCTACATGATCAGAATTTTGATTGAGGTGAATATTTGCTACCCAAAGATTTAATCTTAGTCTTAAAAGGCGCAAGACGCACCGAGGTGAAGGGAGGCGTGAGGCGAAGGCGCACGCATCTCGTATAAGAGGCGCACTTTTTATTTTTATATTATTTTTTATGGTATTAGATTTTCAGTAGATAAAACACATATTAATGTAATTAACATAAAATTCCTCCAAAAAAAAGGTAATTAATATGAAAAGAAATGGCAGTCTTTTTAAAATAAATATACTCCCTCCGTCTCAGAATAGTCTGAACAATTTCTTTTTATGTTTGTCCCAAATTAGTTTGAACACTTTCATTTTTGGCATGGCCCCACTATTAATATTATTTCTTTTATACTCCTTTGGCCCACACTCTACCTTTTATCAATATAAAGTTACCCAACTTTCTCTCTTCTTTAATAAAAAATACCCCACCAACTTCTATCACATCTATTTTTTTAATAAAATAACATTTGATAACCACACTACGACTTATCACCTTAAAATACGTGTCCCAACAAGTATTCAGATTTTTTTGAGACGGAGGAGTATGTATTTTTACTTTATATAACAACAGTGGGGTCCAGAGAAAGGAGAAAAAGAAAAATGGTAAAGAAGAGCATCAGAGAAAAGAAGAAAGAGGTCGCAAAACATAAGAGAAACATGCTAGAATCGAAGAAGATGAGAAATGGAGCATCATTTTTCAAAAATGGAACAGGAATCTAGATTGAAGAGGAAGAGAGAAGAAAAGTTGACAGAAGGAAGGAGAAAAATTGCCAGATAGAGAAAACTAAACTAACCTATCGCCGGCCACAGAGATGGCAGGAATTGCCATCGACTACCAGAGATGGCTCGCCGACAACTTCTGTCGAACGATCAACCACCAATTTGGTTATTGGTTCGCAGTTCGCAAATTAAGGTTGTTATCATTAGGGATCTTAATTTGTGGGTTGAAATGAAGTAACTTCATGCTATCAAATGAGGGCTTTTACTCGATTTTGTAGGATAAAGACTGGTAAGTTTTAGTTTTAAGAAATTTTGCTTTTCTAAAGGTTTTTAGCTAAGATCTTCTTCCCTTCTCACGCATCTAGCCTGAAAGCGACTAAGGCGCGCGCCTACGTGTGCCCATCATAGATCGCCTTGCCTAGGACTTCCAAGGCGATTTTCCTTGCGCCTGAGTTCGAGTTCACCTAGCGCCTGGGCTCACTTTTTAAAACTAAGGATTTAATATGTATGTAAGAGTTGAAAATAAATAGCTGCATAAGCAGAAGAAAAGCATTTACAGTTAAAAAACAACCCCACAAGCTCCCCGATTCCTTTTGTAAAGTGACACCTTCAATGCGTCCTTGCTGCATGTTCGTGAAGTGAAGCTAGATAGACTTGCTTTCCCTTGTTCAAGTTTTAGGTTGGGATTCAGCTAGAAATACTATCATGTTATGTCTCTTGTGTGTTAAGTATGCAAGCCCAATAGTCCAACATGGTTAGTAGTACCCGGAGACATGTTTGTTTCGGGAATATGCAAGGGAGATTCATAGGCAAAGAAGAGCAGGTGAGTAGACCACCCGACCGTGTACTTTGTGTGACCGACGAATATACATGAACGTGTATGTCCGCTAGTGCGAGTTTTGAGGCATTTCAGCACTTCGTGTATTTTGTGTGACCGACGAATATTCACGAACGTGTAAGTCCACTAGTGCGAGTTTTTTCGTTTATTGTTTCTTTGTTACTTTATTTCCTAGTTTATCTATGTTAGGATTCTTAAAAGATTATTTATTTTCTATAAAGATGATATATGTTTCGGGAAAATAAATAATTAGTTTCCACATTTAAGGGATTAATTATAAGATTCTAGTTCTACTTGTGCTAGAATTGACCTTTATGTAAAGGGAGTTTGGGATCATCATTATGGTTTGCTCATCATATACGAGGTTGATTATGGAACTCTTAGGTTTATAGATAGAGTTCTTAAGAGAGTGTAATTCACAAGATCTTTGAATTTAGAGCTTGCTAGTATTCGTTGAAGGATGAGTGAAACTTTGGTGGGTTTTCTTCTACTTATTTGGGGGGGGGGGTTTCCATGTTAATTTTGAATGTCATTGCTGTTATATTTCACTCCTTAGATTTGTTTATATTGTTTTTTATGCTACAACGCTTCTGCATCTATACTAATATATTAAAAGACGTTCCTAAACAAGGAACGGCGCCACATGACACACTCCCTAAGGGTGTTTCACTCCTTGTAATCCACATACAATTAAAAATAATTAGAAATTGCATTGTATAGGGTTTGATCCCATGACTTCAAGTTTATATACTAAAGTCTTAATCACTAGACCAAGTGATATTTAGTGTTATCATTTTAAAGTATAATATTAATAAATGAAAACTTTCGTTACCCGGGGCATAGCCCGGGCCTAATAACTAGTTAGTCCTCATATCTTGTCACAGACACCAATATAAAACTAGTAATAATTTGAGGTTACATGCCGTTGAAGTATTAGCTACTTCTTCTCATAGTCACAAGTCATAACGATCTCATATCTATCTGCATGTTTGCTTCTTTCTGGTGATGAGCTCTTTCAAACAGTTCCTTTTTCAGTTATTTTTCTGAAGAGCGCCTCCTTGCTGTGCCTCTCTTACAAGGTGTCAAAATGTAGAGTAATTTCTTGAAATATCTTTTGGCCCTCAAGTCTTATTTACTTGTTTAATACTTTTTGGTTTGTCATTCAGGAAACAGAAATGGAGGTATTTCAGACCTTACATCTCATCATATCTCATGCATTTTATTAGTTGTCAGCTTGTCACAAAGTTAGGATAGTAATGAGCATATTCTCAAAGTTAAGTAGAGTTGGTAGGATACTAAGACCCCTTTTGATTAGGAATGTCGGATCATCAATAGAAGAATGGTCAGCGTAAAGGTATAGGTAGCACCTTTAGGCGAGATCACCTAGCACCACTGCTGCGTTTGTTGGAAGAAAAGGCTTATCTTGAGTAGGTGTTTCAGTATGTTGAAATATTAGCATTATGATTACGACTAGGAAGAATTGGAAACCGCCTTTTATCTCTATTGAAGTGCTGAAAGTTGGGTCATTTTCAATAGCCTTTAAAATTGTTTTCACTAACTTTGAAGATATCTTATGTTCATTCTATTCCAAAAGGGAAATCTTAAGTTTCTTTCCAAATGTGTTTTTGGTTGAACACAAGGATATTCAATTCCATACTGTGCAATTCGACTTTGGTGTTTGGGAAGTAAAAAATTTCAACTGTTGGGGAGCTACTGGAATTTCTTTTCAACAATTTTTCAGAGACAAATAGTAAGATAAATGGCACGCATCTTAAAGACCAACCTAGTAACACATACATCTCAAACTAAAATAGATTCTTGCAAAATGAGTTATAAAATGTCTTCTAGACAACCATAGGATGAAGTTTATTTTTTAAGTTAAATTTGCAATAATTGTAATAATGATGATAGAACTATAGAAGTAACAATAACAATGATGATAAAAATAACAATAATACTAGCAATAACAATGAATATGAGGATGATAGCACTGATGAGGATGATAATGATTAATAATAATTTTTCTAATTGACTATTAACACTAATTAATGTACTCCTTCTGGGCCAGCTCAAAGTTAACATTCGTATCAGGCCAAAGATTAAGGAGGAAGGAGAAGTAGAGAGCAAGAATTTACCTGAAGTAGAATTTAAACTTGGAGTTTTGATAACCTCTTTTTGTAAGTGTTAATTTTGAGCTCGGATTGAGGAGAGTAGAAGTAATTCCTATTACAATCAGGATATAATATGAAACTTCTTGGAATACTGAGTTTTATTGACGTGAACTTGTAGTTCTCCAATCAAACTTACTTTCTATTGACATGCATGGATTTCTGCTCAGCTCAATTATTTTTATTGAGCTGAACTGAATTTTTCCGAACATTTTTGATTTTTCTCTCCATGGGACTTATTTAAAATAATATGAAAAGAATAGGCTCTAAACTTGGTCTTGTATATCAGTATATTAATCAAACTAATCCTTCTTCCGTTATAGTTTATATATTAAGTTATACTGAGATGCAAAAATAATGTACTCCCTTCGTTTCTTAAACATCTTCCTACTTTTTGTTTAAGTTTTGTTTCCAAAAGATCTTACTTTTACTTTATTATTTAGTTGGTAAAGATATGCTCTCTTTCTACACTACCTACCCTACGTGCAGGCCCGGTCCTGATCTTTTTGGGGCCCTGGGCAAAATAGTAGATTGGGGCCCTTTAAAAAAATGTAATTTATGATAGATCAAATTAAGAACTTATGATAGTAATTTTGGCAAAATTTCACACCCACAAAGACAAAAACAATAACCCACTCTCCCAGTTTGAAAAATTAATAAAAGGGCACTAATCATTTGCATAAAAGAATACAAAATCAGGATAAGAAGAAGAAATTTACAGGCATCAATTTCGTCATCGGCATTATTAAAGATTTAAAGTCTACATCTCTCTTATGCAACTTAATTTTCTTTGAATTTTCAGGGCCTTTCATCTGATTCTTCCCACGCTTCCCCATTTACTGAAGAAATTTCCAAAAAAAAAAAAAAATACTTCAAACCCTGAAAAATTCAAGACAAATTATAAGTTAAACAATCGAAGAGATATTATGTGGAGCAAACTACTACAACTTGATAAATTCCCATTGCCCATATACAGCAAGAACAGCAAAATCGATGCAACTTTATATATAAATGAATCGAATACTGAAAATCAGTAAAACGCTCCACATAAAAACATACTTAATCGGATCAAATGAAAAAACAACAGATCAAAGACGATAGTTCGAAATTTAAAGAATATCATTAACTCAGAAATGAGTTAAAAATATGAGCAAAACATGAAGATGATTTGATGAAAGACATTCATTTTGCAGCATTAGAAAAGATAGAGAGGGAGGAGAGAGAGGACCTTCGAAGTAGAGACAAAACCCTATCCGCAGTGAGGAGAGGAGAGAGAAAGAGAAGGAAATGTAGGATTTTGGGAAATATGGAAAATTTTCATGAGTTTAACGGAGGTTAGAGAAAATTTTGGGAATTAAAAGAAAATTAAATTTGGATCTTGGAAAGAGAGAGTGAATAACTGAAGAAGATGAGAAGTCTTTTGGTGTGGCGAAGACTGAAGCGTACTCTTTCTTCTGTTCCACGCGTGTAATTGCCACTGCCAGTGAATTTTTTTTGCTAGGATTGGGCCCCTTTTAGGTTTGGGCCCTGGGCCATTGCCCCTTTAAACACCCCTCAGGGCCGGGTCTGCCTACGTGTTGGACCCATATAAATATACACTCTCACAACCACATTTTTTCTCGCTGTTAAATATATAGGACCTACTTTGATACTTTCTGTCCTCCTTGCCTTAGTATCGTTGCTACAATTTATAGGAAGATCTTTGGGAAACGGAGGGAGTATCTAGAAACTGAACCCTGATGGAAAACGGTTTAAGCGCGACAATATTTTAGAACGATAATCCATTATGAGATGAGATGAGGAGACGAGGAAGTGGACTTTATTGTGATGGAAGGGGAAAGACTATTAGAGAGTTCCACTGAGATGTGATGAGAAGTTTGTGGAAGTAAGCTTATGCCGGATGAGATTAGCTTGCTGCTTATGAGGCCTATTTTGAAGCAAAACTGGATATTGCCAAGATCTAAATCTTTACATCATCTGTAATCTGGAATTAAGGAGTATGCCAAGCAGTCTTTTCTATGCGATCAGCACCTTTTTCTAAGATTGCAGAAATTGTTTAGGTGAAGTTTGAAAAGCACTCTTGTAGATAACACAACCCTTTTTCCTTTGACATGTTGTAATTGCTAAGGACCAGTTCATTCTTTAGCATATTGTTCTAATTTTTAAAGAAGGGTAACATAAAATTCCTATAAAATGTATTGATGAGCATAGTTAATAAAGGCCTTCTCCCTCATTTTTCAACTCTGAATATGAATCAATAATATACAATTGTAACCACACAAAGCTCATGATGAGGAATTGAGGACTGCTCATGCTTGGACACATACCAGATGGATCAAAAATCAAAATCCTTATATGAAGCGGAATTTTTACTAATCATTATCAACATCCATCTGATCATCTCCGTTGAACACCCTCATGCAGCGAGTAAACCATGACACAACACACCTAGATTCATGGCGAGCATAACCAGCAAAGACATAAATCGTCTACATCAACATCAGGATTCAAAGTCAAAACCACTTTTCTTGTTTATATTTAAGATAGTAATAAAAAGAGAAATCGCCTCCTTGATACTTTTATTAGGTCTAGATTGAAAAAAATATCTTATTATTGTTTAAGACTTTGTTACTTCGACACTTTATTGGGCCTCGAGAGTCGTGTATCTACTTGACCAGACGTGCGATACGACTGGGATTAGATATCAATTCGTGTATTAGTAAAGTGTCGAGGATTAAGATGAAGAATCGGCAGTGAAGGACAAGAGTCTTACAGGCTATAAGGTTTCGAAAACCCTGTATCTGAAAATTAGGGCACTAAATCAAGAAATTGGAGTGAGAAGGGAAGTAGAGGGGGAGGGCATGCGTATCAGTTTGGGAGGAGAGGGCCAATGGTGAACTAAGGGGCAAGGTTCAGACTTCAGATTAATCTTTGTTTGTTTTCTTTAGGAAAATTTATCTATCAACATATAGCTGGCGGCTCTCCTTTCCCTTTGTCTTGAAAAATTATCCCACTTTTCTCTCTTTAAAACGTAATAGGAGTACTGGCTTTCCTTATGCAATCTTCTACTAGTTTCAAAACACTGATATTTTTTGTAATAAAAAAAATGTTAGTTACCACTTACTGGTTACTTTTTTTTTTGAAACTTTTTTTTTTCTTCTTTGTATTGAATTCTTTTGTAGAGCTAAAAAATTCAATTCAGCCCAAAAAGTGTAGAGAATTCTTTCAACACTTCAAATGATAGTCGTATCTTAGTTTTAAAAAGCGTGTCCATGGCACGACTAGGCGCCAAGTGAGTGGAGGTGCACCAGGCAGCCACTCGAAGCGCAGTACGAGAGGCACATGAAGACGCGCATCTTTTGCGCTTTTTGGAGAGGTGCAAGGCGCTGCAGGCGCGCTCTATAGGGGATGAGGCGAGAGAAAAAGGAGATATGAGCTTAAATCATAAAAATACTTTAAAAAAAAATGAAATTTAACTCTTACCCAGCCTTTATCATGCAAATTCGAGCAAAATCCCTGAGTTAATTCATGAATTTACTTCATTTGAACCCCTAATCATATAAAACCCTAATTTACGGATTGGGAAGGAATACTGCAAATTGGTGGTTATAAATTAGACAGAAGTTGCCGGTGACAAGTCTCCGGCACTATTTGCTGGCTCTGGCGGCTATATCCGGTTAGAATCCTCCTCTTTGATCTACCCAGTCATTCTTTCTTCTCTCTTTGCACAGTACCCAGATTCTGATTTACTTTTTTTTTTCCTCTCCATTTATTTCACGTGGCTTACAAGTACCCACCTTCTATTATATTGCTAGCTAGGTTGCATAGAGATGGATACGTGGACAAAAAATGGCGAGATTCCAAAATTTTAGGAATGGGTACGTGTACCCATACATGATACGTATCGGGTATGGGTATGGGTACGGGTACGGGTACGAGTACATGACCTAGAAGAAATACCTGTGCTACATAGATTGCTAGTGCCTAGTCACGTGATTACTGATTCCCTCCCCACTCCCCTTGTGTTTATATTTGAGCCATTTTACCAAAAATTAATACCAAAATGAATTAGAATAAGAATAAAAAGTAAGAAACTATGTTTGCTTTTCTTTCTACATTTTGGTTTGGTTGATTTAAGTTTCTACTTAGTACTTCTTGCGGTAGTTTAGTGATGAACTATGATTTCTTATATCCTTTTATGCATCTTTAATGTAATTATTATGTTGTTTTTAGTATAAATATGTTATATAATTGATCTTTAAGGATTTGAGTATCAAAGGTGTGCCTCGCCTATGAGATGCGCTTTGTGCCTCTTGCGCCTTGCGCCTCGCGCTTTGTGGCTCGGTGCGCCTTGCGCCTTTTAAGAATAAGAGTCATATCCAAAAAATGATCAAGACATTCTTTTGACAGTGTCGAGGGATCTGCCAAAATGTTGGAGTAAATTAGTAGAATATTAAATTCTCCGATCCCTACTCGGCCATGACACCCCCAACCAGAGTCTGAGTAACCTAGGTTTAAGACGGTAAGATAAAGAGAAATCCTTTCCTCGAAACTTTTCAAAGCTAGAAGCCTAGAAATTTATATATGAAAAATGTAATATTCTGCTTAACAGCAATTTTTATTTCTCTTAACAGAGTGATAATACGGCTTGTTTTGGGATTAAAAAAAAAAAAAAAAAAACAAAGAAACATGTTTCTGGACTTAGAAAGGGGAACATGTGTCTGTTGAGTTCTGATGTGTACAGGACAAGTAAAAATAGAATTAAGTTGGAAATCTGTAAGGATGTTCCCAAGGTAATATGTATGTAGTTACCCCTTACCATTCGAGAGGCTACTTCTAGCAGACAAGGTGAGGAAAAGATTTATCATATGAGGACAACATAAGGTAATATAAATGTAATTTTGCAATGTCTATAGGCTATATCAAGGTGTTCGATGAAAATATTGTATTGAATTCTGAATCCCAGGCACTTGTTTACTGGGATACCTTGTTACTTGGGGAGCTCAGTCCTTTCATGGTCAATCAATTGAGTTTCTCTTTTTTTTTTTTTTTCAGCTTGCATGTTTTTGTCTTTCTTGTTATCATTTAACATATCTGTTGCTTTGATGCTTTTCCAAATTGAGCAGGTGGTGAAGATAATTGATACATTTGAGATGGCTTCAAGCCCAATGTTCATTTGTCTGCTTCTCTTGTTTACTATTACTACTAATTCTGCTTCTTTCTCAGTACTTCTACTACTAATTCTACTACTTTCTCAGCTCTAATGTTTGTTTCACTCTGTTCTCACTTCTAATGTTTCATTCATTTCTGTTCTAATGTTTGTTACCTTCTTGTAGGTTCCGTTGATACAATACTCTCAACAACTTGCATCTACTTTATCAAGTCATGATACTTGTTTCACACAGACAGCGGATTCACTATACTTTATGCATGAGGGGCTCCAGCAAGCACGTGCACCTATTTATGATGTGCCATCAGCGATTGAGATCCTTCTTACAGGAACTTATGAACGTTTGCCAAAATGTGTAGAAGATGTGGGCATGCAAAGTTCCTTAAATGAAATTCAACAAAAGCCAGCTTTGAAAAAGCTAGACATTCTTGTACGTTCAAAATTGCTTGAGACTTCACTTCCAAAGGAAATATCAGAGGTGAAAGTTTCAGATGGTACAGCGCTTTTGCGTGTGGATGGGGAATTTCAGGTTCTAGTCACTCTTGGTTATAGAGGCCACTTGAATTTATGGCGGATATTACACTTGGAGCTTCTCGTTGGTGAGAGAAGTGGTGCTGTAAAGCTTGAAGAGTTGAGACGATTTGCCTTAGGAGATGATTTAGAGCGGAGGATGGCTGCAGCCGATGAACACAAAAATCCGTTCATGATATTATACGCTGTTCTGCACGAATTTTGTATAGCCCTCATCATGGATACTGTTATAAGACAGGTCCATGCTCTTCGGCAGGGAAGATGGAAAGATGCAATTAAGTTTGAACTTATTTCTGATGGTAGCACGGTGCAAGGAGGAAGTGGCTCATCCATGCAAATAAGTCAAGATGGAGAATATGAGGCATCTGGTTATCGTACCCCTGGAGTGAAGATTGTTTATTGGTTGGATTTAGATAAGAACTCTGGTACATCTGATGGTGTAGCATGCCCGTCTATCAAGATTGAACCAGGGCCTAATCTACAGATCAAATGTACTCATAGTACATTTGTTATAGACCCATTAACAGGCAAGGAGGCAGATTTTTACCTGGATCAAAGCTGCATTGATGTAGAGAAGGTGCTGCTAAAAGCTATACGTTGCAACCGATATACACGTTTGCTTGAAATTAGTAAAGAGCTTACTAAGAATGGTCAAATCTTTCGAGGTGCTGGTGATGTTCTCCTTCATTGTCATTTAGATGAAACAGACATGGATCGTAAGGTATGTGCACCAAGTTATGTTCTTCCCCCCTCCTGCAGGATATGTTGCTTGTATATGTTATGTGCTGTGGAAGGAAGTTCTTTATGAGACAACATTTGAGCATATTTCTGAAGTTCGACGATATCCAATTTGTGTACTTGGCTTAGTGAGATGAATTTCTGGATTGATTCTGATCTTAGTTTTGTGTTGGGTGCTTTCTAGTCCTTATATATCCATAGTGATGATCCTTTTGTCCTTTGGAGGTTTTTGGTGTGTTATGATCATTGACACTATTGAGAGGTTATTTGACATTTGTTTGTAATGATCATTCTCTTATAGAAAGATGCGAGGTTTGTTGCAAGGGAATCAGATGGACAAGAAGTACTCTATGTGCGTGCTTATAGTTCAGCATTTTTCATTCTGGGAATAAACATAAGGTATTGTCCCTACTTTTCTCATCACTAAGGGAAGAAATAATGAATATATGGAATCAAACTTTTCATCTTTGCTTCTAGTTTCCCTGCTGATGTACCTTGATAATAATTCTTTGATAAAGTAGTTATTTTGAGTATAATAGTAGATCCTACTTATATTCTACTCCCTTCGTTTCTTTCTAATCTACCCACTTTGTATTTTGGCACTACTCACATACATCACTTTGACCATCATTTGTGATCTATACATGAGAAAAAATATAGTCATGTTAGATCTCGTTAGATTCGTCATAACACATATATTCCATATAGCAACATCTTATAATTTTTTTGTTGTTAGTGGTCAATGTTTTGCGTTTGCAAGCGTGAAAGTCAAATTATGTAAATTAAAAAGAAACAAAGGTAGTAATTGCTATGTTTATTACAATATAAAAATAAATAATGAAAAATTCCATCATCTTCAACCGTCACTGTTATATACGTACATAAATTTCAACCAAACTCCATGGCTAACTTCAAACTTAGCTCCACTCAAATTCTATCTCATGGACAACTCATCTCTCGCTTATGCTCCTAAAAATGTTATTAGCCAACAAAGATTATATCTATTTGTTGAAGATTCACTTTTCACTAACTCCTTAACTCAATATCCCTTATTAGTATGTAAATTATTTGTAATTTTCCCACATATTCTATTAGCATCACCGTAACAAGTGAGAAAACCGATCAACCTTGGCTTACCGAAGTTATCATCAACCCACCTTCGTATATATTGGAACACCTCTAAATTTATTGAAATCTATTACGAAATCTATCCTGTAATACTCTTAACAAACTCTAGTAGCATGGCCTTATGTTTTCGAGATTAAACCTCACATGAAGGGGGACGATGAGTCGAACGTTACTAGCTCACACTTGTTCTCTCACATTGTTTATCTTCGTGTTACTCATTTTTTTACGTTGATAATGGCTATGTTTGGCGGCAAAGTTTCCAACCGAAAAGAAAAAAACTTTTATTTATGTGAGTGTAGCAAGTAGCAATTTTGATTTATTTAGTTTTTTTTTGTTGTCAAACTTTGTCGCCAATAACAAAAATCAACGTGAAAATGAGGTCGAATTGGGGGATTGGAAGGTCATGCTACTAGAGTGTTGTGAAGTCTATTATTGGATACAGTTTGCGATTGGTTGGAGGTGTTTTTGGAAAGTTGAAGGTAGATAATAACTTTGGGTATGCTGAGGTTAATCAGTTTTTCTCACTTAATTGTTACAGTGGTGTTAGAATATGTTGGAGTTGCAAAGGTTAAGATTGAGAGTAGAACATGTATTATAGGGAGAATTACAAAGAGTTTTATATGAGTAAGGGTTATTTAGTAGCCGGTTAGTGATAAGTGTTTATCTTGAAATGATAAATATAATCTTTGTTAGATATCAGTTTGTTAGAAGAAGATAATCTAGAGATGAGTTGTTAGGTAATAGAGTTGAACGATGCGTTCTCTTCACCTTAAAAAGAAAATTAAGTTTCAGTCTTAATAAGCAGATAAGCTGAAATAAGTTCAGATAAGTGCAGATAAGTTTCTACACCTTATAAAATGAACTTCAATGAGTTCCAATAAGTTCATATTAATTTAGCTAAGTTTAGATAAGTTCAAGAGAAATCAAGTGAAGAAAACGTACCTAAAGTTGGAATTAATAGAGTTGGGTTGAAGTTTCTCTATGTCCATGGTAGTAACGGTCGAAGATGATGTGGTTTTTCATTTTTTTTTTAAAGGAAGCTATAACAAACTAGCAATTAGGTACAAAACAAGAAGTACTATTACACTCAAAGTAGACACAATTTTACTCAATAATTACTTTGTAGAGGAATTATTTCTAAGTAGAAGTATAAAAGAGTTATTTAAGTAATATTATATTCGTATATTAAAAATGGGGTGTTAAAATCGGTGTGTCTGTTTCGATATAATGCTAGAGCTATTCTTCTGGGTATAATCTTTCACAAAGATTTACTCACTTTCTTTTTTGGTAGGTTTAACAAAAATTTACTAACTTTCCTTTGTCTATTATGGGACATGAGGCCTACCATATCTTTTTAGTTTAATAGTCCCATCTCCTTACTCTACAACTGTTTCACCTCTGCTCACCCACCTTTTCTATTTCTCTTTCCAATTTTACCCCCCATATACTTGTTTTGGTGAAAAGCAAAATGAGTAAATTAAAGTGAATCGAAGGGAGTATCTTGGTAGTCTCCAGATGAAAGCATCTTGAAATGAACCTTTCCAAGTATCGTAACAACTAGCTTGGTCATTTTACTTTTGAGTCCTTTTGTCGAAATAAGTTAATCTCCTTAGAGGAGAATTGATGAATGTTGATGCCTAGATTATTATGTGCCTGAGTACTAATTTGAATGCGTAATTCAGTTATTATCCATTGCAGCAAACTGCTGCATTTAAAATACGGGATGTTACAATGAGTGATTTAGTTATTATACAATGCAGCATTAAAATGTGCAATTTTGTTGAATCTTAGTGTTTAGTCCATGACTTCATGATGTGACAAGACTTAATGTCCGTTCTATTCAACTTATTTTGACTTATTTGAACTTATGTTACTTTATCCTATGCTACTTGGACACGGGTATGGATCCAAGTTTTTGATTCGGTAATTTTAAAATTTTAGAATACGGGGATACCGTTCTAATGTTGGATATTGGTACAGGGATACAACATTAATATATTTGTTAAATATTATTACTTGTAGTTTATATATGTGTCAGCTAATTCACTAAAATAGGTGCTTGGGTTTTTTTGTATTTTCAATGGAGATATTGAGTTTGTTGAAATGGTACTACGCTAATTCTAATATCGCAGGCCCAGTTTGTAACAAGACTAGGTTAAAAGCCCTTGTGGCCTTGTGCTAAGTTTAAAAGCCTACAAAAGAGAGCAGCAAAGAATAATAAGATAATGAATTAATGATGCCAGCTGTATCTTCACGCAGCACTTCAGCAGTCACATGAGAGAGGAAGAGAAAAAAAAAAGGAGAGGAGAAAAAAAAAAAGAAAAACGGAAGAAGAGAGAAGAAAAAAAGAAACAAACAGTTTTCTTCGACTACAAAAGCTTTGATGTAATTACCCTCGCCGGGTAAGATCATAAGACAACCGGCCGGCGCATAGACGACGATGTTTGGCTCGCCTTTGCCGCACGTGTAAAAGCCCAACATTTGGCTTCCTGTTATTATGGATCTTACCTTCAATATTACATCTAGGGTTTCTCTCTCCTTTTACTTTTGCCGTATTCGAGTGTAACCCTAAGTATCCGACTTGTATTCCATATCCGTATTCGTGTCGGGTCGTATCGACACGCCAAAATGCCGTGTCCGAGTATTATAGACTTTATCTGAACTTATCTTATCTTATATAAACTTAATTTATCTTATCAGAACTTATCAGACTTGATGATGTTTGTATTACTAGACTTATCTTATCTTATCAGAACTTATATTATCTTATCTGAACTTATTTTATCTTTTCAGAACTTATTTTATCTTATTTGAACTTATTCTTCCTGAAACAAAAGCCTTAGATGTAACATTGTGACCCTAGGATTGAGATGGCTGCTTCTATCAAATAGTGTGTATGGGTTTGATTGAAGTACTTTAGAACAATACTATCTTGTGAACCTTGTTGTAGCTGTTTCTGCACATAGTAAAGTATCACTTGGATCAAATTTTGTTTCATTTTGCCTGGCAGAAATGGACGTTATCAGCTTCAGTCATCCAGAAATATCATTACTCCATCAGCCTTGGCAGATTCTGAAGAAATTCTAAACCAGGGAACTCTTAATGTAGCTGAAATCTTCATTAATTTGCGGAGCAAATCTGTTTTGCACTTGTTTGCATCCATCGGCAAGTTTTTGGGTCTTCAGGTAATTATATTTTAAGATTTTTCTCAAAATAACTCCGAGTAATTTTTTTTCTCACCAAATAACCTCAAACCTTTCAAAATTTTACCATATACCCGTCAATTTCCTCTAAAATTCACCATACACCCTTATTGACTAATGATCGTCAACTTTTTTATTCACTAACCTCTAATTTTGTCATCAAACGCTAATCAACCTCTACTCGAGTTATTTTAATAGACCATTATTGAAACACCACATATGGCCAACAAATAGGAAAGATAGGTATGGGAGAAGAGAGAGAAAAGGGGCCATATGTGTTGTTTCAATATTGGTCTATAAGGGTAAATGACTTATATAGGGGTTAGGGTTCAGAATAGAATTAGGGGTAAAGGACTAGAAAAGCTGACAGTCGTTAGTGAATAAGGGCATCTTATGAATTTTAAAGATTATGAGAGGTATATGGTGAATTTGAAAGGTTGAAGGGTATCTGGTGAATAAACAAATTACTTAGGGGTATTTGGTGAAAAATCCGTATAATCTGTTTTGATAGTATTTTGATTTGAGTTTACTATTTTTTGCACATTGGAATTTTTTTTAATTTTTTTTTCAATGGAGGAACTTCGATATTTAATATAAGCTGCTTTTTGCTAGTTCTTAAATAACTGTTGCAATTTGGCTATAACCTCCTTTAGAATATTTGAATGTGGGTAACATCCAATCTGGGTATATGCATGTTAGTGTATAGTAAAGACTTGAAGAGTAGCTTTTGATTGATGATCATTATCACTCTTTTTCTTCACATGCATGTTAGAAATGAGTGTAGGACAATTTTTCTCGATCCACGGATGTGAGTTAGTGGAAGCTAGCATTGCTGTTGAATATTAGGGATCCTACTATTTTTCATTCTTCAATTGTTGTGGTGGATCATTTCTTTTCGTATTTATAGATTGCACCTTTTTTTGTTGTTGTTGCAGGTGTATGAAAATGGTTTTTCTTCAGTGAAAGTGCCGAAAAGTGTCTTAAGTGGTTCAAGTTTTTTGTTGATGGGATTCCCTGACTGTGGCAGCTCATATTTTTTGCTTATGCAATTGGATAAGGGTTTCAAAGTTGTCTTTGAACTGCTTGAGACACAGCCAGAACACCCTGGTAAGTCTAGCAACTTCGTTGTTGGGCGTTCGAAGAATATTGATGTTGACCAGATGCAGATGCTTGAAGATGAAATGAATTTGAGCATTCTTGATTTGAGAAAAGTTAGAGCTTTGTTTCCTGGAGTTGGGAGTCCCAGTCAGCCTTCTGAATTTGATCTGTTGTCTGATTTGAGTCATGAGGGTTTGATGCCAGTTACTCTATGTCCACCGTCAAGTTTTTCCTCTGTTATTGATGAAATTTTTGAGCTTGAAAAGGGAACCCCCGCACCTTATTCTGGTGCTAATATTTCTTCATCAATGAATACTTCTGGTGCATCTCATTTGGCCTCTCCACCTCTGAACCTTCCTCTCTCTAGAGTTGGGATTTCTTCACCAAAGTGGGAAGGAAATGTTCAAATGTCACACATCAATCCTGCTGTCAAATTATCTACCCACCATAATGCTTATCGGTATTCAGCACCCGTTGCCAAAGGATTAAGTCAGTCATCTTCTGTTAGTTCAATTTCTTTCGCCCAGCAGAGGAACAGTGCTATGCAGAAACTTTCAGTTTCTAAGTCAGAGCAGGACCTTGTTTCTCTTAGGTCACCACAATCAGTTGAAGTTAGTTCTTTTGGGTCAATGGATGAAGATCATCTGAGGATTATGAATGAACAATCACGTGATGCAATCTCTAGGAGATCACTACCTCTTTTGTCTCCTCAGTCAGCTGGTGCTAATGGAACTGCACCTAAATCATGGGCTACAACCCCCTTATGTAAGATATCTACCATGACACTCCTCTCACTTTTTGATTTGTTTTATACTCTATGTTAGATTAATATTTATATGTAGTTAGATCAACATGTACATATGCAGGTTACAGAACTGTTCCCGAAAATGATACAAATTCTAGAAAAAGGGAAGTTTCAGAAATGCTGAATTCTTTGCCATCACTTCGGGGTCTTGTTCATGGAATTTCAAAGAGGAGAAGATTATCATTTGACCAGCCTTCAGTGTCGTCTGCTGTTTTATCGAATTCAATCCGTAATCCTGAAGGATACAGTTACGGTGATCTTTTAGCTGAAGCAAACAAAGGAAATGCGCCTTCAGGAGTATATATATCAGCACTTCTCCATGTGGTCAGGCATTGCTCTCTTTGTATCAAGCATGCCATGCTGACTAGCCAGATGGAGGCTCTAGACATTCCGTATGTTGAAGAAACCGGTCTTAGAAATGCATTTGTAAACATTTGGTTTAAACTCCCATCTGCTAGAGGAGATTCGTGGCCACATATCTGCTTGCGACTTGGTAAACCTGGAAGTTTATGCTGGGATGTGAAGATTAAAGATCAACATTTTGGAGACCTTTGGGAGCTTCAGAAGGGTAGCTTCAATACACCATGGGGAAGTGGTGTTCGAATAGCCAACACATCTGATGCAGACTCTCATATCCGTTATGATTCTGCAGGTGTTGTTTTAAGTTACCAGTCAGTTGAAATGGATAGCATTAAGAAGCTTGTAGTGGACATTCATAGACTCTCTAATGCGAGAATGTTTGCACTTGGAATGCGGAAACTGTTGGGTGTTAAGTCTGAAGAGAAACTAGAGGAAGGTGCAAATTCTGATGGTAAACTAGCAGTTGGTGCTAAGGGCACTATTGACGGAGTTGACAAATTCTCAGAACAAATGAGGAGGGCGTTCAGAATTGAAGCAGTTGGGCTTTTGAGTCTCTGGTTCAGTTTTGGTTCTGGGGTCCTGGCTCGTTTTGTTGTCGAGTGGGAATCTGGTAGAGAAGGATGCACAATGCATGTTTCGCCAGATCAGCTCTGGCCTCATACTAAGGTAAGATGCTTTATTGTTGTCTATGTTGTTTCCTTCCTTGTTTATCATTTTCCCATTTTTGGTTGTAATTTAACACAGTGCTTACTTGGGAGGGGGGAATTATTTTCAGTTCAAATTAACTGGAGCTTTCTGAATTTATCTGAACTTTTTTGAATGTTGATGAATTTTTCTGAGTTGCTGAACTTTTTCGAAGTTCCACTGAAGAATTTCTCGAGATATCCTTGTGTTTTTGCATAATTCACAGGAGATTGTTCACGCCTGTTACTCTAACATTGTGCCGTAGTTTTAAAAGGCACGAGGTCACCGAGGCGTAAAGGGTCCCTCTGTATACGAGGCAAATATACTTACGAGTTATTTATACAGTATTCACACTTAGAAACACATTGCTGCAAGGAGTCAAAATGTCAAATAGTAATGCATATATGCTTATTTTATATCTTAAGTGTCACATAAAATGCAAAAAGTCGTCATGTTTTGCTACATGAATAAGAGGATTGTGCAGATAACACATGGAAAGAATTTAGAAGAATAAAAACAACTTAGGTCTTAGGGGTGTTTGGTTAGAAAAGGGAATTGGTTTAAGAAAGGGAAAGAAAGAGAATGGAAAGGTAAACCCCTCGGTTTTTACTAGGTTGTTTGTTTAGAAACAACAAAAGAATCAATTTGAAGATCCACGATAATCCTTCCCTGTACAACAACCACCACCACCACTACCCCTCCCTCGCCCCTCCTTCATTGCCTCCACTCCCTTCACCGCTGCTACTATTTCTCTTCTAATCTTGCCTCCACTGGTGCCCCCACCCTCCTCTGCCGCCGCCACTGTTATCCTTTTCTAGATCTAGATTTTTCGCGGGTGGGATTTCTTGGTGAGTGGGTTGGTTTTCAGGGGTGGCGGTCGGGTTTCATGGTGGAGGTAGGCTTACGGGTGGCTGGGTTTTCGGTGGCTGTAGTGGGGTTCTCGGTGGCTGCAGTGGGGTTTGTGGGTGGGGGCGGGTTTTCGTGGAGGTGGTATGGGGTTTCATGGGTGGTTTGAATGGCTGTAGAGGGTTTTTCGGCAGTGGAGGTGGGTTTTCGTGACTGCAGGGGGTTTTTACCAGGGTGGGGGTTGGATTTTGGTGGTGGTTTTGCAAGTTGGGGTGGTGGTAGGGAGGTGATTTTCGGTGGCTAGTGAGAATAGTGGTGGTAGAGAGGCGCCAGGGTGGCGGTTGTGGAGCGATGCCGGTGAAGATGGAAGTGGTGCAGTGGTGTTGGTGAGGGTGGCGGTAGTCGGTGGTTGTACGATGGTGTATTGGTGGCTTAGGGAAAGGGAATTGAAATACCTGGAGGGGGGGTTATCAAAGTAGAGGAGTTTGGGGATAAGGAGAGGGTAAAGGGAATGATTTAAATGATATTACAAACAACAACAAAGGGAATCAGCCCCATTGATTATTTTACCCTTTCCTGACCCATTCCAATCGCCCGCTTAAGTAAATAATGAGGTATCCTGCTTTCCCCTTATGGGCCCCCTGTTCTACATCTCAAAGCAAACCAGGCCTTCTTACCTTTAAATAAAATAATACTCCTTCCGTCCCATTGTAGTTGCCACAAATGTTCTAATGGGAGTAAATAGTAGTGAGAAAACTTGGATGCGTGGAAGTGGGGTCCAATTTTAGAGAAAGTGTAGAGAGAAAATTTATCAAAAGAGGTATCTAGCAACTAAAGTGGGACATCTGATAAAGGAATGTGGTATCTAATGCAGGAGGGAGTATTATTCGAAGTCTCAAAGAGAAATAATAAATTTTTTTGGTCTTATCATCTTATGCCCCCTCCAAAATACTGCCCATCGATCTCTCTTTTTACTGCAGAAGAAATTGTGTTTGTCGACTGTAGAACTTTCATCGAAGGTCAAAAAACGAAACGGTGATGGAAGAGAAAGTCAGGTAAGAGAACCACCGGAGATGGCTGGTTGGCAATCTCTATCACAAATAGAGCAACTGGGCACCAATTATCTGCTTTATCTTCAGTTGATTCTCGAATCAGGGTTTTCTGTGATTGGTAATTTGACTTGGTTCAAATTGCAGCAATTTCATGCAATTAACTGAGGGTTTTTGCTTGATTTTCCCTCTTAAGCCTGCTAATATTGGTGTGGAACTTTTCTTTGGTTTTTATGAGTTTTCAGCTCAGATCTCTTCTCTCTCCTCTCTTCTTGGCTCTTTGCCTTTCTCCTCTAAAAGGATCATTGATTCATACCTTAAACACACACCAAATTAAAGGTGTCAATTTGCGCCTTATGCCTCGTTCAAGGTGGCCTGAGGTGCGCGCCTCAAGTGCCTACTGTAGGTCGCTTTGCCCATGTCAGCCAAAGCAAGTTTTAGCCGGGAGATCGCTTTTTAGAACTAAGCTACTTGCATCATATACCCCTACTTTTCAACATTATAACATTGTGTATGAGAAATCCTAGCAGCATATCAATATTTTAAATTGAAACTTACAAGAAAACTTTTGAATTATGAAGGAATGTGTCAAACAGCTATTTATATTGCTGAACTATTTTGACGAAAACTACAACATCAGGGTTTTGCATGCATTACTTACAAGTATAGAGGGGGGGAGAATAAAGCTATTAACACTGAGTTGTGAAGAGCAAAGAATGAAAATTGAGGGGCTGAATACAACATATGCATCATTTGAATTTTAGCAAATTGCAAGGGCATCATGTGATTAATAAATTTTAATTATTGTAGTTGCTGTTGTTCTTGCACTTGTACATTGAATCTAGCAAGGAGGCTTGATAGTTGTTTATAATTATTACTATTGTAGCTACTTGTAGATATTTAAGTTTACTGAACTTGGTTTAATTTGTTTGCTGAAGTCTTTTGAAGTTTTCGAATCTAGGTTTTCTTCATCTGAATCTATATGAATTATGCTGATATATGCAAAATCTAGATGATTAGAAAACTTTGTTTTTTGAACTTCATGCATTGGATTTGATTTACTAATTTTAATTCTGCCTTGATTGGGGAGCTAGATTGATTTGTTTAGTTAAAAACTTTAAATTGAACCTAACATTAGGTAATGCAATGATACAAGGAACGAGAGTCGATGCGAAACGTGGTACGGAAACGGGAACGGGAAACGCTACCTTGGGTGAATCGGGGACGTTGGGTCATCGCGATATTAATTTTGTTTTAGAGCAATCAAAGAAATATTATTTTTAAATAGATTTTTTTTGAATAATAATGATAATAATAATAATATTTTTGAATAATAATAATAATAACAATAATAATAGAAAAGTAATAAAAGTAATGTATGTACTGTATGAAGAAGTACGTACTCTAGTAATTGAGAGAAAAAAACTACAACTTCCAAAAAGTAAATGTAAAAAGAATAAAGGAAAGAGAATGAGTGGTCAATAGTCAAAATAAAAAAATAAAGTTAAAAGCTTCATACAACTGGTGGACCAGCTGTCCCACACTCCCCTTTTTTTTTTGAACGGATCATCCTCTTTATCTTTCTATCTACCTTCTCCTTCTTTCTCTTTCTATTTTTCTATCATGCAGCTGCAAGTTCTCATCGGAAACAATGGAAGCTACCACAAATTTTCGACAAACTCACGAATTCAAGCTAATTTTCCGGCGCTGAAATCAGGGACGTCGCCTTAGGCGATCTGGGTCGCGAACGGAGGCGATCTAGGTCGCGTTTGTTCTGCGATCGGGAACGAACGACCCAGATCGGAAAACGTGGCTCCGTCCCGCGTCCTTTGTATCACTGGCCGCACTACTATAAGGGGGATGCTGTTGTGGATTAGCCTAGATTGATATGTTGTTTTCATCCCCTCTATCTGCATACAATTCTCTCTATGCCTCGTTATTAGCTTTATTATGAACGGAAGATATTCAAGAATAAAGGTGACATTATATTAGTTATTGTACTTGAGAACGAATCAAGGGCGCCCTTTGGTTCAATTTGAGTGAAGGGAAAAGAATTAAGCAACAGAAAAGAACGAAACCAAAACCCTTTTATTACCTGTTTTCTTTGGTTGGTTAAACCATAGAGGTGCTATATACTTCCTTTATATTTTTTTCAGTTGCACCATTTGATTTTTCTCGTACTCCAACACGCTTCTTTGAACATTAATATCTCTAATTGCGTACGAGTAAATATTATAAAAAGTTGATAGTTGGAATCCTCACATTGAGATGAATCTAAGATCCCACCTGACTATGTTTTTTCCTTAAACAATGGTGAGAGAATATAGTCAAAGTTGATTGATGTATAGTGCCCAAAAGTGAAATGGTGCAACTAAAAAAATACGGAGGAAGTATATCATAACCTTTACTATCGTTGGGCTGTATCAAATAAATGGAACTCGTAAAAATCCTATGACATTATCTATTTTCTCGACCCCTCGGCCATTGACTGGATCTTCTCTCACCGCCAAAAAGATTGCTGCTTCACAAGTATCATCACTCTGTTCACTAATATTTGTCCCGCTTCTGTTGTTTCCCTATTGCTGCTACCTTTATTGGTTTTCAATATTCCATTGTTGTTTACAAGGGCCTTGAACTCAACCTTCTGTTGTTGGACCGCTAAAGGCCAAGAGCTAGGTTCTTGGTGGTGATGGTGGAGGGGCAGTGGTTGAGTATATGCCATATGGGTGTAAGGAATGGCAGAGGTAGTAGAGGGGAATGCAGGGGTTAACCAGGTTAGAAGCTTTTGCAGCAGCTAGAAATAAACAGGTGGGGAAGTAAATTAATCAGAAAAAAGACCAACCAAAAGCCGTGAGCCATCTGAGAGGGGTCGTGTAAACTTGTGAAGTAATGGGTTCCTGGAGAATGCTATGGGTTCGAGCTCTATTTGCCATTTGGTACTTAGATCTTCTTCTAGAACTTCTATCATTCTTGTTTTCTTTCTTCTGCCAATAGCTCATAAATGTGCCACAGTTATGTGATATGAAGCGACTGTTTAGCTTCAAAGGTTTGCCCGTACGTTTTAGTCGAAAATGACTGGCAGTTATGGAGGCTGTCCAAAGTATTGTAGTGAGTTTGCTAACTGTTTCTTTATTTACTATCTGTGTAGAATATCTTTTAATTAGGCTCATAACTTAGCCTTAAGTGTTTGGTTAGGTTGCATGTTAGTAGGGAAGCACTTGAGCTCATGAGTGTTTATTTTTGGAAAATGGGCATCATACTTGACGAGACATCTGTTTGGAGGTGTATTACAGATCCTTTTTCTACTTTTTTTTTTTATATTATTGCTTAGGTAATCATTGCTTCATTGATCTAGCCCAAACTATTTGCATTGGGAAGGGTATAAAAAGCAACCTCCTATCCCACCATTGCCTTCCCTTGGCATGTGGACAGCTGAATTTTGTGTCCTCTTCTCCTCGACGAATCTGGATTACTAGAAAAGATACTTCTCATAGACCATGAGAGAGAGAAATGTGAATATGGATGGTAATAAAATAAAATATTACTAGGAAAGGAGTATTATAACAATTTAAAAAAGCTATAACAAGCCTTGACCAATAACGGGGATTTTAGTTATACTATTTAGAGTCGAATGGAGTTAATTACATTTTGTTGCTTGGTTAGGCTTTTACTCCTAAAGCCTCTTATCCTACCTCACCCCAAAAGGGTGTAACTCCGAAATTGATGAATCAGTTCTAAGTTGTAGATTGCAGAGAGAGGGGGGGGGGTGAGAGGCCTAGAGAGAGACCTTAGGAGATAAAAGGTGGCTGTTTAGCCTCGACATAATAGTTCGTGACTATGAGCAGCAGTGGGCCGACTTGGTCGCGGTGATCAGAACATGGATGTCTGGTGGCGACTTTCTATAGAAGAAAGTAAGTGAGAGTGCATGAGAGTGAAGAAAGAGAGCTAGCTAGCTATGTGTCAAGCTAATCTCCAGTGAGCTTTATGAGACGAAAAAGCCTCCATGGCACTAGTCAAGGTGAAGAAACATGTGCAAATGCTTTTCCGACTACTGCAATTCTTTTTCTTAAATATTTAACCCACTGATTTGTTATTTTATATCCTCTGCTCCTTGTTTGTTCCTCTCATCATAGTTATTTCTTTTTCAGAATAATCTTGATGTTACATGTTTAGTGTTAGGCTAGTATTTTAGTCAAGCTTCATTTGGAATATAGTATTATATATATAGTAAATGTTCTTATTTTTGAATCTTTTTTGGATTAAATGTAAATATTCAGATATAATGACAAAGAAGCACACTCATGTTTGACGAGCAAAAGTCACTAACATCATGTCCCAAAATTGAAGACTTGTGATGCACCTTAAATTAATATTGCAACCACTGTCTAACATAACAATTAAGAGAAGGTTATAATAATAGTAGATATCAGGCTTTATATAGCCCTTTCTGACATATGATATATTCCACTCCAGGAAATCTGACTGGTCAGCAACATCCATACCTCTAGAATTTCTGTGAACTAGCACTTACTGAACCAAGGTTTGATAGAATTTCGTTTTTACTTCGCAACTGGTGATACTCCATCCAAGCTTGTATATTGGAACTTGTAGGAACCTTTACAATCTTAAACCTATTCTTGCCATGAAATGAGTAGGCATGTTGCTAACTCTAGGAACCGTTACAAATTTAAACCTATTCAGGCAATGGAATGAGTGGGCACGTTGCTATCTTCTGTATGCAAGTCTTCGTGGTCGTTGGTCATCTGATTTTGACTGTTGCTGCAAAGTATAGTGCTGCTCTTTGTAATTTTGATTATATTGAAATGTAATTGTCTAATTAATCTTGTTTGACAATAGTTTGTGGTTTTATCATTTACTGCTTCTTGCTTTGATATGCTGTATGCAACAACCAGCGTTCTCAGAACTGGTAGGATGAAAGGTATATGCATGTAAACAGTTTGATTTGTTGCTAAAGAAGAATGCCATAAAATTTGATGCATTTTTTAGATGATATCTACTCTATTTCAGGAAGGAAGATATACTTTTGACCTTGTTTCAAAAGAAGTCAGTTCAAATATTTTATATTATAATCACAACTTTTAAGTTTGCTGGACAAGTCTTTTGTGAAAGAATGGATTACAAATCTGTTTAGGTATTAGTTAAAGTCTGAATTGATCGGTTCTAGAAATAGATGAAAAGGATCAGTAATTTTTAGTGAAAAAGTTTGGGAGTAGACAGTAGAGATAGAGAGGAGGGGTTCGATTTCATAACCCCTACGCAGAGAATAAAGTTCTGGTGCATCCACAGTTTCTCTGGAGAGGAAATCTTCCAATTGATTTTCTGTATTTTCTCATATTTATGGTCAATTTTTCTGTTAAAAGTTCCTGTCAACGAAGTATTTTAGTAATGTGTATAAGGTGTTCATGCAGTTCCTTGAGGATTTCATAAATGGAGGTGAAGTAGCATCCTTGCTGGACTGCATTCGGCTCACAGCTGGACCTTTACACGCACTTGCTGCAGCAACACGACCTGCTCGAGCTGGTCAGACTGCTATTGTTCCGGGAGTTGGCTCAACTATGGCTGCTTCATCCAGACAAGGGACTCATGTTTCAGCTCAAGGAGTTGCTCCTAATAGTTTGTCACCAAATGTGGGTCAGGGAACTGCTGGTAATGCTGGCAATTCTGTTGCATCTGCAGCTACTGCTGCTGCTATTGGGAATCATCCAGGTGTCATGTTGGCTGCTGCTGGTAGGGGTGGCTCAGGCATTGTTCCCAGCTCATTGTTGCCTATTGATGTTTCTGTTGTCTTACGAGGGCCTTACTGGATAAGAATAATATACCGCAAACATTTTGCAGTCGACATGCGATGCTTTGCAGGAGATCAGGTCTGGCTTCAACCGGCCACACCCCCAAAGGGAGGCCCTTCTGTTGGGGGGTCATTACCCTGTCCTCAGTTTCGGCCTTTTATCATGGAGCATGTTGCTCAGGAATTAAATGGTTTGGAACCTAATTTTGTTAGTGGGCAACATACTGTTGGAGTGTCCAGTTCCAACAGTTTGGCCCCTGGTTCAAGTCCACAACTTGCTACTGTAAATGGAAGCAGAGTTAATTTTTCAAGTGCTTCTGGACTCTCTAGGCCAGGAAGCCAAGCTACTGCTATGAACCGTGCTGGAAATTCCCTTTCAGCACCTTCTAACATGGCTGCTGCCAGCGCAGGATTGGCTACACGGAGATCTCCTGCTGCAGGTGTCCCCGCTCATGTTAGAGGAGAGTTGAATACAGCTATCATTGGCTTAGGTGATGATGGTGGATATGGTGGTGGGTGGGTTCCGCTTGTAGCTCTTAAAAAGGTTCTCAGAGGAATTTTAAAATATCTAGGGGTTCTGTGGCTTTTTGCCCAGTTACCTGACCTCTTGAAGGAGATCCTTGGTTCAATTTTGAAAGAAAATGAGGGTGCACTGTTGAATTTGGATCAGGAGCAGCCAGCTTTGCGCTTTTTCGTGGGGTAAGATGTTCATTGTTTATCTTGAATCCTTGCTTATTTGTTTGCTGATATGACACAATATTACCTGTGTGCATGTCATTTGTCTACACTCTTCAAAAGCTTGTCAACTAGCTCCAATAAGAAGATCTAATTAAGAACGAAAAGTAAAACACTTCATGTTGGTCTTTTTTAATATGCAGGAGTAATATTCTGGTTCCTTTTTTTTTTTTTTTTCAATAATTTAGTATCTATAGTCATCAAATACATATAATAAGCCATTGAATATGAATCTAATTTTAATATAGAACTCGAGAGGATTTGAAACAAATGAATCTTTCAGTTAATGGTTTGTCTACTAGTAAGGGGTGAAAAGGAGGTTAAGTAAACAAATCCCATTACGGCATTTCAAGCTGCTAGCTGTCTATTTGTGGATTGCATAGTACTGTATATAACTTAATATGTAATGTATGTTCATAGATATTGTTTCAATTTTTCCGTGTATATACAATATACATAGTGATTATGCCAAGAACCGATGAAAAAGGACCTTTATAATTAAGTGATATGACAATGCAAAATTCTCTTCTGAATACTTTTATATCTACATATATGGTAGGATTGCTTGTATAACATTGAGTGTTCTTTCAGTGGAAGTTCTTCAATAGAGTTTTTAAGCTATTAGATTTCCTGCTGAAGTGAGCCGGTTCTTCTTTTCAATCACCTTCCAGTCATTTCTCTTTAGCTGTTGCTTGGAAGGGGGAGAAATTTGTAATAAGGGGTTGTAGGAGTTACATGAAGAGGGTTTAATACGAAGTTGCTCATGGTTAGGTTTTTGGTGGAGGGGAGAGGAAGGAGAAAAGGTAACGATCCTCTAATAAGCTCCCCTTGGATGATAGAGTATCCCAGAATGAGGTTTGGGCCACCGCTCTCTCTTCCTTCACAAACAACCATCTTCACATACTTAACGACTCATTATAGACTCTTTTACCCCCTTGAAGAATTTCCGTCATACCGAGCATGGACACATGGCTTTAGTGCTTCTCTTTTCCCACCTTTTGAAAGAATACTAGTTAGTGGCTCAGGCAATGCCTTGAATGTATGTCCTGTATTTGGTGATTATTGAAGTGTTTCAGTTTATGAGTGGTGTCAATTTGGAGTAGATATTTATTAGTGGTGTAAATTTGGAGTGGAAAACTGATAGTAAAAAGAAGGGAAGAAGTCATTATATTCATATTATGCATTTGAAAAATTGTAGCTTAGCTCTTGTTATCCATTGAGGCGCCATATATCTTTATTTCATATTACTGAAGCAATAAGTGTGCGTTGGAGTGGTGGATAAATCTTTTCCTGTCCATAGGTGAGGTTGTGGGATGGAACTTTATATTGACAAAGTATTCTTTAAGGGGGCGTTTGGTTGGGGGTAATCTGGAAAGGGTAAGGGAATCAACTAACTTGATTCCCTTACTTGTTGTTTGTTTGCTCCATTGAATGAAACCCTTTACCCCCTCCTTACCCCCAAAGTCCTCTACTTTCATACCCCCACCCCCCCTAAGGTTTCACTTACCCTTTCTTTGACTCACATTGACCATCTCTTTGACCACCCAAACACCACTTGACCCAACCCACTCAACCACCAGCACTCCCACTCAACCACTACGTGGCCATCCAAACCCACCACGTGCCCACCTAACCACAACCACGTGCCCACCAACCACCGCCTAACACCTTTACCCCCAGACCCCAACCAAGCCACCAACCTTTCAACCACCAAACCGCCTCTACCATCCACCATCCCAAGACCCGAAAACCCTTCAACCACCAGAACCGCCTCTACCACCAAAACCCTAGAAGAAAAACAAGAATGGTGTAATTGATAGCAGCGACGCAAGGAAGGGAGGGAGAGGTGCGACGCAGGGAAGGGGGAGATGCGACGGAGGGAAGGAGAGCACAACGCGAAGGGAAAGGGGAGGTGCGACAGACCGATAGCGCAGCACGAAGGGGAGGGGGAGGTGCGAAGCTGGAAGGGGATGGGGAGGAGGCGTCTCCGTGAAGGGGAGGGGGGTTTCGCGGTGCGATGGGGAGGGGAGGGGGCGGCGCGGCGGCGCTACTGGGGTGGGGAGGGGTGGTGGGGGCACAAATAGGGGAGGGAGGAAATGGTGGTGCTGTGGTGGAAGAATGGTGAGAGGAGGGAGAAAGAGAGTGACATAGAAACCAACCAAACAACAACTAAAATCTAAGGGTTTTCCTTTCCTTTCCCTCTCTACCCCTTTCTTGATTCCATTCCCTTTACCCCATGTTAACCAAACGCCCCCTAAAATTTGTATGAGAATGACGTGGATAGAATGTTAATTGAAGAGGAGAGAGTGCCATGTGGCAGATGGCGGGCATTGCCCACACTTTTAATGATAATGGTATCGAACAGGATAGAGAATCGATAGAGTTGAAAATTGGTTGAGGATATATCTATGGTACACACTGACCTCTGCTATTTGAAAATTCTTTGGCCTTTGATGTAAGAAAATATCTTAGCAAGAATTCTGATTATTTCTTTGTGGCTTGCATGAGAATATATCAACTCTTTCATTGCAGTTGTGATTATGTTTTCTGTTCATCATAAGTTGTAGCTTGTACATTATTTGCCAGAAGAGATTACTATTCTTTTCTTGGTTCTTTATCTCACTTAGATTGCATCTGTGCAACAGAGGCTATGTGTTTGCCGTGAGTGTCCATAGAGTTCAGCTTCTCCTTCAAGTTTTGAGCGTGAAGCGCTTCCATCATCAACAGCAACAACAGCAGCAGAACTCTGCCTCAGTGCAGGAGGAATTGACACAATCTGAAATAAGTGAGATATGTGACTACTTCAGTCGGCGTGTTGCATCAGAGCCATATGATGCCTCACGTGTAGCATCATTTATCACTCTTCTCACATTGCCAATATCGGTGTTGCGAGAGTTCTTGAAACTTATAACATGGAAAAAGGTTATGTCCCAATCACAAGGTGGAGATGTAGCACCTGCTCAAAAACCCCGTATAGAATTATGCCTTGAAAATCATGCTGGTTTGAATATGGATGGGATTTCGGGAAACTTATCTGCTACTAAAAGTAATATCCATTATGACCGGCCCCATAACTCAGTTGATTTTGCTCTCACTGTTGTTTTAGATCCTGCTCACATACCTCACATAAATGCTGCTGGTGGTGCTGCTTGGTTACCATACTGCGTGTCAGTGAGGTTAAGATATTCGTTTGGGGAGAGCCCGACTGTTTCCTTCCTTGGTATGGAAGGAAGCCATGGTGGCCGTGCTTGTTGGTTGAGAGTTGATGAATGGGAAAAATGCAAACAGAGGGTAGCTCGTGCCATAGAAGTTCCTGGATGTTCACCTGCAGATATTGCTCAAGGGAGGCTGAGACTAGTTGCTGATAACGTCCAAAGGGCGTTGCATTTGTGTTTGCAGGGATTAAGAGATAGCAGTACTGGAGGTCCTGGAAGTTCTGGGTCTACGTAATATATTCCAGTGTACCTACATGATAATTCTTGTGTTTATCGAATCTACAGTTCCATATCATGAAAATTATGCTGGGTCAAGATTGAGGAGAGTCAGTGGTGTAACTTATGATTGACCTAGGTAGCAGGCAATTTGATCGTCAGTTGAACAGAAATTAGAAGCAGCTGGCTGGGTTACCCAAGACCTTCCTGTCACGTTCAATCAATTTCATCATCTTGTTTTTATCGGTAGTAACTTGAGTCCGTGATGCTTGAAAGGCATGATTTGTCAGTAGGGTGTATCATATTTTTGAAAAATACGATATGTACTAAAAATTAAATTAGGTAATAGTTCATCTTGTACAGAATAGTCACGGGCCTAGAATTTGTGTAAAGCTATAGTTGGAATTGTTTGGCCCATTGCTTATATAATTCTGTAACCTTTTTCTTATCAAAAATAGTGTTTTGACTGTTTTTTTGGTTGAAATGTAGCTTTAGCGTCCCACAAGAACTCGGGTTGTAGTGGGAATTTAATTATATTATTTAATGATTAAAAATACTAAGTGATTGGTGGTGGTGGTTGGTTGGTTGGGCGAGCATGAGGTGCAGGGTGGTGTATGGATTGAAAATAATATAGAACAAAGTATAAATGATATACCTTTGATGAAAATGATATAGAACAAAGTATATATAAAAAAAAAAATTTCTCTTAGTCGAAAAGAACGGGGCCTTAATCTCCATATAAAAAGTTAGCTACATAACCTTCCTTTAAAAAAAAAGTTAGTTGTACGCCCTTAAGTTTTTAACCCCTTTCCCTAGATAAGTCAATTAAACCATGACAGATAATAAAAGGTTGCAGTGCACTGCAACTTTATTAGAAAAATAAATAAATATGTTGTACAGTTTGACAGCTGTACAACCCCTCAGTTTTATGTGCCTAGTTCTACTTTTCACCTTTCTCTATTCAACCAAAGTAAACTAGACAAGAAAGTGCGAAAAGAAAAATTAGAGCATGGCTACATGCGTGATTGGACTGACAGCCAAGCAGTTGGGATGCTTGCCGGCGATTACCGGAGAGACGATCGGCGAGAAGGAGCAGCGAAGGACTTCGAAGGAGTTCTCACTTCTCAGTTCAGGTGAGAGGAGAATTTGAAATTTTCTAAAAGCCCTTGGTTTTGATTTTATCGCATTAAAATTTCATTAAACTTGACTTAGTCCGTATCTCCCCTCTCAATTACGTCCCTCTCCCTTACCCGTATTCATACCAACCGTACCCAATTCAAACCGACGTACCCACCTTCCTAGATTCATTTTGGGTACGAATCCTTGGCGAATCCGTCCCGTACCCGTACATGGTATGGGAAATAGTGCCTGGGAGCCGTACTCGTGCTTCATAGATGATATGTCCTAAATATTGTATCTCTTTAACCTACTATATGTTGTAAGAAAATTGATATCCATTCATAAAACTTTCTTTGTTTCATAAACTAGTACGTGGGTTTGATCCGCATACAATATATGAATATCTTTAGGCATGGTCCTCCTCGAATCTAGGCTCATAGTGCCTAAATCAAAACCAGCTTATTCAAAGTGTTGGCTTCCTATACATGTGGTGGTTCCTCCCTATCAAACTCCCGAAAAGTTTTAATCTGCGGATCTCACTTACGGACCCCGGTTCGTTACCAAAACAGTTTTCGAAAATCATTTTATCTATCTCTACCAATTTAGTTCAATCTATCTATTTCTATCAATCCATACTTTCTAGCCTTGCATAAACTTAACCTTACATGACATTCCATTTATACCTTAGCTTTGCATAACCCTGATTCTTGCATATGCATCCTTAGAGAGTCTAAATTTTTCTCACTGCATCATTATGTGCATTATTATCCGAGTTGTTTGTACCTATCTGTTAATATCTTCTCCTGCTGGTAATCAGATTACTTGTAGTTATCGTCTTGCAGATTAACAATGGTCACATTTTTTCTTCATCTTTGTCTCCTTAGATTCCCTCTTCTGATGCTAGTTGTTTTAATAGTTAGTTTCTGCTTCTTCACATTCAATGTATACTTTCAATGTTATTATGCATAGCTCCGGTTAGTTCCTTTTTACTTCTCAACTTAGTGAACCATGTGAAAAGCTCTATTCACAACTCACATGAGGCAAATGGTTCATTACCATGAAAAGGTTTTTTAACAAATTTGTAATGTAGAATTGTTGCCAATGAAGTAATAAACTAAAGGATCAAGCTTTATGTTTTAAGCTTTGTGTTTTTGTGTTTGTAGATTTGCTCACTTGGCACAATGTCCCCTCTTATCATTATGATTTATATGATCTCCCCAAATCCCTAGAGAATGTGTCACCAAAACCTAGAATAAAGCTCTCGTAAAAGACAGAAGAAACAAGAGCGAATAAAAAGTTTACAAAGCAAAAATACAACTGGTTAAGGAAAATCAAGACCATTATGAGAAAAGAAAGGACTGCAGAAGGTCCTTAATCTTTACAACCAGTAAATTCCTTTCGATAAAGATTTAGATAATGATTTCTATATCCCACTTCAAACCCGTCTTTCAGCGCATTCTCCTTCCAAAGCTCGAGTTCTTGAAGGGTACCTAACACAAGTTTATCCTGTCCATGAACGATGATTGTCGATCCTTTGGCTAGAATAGCCCACCCACTATGGGACTTATCGTAGCTATGAATCCTCTGGAGTTCTTGCAGTATGACATCACCGTGATCATGGACTTTTCCTAGCTGTATTTTGGAGAAAATCATACTCTCTATTCTTGTCCAGAAGTACCACTTTTGGGCAGGGTCCACGAAACAATGGCTCAGACTCTCGCACATAATAATTTCACCCACCTTTCGCACCACCTCTTTGTTGTGGCTCCTCCCTACATACATCATTTCAATTGGAACTTGCAGAGCACCCCCAACTGTGCGTGCCTCCCTTGTGAACTCCCGAATCCATTTTATGTCATCGCCTCCATAAATAAATATGTACTTCTCATCTCGAATCTGTTGGACTCAAATTATAAAGTATAGAATTAAAAAGGATAATGTTAGAATGTTCAAGTACAAAACACCCTAAATTGAGGTTGTTCTTATATAAAATATTTTTTTTTTTGTCAAAAACCACCTTATAAAACATGAAATTTGTGAGAAATCACATTATATAGTTTTTTTTTTCAAAAACAAACCATAAACAAAAAAAACTTTTGCGAGAACAAACCTTATGCCAGATTCCGATTATTGACCCAAGGTTCCGGTATTAACCATGTCATGGATTTTTGTTGGGTTTAAAAAGTCACGTGTCTTGCACATGACATGGTGAATGCCGGGAATCTTGGGTCAATAATCGGAATTATGCATAAGGTTTGTTCTCGCAATTTTTTTTTTTGTTTAAGGTTTGTGTTCGCAAAAAAAATTATATAAGGTCGTTTCTCACAAATTTCATGTTTTATAAGGTAGTTTTTGACAAAAGGTCCTTATAAAAATTGTCCCAAACTAAAAAGTTGGTTACAAGGTATGTAACTCTTTGTTTGTATTCACATAACCACCCTTGCCATTAACCAAAATAAGTAAGCTCATATAACAAAAACACTATGGATTCAGTTAAAATCAAACAAAGATAACAAGGCCTTAGCATTAGTTGTAAATAGAAATATTATTTTGCCAACTATCAGTAAGTAGAAATTACCCAATCCAAAATATTTGGGTCAATGCCATTAACCAGCAGCTCAAGGCTCCAAGTCTCTTGTTCCCAAAGGTTCTCCTCCCTTATGCGTGTGAAGGGAAAAGCAGTGCTTGGCCAAATCCACATCATGTGGATTGCATTCGGACTCACAACTTTCCCTTGAGGATCCAGCACTACAAGTATAGGCTTACCCCTGAAGTGCCAATCTAGTCTAAAAAACTTAACCACATCATTTCTGATAATTGACGGGTGATGCACCGAGTACCATGGCATCGAAACCTGCAAAGTCTCAAGCTTAGCTTGCATCACATCCGACCATTGGACTGAATCATCGACGACTGGAATCCATACAGTCTCATATGAATTTACTTTCGATTCAATGTTGGTAATTTGCTCAAGAACAGACAGCTCTTCTATAGTGATATCGAGGCCTGATATGAGTAATAACACGTTTTTCCTCCTTAAGGTGTCAAGATGAACCTGGAAGTGCACATAGAAAAAAATCAGATCACTTGAATCCTAAGAAACGAAATTTGAAGGACTAAAAATAAAAAACGGACCTTTCTATTGGTTGGACCATCATATAATGGAGGCACATCATCATTTGAAGAAATGAGGACATTCAGAACTTTCATGTTGTCAATATGAATCGTCTGATAGACGATTCTTTTTATCATGTTATAAGAATCAATATCTTTATTTTCCCCTGCATCGTATTTCAGTTCCTTTCAGTAGAGCTCTGATTCATTAATATTCAAGTGCATGAAAAAAAATGTAAGGTAGGTACATGTTGACAAACCTTTGAGCTGTTTCAACAACATGTCCCTGAGATGTTCACTAATATTTTTAAGCTTGTAAGACCAATTGGAAAGCTCCCTCGAATTTAATGTACCTGTGTATCTGAAAAATGGATGAAGGCATTATTATGATTATTGTTGGCTATATTAGGGTAATCTATATAACCTGTAATTGCAAGTATTTCCCTTTATCCCTAATAATAAGTAATAACGAGGAGTAAGGTGTGGAGGAGTGGTTCAGCTTGTCAGAGGACCAACTCAACCAACTCTTGCGTGAGGGGGGTGATAGAGTATAAAACTATTCTGGGGCCTCCACCATCAACTTAAGCTGATGGTTGAGGCCCCATGAATAGTTTTATACTCTATCACGCCCCCTCACGCAAGAGCCCATTGGGCTTGAAGTGTGGATGCAGCACAGGCCTCCCTTATACCTGGCACTAAATATTCCACTTAGAAAGGAGGGGTGGATGAGATTTGAACCCGTGACCTTTATGTCACACTGGCTCTGATACCATGTCAGAAGACCAACTCAACCAAAAGCTTAAGTTGATGGTTGAGGCCCCAGGAATAGTTTTATACTCTATCACAGCTCCCACCTCTGATCCCTATGGGATATGGTCGAGGGATAAAACTTTATCTGGTGCTCTTTGATGATGAAACCCCGAAAATGGCTAGAACTTGAGGTTTACTCGTTTCATCTATGAAACCCCAACCATTTCCATGCTAATTCCCCCGTTTCTAAATACTTGCACCACTTTGCTTTTTGAACTATATATGTATATGAACTTTGACAAGATTTTTTTTTAGGATTTTCAAAGTTGTACTTAAGCAAACGTTAAACTCAAAGTGTTGCTTAATATTGTGAAGTATGTATCTTGAAACTAAGGAAGTACGTAATACATTTTAAACTTTGTTTTAGCTTAAATGCTTAGTATAAGACAAATATATAAATTGACTTACTTAATTCCTCTGCTACACAAAGTCGTAATGTGGCTAGCAGCAGCCACAGCACTTCTAATGATCCAATAAACAGCAATTGGAAAATGAGACATTGCAGCCTTGACTTCAGGATCCTCAGCTGTACAATAAACTGCTGGTAACTCTCCAAATTCTACCATACATTTGGTAGTTTCAAGCATGGCTTTAATAAGAACAGTAGTGGTTTTAAATTGGTTCTTAAAGCCTTCTTCGTGCAGCGCCATGGATTTCGCCACGGAGTTTGTGGAGTAAATTTGAACAAGAGGCCAAAGGTCTCCAAAGGTCAATGCAAACGCTGCTAGTGATAGCACCACCTTGGCATCCCATGAAAAGTGTTGCAACAAACGCACCACTGACAGGGTCGTGTTGTGTGCATCATCAACACCACTCAACAGTACCTTGCTCGTGATCTGCTTTAGATTGTTTATAAACTGAAGTATACTCTTATAATTCAAAGCTAAATTTAAGATATTTTTGAAATTCTACATTTTATACTCTTTAGTGTACCGTTAACATGGTATAATGGAGGGTTCCAAATGAGAAAAAGGCAGAGTGGGAGTTCCAAATCAGCAATAAGCCTCAGCTATATGCGTGCAGCTTGCTCACGGTACAGCTGGGTGTGCTGTTGATTTTATAAATTTGAGGCATCTAATGTACGTGAAAGTCCCAAATGAAAAGTTAAAAGTCAATGTTCATAAATTGGCTAATCCTTAGAAAATTTAAGAAGGTATGCTGCTTTCACAATCTATACAAAATATTATATTTGATGTCAAGTAGTAGAAAAATTGGTACAAATATTAAACATTAAAGTGAGACTAAGATTTATTTGTTGGGATGTGTATGCCACATTGAAGAAATATATGAGTTGTGTCCACTTTATAACGTTAAGGGCTACTCCTCTTATTGTCATATGGTTTTAACTTTTAAGATGGAACCTCCTTGGTCTTATACAATATAATAAAGAGAATACATATAATTACCTCACAGGATATGCTTTCGACAATAAGTGGCACTTCAGAAATTTCCTGAAAAACGTCAAGGCTAAATTTCCCATTCATGGGTTCCCTCTGTGAGGTAGCATCCTGTAAATATCACAACAGAGGTTTTAGTACACAATATGGCGTGACACGGTACGAATAAAATAACTGTCCATACCACCATACCAGGGAAGTCCCTTCAATAGTTTGAGTTGCATTTTCGATAATATCCTGAACAAGAAGGAAAAGTGGCCTGATATTAACGCAACGACCATCAGGTTTATGGAGCTGCTCAACCTGCCTAGCGAAGGAGTGATCATCAGATGTAAGAAAGATGCCTCCTCGTTCAGTACCTCTAGACAGCAGCGGCCCGCTGCTATGATCGGATGACAGCAGGCCTTGTTCAGCACCTCCCCATCGTAAGGCCGCGCTGCTCTCATCGTACACCAAGGGGATTCCACGCTCAATGCTAGACGGTTGTGGAGCTGATATATTTGAGGTTAGATGGTTGGTTGCCATTGTGCCTATGAAGTGTGTTACCGTTTTGGTTGGTTTAGAAATGGATAAATCAAGAATTAGGTTTTGTGCTTCATGGAGATGTCAGTGGCTTGTTATATAGCATTTCAGAAGCAGATAAAGTCATCTGAATCAACTTCCTTGCTTCCAATGATAAAATATCTTCAGCTTTAATTAGAAGCCTGGATTTCATGATCCACATGCATATATCTTTACCTTTCACTTTTGTTGACTATAATTCTTGGGAATTACTTGGATGAGGTCCTTATAATAATATTGAATGTAGTGTTGGAAATTGATTATGCAATCTCAAATTTTCCCTTTATATAGTTATACAATTTAGATCTATGAAGAATTTTTGTATATATATATATATATATATATATATATATATATATATATATATATATATTTATATAATTTTTTTCAAGGTAAGGGAAATTCCCTTGCAAAAAGGGGGAAATTGGGAATCTGTCTTACAAGGGGTGAGAATTGAACTCATGTCACAAGGGTGGGAGGGCTTTACAATCTCTAGACCAACCTTGATCCTCATGTTAATGTTATAGATATAAGATGTATTTGTAGGTGCGATGTACAAGAAAAGGAAAGGAACATATCAGTTCTATCTTCTAACCATGCTAAATTTTTTGGCAAGGTTCTTATATAAACATAATACCGGTTTTATGATAAACAAAATTTGTTATCTATCATCATAGGAGAAAATTCTCAAAAACCTGATCAAAATTGTTTTAGAGACACGTTTATTAATTTAGAGTGCAGGACTAAAAAATAAACTATAACCTAAATTTGAGTCCCCAACATTGTAGATATTCGTAGACTTACATGTATTTTCTGGACTGAATTAATGGAGATTCAGTTTGGTTCAATTCACATGAAAAGGCGTTCCTATCAAAGGAACGTGTCACATGACACTTTTCAACGTATGTGTCACGTGGTTTCTTCTCAAACTTCTAATACACATGTTTATGATCTCATTTTAAAAATATTAACAACGTGTAGCTACTAGGAATTGAACATATGCCATTTGAAATAAAATTTGAGAGTAACCACCACTCCACTGCATTTTCAATGTTTAATGTTTCAAAGTAAAACATAATAAAGTCTTATAATTATATGTAACTATAAACACATAAACAAACTTTTTGATCTCTAACACTTTTATTAAATTAATAACATTCTCTTACCCCAATTCCATTGAAATAGTTATTTTTATCCCCAATTCCTTAAATTTTTTTAAACAACTTATCATGCCATAACGTCCATTTGCTAATTTTGCACTAAATAGATTATTACGAAAAGCTAATAAAATCAATTATGAAATTTATGAATATTAGTATATTGATAATTGTAACTGACTGGCGACATCACCCGAGCAAAAAGTAGTTTATATACATTAAGGGTCTGTTCTCTTCGGCATAAAACAACTGAACTGAACTGAATTGAACTGAACTGAAATGATTGCAACTGAACTGAACTGAATTGATTGCATCTGAACTGAACTGATTGCAACTGAACTGAACTGAATTGAATTGAACTGAACTGAACTGACTTAAATTATAACTAATAGTAATGATAATAATTTAGCTATCATTAATTCATAAATATAAATTAATAAATAAATAATAGTAATAACAATATAATATAATATAATATAATATAATATAATATAATATAATATAATATAATATAATATAATATAATATAATATAATATAATATAATATAATATAATATAATATAATAAACATTAATTGATGATACTAATAGTTTTTAATAATATAATGTGTTGTAATATTTAATAATAATTATAATAATGAAAACATTATTTAATTAATAATAAATTCATAATAATAAGTTATTAAATAAAATAATAATAAGTTATTAAATAAAATAATAATAAGTTATTAAATAAAATAATAATAAGTTATTAAATAATAATAATAAATTATCTAATAATAATGATAAAATATTAACTAGTAATAGTAAACTACTACCTCCGTTTCTTTTTAATAGTTACGGTTTCCTTTTTAGACCGTTTCTTTTTAATAGTTACACTCTTGCTTTTTCTATATAAGGTAAATTTTCAATCATCATTCCCACTATAAGTCCTCCCATGTGGTCCAAATTTTCAATCATCATTCCCACTATTGGTCTCAACTTTCTCTCTCTTGCCATTTTTTATTGTTTATTTATACTTGTTGATGCCAACTTTTACCTTTATATAGCTTCTCTATCCTACTTTACATATTTTGCCTTGGTTCTAATGAAAATCAAAGTGTAACTATTAAAAAGAAACGGAGGTAGTATTGAATATTAATAATAAATAATAATTAAGAAAAAAATAATTAGCAATGACAAATATTATTGAAATGTGTACTTCTTAGGCTTGAATTATCATTTTCAATATAATTAGCAAAATCATATACAAAAAAAAGAATGAGCAAAATAATAATTAGCAATATTAAAATAATAATAATAATAATAATAATATTGATGGTAATAGTAATAGTAATAATAATAAAAAAATAAAATTATTATTAAAATAAATATTAATATTAATATTAATAATAATAATAATAATAATAATAATAATAATAATAATAATAAGATAAAATAATTGTAATTGTAATAATAATAATAATTATTATCATTGTTTTATTATCAAATAAATAAATTAGGAACTGAACTGAACTGAACTAAAATGATTAGAACTGAACTGAACTGAAATTGCAACTGAACAGAACTGAACTAAATTGAACTGAACTAAAAATAAGTTGGGGAGAATAGGCCTAAGTGTGAAAAGTGGTGCAAAAGTGAAGGTGTTGGTTTATTTGCATTCCTTTACAGCTTTACTAGATTCTTTTAGTTCATTTGCTGCTATACAAAGTTATAACACATAAGAGCAGTAAAAGGAAATAAATATTTTATTCTTTGCTTGTTTCCTGTTCTTTATTTTCTTTTTGGTACATGGGCTTATGGGCTAGGATCCCTATCGTAGGGAGGCCCGGGCCCAAATGAAACACCCTCTAAAAAGTAACAACATACATGATGACCACTGACCAGAACGCTTACTACTAAAAATATCATGCCGGGTGTCGGACATGCCATGTAAAAGTGTGCATAGCTTGTGCCAACGACTAAAAAGGAGGGTTCATGCTCATATGGTTCATGTTGTAAAATGGGAAAAATATTTCATTTGTCTTATTTGTAATCATATCTAATAACACAAGAATATAATTCTACCATATAAAAAATAATCCGTGCACCCCCACGGACTTTAAAAACTAGTAAACCTAATAGGATTAAATAATAATCATCACGCAAAGTATGAGAATATAAAGTAAATGTTAATAGGCTCAAACTTTTCTCATCGTAGTCTAACATGACAACTTGGGTTTGAATTGGACTAAATTCTGGACTTTTCTTAATTAACTTACACCCCCTAAAATATATACCTAATATAACAAGTTTAAAAGGTCAAAATTCATTTCAAACTTTTTTGTTGCCCGTGCATGAAAAATGCAAGAAACGTTGACAATAGTAATCCTAATTCTCATCTATCTTTTCAATAAACTTGAAACATTGAATTTTTCCTATAAGAGTTATCTTAATCTTTAAGGGACTTTAAAAAAAATTATCGAAGTGCTGTTTTCATTCCTATATGCTTATCCTTAAAAAAAAAAAAAAAAAAAAAGATAAATAACAAATTGGGTTATTGAGAAATCCCCTAATAACATCTTTCTTGAATAATCCAAAATTGGATTTATTTTAAACGGATGGTATAAATTAGGACCATTGTGAAATTCCCAAAGTACATGTAGATATCGCATGATATTTTGTATAATTTCTATTATGTACCATGGTGATTATATATTTAAGATTTTGTGTTGTGAAATTAGAATATGTTAGAAAACTACGAGGATATAGGAAGTAGAATATAACGAGTGATCATATAAGATATTTTAAACATGCATTAGATACAATTTTCTAAAAGTAATATACCGACCTACTATGAGCAGTAAATATCATGTTAATGAAATACCAGAAAGAAACAATTTATTATTCTTGGTTGTTAGCAAGAAATGATTAAACAAAAGTTGCGGCTTTGTTTAGTCTGAAGAGCAAGGAAAAACTTAATTTAGTCTAAGTTATAGTCCATGATGCCAATTTATTGCGGGGACTTTGACCCCTTGTTTAGTTGGACCTGTGAGAATATGTGACCTGTGAAACCGTCCTTGATTATGAAAGAATCATATTAGAACTCAATGGCAAGATTATTATCATAACATAATTGGGAAACAGAGATGATATTACGAGTCATAGTGGGTGCACACAAAACTTTAACTAATTGAATGGGTTTAGAAGAGGTATGTAGGGGGAGTAAGAGAACCAGTATAAGTAATAGGGACACTGGTACCATTGCCGATCACAATCTCTTCTATTACATTATAAGGATGTAAAGAGAGTAAATTTGACACGTCGTGTGTGACATGATGAGTAGCGCCGCTGCGCGGGTATCAAGTAACCAAGATGTGAGAGGGTGGTGCTGCAGTGCTGCTTGCCCTTGCAATGTGAGCTTGGGCTGGTGTGGGCCAAGGTATGCATCATGGAGTGTCTTGGTTGTGTTTGAAGGCTTACAAAGAGGGGATGCGAAGGTACGACATCATTGTTGGGTGAAGCCGTGAGGATTTAGTTGGGAGAAAGGACAAAAAAAATGGAGGTGAGGGTTCTATGATCTGCTCGATACATGAGGAGAATTGAATTACATTCATAGATAAATCATTACAGCATATATATACATAAGCATCTAGCTTATGTTTGCGTAAACTCTAAGACAGGAAAGAGGATAATTTCCAACTATGAGGATTTAGGCCCTGTTCTTTTGGACTTATTTTCAGCAAAAATAAGTAAAAATAAGTTCAGTTCAGCAAAAATAAGTTCAGTTCAGCAAAAATAAGTAAAAATAAGTTCAGTTCAGCAAAAATAAGTTCGGTTCAAAGAAAAATAAGTACAGTCTTTATCTAATGTTGTAATTATTATTTTTATTTTCAATATTACTATTAATATTGTTATTATTATTAATATTATAATTATAATAATGATAAATTTCTATTTTTTATTTTTTTTATTTTTTATTTTTTTTACTTTCTTTATTTTTTTATTTTTTTATTTTTTTTTATTTATTTTGTTTTTCTATTTTTTTTATTTTTTTATTTTTTTTATTTTTTTATATTTTATTTTTTATTTTTTATTTTTTAATTCTTTTATTCTTTTATTTTTTTTATTTTTTTATTTTTTATTTTTTATTTTTTATTATTATTATTTATTATTTTTTATTTATTATTTATTATTTATTATTATTTATTATTTATTATTTATTATTATTACTATTATTTATTATTATTATTATTTATTATTATTATTATTTATTATTTATTATTATTATTTATTATTTATTATTTATTAATTATTATTTATTATTTATTATTTATTATTTATTATTTATTATTTATTATTTATTATTTATTATTTATTATTTATTATTTATTATTTATTATTTATTATTTATTATTTATTATTTATTATTTATTATTTATTATTTATTATTTATTATTTATTATTTATTATTATTATTATTATTATTATTTATTATTATTATTATTTATTATTATTATTTATTATTTATTATTTAATATTTATTATTTATTATTAATTATTTATTATTTATTATTTATTATTTATTATATTTATTATTTATTATTTATTATTTATTATTATTTATTATTTATTATTATTTATTTATTATTTATTATTATTTATTATTTATTATTATAAAATAATAAAAAAATAATAATAATAAGTATTGATAATATTATGTTAATATTTATTGACTATTATAATAATGAGTATTGATAATATTATGTTAATACGATTTAGTTCAAAGAAAATAAGTTCGGTTCGGCCAAAATAAGTTCGGTTCGGCAAAAATAAGTAAAAATAAGTTCAGTTCAGCAAAAATAAGTTCAGTTCAGCAAAAATAAGTTCAGTTCAGCAAAAATAAGTAAAAATAAGTTCAGTTCAGCAAAAATAAGTTCAGTTCAGCAAAAATAAAATAAGTTCAGTTCAGTTCAGCCAAAATAAGTTCAAAAGAACAGGGCCTTACATGATTGTGTAAGCCAAAAATCACCGAAGGGACAATCTTTGGTTGGGATATCGATAACTAGATTAAAACAATATGTATAAATGACGGAATTTAAGTGACGAAAAAAGAAACATTAGTACAAAAATCTTAATTTGCGTCGAACAGTAGGATAAACGATGCAGATAGGTAAATTGCATCGATTCCAATTAAGCACACGACTCAAATTAACTAAAGCAAGAAAACCAAAAAACAAATTTGCGTCGAACCTTGTCTTCCAACCGACGCAAATTATTGATTTACGTCGATTCTTGTCTGTCAACCGACGCAGATAAGAGTTAGACATATCCGCAAAAATAATTATAAATTGCGTCGAATATAACACAAGGTGCGACGCAAGTCACCTTATAATATATATACCGCACCTTCTCCTATTCATTCCTTGACCTAGATCTCATCAGGCGTCTCTCTCTCACTCTCTCACCAGCCTCTATCACCAACCTACATCTCTCTCTCTCTCTTTTGTTTTTAAGCTTGTTCATATTTTCGTATTAGTTTCAACATTTTCAGCTGATTTTACTTTGTTCTTCGAGATTTTATGCTTGCATTTTCACTCGAAATTTCTCGACGTGATTTAAGTCCCTTTTTTTTAAGGCATTGTTCCTCAAGAGCAGCGTTTCATTTACGCTGGCAGCTCAGTGATGACAATACTCTCGCTGATTACAACATCCTTAAAGGTGCTTTTCTTTTTGTGCTCAATTTCGCCTTTTCTTTTCTTGGATTTTTTTTCTTGATTACTAAATTTCGCCTCTCATCTCAACTTTCGGCGCCGCTAAAACTTTCACCCCTTTGCCTCTCATCTCTCAACTAGCCGCTGATTTATTTAGGTTTTCGGGTTTTGCAGCTGATTTCACCGGTCTCGCCGCTGAATTCGAGTGCTGTGTAAAGTTGAAGAAGCATCAAGAATATGATTGTTGTGCTCTTACGTCGAGTCCTGATGAAGTTGAAGAAGCATCAAGGTTCTAGAGTTTAGTTTTAGTTTACCACTAGTGGCAAAAAAGGCAAGGGCTGCGGTTTAGGGCTAACCACAGTCTTTCATTTTCCTTGTTTTTTCAAGAATTTGCGCGCATAAAATACAGTAACACTCGTTAGTTCCCTCTCTTAGGCTAGCAGCACGAAATTCTCTCACCTTACGCACCACCACGAATCATCAAAACCCTAACTCCGCTGGCCACCAGTGCTCCGCATTGCACAACACCACCACCGCGCACCACCGCATTGCTCACCACCGCCACAGCTCACTTTTCTTCTCTTCTCCTTCATTCATTTGAGTGGGTTTAGGGTGTGGAGCTCCTCCACCACGCACAGCAACGACCACCACCTTGCGCACCACCCAAAAGCGGCAGCAACGACCACCACCACCACTACCCTACTCTTTCTTCTTATACTGAGTTTTGCTTAGGTAAGTATGAATTAATCTTGTCATTAAGTTAGTTTTATTTTTCTTAATTGAATTAAATGATTAATGTGCAATGTTTTGTTAATTGTAGGAAAAAGAGGCTAAGGAAGGCAAATAAAGTTCCAACTATCTCTTCTCTCCTCATTGCTCCTCATTGGTGTTAAGAGGTAACTAGTTTAATTTCCTTGTTTTTTTTATTTGATTTGTTGATGAGACAAAGTTGTCATGTGTTTAAATTTGATTAAGCTATGATAATTTATTGATATATGTATGTATTTCTTACAATCTATGTATATTTCTTGATATGAGATTGGATGAAAACAATCTAATTGAGCTATGAAATGTATAAATTATATATATGAATCATCATCATATGCCTAGATACCCGTTCAAGATTTACTCATTAGGAGTAAGTCTTGAATAGTCCCCAGTTTGGGACAGTTCTTAGACGTTTGATCTCACTTAGGTGGTGAATGTGCGTCTTTTTTTCAATTCTAAGGAAAGTCTTGGCTTATCGTTTCTCTACATCGTTCTCTAAGTACATATGTAGATAAGCAATTAACTACATTGTGTACTTGGAGAACTGTAGGGAAATGCTGCCGGATTTTTCTTAGAATTGAAAAATTGGCATATATTCACTAGTGAGATTGGATGTCCAAGAATGGGTTAGGTTATGTTGGAGTGATAAGGACCTTCAGCTACATGCATACATTTGAATATGTCACTCCCTTAGCTTGCATGTGTATGTATGTGTGATTTGAATATGTAACTTTCTTGCATGTGTATGTACTTAAATGATTGATACATTATAATTGGTTGTGTTTAATTAGAGGTCTTCTTGAATGAGATGGATCGTACTTCGATGTATGGTAGTCATGAATCAATTGAATTTGTTAATGGGGTCTTGGAATTCTGTAAATCTGCGTTAGAATATCAAGCATTCTCTGGAGCAGTCGACTTTTATTGTCCTTGTGCCGATTGTGGAAATGTGAGCAAGGTTAGTAGTATTCATCTTCTTAGGGAGCATGTCTTTCACCGTGGGTTTAGGCATCAATACCACGTATGGGTTTGGCATGGTGAGGAGGGGAAACATATAGGAAGCTCTAGAGTAATGAACAATGTATGTGAAGAAAGAAGGATTTAGAGCTCGTTGATGAGTTTGGGGATGAGAATTGGGATGATGAGTATGCGGATGATGATAGTGATTGGGTAGACGAGATGATACACGAGTTTGAAGATCAGTGTTGTAAACGACCTCGTATTTTTTAGTCTATGTCTGAGGCTGCTGAAAAGCCATTGTATCTAGGTTGTACAAAGTACACCAAACTTTCCGCCGTGATAAAACTCTTCAACATTAAGTTTCACATCGTTGTTGGAAGTTTTAGCTGATACGCTCCCTGATGGAAATGAACTGCCAAAGTCGCACTATTATGCTAAGAAACTCATGTGTCCTTTCGGTTTAGAGTACCAGCGGATACATGCTTGTCCTAACGATTGTGTGCTTTATCGTAATGAGTATGAGCATTTATATGAGTGTCCACATTGTGGATTGTCGTGGTACAAGCGTGAAGGAGCTGGGGGTAGTGAAGGACCACCAGCTAAGGTGTTGTGGTATCTACCCATAATACCTTGATTTAAGCGCATGTTCTCAATTAATGGAGATGCAAAGAATTTGAGGTGGAATGCATATCGTAGAAAGAAAGACGGTATGCAGAAGCATCCAGCTGACTCACCTGAGTGGAAAAGTATCAACAGGGTGCATAAGGCATTTGGTAATGAGGATAGGAATTTGAGGCTTGAATTATGTACGAATGGCATGAATCCTTTTGGCAATCTTAGTTCTCAGCATAGTATATGATCGATAGTTTTAGTGGTTTATAACTTGCCTCCTTGGTTGTGCATGAAACACAAGTACCTCATGTTGTCGCTTCTCATATCGGGGCCGAAACAACCTGGAAATGACATAGATGTATACCTCCAACCGCTTGTTGAAAATTTATAGAAGATGTGGAACGAAGGAGTGTTAGTATTTGATGCGTATGCTAATGAGATGTTCACTCTGCGTGCCATGCTTTTCTGTACTATGAACGATTTTCCAGCTTATGGGAACTTATCTGGCTAGACCAGAGGAAAACAACCGTGCCCGATTTGTGTAGATGGCATGAAGGCTACACACCTTAAGGGCAACAAACATGTCTATATGCGCACACGAAGGCTCCTCAGACGCGACCATCTCTATCGGTTTAAGAAAAAGGCATTCGATGGGACGGTTGAAGAGGAAGTTGCTCGTAGACAATTAACTGGTATTGAAGTTTATAATCAGGTTAAGGAAATTGAAACAATCTTTGGTAAACCTACGAGTGGCGTTGATGGAACTACAGGATTATGGGGAAAGGAGTCCATGTTTTGGAAACTCCCATATTAGAAAGATCTACAAGTCAGACATTGTTTGGATGTCATGCAAATAGATAATAATGTTTTGTGAAGCTATTCTTGCAACACTTATGAATATTCCGGGCAAGAAAAAAGATGTTAAGGCATCACAACTTTACTTGGAAAAACAAGGGCTTCGACCAGAGTTGTGGGCTCAGAAAAGGGAAGGAAGGAAGAAGAAACTAGTGGAGGAAAGGGTAGATGATGAAACTGGGAAAAGAAAAAAGAAGGTGGAGGATTCGAAGAGGAATTATTTGCCACCAGCTTGCTACACGATGTCGAGAGCAGAGAAACGAATTTTTTGCGAGTCGTTGTATGGCATTAAGGTTCCAACTGGCTGCTCATCGAATATGAAGAGATTTAATTTGTTACCTTAAACGGTGAGTTGAAGTTATCGAGTATGAAATCTCACGATTGTCATGTCATGATGCAAGTATTATTACCGATTGCAATTCGTGGGATACAATTGCAAAGCATGTGAGGCACACATTACTTAACTTTATTCATTTTTCCATTAAATATGCAGTAAAGTGCTACAACCGTCGACCCTCTATTCCTTGCAGGCAGAGTTGTAACACCCCAAAATATTTAATACTATTTAGTAATTTAAAATACGATTTGCAATTGTCGATATTATCAATTATATATTTTGATTGAACTTTGTCAAACTTAATTAAACAAGTATTCCTGATATTACATTTCCTAAAACAAAATAATTATAGTAAGTTTAAAACAGGTTGTATAATTAGTGATGCTAGTATTAATAATTGATGATATTGTAGTCTTATGTGTCAAATGATTTTTGTTGTCTTCATAAAGAAAAGAAAAGGGGAGGAAACCACTCACTTATCGCTCATTCTTTCTCTCTCCCGTATTTTCCCCAAAACCCAAAAACCTTTGTTGTTCTCTCTTCCTCACATATCTCTCACTCTTCGTGCCTCTCCTTTCCAGTTGGTTCTTCTCCGGCGTTTTCCACAGCTCGCCGGAGCCACGTTGTTCCTTCTCTCTCTTTGTCCGTTGGTGTTGCGGTTGTGGTTGTTATGGTTCCCTCGTCGGAGCCTAGATGCGCCGCCGCGCACCATCTTCTTCTGGCCACCGTGAGGTGCCACACTTCACCTCCTTCCTTCTTCTCAATTTATGTTGTTTAATTGAATTGTTCTAAGTTGAGTTAGCTTTGAATGATTGGGTGTTACTAGCTAAACGATTCTAGTTGTGCATGCAATTGGCCTAAATAATTAGTTATTATAATTCAGAGTTAATTCATTAGTTCATAAGTTATTTTGTCAAATCTTGAGCTATTTCAATTAGATGATGAACTAATGAAGTTTATATAGCTATGTATTAAAACTCCTACACCTTTATGACCGAGGTATTATGGTGAGCAAAACTAGTTGGTTGAATAATTATGAGGCTTAATGTAAAGTTTGTTTATAGTTAGCTGACACATATCTCTTTGTGGTATGTCTTTATGAGTTTGATTTGGATGGTGGATTGGAGATTCGAGTATACACCATTGGTGGAATTTGGGTTTATAAGTCGAGTAGTTATTTATGTCTTACATTCATGGGACTATACTCAGAGAAATTTTTGGTAAACTTCTGGATATTTGGGTTGAAAGTATTGAATTTTCATTAATTGAATTTCATTGGGTATTTAAGATGGCTAAGTTTAGAAAGTACCTTGAACTATAATGAAGGATTTAATCGAGTGTTGTATGTTTAAAGTGTGAAATGCCTTTGCCTCGAGGAGATTGAGTTTGGTTATGGATTATGGTCGATAGTTTGAGCACCTAAATATTCTATATATATTTCATGTTTACTATGAAAAATTGAGTCATATCCTAGTTTTCATGACACCTAAATATTCTATATATATATTTCATGTTTACTATGAAAAATTGAGTCATATCCTAGTTTTCATGACACCTAATTCGTGCGCTTTGTGAAATTTGTTGTAACTATGGGGCTATAGCAAACCATTATTGTCGAAGTTGGATTATTAGAAGTTACCTAAGATATGGAGTAATTATGGTTGCTGTGTAAATTTTCAGAATTTCCTATATCAGCTAAGTTGGGGTTAAAACATGAAATCTTTTCTGGAGTCAATAGTTCATAGTTCTTAGTTCTAATTTCTCTTGAATCATGTTGGAGGATGATAGTTTCAGTTCAATTTCGGGATTTTGTATATGGTCCGATGATTATGAAAATTGTTTGAGTTATATTACTCATAACAATGATACTATGCATGAATCCTATTAACTAATATACTTGTCAAGGTGGACATAAAACTAAGTGGATCAAACTCTGACTTAGTTATTTTCTATTTTACTTGAAATTGTTATGAACTTATATATAATTGATTTGGAATAAAATACATAGCATGAACTACAATATTATTAGATAGATGGATTCGTTATGTGATTCCTGAATCTTGAGAATATTGTTGATTTGGTCAATATTTAGAAAGATCGCTGATTATTGGATCATTTTGAAAGAAAGAGTGTAACCTTGTTGTTTTTGATGTCTTAAAATACATTAATAACATAAAGTGAAAGATCATTGATCCATGGATTTGATAATAATGGAAATTTGTTCTTTGTTTTATATTTGATTATTGAAATGTGAGTTACTCATGTGTAGCGGCTTAATGAATTAACGTTCGTATCTAAATATGCTTAATTCCTTGATTGTTCTTGTTGTTTACCATGGATTGTTGGCACTCTGCTTTTGCTGACGTGTGGTTTATTTGTTTGTGTTTGTGTTTGTGTTTGTGTTTATTTGTTCTTTCCCTTTTGGGTTTGAACCTGTGATGACCCATATACATTGTACAATGGCGAGCAGTTGATACTAGAACAGGCTTTAATGCTGAGCTTTGGGATATTTGAGTTGAGGGCGTCAATTTCAGGAGGAACTTTGTGTTGAGGAATTTCAAATGTAATCATGTGTATAGATTTGTCATTCTTATATAAGTTTGATTTAAGATTTCTTAGACGGGTTGTAATATTGAGGTAGTTAATGGGTTTGTGTTGTTTTGGATTTCCTGATTCCTTCTTGAGGTTGTTCCGCGAAAGCGTCGATGATTTGGGGCCTTGAGATTGAGTATCTTTTATTTTATTGAGTTTTCTTGGCAGGTTTAAATTATATGCCATTTTTGGGTTGTCCGAATTACAGAGGAACCTCTGTCAAAATTTCGAGCCCAATTATGAGATTATTGTATTGAGGTATTTATTATATGATTTTCAAGATCGGGGAATTACAAGAGTAGTTGAAACTCTATGCAAATTTGAGATGTCCCCCCCCCGCATTCTTTGACATTATGGTCCATCTCATTGTCCATCTAGTTCGAGAAATTAAGTTGTGTGGTTCAGTGTTTTTGAGGTGGTGCTATCCTTTCGAAATCCTGCGCAATCAGAAGGTAGTATAATTCACGGGATTGTGGGTGAAGAGGTCAGTAATTTTGTGGCTGAGTATTTTGGTAGTGTTGATCCTGTTGGACTTCCGACATCCCGACACGAGGGCAGGCTTGAGGGCAGGGGTACAATTGGTTCAAAATTGATCTCACCTTCTCTCGACAAGCGTACATAAGCTCACTTATTTGTGTTGCATCACATAGCAGTTGTACATCCTTATTTAGATGAATATATGGAGGAATTACGTGTTAGCAACCCTGTAAAAGGAATAAGGGCACTGACGCAAATGGATAACAAGACGTTCATTGATTGGTTTTAAAACGAGTAGTGAATGATTTGGATGAAAGCGTTCCTGAAACAGTCAAGTGGTTAGCATTTGGTCCTCATGAAGCTATACACTCTTATGAGGGTTATGATATTAATAAGTATACGTTTTGGACTGAACGTCAAGATCTTAAGTCGACATCGCAAGAAAATAGTGGTGTTTCACTTGCGTGGCGTCATCTACACAATACACAAGCTCGAAGGATAAGTCTCTCATTCTTTTAAACACCAAGTATTATGTGCGAATTCAAGAAATATGGGAGCTTAACTACTCTGCTTTTCATATTTGCCTCTTTTGTTGCAAGTGGTATGACGATAATCGACGTTGCGTAAAAAAGATGATCCTTGGAGATTCACTCTTGTGGACATGGGTCGTCTACGTGAAACTCAAGAGCCATTTGTACTTGCAGCACAAGCTAAGCAAGTATTTTACGTAACTGATCCTGTTGATAATAAGTGGTCAATTGTTGTACCTGGCAAAAGGAGTATCCTCGGCATTGGTGATGTTGAGGATGAGGAAGAGTATGATGCATTTGAGGACATCCCAACTTCTACCTCTCCTGAAAATAGTGTGGAAGATGATATGAATATGTCTGAGAACTATATGCGTGTCGATCACACGGAAGGGATACATGTTGAAGCTCCTAAGAAAAGGCGGAAGGTCAATAAATCATGAGACATATACTCAGGTATGTCTATTTTGACCGATTCGCGTACAATTCGTACTTCTCGAGTCATTTAACTCCAAATTCTTGTTGAACATGATAATATGAGGTATAATGTAACTAGTGTGTAGATTTTTAGGCTTGCATTTGTTGTTGGTTGAATTTCTGGAACGTAAATGTCATTTTAGGCCTATTTTGGCCGATTCACGTCCAATTCGTACTTCATTTGACTCCAAATTCTTTTTGAACATGATAATATGAGGTATAATGTAACTAGTGGGTAGATATTTAGGCTTGCATTTGTTGGTTGAGTTTCGGAAGGTAAATGTAATTTTAGGCCTATTTTGGCCGATTTGCGTCCAATTCGTACATCTCGAGTCATTTAACTCCAAATTATTTTTGAACATGATAATATGAGGTATAATGTAACTAGTGTGTAGATTTTTAGGCTTGCATTTGTTGTTGGTTAAATTTCGGGAACGTAAATGTGATTTTATTTTGGCCGATTTACGTCCAATTCGTACATCTTGAGTCATTTAACTCAAAGTTCTTTTCGAACATGATAATACGAGGTATATAATGTAACTATAGTGTGTAGATTTTCAGGCTTGCATTTGTTGTTGGTTGAATTTCGGGAACGTAAATTTGATTTTGGGCCTATTTTGGCCGATTTGCGTCCAATTCGTACTTCTCGAATCATTTAAATCCAAATTCTTTTTGAACATGATAACATGATGTATAATGTAACTAGTGTGTAGATTTTTAGGCTTGCATTTGTTGGTTGAGTTTGGGAATGTAAATGTGATTTTAGGCCTATTTTGGCCGATTTGCGTCCAATTCGTACACCTCGAATCATTTGACTCCAAATTATTTTTGAACATGATAATATGAGGTACAATGTAACTAGTATTTAGATTTTAGGCTTGCATTTGTTGTTGGTTCAATTTCGGGAACGTATATGTGATTTTAGGCCTATTTTGGCCGATTCGCGTCCAATTCGTACATTTCGAGTCATTTAATTACAAATTATTTTTGAACATGATTATATGAGGTATAATGTAACTAGTGTGTAGATTTTTAGGCTTGCATTTGTTGTTGGTTAAATTTCGGGAACTTAAATGTGATTTTTGGTTTATTTTGGCCGATTTGCATCCAATTCGTACATCTCGAGTCATTTAACTCAAAATTCTTTTCGAACATGATAATACGAGGTATATTGTAACTATAGTGTGTAGATTTGTAGGTTGCATTTGTTGTTGGTTGAATTTCGGGAATGTAAATATAATTTTAGGCCTATTTTGGCCGATTCGCGTCCAATTCGTACTTCTCGAGTCATTTAACTCCAAATTCTTTTTCAACATGATAATATATGGTATAATATAACTAGTGTGTAGATTTTTAGGCTTGCATGTATTGTTGGATGAATTTTGGAAACGTAAATGTGATTTTAGGCATATTTTGGCCGATTCGCGTCTAATTCGTTCTTCTCGAGTCATTTAACTCCAAATTCTTTTTGAACATGATAATATGAGGATTAATGTAACTATTGTGTAGATTTTTAGGCTTGCATTTGTTGTTGGTTGAATTTCGGGAAACGTAAATATGACTTTAGGCCTATTTTGGCCGATTCATGTCATTTTTCTATATTTTCGTTGATCTAACTCCAAACTTTTGTTGCATATACCAATATGAGGTAGAATAAAACTACATATTAGTTTTTTGTGCATAATTTTCACTAATAAATGAATTTGGGAAACAAAAAGGCTTAAAGAAAAGGGGGGTGGTGTGTGTCGGGGGCGCAGTAGTTAGGGGGAGGGATGGTAGGGCCTGGAGAGGCTGGTGTGTGCGCGGGGGGAGTGCAGCTGCTTGGGGGCGCAATAGTGGGGGGGAGGGTCGGCAGTGGGTGGGGGGTTGGGCAGGGGGTGTGCAGGGGGGATGTTCACCTGATAATTAATTACTAGGTTTCGGGGAAGACCGGTTCACATGACAAGAAGGCAAAGAAGGCCTGTTCACCTGATAAGAAGGCTAACAAGGCAACTTTGCTTGATGAAGGTGAACCAAATGTGTTGAATGGCAAAGTTTCTATGACAAAGAATCCACTTATTCTCGAGCCAGAGGTGTTGCGAGGCCTTAGTACTGCATGCTTTTGGTTACATGAGTGCGCTAGCGATTTTCCCGATGATAGTACAATATAGGTTCCTTTGGGGGCGCAACAATTCCACTACATTGAGAAGTCATCGACATGGATTTCTAAAGTCGATATTAAAGAATTCTTATATAGGGTAGAGTTGAATGTTTCCATGATACAAATTTTCATGGGGTAATACATAAGTACAAAAATATATACATATATGCTTAATTATTTTTCAACTTCCATAATAAGTAAGTTTACTTTTTATTAATATGATTTATCAGATTATTATACACTGAATTGCTTGGAACATCAAGTGAGTCAAAGATTGGTTGGTTATGTCCAAGCATGATACGAGATGAGAATTGCTTAAAAAACAAAGCCGACGTGAAAGATTATCTCGATACGAGTTTCAAATCATCATCTCATTTAGGAGATCATTTCATCCTTGTCCCGTATATTGAAAAGTATACTTGTTAAACGTGCTTTACTTTTATTATTCGATAATAAAATTCACCTATTAATTGTTGTATGATTAATAATTATATTTCCTTGTTGTAGGCTCCATTGGACACTCATTGCGATATGTTTGTCAAGTAACCAAGTGTACCACTTTGATTCTTTGCGTCGACAACCACCACGGTCCCTACTAATCAAATTATTGTTAAATAGGTAGCCTAACCGAAACTAAATATATACGTACTTATTAATATTATACATTATTCATATATATATATATAAACAATACATCTTTTAATGTATGAATTATTTAATGTATTGATGTAGTGTTATAAAGCAGAATAGTGGAGTAGGACTTCGAGTAAGAAAAGCTCTTATGTCGATATCAGTCGAGATAATGTTACTAATTTTCTTGTCCTTATATGGAAAACCTTTCCGCCACATACTTCAAATCTAAGATGAAAGTTTTTGGATGCATGTTTTGGTGAATTTTAGTGTCCGCAACAAGATAATGGAGTTGATTGTGGCTATTACGTGCTGAGGTACATGTTCGATATAGTCAACCATTGCACTGACGATGATCTTCAAAAGGTATGTAACTAATTAGTATACTTCCTCCGTTTTTTTTAGTTGCAACACTTTCCTAAAAGGGAAATAATTAATTAGTTGCAACACTTCTACTTTTGCTTTTCCTTTCTCTCTATCTCTCTCCAATCACATGGGCCCTCTCTTTTTTTCCTCTCTACCTCTCTCCTACCCATATTTTGCATTGGAGTTGATGAAAAAAAAGTGTTGCAACTAAAAAAAACGGAGGAAGTATGTTAGTTTAGATTAGATCGATGGGTAATAGTTAGTTGGTTTAGAAACCAAAGTAGCACATATTCGCAAAAAATGATCAAATTCTATCCCCAAAACATGGTACTTTGATGTATTTCATATAAATTTGACATATATAGTACAAATATGCATAGAGTAAGTATATGCTTAGTTTAGCTAAGAATTACAATAGTAAGTTCATATAAGATAAATATTGAATTTCGGAAAGGTAAAGGCCGATTCGCGTCCAATTCATAGATTTTGAGTCATTTAACTGCATTTATTTTTGAACATAATAATATGAGGTATAATATAACTAGTGTGTAGATATTTAGGCTTGCATTTGTTGTTGGTTGAATTTCGGGAATGAAAAGGTCATATTAGGCCTATGTTGGCCGATTCGCATCCAATTCTTAGATTTTGAGTCATTTAACTCCAATTTATTTTTTAACATGATAATATAAGGTATAATATAACTAGTGTGTATGTTTTTAGACTTCCATTTGTTGTTGGTTGAATTTCGGAACATTAATGTGATTTTAGGCTTATTTTGGCCGATTCGCGTCCAATTCGTAGATTTTGAGTCATTTAACTCCAATTTCTTTGTGAACATGATAATATGAGGTATAATATAACTAGTGTGTAGATTTTTAGGCTTGCATTTGTTGTTGGTTGAATATCGGGAACGTAAAAGCCATTTTAGGCCTATTTTGACCGATTCGCGTCTAATTTGTACATCTCGAGTCATTTAACTCCAAATTATTTTTGAACATGATAATATGAGGTATAATGTAACTAGTGTGTAGATTTTTGTGCTTGCATTTGTTGTTGGTTGAATATCATGAACGAAAATGTGATTTTAGGCCTATTTTGGCCGATTCGCGTCCAATTCATTGATTTTGAGTCATTTAACTCCAATTTCTTTTTGAACATGATAATATGAGGTATAATATAAATAGAGTGTAGATTTTTAGGCTTGCATTTGTTGTTGGTTGAATTTTGGGAACGTAAACGTGATTTTAGGTGTATTTTCCCCGATTTGCGTCCAGATCGTATTTCTCGAGTCATTTAACTCCAAATTATTTTGAACATGATAATATGAGGTATAATATAACTAGTATGTAGATTTTTAGGATTGAATTTGTTGCTGATTGAAGTTCGGGAAGGTATATATGATTTTAGGTTTATTTTTCGCCGATTCGTGTTCAATTCATACATTTTTGAGTCATTTAACTCCTATTTCTTTTTGAACATGATAATATTAGGTATAATATAACTAGTGTTTAGATTTTTGGGCTTGAATTTGTTGTTGATTGAATTTCGGGAAGGTATATGTAATTTTTAGAACTACTGACTACGGTAAATGATTGAATTCTTATGTGTTTTGTTTCATGGTTGTCTTGTAAGGTTTATATAAATAGCACACCATGATTGGAGGCCTTCACCATGGAAGAATTAGATGAAGTTTGAGATAAGTTGGCAAGCCACATTTGTGATGATTGCTTATGATACATTTTGGAAGGATTTTGGGATATAATTAGCTAGACATAGTTATTCAATTGCATTTTCCTTTCTTATATAGTTTTTAGCTAAAATGTTGGTATTTTGTCGATTATATGTACACTTTTTACATTATTAATATAGTATTAAAGATAATTACGTTGAAAAACTTGTGATATATTATTTGCAATTAGTTATTTCTTTTGGAAGGAAGGTGTTGTCTTTGGGGGCTGCCACGGTAGGGTGCGGGGCTAAGGGTGCTTCTGCTGGGCGATGTGGGGGCTTGCTGGGGGGTTGCGGGGTTGACGGGTGTAGTAGGGAGGGCAGCCGGGGGTGTTGGGCTGGAGGGAAAGGCAAGGGGGTCTTCTTTGGGCGGTGGGGCAAGGGGGGGTTGCGGGGCTGAGGTGTGTAGCGGGGGGTGCGGGGTCAAGGGGGGGGGGCTAGCAAAGGGGGTGATCTTGGGGTAGGGGGCTGGCGAGGGGGGGTGCTGCTGGGCAGTGGGGTGATGCTGGGGTGGGTGGGGGGCTAGCAGGGGAAATTCAAAATAAAAAAAATAACCAAAAGGGTAGCGGTTTTGAGCCTAAACCGCAGCCCTTCCATGTAAAAAGGGCTGCGGTTTAGGCCCAAAACCATAACCCTTCAGAGTGGAAGGGTTGCGGTTTTGGGCCTAAACCACAGCCCTTGGTAGTGAAGGGATGCGGTCAAAAACTGCAGCCCTTCCTTTATGCTCAAGGGCTGCGGTCCAAAAACGTAGCCCTTGGGGCTATTTTGACCGCAACCCTTGGCTTTTTTTCCACTAGTGTACATTCGTTGAATTTTTTTTAAAGATATAGTGCTTGATGAAGAAAATGGCGATTTAGTGCTGAATTTCTGTCATTTCTAATAGTTTTTGATATATTGTTGAATTTTTTCCTTCTTCAAATGTATCTAAAAAATCGTTGTAAAATAGGTTCTTCTAGTTTAGTTTTAGTTTTAATTTTTTTAGGAAGTTTCTAGTGTTTTAAGTTACTTTTATATATATATTTTTTAGATCTGGGAATTTAGGGGATTTTTTTTCTCTCATTTGATATGATAGTTTATTCTGTGGTGTAAATTGATGATAGTTTGTTTACAAATTTGATGAATTTTTTGGTTACACAAATTTGAGAGTTCATTCTATGGTGATTTTTTGAGAAGAAAACTTCAACTCACATGGGGTGGGATATTGATTTGTATTTTTTTTCTATAAAAAATGAGTGATTTGCGTCGGTTGGGGTAAAGAGGTTCGACGCAAATCACCTAAAGCACCTTTTGTACCATTCCAATGCAAACAAATATTGTGGGCTAGTATAGCACAACAAGCACGATTTACATCGGCTCCTTCTGAACATCCAACGCAATGAATCATCAATTGCGTCGAACATTGAACAAATGGAGATCTCGTCTCGGCAATTTGCGTCGATACCTGTAGCGTCCAACCCGAAACAGATGCAAATGGGGGTCCGATAACCGATGCAAATCGTGCTTTTTGTACTAGTGAAAAAGAAGACAAGAAATGGTGACGCAGAAAACCCCAATGAAAATGGGTATAAACCGTGGATGATGTCGGAGTTAAAGCCACGTTGAGTACATGTACATTGGATGTTTATACAATGCTAATCATTGATAATCTTAAGTATTTGACTAAAGGGAAGAGATATATAAGAGTATCTTTCAGAAAATATAATTACTAGTGATGACCATAGAATGGGAAGTGTTAAGTGATAATGGCCTTTAATGATGTGTAGGTTGTCTAATCTGAATGAATGTTGAATAATGCTGAGTTGTTCTCCTTTTATAGCTCTTCGAGCGGTTGTAAATGGCTGGATAAAGACTGTCTCCTACAATGTAGGACATAGTGGTTGTACCCATGACTTAGTCTTCTTGCTGTTTGTGGACTACTCCAAGTAGTATACATTGTTTTGACTCATTCTAGGGTAGTTTGTAAGTGCTTCCTTGATTATAGGGATTGCTGGCATCACATAGAGTATAAATCAGTTATAAATGTCATTGATTGGATCCTTGATTCTCTCAAATCGTCTTGACCTTGTTTGCTAAGTAATCCTTTATCCCATGTGTCAAGTGAGTGGAAATAAGGATTTCATAGATATAGGAACAACTTTTAAATGCCTTTTGATGTTGGTAACTGCCTCCTAGAATTTAGGAATTACTTGTGAGTTTGTTATATTGCTGGGCGTCGACTATAGGCATTCGGGCGTCACGGCGCCACTTACCTTTCGTCGCGACATCACTTCGTTGGCGACACGACATCACTTCCTTGGCGTCACGACATCACCTTCTTGACGTCACGACATCACCTTCTTGTCGTCACGACTTTACTCATTTGCCGTCCGGACGTCACTCCTCCGTCGTCCAGACGTTACTCATCCGTCATCCAGACGTTACTCACTTGTCGTCCAAACGTTACTCACCCGTCATTCATATGTCGTCCAGACGTCATTCATCAGTCGTCCATCCAGACGTTACGTTCTAGACGTCACGACTTTACTAATTTGTCATCTAACGTCACGTCTTGCAAATTTTGACCATAACAATGGTCAAGGGAGATAATATATACATATATAAAGGATATTGTACACTTGTATAAAGACATAATCAAAGATATAATATGAGAAGATAATGATGACATTAAGAACAATTACATCAAGATATATTATTCTCCACATTGATTTTATAAGAAGGAACAATTCTTAGCCTTATATTGGGGTTATCCATCATCCTTTATGATAATGTGTGATCCCCCCAAAAGTGGGTAATAGTTACCCTTGTATTCTTTCAGGTAATATGTGGACATTGTTCCCTTTCTATCCCTCATGACATTCATTTGCATAAAATATTATGCTATCACCTAAATTCATTTCATTTTCTTCACTTTGTTTCCATTGTCCACATTAAATTGTTCGCTATCCAATCATGCCCACAGTGTATGTCACTCAACTTTTCAGAGTATATGTTAAGACTTAATGTCATATATTTTGTTCAAACGAGAGATGGGCATCATCAGAGACAAACTTAGAAGGATGGCACCAAGAAATGGTAAAATCGAGGGATGTTTTTATAATAGCCTTCTTAAATAAAAGGCTACCGTAAGAAATTAATGTGAGCCATGAATTTGTCCACGTCAACGGATTACATTTATGACTAATTAGTAATTACTATGGACTTGCTCATATACTCTATATTCCTAATATACGTATATGTATTTAAAGCAATTTTTTACTTTTCAAAATTATTAAAATTTCAGAATTTTTTTACCTCAAAAATTTTAGAATTTTTGTATTTTCATACAATTTTTTACAGGTTTAACATGAACAGTTTGTTTATTTTGAAATTCCAGAGCAGGGAGAAAGAGGAAGAAGGGAGAAAGAGGAGGAAGAAGAAGGGGTGGGGGATGCGCAAGGGTGTCTGTCGGGGTGGAGAGAGACGAAGGGAGAGGAGTGGGAGGAGGGGCGACGGGGCGGGATCGAAGGGGGGAAGGGGGAGGGGCGGCGGGGGTGGGCAGCGACGAAGTGAGAGGAGAGGGGAGGGGCAACAGGGGCAAGGGGCGAAGGGGGGAGGGCGACGGGGACATGGGAGAAGGGGGAAGGGGGGGCGGGGGTGGGATGAAACGGAGGTGGGGTGGGGGTGACTGCCTGGCGAGTGGCGCCTGCCTGTGGGGGGTAGGATCGGGTGCGGGCTGGATCAGGGTCTACTCTGGGTGAGATTGGGTGGGGGTGAAGTAGGGGTGGGGTGGTGGCTAGGTGGTGGTGGCTATGGAGGAAAAGGTAAAGAGGAGGGAGAAAAGTGAAAAAAAAATACTTCCTCCGTTCCATAATAAGTGAAACATAGGGATTGGGCACAAGATTGAATAAACATCATTTTCAAAAGCGAAAAAGTCATAAAACACCCTTTTCATTATCAAAAGGAGGAGAGAGAAAAGCAAAGCACACATGTTTGTGGTAGGTACTCTTGTTATTTTGTCACTTTCATTTTTCCATTTAAGGCATGTTTCACTTATTTTGAAACGTTCTAAAATAGTAAGTGTTTCACTTATTATGGAACGGAGGAAGTATTGTATTAATACGGACGATATATGGTCAATAAAAAATACGTATATAAATACATAAAATATATTACAGTTACTTCAAAGATATTATCAAAACATGCAAAAAAAATTGTAAAATTTGGAAAAAATATTATTTTAATTCTTAATTATTTTTTTCGTGAAATAATATTTTTGGCATAGGTTGATAATACCGTTGAAGAAGATGGTCATAAAAGAGCTGAAATATATTTTAATTATTATTTTTTTGCATAGAATGGTAATATTGTTGAAGTAAATTGTCATTTTTTTTCATCGATTATAAACTAATTTATTATATTATAAAGTTTTATTTCAAAATTATAATTGGTATTTTCGTATATCATATCAAATTTAATAAAAAAAACATTAATTTCAGAATTTATAGAGTACTCCCTCCATCCCAAAATATAGTTCACATTTCCCTTTTTTCACGGTAATTTATGCAAGTAGAATCTAAGAGGGATAGTAAATATTTTTTGTTTATTTAAATAAATGTTGTATGGGAAAAGATGATTTTAGGAGAGAGAATGGAGAATGATTGGTGAAAGAGCATTAATTGTAACACTAAGGTTGAATAAACAAAGCAAAAAACAAAATTTAAGAAGCAAATAAATGATGGGACACGGTTTTTCTAGACAAATTACGGAAAAATGTGAACTAAATATGGAAATGAGAACTATATTTTGGGACACCTAAAATGGAAATAAGAACTATATTTTGGGACTGAGGGAGTATAATTTAGGAAATTATATATAATTAATTATGAAAAGTCAAAATCGCTCTAAATGCAAGTACACAATATGAATATACCGAATTTGACTTTATCTATAGTATCTAACCATAAATAACATACTACTGATGTATACAAATGGGTGGCTCACATTAAAGTATTATGGTAGCCTTTTTCTTAGGAAAGCTATTGTAAAATTTTCCAAAAACGAGAGAGACAATTGTCTAATTGATAGACAATGAGGGAATATTAGAGAAAGGAGGGGGAGATGATGCATGCAATCTGAACCTTAGTAAATAGTTTAGCTACCTCTATCGTCCTCTGGTATTGAGAGAGTGCATGCATGTTAGATTGTCAAAGTCAAGTATTTAGTGGCAATTCTGCCCATGTATGTTGACAATATTACGGGTACAAAAGATCATTTGTGGAAAAAAGCGTAATAAGTAGAACTATATCTTTAAATTTTATATTGTATGAGCCCACAATCCCACATACTAGTTTAAGAAACAATAAGTTTTGTGGATGGACATATAGTATGTATATGAACCATGTTGCCGTAAATGGCACAAATTATTTGCAATATCCAATAGTTGAACACACAAACCTTACAAATTAGTTGCATTAATCTTCTTGTTTATTGTTCACTGGTCTGCTGCATTTGCCTCTTCTGTATCAGCTCGAGATAGATTTACATGGTGTTGTCTTAACCTTGTATTCATGCACTTGGCTATGGATGACTTCACAAAATTTTCAAACTTCTTTATTGCAGTAATAGCGCGCGTGCCATATTGAGTAACTAGCTTGATTAAATTTTTCCACGTGAGAAGGAAGGTAAGAAAGGAGAGTACACAGACCAAGATAGCCAACCATAAATTCTTTTTCACAGTATTCACAAACACTCCCATTGTGAAAGCCAGTAGGGTGAGGTAGAATGATAATCGAAGCAGGATTATAGAGATATCTAATACCATGAGTGAGCCGTGAATTTTACCAATACCCATTACCCAAAGGAGTAAAAAAAGGCAAAGCATAGAGCAACACATTGCAATGGTATTGGCCACAACGAAAACTATGAATGCTGGCTTTTTTAGAAGGATTGGGGAACCATCATCACCATCAAATCCTCCCGGTACTTGAAATGCGGCTGCAAAAGTTATGGTTGCCAACAAGCCAGCAACCACGGAGAGAGCATTGGCCGACTCTTTCATTTCCATTTTACGAATACCATAAGAACTTCTAGCTAAGTAAACTGCCTTCGGCACTTTCTTCCGGAATAGCTCTATAATCTGTTGCATACAATCAAAGGCATAAAATGACATAGCACCAAACACTTATCAAGAACATATATGTGTAAAGCAGTTAACTTGAATATGTACTTTTATAATATGAACTTAATTGTTGTACTATTAGGTTAGATATGGTAAGTTGCAATAGCCACGAAATTTCAGTATTGGTTGAACATAAGAAGTTCTACTTTCCATCGGAATTTCCATTCCTCTAGGGAATAGGTAAGAAACTATTTATGTTTAGTAGCAACTGCAAACACGAGAACTTGTTTTCACTTTAAAGATGTGTTTGCACTACCTTTCAATGCTTTGCTGCTAAGATTGTTGGCTGCAAACATATATTATGGTTAAAGAAGAAAAAGGTTAATACTTGCAAGTTACAACCAAACTCCTAGGCATGCAGCTTTAAAGGATTATAACTATAGACAATGTAATAGACGAATGAGTAAACTAACTTGAAAAATCGTTTCGAGGAGTTTTGAAGACATGAATGCATAAAGTATGGAGGAAGAAAACGGCACATGTTTAGGTTAGTGACCTTTTCATTCATTCTCTCTTACCTCATACATTGGAGGAGCACACTTTTTATATGATGGCAGCTGACAGCACAGTAATACATAAGACAATTACCTAGAATCTTCCTAGGATCACTCAAAGGCAATCATTGTAAATAAGAAAATAAATAAATGGACCATGGGCCCTTACATGGACTGGACTGAAGTATATACTAGATATATCTACCCTTCTCAACACTCCCCCTCAAGCTGAGTGTGGTGGAGATTGAACACCCAGCCTGGAGAGGATTTGATTGTGCTTAGCTGTAGGAAGCAGCTTAGTAAAATATTAGCTAGTTGTTGGCTGGAAGGAACAAAAGTGGGATTGATCACACCATCAGTTGCTTTCTCTCTAATGAAGTGGCAATCTATGTCCACATGCTTAGTTCTCTCATGATGAACTAGATTTGTAGCAATGGCTATAACAGCTTGATTGTCACAAAGGATAGGTGTAGTACCAGTGTTCTTGATGCCTAACTCCTTGAGCAATTGCTTCAACCATACAACTTCACACACTATTAGAGCCATGGATCTGAACTCTGCTTCAGTAGTTGACCTTGACACCACCTTTTAGCCTTCCATAAGATAGGTAATTTTCCCAAGAGAATACAAACCCCAGATGTAGATCTCCTAGTCACTGGACATCCTGCCCAATCATTGTCACAATAGGCTTTGAGATTAGCACAAGCTTGAGAAGTGAGGAGAATTCCTTGATCTGTACTCCCAGAAAGATATCTCAACACCCTTTTTCCTGCTTGCAAGTGAATGCTTGTTGGCTTATGCATGAACTGTATAAGCTATGTCTGGTCTAGTTAGGGTCATGTAAATAAGTCTACCTATGAATCTTTGATAGACTTCAAGATTTTCCAACATCTCTCCATCTGTAGAATTCAGCTTTACATGGCCATCCATAGGCAATTTCAATGACTTGCACCCAATCATACCATATTCAACAAGCAAGTCTCAAACATACTTTTTCTGTGAGAGAAAGATTCATTGACTTGTTCTATCGACCTCAATCCCTAGAAAGTACCTTAATTCCCCCATATCCTTCATTTTGAACTGAGAATGAAGCAAGTTTTTGGCTTTGTTTATAACTTCCAAAGAGCTACTAGTGATGATGAGATCATCTACATAGGCTAACACAGCCACAAATTCTGTATTTTCATTCTTAGTGAACAAACTGTGGTCAGATCTAGATTGCTTAAACCCTGACTCCACAAGAGAGGAGCTGAGTTTTGCAAACCACTGTCTTGGAGCTTGTTTAAGCCCATACAGTGACTTTAACAATTTAAACACCTGATTGCTCTGGTTATATTCACCTTCATGGTTGTATTTCTCATCACACTTGAACCTGAAACCCTCACCCAAGTATCCTGTAGGCAGCTTCATGTACACAATTTCTTCTAATTCTCCATGAAGAAAAGCATTCTTCACACCCGTTTGATGAACATCCCATCTCTTCATTGCAGCTACATCTAGTATAGATCTCACAGTAGCAAGCTTTGCCACATGGGAAATTGTTTCCCCATAATCAATTCCAAACCTTTGCTTGTTTCCTATGATCACAAGCCTTGATTTATGTCTCTCCACAGTTCCATCAGGGTTATATTTGGTTTTATATAACACTTACACCCTATAGCATGATTTCCTGCTGGCAAGTCTGTTATCTCCCATGTTTTGTTGCTTTCAGGAGCTTCAATTTCTTCATTCATGGCTTTTAGCCAGTGTGGTGGGTGTTGTATGGCATCTTTGAAGTGAGTGGGATTAGGGTTCTTTGTGAGTTGGCTCATGAAACAAGTGAATTGAGGGGTTACAGGAGTAGAGGTGGTTCTATGGATTTTTTGAGGTTGGCTAGAGGTTGTGTTTAGGCTGTCTTGGGATAGGTTAGAGGTTACATAGTCTTGATGCCAGGCTGGAGTTCTATGTTCTCTTACAGATTTCCTTATAGGCAAACTAGTATTTGCTTGAGTAGGTTGATTATCTTCTGCTTTATTTTCACAATCATCACCTGTAGATCCATCATATATCCATGTAGAGTGTTGATAAGAGGTTTCACTTACAGGATTAGCTTGATAGTTCACAGTGTGAAGCAGATGGTAAGGATAAATGATTTCAAAGAACATCACATCCCTTGATACAAATGTCACTTTAGTTATAAGGTTTAATAGCTTGTAACCTTTTCGAGTAGCTGGATATCCAAGAAATATGCAGGGAACACCTCTTGCTTCCATCTTGTCCCTTGCATTGTTTGGATTACTTGCCATTGCTAAGCATCCAAAGGCTCACAAATGTTGATATTCAGGCTTCTTGTTGTACAGCTTCTCAAATGGGCTTTTATCACCTAACACATGGCTAGGTAGCCTGTTAGTTATATGCACAGCTGCAAGCACACTATCATCCCAAAATTCAAGTGTCAAGCCAGCTTGAAATCTTAAGGCTCTCCCCATTTCAAGGATATTTCGATGTCTTCTTTCAGCTCTTCCATTCTGTTGAGTTCTCTCAACACAGGAAGTTTGATGTATTATCCCAAGTTTGCTATACCAGGGTTTGTGCATTTTCACTTCTTAGTATCTTCACCTTCTTCTCAAATTGTGTCATAGCCATGCTCGTAAGAGTTTAAATAGCATCAAATGCATCACTCTTCTCTTTCAGAAGATGAATCCATTTTACCCTTGTATGGTCATCAACTATGGTCAAGAAATACATGTGTTTTCCTCTTGTGCATACTTTATAAGGCCCCAGGTGTCCATGTGCACAAGTTCAAAGGTTGTGCTTGCTACTGATTCACTAACTGTATATGGAAGCTTTGTGAATCTAGCCAGGGGACAGGTTAAGCACAATTCATCACTTTCACACTTCCAATTCTCCAGTTCTTCTATTTTCCCAATTCTTGCCATAGGAGCATGTTCAAGCCTGTGATGCCACAGTGCTTCCTTGCTCAGACTTGGGACATTTTTTATCATGGTTGGTAACTTTTTGCAACTGTTAGCTACAGGACTGTATCTCCCACTCCATTGAAACCCATTTAAGGCTTGTTTTTTAACACAACTCAGAATTTTTTCAAGTGGCTCATTCATCAAGTAGTATAGACCATTCCTAGCTCTCCCCACTCCTTTCACTTTCTTCCATTTATCATCATGAATTATACAGAATCCAGAATGAAATGACACATTATAACCTGTGTCTAGAGCTAATTTGTTGACAGACAACAAATATGTTTAAAAGCTGGTACATACAACACATTCTTAAGCTCTATGTCATTTTGTAACTTCACATTTCCAGTATGTGATATCCTTGACACTTCTCCGGTGGGAAGATTTATGTGAGGATTGTTTTTTACTTTCTACAGGGTCATTTAAGGCATCAAAACTACCAGTCATATGGTCAGATTCTCCAAAGTCAATAATCCATTCATTCTTTACACATCGAGCAAAATAACATGAAAACCATACATGAGTAGCTTCCTGTATAACTCAGGTCCATTTCATCATCTGTATCTGATGTTTTTGAGGGAGTAGGGAGGAGCTTGAGAAGTTGCTCAAGCTGCTGAGGTGTTATTGTACCTCCTGAGCTTGCAGTTGAGCTCCCTTCTCCTTGTTGTGCATTAGCAGCCACTTTTACTCCACCATTTCTTCCCTTGTTCCATTTTGTCCAAAGCTGCTTCCATAGGGTTTCCTTTTTGACTTATGAACTCCCTGAGGTGGTTTATATCTAGGATGACCCTTAGGAAACCCCATAATAGTCCAGCACTTCTCAGCCAGGTGCCCAGGTTTTCCACAGGCAGAGCAACCTCCCCCTGACCCTTTGTTGTACATAGCTAGGGACTCATTTTCATCTTTCACATTTCCAAGAACTTCTCTCTGAGATTGTTCTTGTTCCAAGTAGCTACAAGCTGTCTCTACAGTTGGTAGAGCTTTCATCATCAATATTTGCCTCCTTTGAGGCCCATAGACATTGTCTATGCCATTCAAAAACTGAAAGAGCCTCAGCTCTTCCTTCTGCTTGTTCAATTCTGCTTTAAATGCTGTGATTTCAGTGTTCACAGTAGTGATGGGTGGAAGTGAGTTTATAGACTCTAGTTCTTCCCAGAGAGCTCTCATCTGAGTATAATGCTCACTGATTGACTTCTCTTCTTGTTTGGTCTCATACAAGTCGTTATTCAGCTTGTATTTCCTTGACCCATTTGTAAGAGCAAACCTTTCTTCAAGTTGCTCCCATATTTGTTTAGCATTGCTTACAAACATAATGGATCGTTTTATAGGTTCAGCAACTGATCCAAAGATCCAGGAAATAAGCATATTGTTTCAAGTGTCCCAAGCATCTTGCTTGACACTATCACTTGCATCTCTCTTTACTGCTCCAGTTACAAATCCGAGTTTTCTTTTTGAAGCTAACCCTATTTCCATTGATCTTTTCAAGGACCTATAATTTGAGGACCCTTGAAACTTTTCAATGATCAGAAGCTACTCCCATCTGAAGGATGTAGGTAGAGTGGGCTGGATGATTCAATTTTAGTAGTCATTATTGTAAAGGTGAATAAAGATAGAAACATTCGGTTTTAAACAGCAAAAACCAGGAAGAATTACAGATGAGATTTTGGTGTATTTACTGCATTCATGAAGGAAAGATGTGATTTTTAGAGCCTAGCTATGATACCATGAAGACATGAATGCATAAAGTATGGAGGAAGAAAACGGCGCAAGTTTCGATTAGTGACCTTTTCATTTATTCTCTCTTACCTCATACATTGGAGGAGCACACCTTTTATATGGTGGCAGCTGACAGCACAGTAATATCAGGCCCGGCTGACTACCGGCCTAACCAGTTCTTTAGAACAGGGCCCCTCACTCGAGGGGGCCCAATATGTCAAAACTCAGCATTGTCAATTTGTCATCCGTTTTTGTTTGGTCTTCTTTTGCTTATATTTTGTTGCTTCATCAATTCATTGGCTTTTAAGTTCTAAATTATTCTTATTCGCACATATATTTTTCCCTTTTCGCTCTTAAACTTTTTAAAGGGCCTACCTTAAATAATTAGAACAGGGCCTCCAAATTGTCCGAGACGGCCCTGAGTAATATGTAAGACAATTACCTAGAATCTTCCTAGGACCACTCAAAGACAATCATTGTAAATAAGACAATGAGTAAATGAACCATGGGCCCTTACATGGACTGGACTGAAGTATATACTAAATATATCTACTTCTCAACAAGTTTTTATTTTATGTTTTAAAATTATTTTTATTAATTGTCATTTACCTTATCTATGATCCCCTAAAATTGCACGTCAAGGAGCTTAGTTGTAAGTATTGTGAAACAGAGCAATTACATCAACCAAACGATCACTTAACATAATTTTTAATTAATCATTATCAAAGACTATACTTCCTTTTATTTATTAGTTGACTCCTTTGCTTTTTTAAAGTTATAGTTCATTAACTTTGACTGTATTTTAAAACTAATATATAAAACTAAATATTATCATGTATGATTTTGTAGATTCACTCCAGTACTAAGATTTAAGATATAAACATTTTATAGTTTTTATTAGTACATAGTTGAAAGTATTAACGGTCAAAGGAAGATCTTGGAGACCGTGAAAAAACAAAGGGGCAAACTAGTAAAAAAATGGAGTAACAGTCAATAAGCGTCTTGGAAATCTCATTAAAGGTAAACCGAGTTTGTCTAATACATACCTCGTTAGGAACATCATGCGATGCAAGTAAATCTGGAATTGCCTGGCCCTCTTTATTCAACAATCCAAGTTCTCTTTGGTTTTCATCTTCTAAACACCTTTGAGTTAATACGATTGCAACTATAGAATTTTCAGTCTTTATAGCATAATGTAGGGGTGTATTCCCCTCATAATCTTGCACCAATCTCTGTGCATCTGCTTCAGGGATATCAAATAACTGCTTTCCTGCGCTTTTGAAAGTCCCATCCAAACTCTCATCAATATCATCACCTGTAAAATGCAAGAGATGCAAAAAGGTCCTGCCCCCTGAATCTCGCAAGTATGCTGATTGAGGGCAATTTTTAAGTATACTGCGTGCAACTTGAAAACGACCCGACCTTGCTGCACTTAGTAGCGGTGTGAGGCCTTCATCATCTCGCTTATACGCTGCTTGATTGTTTAAGGCAATCAATTTCTTAACAAATTCGTTGGTTTCAATATCATCTGCAAGGAATGATCAATTAAAACTGCGACCAATAACAACTTGAAATTAAACAAAGAGCTTCCATATGTTTAAGTACAAGTGAATATATTATATTGACAACATTCTTAAGGATGTGTAACTATATTTCACCACGTATTAGATATCGATAATAGATATGTATGTTTATAGGTTGCACAAGGATATATTAAGATTATTCTTCAAAATTTAGTAAACAAAAAGTTAAAATCTTGTACTCCTATTTAGATAAGGCATCAATTATGAAATATTTGTTACTTTATCTGTGTTAAAGGTTTAAAAGTAAGAATATTTAGTGTTTATTTCTTAAACTAGCATAATTTAGTTGGTGTAAACATTTGTTTGTATCTAGTTGATAACTAAGAAGTTTGAAATTTATCTACAAACCTATTGGTTTTTATTGGCTTTGCTAGCATGGGAGGACATGCATACCTAAAAATCCAAAAACCATGCACATGTGATGCAACTACGGACAATAGCTTATGTCAACTATAATTCACCCCCACTTGTAGTTTGTTAATCTAAAAAAAATATATCCACATTTCTTATTTCTTCTCCTTCGCGTCCTAGGAAGAGAATACAATGGTATCTCGTATAAAAGTCATTTGCCTTGCACATGACATAGTCAATGATTAGAATTCGGCATAAGGTTTATTGTCGCTTATAAAAACAATGTTTAAGGTTTGTTTTCGCAAAAAGAAATTTATAAGGTAGTTTCTCACAAATTTAATGTTTTATTAGGTGGTTTCTCACAAAAAATCCTTAAAATTTAACATACTTTGTTCCAAAATTTCTTCAATTCGACACTCATCTTGATGTTGGTAAGCAAGAAACTTACCAGAAGAAAAGCCATTTTTGGCAAAAGCATGGAGTGGAGTCTCTCCTAAGTCATTAACACGAGAAGAGGCCTCATTGTCGCAAATTAGCAAAGCTTTAGCAGCTATCAAGTTATCAGCCTGCAACGCCTCGTGAATCGGAAAACTGCCTTTGTAATTTTTTACCGCCCATGGTGGAACATGAAAAGTTCTACCTTCATCATCTAGTTTGTTCAGAAAAGTTTTGGATGCTTGTATTAGTAATTTTAACAGAAGCTCACTTTTCGACTTTGCAGCAAGATGAAGCGGCGTGTCTCCGTTGCTATCTGGCCGCATGCTGAGAATAGGGAAGTCTCGTAGAGCAATCTCAACAAATTTCTCTATGGTTGATGAGGTCCCATGTCTTAAGGCAATATGAATTATATTGCTTCCACCTGGTGTTTGACGAGTAAACTGAGCTTTATCAACAAGTCCAGTTTCTACATCGTTTGTAACTTTTCTGAATATTTGAATTTCCCCTTTTATTGCTGCCTTATATACAGTTTCATCCATCATCTCATCAATCAAGTCTCTCTCTTTGATATAACTTCTGTTTACCATTGGTTCCAATTCTTTCTGTGCAAGTTCATAGACAATCATTGTAATGGTCTAAAATTACATAATATCAAAAATTACATAGCACAATGAGAATGTGAGAGAGAGATTCACAGCAAGTGGACAATTTATGGATGTGTGGGATTTGCTATCCAATAATGCTAGTTTTAAACTTTATATATGATGTGTGAAAAGAAATGAATCTCTAGGTCGAATTTGAGGCAGATCTTATTAGACCCGAATCCATACTTTTTTTAAAAGGAAAAACTGTCAATAGGGGTCTGAATTTTGGGTGATAAATTTTAAAAGGTTTGAACTATCCATTAACCTGCGTAAGTCCCTACTTTAGGGACCATCAACTATTAGTGGGCCTCACTAACTTGCAATTGACTTAATTGGTCATAACTTGTAAAAGGTGGGTCCCACCAGAAGGGTTAATTGAGGGAGAGAAGTAAGGAGTAGGTGAGATTTTCAAAAAAAGCGTCAGTTTCAAGTCTCTGAGGCCCGCTAATAATCAAGATTCCCTAAAGCATAGACCTACAAAGATTAATCAATAATTCAAACCTGTTAAAATTATCACCTAAAGTTTAAACCCTATTGTTAATTTTTCCTTTTTAAAATATAATCCCAAATCTGCATCGAACTCATTGAATCTTAAGTACTTGAACCCATATCCTAAAATTTGAGTCGCTCGAACTAGGTTTGATGAGCGTACTTAATTTGGATGGAACCAAATTTTCACATTGCATTTTCACATATCCTTTTCCTTATATATGAAAACTAATGACAAGCCTATATTTTCTAGGCATACAACTATTCTTTAAATAACTAAAAATAACTACCAAGTAAGAATATTAGAGATCATGTACACCTACTGATGTACTAAGAATACCAACTAATCAATGCCAAAACTAATATGATATTGGGTTTTTTTTTTTGTCAAAAATCACCTTATAAAACATGAAATTTGTAACAAACCACCTTATATATTTTTTTTGGGAAAACAAACCTTAAACAAATTTTTTTTGCGAGAACAAACTTTATGGTGAATTCGGATCAATTGACCCAAGTTCCAGCAAATTTTGATCATTGACCAAGGTTCTGACATTCACCATGTCATGTGCAAGGCACTTGACTTTTTAAGCCCAACAAAATCCATGATATGGTCAATGCCGGAACCTTGGGTCAATGATCGGAATCTAGCATAAGCTGTTCTCGCGAAAAATTTTTGTTTAAGGTTTTTTTTCGCTTAACAAAATTATATAAGATGTTTTCTCACAAATTTCATGTTTTATAAGGTGGTTTTTGACAAAATTAATCCTATAATATATACTCCACTAATCCACTTATTTCGAGCATTAATTTGGACAATGCAAACACATATAGAGAGAGAGAGCGCGCAAAAGTAATACACACCATGATTGGTATATGGGCGGCTTTTGATGAGAGTAGATCAAAAATCGAGTGACCATCATTGTTGACGATGTCCAATTCTCTTTTGGTTTCTGACTGGAGACATAGCTCTATGAGAAATTTTGTTTTAGTAAACTCGGCATTCACAATGGCTAAGTGCAAAGGTGTATTGCCGTCATCATCTTGAGCTGTTCTGAGTTTATCAACTTCTGAAGGTTTTAAAAAATCCTTCCAAACTGGTAATATGTCTTTAAAGTCATCAACAAGGTCTACCACCAAATCCCTCAAATGGTGCAAAACTGTTCTACCTTTATTGTCTACAATGTCAACTGATCGAGGGTGCTGTTGAATAAGAAATCTAGCCATCCCTAGTCGGCCAAATTGCACTGCTCTTAAAACAGGAGTGAAGCCCTCCGAATCACGTATGTAGACAAGAGACTTCATGTGTTTCGAATGTTTTTCTAGGAAATCCTTTGCTGCAACATTATAATGCTTAACGTAAGTAGTAACTATCAAAGCCATGAACTGTACTTCTTTGATAATGATAAGTTATTTCTAACTTTGGTGATTAAAGTTGAAATTAGTTCCCCCCTACAATTGTCACCATACTAGCCCGTCATCTATCATGTACTTACTACTAATAAGAGCATGCATGTTTGGTTTAACATTTTTCCAACTCTAAGAAACGAAACCAAATATCTGCTTCTTTTCTTCTTGTTTGGTTCAATCCATACTCAATCCATTAACACTACTTGGTGATAATGAATTCCCCTTGCTTGCTACCTTCCCTCCCCCCATCAACTAACGAAATCCATTTTGACATATGACAAAATCCATAAGTTGGTGGTTATGGTTTCTCTTTTCTTTCCATTCCAAAGTTTGAAACAAACACCTAATAAAGGTAACAAATTATTACCATTCCGCTTCTCTATTTGATTTCATTCCCTTTTCATTACATGAGCTAAACCAAACATGCTCTAAGATAATAACCAATCATGATACACATTAATCTCTCCACATAGTAAGTACTTATCAAACCATTTAAACAAATAATTTTACTATGTTTTCTTAAAATTGCAATAGTTTGACTTTTGCACTATCTACATATTTCACTTTTGCCATATATTATAATAAAACGCAACGGATTTTTCACCATATACCCCTAAACAATGTGTTGTTTCACCATATATCCTCAACTTTTCAAAATTCACCATATACCCCTCAATATGTCTAAGATTCACCATATACCCTTAATGACTAACAACCATATGCATCAACAATTTTAGTCATTGAAAAGAAAAGAAAAACAAGATATATGGTGGTTAATTATATACTTCCTCCGTGTCAAATTACTCGCTACACTTCTTTTTTTACGATTCCCTAGGCAATTTTTGTTAGTGTAATATTAGTTATATGAAGGATATGTGATTAAGTGTAATTTAGAACCTAAACCAACCACCACCAACGACATAAACCACCAAGCACCAACACTTCTACCACCACCACCACAGATTCCGCCCTCACCACCAACATACAACCTGCCACCAAGACCACAAACCTAACCACCACAAAAACCGCCGACACCACCTTAACCTAACAAAACAAACCACCACCACCGAACTAAACAAACCACCACCAAAACCCAAATTTGAACTACCAAAGCCCTAATTCGAGGAGAGAAAAAAAAGTTACTCAATACTTTGAAGAAAAATATGATGAAGATAATGATGAAGAACTACCCTAAAAACCGCCGGCACCACCTTAACCTAACAAAACAAACCACCACCACCACTACCACCAAAACCCAAATTCGAACCACCAAAGCCCTAATTCGAGGAGAGAGAAAAAAGTTCCTTAATACTTTGAAGAAAAATATGAAGATAATGAAAGGAGAGAGAAAGATGGTGGTTCGAACCCAGATTCGGAATTTTGGGCGTGGTTAGTTAAGGTGGTGTAGTGGTTGAATGTTAGGTGTGGTGGTTTGATATGGTGGTGTGGTGGTCGAATTTCGGTGTGGTGGTTGTCAAAGTGGGTGGTGGTGGAGATTGGAGAGAAAGAGGTGGGTGGTGGTGGAGAGTGGAGAGAGAAATGGGTGGTGGTGGTAAAGATCGAAAGGAAGAGGTGAAGAGGATGAGCGACGTTCTCCGTAGCAGTGGTGACGGTTGAGGTGGTGGCGCGAAGATGGTGGTGATAGGAAGAGGAGAGAGAATGAGGTGAAGAGGTTGAGAAAGAGGTGGGTGGTGGTGGAGAGAGGAGAGAGAAAGTGGTGGTAGGTGAGAGTGAGAAGAGAGAACTAGAAATAGAGGTTGATGGTGGTGGTAATGAGAGGAGAGAGAAAGGGGTTGAACTTGTTGATGATGGTGGGGGAAAGGGTTGGGATTCGTGGTGGATTTTTGTTTAATGTTTAATTAGTTTTGGTTAGGTATAATCAAGTGCAAATTAGTATGTGCACACGTCCGTATCAAGAGGAAGGTGCTCACAAAGAGTGACGACGACGTTTCATTGCACATGGGTTTTGGCTTAAATGAGCCTGAACTAAATGAACATTTGGAGACCCCAGTGAACAACCTATGGGTGATGAACAACCCATGGGTGATGAATGAACATTGAGAAAATTGATTTGACACTCTTATCAACTTTATTCACTTTGCATTTATTACACTAACACTCTTCTTTTCTCTATTCTGATTTATGTCTTCTGCAAATAATTTTCTCTCTCCTAGTTTTCTATATCACTCCTATGTTTTTTTATTAGATTTATTTAAAAGATACATTTCCCAATTTTTTTCTTCTCTCCTAATTTCCTCTCTCTTTATTTTTCATCTCTAGTCTACTTTATTTTATTACACTGCTATAAGAGATTTATTTCCCAATTTTCTCTCTCTCTCTCTTGATTTTCTCTCTCCTCAAGTTAATATAAAACGACCATATGTTCACTACAGCATTAGTTGTTGTTCATAGTGATCTCACTGAAGTTCATTTAGAGTTACCATATGTTCATTCTTATTTTTGTTATATTCCTAATTATTTTCCCCTTTATTGATGTTTATTTATGGCTCAATAACGTTCATTTCGACTCAATAATATTCATTCAAGATCCAATAATGTTCATTCTTGATGGATGACTTTTTAAAGAACAATATAAATAAAAAACTACTAGGTTTAATTAGTCATCGTATGTTCACTATAGGGTTCCTTGTTGTTCATAGTGCTCTGATTAAAGTTCTTTTAGAGTGATCATATGTTCCTTCTTATTTTTGTTATATTTTCTAATTGTTTTATGGCTCAATAACGTTCATTTACGACTCAATAATGTTCATTCAGACCCAATAATGTTCATTCTTATTGCATGGCTTTTTAAAGAACAATATAAATAAAAAAAACTACTAGATTTAATTAGTCATCTTATGTTCACTATAGGGTTTCCTGTTGTTCATAGGGCTCTGACTAAAGTTTATTTAAAGTGATCATATATTCATTTATATTCTTGATGGATGGCTTTAGGGCTAGGTTTTTTCCCTCTAATATATACATTTATTGCCCGTGATGTTCATTCATGGTTCATGATGTTCATTCATTTATCCATGTTCATTTCAGGGTAGATATGTTCATAGTCTCGACTAAAGTTCATTTAGAGTGATCATATTTCATCATTATTTTTGTTTTATTTCCAATATTTTCCCCTATAATGATGTTCATTTATGGTTCTATGATGTTCATTTATGCCTCAATGATGTTCATATATGGCTCAAATAATGTTCATTCATTTATCGATGGTTCATAATAATAATCAATTGACTAAAATATTTTTACTATACCTAAATGTTTTACTCTCTAATAGAATTATATGTTCATTTATGCCTCAATAATGTTCATACATAGCTCAAATAATAATGTTCAATCATTTATTGATGGTTCTTTAAAGAACTTTACAAATTAAAAACAATTACTAGATTCAATAAGTCTGTTTATGTTCAAAATAAGGTTAAGTGTTGTTCATAGTGCTCTGATTAAAGTTCATTTAGAGTGATCATATGTTCATTCTTATTTTTGTTATATTTCTAAATATTTTCCTCTCTAATGATGTACATTTATTGCTCAATGATGTTCATTTATGGCTCAATGATGTTCATTCATGACTCAATAATGTTCATACATTTATTCATGGTTCTTTAAAGATCCGTATAAATTTTAAAACACTACTAGACTTAACAAGTCATCTTATGTTCATTTCAAGGTTAGATGTTGTTCATAGTGCTCTGACTAAAGTTCATTTAGAGTGATCATATGTTCATCATTATTTTTGTTATATTCCCAATATTTTCCCCTATAATGATGTTCATTTATGGTTCTATGATGTTCATTTATGCCCCAATGATGTTCATACATGGCTCAAATAATGTTTATTCATTTATCAATGGTTCATAATAATAATCAATTGACTAAAATATTTATATTATACCTAAATGTTTTACTCTCTAATAGAATTATATGTTCATATATGCCTCAATGATGTTCATACATGACTCAAATAATAATGTTCAATCATTTATTGATGGTTCTTTAGAAAACTTTATAATTTAAAAACAATTACTAGATTCAATAAGTCTTTCTATGTTTAAAATAAGGTTAAGTGTTGTTCATAGTGCTCTGATTAAAGTTCATTCGAAGTGATCATATGTTCATTCTTATTTTTGTTATATTTCTAAATATTTTTCTCTCTAATGATGTACATTTATGGCTCAATGATGTTCATTCATGACTCAATAATGTTCATACATTTATCCATGGTTCTTTAAAGAACCGTATAAATTTTAAAACACTACTAGACTTAACAAGTCATCTTATGTTCATTTCAGGGTTAGATTCAATAAAATATATATAATTTTATTAGAGAAGAAAACATTTAGATATGATAAAAATGTTTCAGTCAATATAATTATTATAATGAACATATGATTGCTCTAAATGAACTTTAGTCAGATCACTATAAACAACACGTAACCCTATAGCGAACATAGAAAGACTTATTGAATCTAATAATTGTTTTATTATACAGTTCTTTAAAGAACCATCGATAAATGAATGAACAATATTTAATCCATGTATGAACATCATTGAGGCATAAATGAGCATCATTGAACCATAAATGAACATCATATAACCATAAATGAACATCATTATAGGGGGAAATATTGGAAATATAACAAAAATAATGATGAACATATGATCACTCTAGCTGAACTTTAGTCAGAGCACTATGAACAAAATCTAACCCTGAAATGAACATAAGATGACTTGTTAAGTCTAGTAGTGTTTTAAAATTTATACGATTCTTTAAAGAACCATGGATAAATTTATGAACATTATTGAGTCATGAATGAACATCATTGAGCCATAAATGACATCATTGAGCAATAAATGTACATCATTAGAGAGGAAAATATTTAGTTTATAACAAAAGTAAGAATGAACATATGATCACTCTGCATGAACTTTAGTCAGAGCACTATGTACAACAGCTAAACTGTAGTGAACGTAAAATGTCTTATTGAATCTAATAGGGTTTTGTTTAATCTATACAGTTCTTTAAAGAACATGGATAAATGAATGAACATCATTGAGACATAAATGAACATCACTGAGCAATAAATGTATATCATTAGAGAGGAAATTTTTTAGATATATAACAAAAATATGAATGAACCTGATTACTCTAAATGAACTTTAATCAGAGCACTATGAACAACAGGAAACCCTATAGTGAACATAAGATGACTAATTAAATCTAGTAGTTTTTATTTTATATTGTTCTTTAAAAACCATCCATGAAGAGTGAACATTACTGGGCCAGGATTGAACGTTATTGAGCCATAAATGAAGATTATTAAAGGGGAAAACAATTAGGAATATAACAAAAATAAGAATGATCATATGGTAACTCTAAATGAACTTCAGTAAGATCACTATGAACAACAACTAATGCTGTAGTGAACATATGTTCGTTTTATATAAACTTGAGGAAAGAGAAAATCAGTAGAGAGAAAAAATTGGGTACTCGGTGGCATTCGTTTTTTCAAAATAAGTTGTTTTTGAAGCCGTTTAAGGTCGCCTTGAAAGTCGTGTTCAAAAAATTACCAAGTTATTTTGACCAGCATTCTCGAATTTTTTTTATTGGATTTATAAATTAAAATTAAAATTAGGTGCTTAATTAAGAATTAGATTTAAAACATATCAAATTAGTTTTAAAATTTATTTTATTTTGATAAAGGGGTTAATTAGTTGATAAAGGGGTTAATTCATTGACACTAATTATATTTAGTGTAATTATCATATTTGAGTAAAATATTTTTGTTATACTCCTAAATGTATGATGTTCATTCATATTTGGATATTGTTTTTTTTGTGGTTCTCTGATGTTCTTTCGTGAGTTAAGTGTTCTTTGTTTGATGAATAAACTTGATGAGAGAGAAAAAAATTGGGAAATATGTCTTAAAGCAATATAATAAAATAAAGCAAAAGGAAAAAGTAGAAAAGCAAGATAGAGAAAATCATTAAGAGACATACATCAAGAGAGAGAAAAGAAGTGTGTCAGTAATAAATGCAAAGTGAATAAAGTAGAGAATAGTGTCAAAGTGTCAAATCAGTTGTTGCAACTTGCACGTATGTTTACTTGGGTATATGCACATGTTCATTAGCTTAGTAGTTGCCTCTAGTTGCCAGCGTTTTGTTTTGTTTTATTTTACTTGCGTTTTGGGACGTGCTCACCTCCTCATAATACGTGCGTGTGTATAACCTAAAAATTGATAATTAAGTGTTGTTTAATATTTTCAGTAAGGGTAGTTTGGTAAATTTACAACTTAAAACTTACCATACAAGAGAAAAAAAAGAGGTGTAGTAAGTAATATGAAACTTCCCTATATAAAAAGTGTAGCGACAGGGGCGGATCTAGCGTGGGTTCAGTGGGTTCAGGTGAACCCACAAAAATTTGGAAAAAAAACAAGGAAAATTCTGGAAAAAAAAAAAACAAAAATAGGTTAAATACAAGAAAGCGCGCAATAGATAAGTTACATAGGCCATAGCTCAGTGGTCCGCGTGAGAACTTATTACACCCCGCGTCGGGAGTTCGAGCCTTCTCATCTCTTTTTTTTTTTTTTTAATCTTGTTTATTTTCCCCAATTCCCCCCAATAACAGAACCCAGTTTCTCTCTCCTCTCTGCGACACATTGCAACATTTCACAAACAAGATAACCTAGGGTTTGTTTTTATTTCTGAAATCTGAAACAAGAGAACCGCAGGCGGCAGGCTCCTCTCGCTCTCGCACAGTCGCACTTCCGACGAGCGACGACCGCCGTCCGCCGGCCGTGGCAGACTGGCAGTTGGCACAATTCGCATCTCTCCTCTTATGTTTTCCCTCTACTGCTCTACTCGAATTTGTTTAAGTAAGTGACTAATTTCTTTCACTTTCATTTACCAATTCATTTAGTAATCTCGTAATGTTTGAATTGGATAGATCATAGATGGTTATTTAGTATTTACAAATTAAATTATTGGAATTATAAACCAGAAGGAAAAGTCTTCTATGGTTTAAATTGTTTTCACTAGGTATGTTGTGAGTCTATTTGAGGATGCGTTGGCTGTATGATGATGAGTGTAAACTTAATGGATTTTTTTTAGAGCTATGCTTTGTGACTTGTGAGGCTTTCTTGTGCGCCCTGATAATGTTATACGGCACTCTTAGTTTTGATTTTGAAACCATGCCTGGCAGATGTCCGGCAATGCTTCTACTGGAATCACTGATCTCTATGCCTCGTGGGGTAAGATGTGTAGCTAAGTGGGTTAAAACATCACGCATCACTAAATCTTTTCTATTCATATGTCCTTCTCCTTGTTGGATCCAGGAAATGCCAACCCATTGGTTTGTTGATTCTAATTGAACGAACTCTAATGTGTCAATGCTCAGTAGTAGCAAATTTTGTGTTTCTTAGTGAAAACTATGTTGTCAAACTGATCTATGAGCTTCTTGGAGAACTCCGGGCTCTGCTTCATGCCTTGCACATTGGATTCGAGGACAATTTGTGTCTCAGAGCACTTTGCACATTTTAAAATAAAGACAGCATGTAACCATCAGAATTGACCTTGGGAGCTTTTCGATCATTAGTAATGACTTCAAGGCTAAAGATTTTTAGTAGATCATGATGTGATCACCTCCATGGAATGGTAATTTCTAAGGTTTAGAAACAAAGTGGAGGAGTGTTTTGTGGGCAAATGATATTGGTATTTTGCTGGTTTTTTTGGGAGGAGTATGGTAACATTATTGTTGGTCTGCTGTATTCCTGCTGAATTCACTAGACCAAGACTTGTGACATTAATTCACTTAGCCTACTGAGCATGCTGTAGTTGTGACCCTCCGACTCTTCCATTATTCTGCCATTTGCAAAAACGCACCGATCTCTAGCTATACTAGAAGAAGCTGACCAGGACCTAGATGCTTTTTTTATTTTTAAGCAATTTAAATTGATCTTTTTTTTTTTGTTTAACGTCTCTTTAATTCCGAACCCACGTGGGTGAAATCCTGGATACGCCACTGTGTAGCGAGTAAGTGAAACGGAGGAATTACTAGAAGTATCTTCATAAAAGATAGCAAACACAAAATGATACTCTAGTTTATTTTTGAGCAATGACAAATTAAAATTATGGGTAGTCCCTTATATATGTATAAATTAAAAAGAAGTGCTGTAATGAGGAAGAAAGGGAACTCACCGGCGGTGTAAGTGGCATATTTTGCTATAACATGTAGAACAGTCTCATCAAGGTTATTCACAACCTCGAGAATGTAAGGAGAAACATGAGATGGTAAAGACATGACGTCGTAAGTACACGACCGTGCTGCTTCATGTTGGAATGTATTTCCTTTTGAATTTCTCACGGTCCACGGCGGCAGGGAATGAATATAGAAAAAACGGGTTATATTGTAAGCGTAGAGACACAACATAAAAAACTCGAATGCTTCAGAATTTTGAAGCCCAGCAGCAATGTGTAAAGGCGTATCTCCTCTGGAGTCTTTCTTATAGAGAAACTCGAAAATCGATCTATAGTCCCTAGATGAGTACTTCATAGATAAATACTTTACGAATACATCCTTGATGAAGTCGATACGGTGATGTCGAAGGGCAATGTGAATGATATTACTACCATCATGGGTATGTAACTCACATTGCCTTATAAGGTCTTCATCAACCATATTCAGAAGCACATTACTTTGTCCAGTTGCAGCTGCCTTATAAACTTGGTCATCCAATTTAGGTCTTCCTGCATCTGGTTCTATTAGTTTCTTCTGCAAAGTTAGTACCAACATACTTAATTATGCATAATTCAAGGTATTATAATAAAGAGTGGAAATAGTACTATATACGGTATAAAACAAAGTTAGTACCAGGTTTCTAGGAACGTCTGATCCACATTCAATCAAGTTCTTGATTGACTTTCCATCTTTGCTACCCATATTCTGCATTAAAATCTCCATCTTATAGTGCAATGTGCTGGTATCCCTCAGTGATTTTGCTACCTTGGCAAACTCTTTGATGTAAAATTGTGCAAGTTCAAAGTTCTGATGAATGATGGCAAGATGTAATGGTGTGTTTCCATCATCATCTTGCATGAACAAGAGATTGTGCAAATCACTGGCTAACAGCGAGGGTAACTCCACAGTGCGATGTTTAATGTCAGAAGTAGCTAGATGGTGTAACATTGTTCTGCCTTTGTAATCTCTAATGTGTGATGATTGAGAATGAGCATGACAAAGCCCCTTAAGTAAAACAAGCTGACCAAATTGTGCTGCTCTTGAAACTGGAGTTAACCCTTCTACATCACGCATGTACGCAGCATCTCTAATGAACACAGGATCTACAGCAGAATTGGAAATCAAAAGTTTTTAGAGAACATAAGAACATACGTGTTTTAATCTCATAAAACTAATAGTATGTCTAATAAAGTCAATTCTCATAACACTTTAATGAAGATATGAAGCAAGTTGATTCAGAGGTTCTAGCTCTCCGTAAACTCACAAGCTCAGCTCACAAGCTACTGCCAGCTCAGTTATTGGTTAGGTAGTTAGTTAACAGTCCGTACATTCTGTTAGAGTTTGTTATGTGATTGTACACGTCAGCTTGACTATTAATTGGTCGTAAGATTGTACGATCTTCTGTGATTGGCAAAGACATGTCATTAAGTTGTCCCATATAAGTCAATCTATGTTGTACACCCTCTGTTTTTTAATATTTCTCACTTGGAATATTTACACTATTCATACTTAGAGTGAATCTTCTCAATTTTTTGTCAATTTATAGGAAAAAAATATAGTCACGTGGGATCTTATTTGATTCGTCTTAATTAATACTTTATTAATATTCAATATATCATTATAATTTTAACTAATATATAATGAAAGATATTCAAGTTCAAAGAAGTGCATTGAGAGACGCGTACAGAAAAATGAGAATGATAAAAAAACAGTGGGAGTAATTCTCGGTGTAATAATCACAATAATCAAAATACAATTTCTTTTTTCTCCCTCTATTATTTTCTCTCATTAGTCATTTCTCTCTCAACCTCAGAAACTCATATGAAGTTCTAAAAACTTCTTTTAACTCGTAATGGTCTAAAATTAGATTTTAGAATAATAGAAATAAATAAGTTTTTGAATAATTGAATAAAAAAAAAGAGGAAGATGAACTATTCTTGACGTCCAAAAGTTACTGGAAAATTGACGAAATGTTGAAGCAAATCAATTAACACAACAGATAAGTTTGAAAGAAGGAGAGGATACTCACATGTGTCAGGAATATCTGAGTGTCTTGCAATTAAATGATAGACATTCTCACTCTCATCATTTACATCTGACAGTGCTTCTGGAGGAACATGATCGTATAAAGCTGAAAGTTGTGTTAAACTGGTACGTGCGGCTTCGTGAAGTGGCGTTTGACCTCTTGAATTTTTGAGTTTCCATGGCGGCGCAAGACGAAGCTTATTGTTCTTACGCCAATGCTCAATCGCTATTTCCCAGATATAGTTTATCGCAAGTTGAATTTTAGCAGCAATGTGCAATGGGGTATCACCATTAAAGTCTTTCTCATACATAAGAGTTGGAAATCTTTCCATAGCTTTCGTAATGAATGACACAATGGATTTGCTCTGCCCATCTATGAATCCTTTATCATTTTGTAGAGCTATGTGAATGATATTGCTTCCAGCATTGTTTCGAGAAAGAAAATAATCATCATCTTTATCTTGTCGGCTCAACAAATTCACATCTTTATTCTTAGCTGCCTCGTACAACTCCTTATCCATTTCTGTTCCTATACTAGCTTGTTCCATCAGATTTTTCTACAAAGCACATAATATAAATCAATTAGCACATACATCATAAATCTACGTCACAGCTCCATCCACCAAAGATAGGTACCCCAAATTTGACTTTTTATATATTTAGCTGTCAATTCTCAAATGATATGCTTCAACATAGTGGACTAGTGGTTCAACAGGTTTCTTAATATTCTAGCTTTAGGCCCTTTTTTTGGAGTGGGAGTATTACGGGAATATGGTTCGATTTTGAACTGAACTGAAATGAAACGAATTGAACTGAACTAAACTGAATTGATATGAAAGAAAATGATGATGATGATGATAACAACAACAACAGCAACAGCAACAGCAACAACAACAGCAACAGCAGCAGCAACAGCAACAGCAACAGCAACAATACGAAAATAATTATAATAGTAAAATAAAATAAAAAAATTAAACATTGATTGAACTGGACTAAACTAAACTGAACTGAACTGAAAAGCAGGGTCTTAGTCAATGATGTCAAAGTTGTAAGTCAGTAAAGTCACAATTAAGTTAGCATGATTTGAACAGTGGGCCTCATGTACCCAAAAGAAAGAATCAGTGATTAAATTATTGTGAAGTGTAAAAAAAGGAAAGCGAGCAAATCTTTTGAAACAGATAGAGTATTATATCCAATCCTTTGTTAAAAATGTTGCACCGTGCACTCTCATTTGGTTTCTCCAAATTGTTAAAAATTTGTTGTTTTTAATGCTTGAATGAAAGATTCCAGCAGCCTGTCACCCCCATCCTAAAAGCTATAGTAGAAAATGTTGACCAGTAATTGTACTGTCATGTGTGAAAGCTGTAAGTTATACAGCATCTTGAGCACTATAAATAGATGTGCTACTGGGTTGCTTGATGTGATCAACCTGCGTTGAGTGTTAGTAGGGATGGGCAAGGGTTGGGTTTGGGCCGGGTCCAGCCGGACCCTAGACCCGGACCCTAATTTTTTTTTTTGCGGACCCAGACCCTAAGGGTCTAGGAAAATTGGACCCGGACCCAGACCCTTAGGGTCTGCAGGGTCTAGGGTCCGGGTCTAGGGTCCAGGCCCATTTCTTTATTTTTGCCCAATTAACAAACAAACGCAACTGCAAAAAAGTAAAGGAACAATTTAAAAAAAAAAATAGAAAAAACATGCCTGAGAGCCCAAAATAACAACACCCTCGTCAAGAAGAAGTGTGAAACTTCTCGAAAATAACATGGCTGGTAAGATTGAAGCTTCCAGTAACCCATTTTCCTTTAGAAACAATAAGCTGGGACCCACCTTTATTCTTGAAAGGTTTCATAAACTCAGCAGCGTCTGACCATCATAATTATCAACCTTCATCCATCCTCCATTGAATTCTCAACCTTCTCTCGTGCGCACCACCACCATCATAATTCACATAGGAGAGAGAAAATCATCTAATCATCGATTCAACCAAAACCAAAATCAAACAACAACGGTACAAGAAGTAACAGGTCCAAAAGCATTACTGGTGACCGCGAGAGACCACCAAGTCTCAGTCTCTCTCACCAAGTCGGCTACTGGGTAGGAAATCAGTTTGTTTTAGTTTTGGGTTTTCAAAGTGAATGGTATTTTAGCTTAGGAAATCAGTTTTTTTTAAAATAAAAAGATAAAATTTATATATTAAATATTTTTAGGGTCTAAGGGTCGGGTCCGGGTCCAAAATATCAAGACCCGGACCTAGACCCTAAAAAATCTACTTGGACCCAGACCCGGACCCGGACCCTTAGGGTCTGAAAAAGTTGGACCCAGACCCTTAAATTAGGGTCGGGTCCAGTAGGGTCCGGGTAGGGTCCTGGACCCATGCCCATCCCTAAGTGTTAGCTTGCAGTAATACGTAAGAGAGAAGATTAAAACTTTGAGTGATTAAGTTGTAATGTCAAGTCATTAGTTCATGTAATTATATGTTAAGTGTGCATGTGAGCTACTTTTTATCTTTCACATTGCTAATCTTTCGACATAATTACCCTAAAATATCCTAAATCTTTCTCCCTAAAATGTTCATCCTAGGACCACGTGTAGAAGTACTCCATTTCCCACTAGCAAACTTACCTCTATGCTAATCACATATATATGCTTCTCATATGACTATCTGATCAGCATTTTTATACTTCCCCTTTTTCCACATAGTATAGAAATTTGCCTTCTTTAAACAAGTTTGTATTTTATGATTCTTTATTATAGATAATAGTAAAGACTAAAAGATGATGTATTGAAGCTATGATGTATAGTGCACAACACATTTGAGTATCCCACATTAATAAAAGAAGATGATGAGTTCATCTTATAATACAAAGGGACTACTTTCCTTATTGCATATGGTTTTAAGGTGGAACCTTCTTTCATATTTTTCAAACTTTATAACAATATTTTTGCTGACTAAAACAATTTCAAACGCTAAAATATGGATATAGAGCACATATATCATCTTACTAAAGAAATTAATTAATATAAAGATAATGGTAAGACATTATTAAGACAAATCTAAATGACAAGGAACTATAGATAATTTGAAAAAGAGGATACTAGATAGATTTCTAACAAAGACATGATTAGTATAAACCCAAAGTATATCCACATTTAAGAGAAAAAAAGCAAGAAACTACACACAACCGTATCTTTTTATTTTATTAATCTTGAAACGAGAGGTATTGAAGTATAAGTAGTTTTATTTTGATGCTTAACATTGCAAACAGCCATGAGAAATAAAGTTGCATATACTTCAATATGCGAGAGAAAAGTATACTAGTTGATGCACTTACAAGTGATCCGAGCTGGTTTTCATAAATTACTTGTCCGGATGATGTAATTAAGTCAAAGGCCGTCTTCCCCTCATTATTCTTAATGTTCACAATCAACTCCAATTTCCGCTTCTTTCTTCGAGCCTTGACACAATGTTTAAGGATCAATTCCGTGAGCTCAAAATCTCGATCCATAATGGCTAAATGTAATGGTGTGTTTCCATCTTTATCACATGATGAGAATGTTAGAGTATCGACTCCATCCACTTCTAAGATCTTCTCGCAAATCCAAAGCGTATTATCTCTGTCTCTTGCATTCACATCAGCCATTTGTAGCCTCAAGTAGTGCAAAAAGCTTCTTTCTTTCGAGTCACGATAGTGCAATGACTGTTTGTAAGTGTTGCAAATGTTCAGGATTAAATGGACACGACCGTACGCAGCAGCTCTCATTAGAGGGCTCAACCCATCTGAATCAGGTATGAAGATCGTCCAAGGATTTGCTCTCATCATTATATCAATAAGTTTTTGCTTCTCCTCAACTGGCCGAGGCAGATCTATAAAAGGAACATGGGCGGCACGTACCCCACCAAAAATATTAGCTTTTTTTTTTTTCAATTTTGACGCAATAAAATATACTTCCCTTGTTCTTTAATAGGTGAAACACACTTCTTTCTTTTATGTGAGAGCTTTTTATTTCCGAACGGATGAAGTAAATATTTCGTATATATTCATCGGCATAATATACGCTTATAGTACTTTGCCCCCATGTCAAGTTCTGAAGAAGCTTAACGATGTAGGTGAAGGGGAAGAAATCATTGAGCCTCCTTGGCCTTCTACATAATCTTAGATAGTCTCTCTTTTGCTCCGATCAGTTCATTTCTCATAACTTATCCAAGATGTTCAAATTTTTAGTGTTTTGCTTATGTTTCAATTTTTTGTGTGTTTTCCTTTTATGTCTCCTTTTTTGGTACGTAATAGGATGACCGTCTACTCTTTTATTCATTTTTTGAGCTAATAATGTGAGAATATGCCTTGAATTGGTTAGAATCGGGCTATCTTCAATAGAGCGACTCGTGGTAATGTGTCTCAGCTCGCGCCCAAACGCCGAGAGCTGACCGCGACTCGCGGCCAGAACCGCGACTCGCGCCTGGCGCAACGACTCGCGCCTGGCGCAACGACTCGCGCCTGGCGCGGGGCTGGCGACACGCGTTGGCTTATGAATTTAAGTAAAGCCGAGTTAAATGCCTATTTAACCTAATTTCGTTAATTCGACGGGATTTTAGTTCATAACACATCTGTAATCCGTTTTCCTCTAAGATCAATAAATTAGTTCTCTCTCTGTCCGTGGACATAGCCAACAATCCGTTGGTGAACCACGTTAAACCTGTGTGTGATTTCTCTTTGTTTTGCATTCAATATTTGTTCTTTCTCACATCTGTCATAACAAATTGGTATTAGAGCTTTGTTTTCGATCCGGGTGAGAAAGATGTCTGGGATGAATGTGAAAATCGATAAATTCACTGGGAGAAATAGTTTCAGTCTGTGGCAAATCAAGTTGCGGGCTTTACTGAAGCAACAGGGGTTGTGGGCACCGTTGGCAAAGAAGTCATCGGATTCAAAAACCGCTGAGATGGCCGTTATGGAGGAGAAGGCACATTCAACGATTATGTTGTGTCTTTCTGACGACATACTTACTGAGGTTGCGGAGCATGAAACCGTCGCCGGTCTGTGGTTGAAGTTGGAGAGTTTGTGTATGACAAAATCTCTAACCAACAAACTGCTTTTGAAGCAATGTCTGTTCAGCCTGCGTATGCAGGAAGGTATGTCTCTGAGGGACCATCTAGATAAATTGAATACTATCTTGCTAGATCTTCGTAATATTGATGCTAAAGTAGATGATGAGGATGCTGCTTTAATTCTGTTAGTATCTTTGCCCTTATCGTATGAGAATTTTGTGGATTCTTTTATTGTTGGGAATGATAGTCTGTCATTAGAAGAAGTAAGATCTGCTCTTCATACTAGAGAAGTCCGTCATCAGGCATCTGGTTCTAGTACAGAAAATAAGACATTTGGATTAGTTTTCACTGGGGGTAAGGGACAGGGAAAATCTGGTAAAAAGAAATCAAACCATAAAAATTCGAATTCTAAGGGTCCTAAACCAAATGATGTCTGTAATTATTGTAAAGAAAAGGGGCATTGGAAAAATGAATGTCCTAAGAAAAAGAAGCAGCAGGACAAGAATGAAGGTTCTGCTGCTCTGGCAGAAACTGATGGTAATTCTGAGGAAGATCTGGCCCTAGTTGTTAATAACCAGTCACATTATAGAGATGTGTGGGTTCTTGATTCTGGGGCATCGTATCATATTAGTCCCTACTGGGAGTGGTTTTCAACTTATGAGCAAATAGATGGGGGCAGTGTTTCTATGGCTAACAGTGCTGCCTGCAAAGTAGTTGGAATAGGCTCCATCAGATTGAGGGCTCATGATGGTACATTCTGTACTTTGAACGAAGTAAGGCATGTTCCACTGATGACAAAGAATCTGATATATTTGAGTCTTCTTGACAGTAGAGGTTTCAGTTTTCAAGGTGAAGGTGGAGTTATGAATGTCTACAAGGGTTCGAAGGTAGTTCTGAAAGGTATTAAAAAGGGTACCTTATATTTTCTTCAAGGTTCTACTGTGACATGTTTTGCTGCTGTTGCATCATCTGAGGTTCTCAAGGAGGATATGACCAAGTTATGGCATAGGAGACTTGGACATAAGGGTGAAAGGGGGATGCAAATTATGTCAAAAAGGGATCTTCTATGTGGGCACAAGGTGCAGGACTTAGAGTTCTGTGAGCATTGTGTGTTTGGGAAGCTTCATCGCAGCAAGTTTCCAAAGGCTGTGCATATTACAAAGGGCACACTTGATTATATTCACTCTGATTGTTGGGGTCCTTCCCGAGTTGAATCTATTGGAGGTCACAGGTACTTTGTGTCGATGATCGATGATTATTCAAGGATGACTTGGGTAATTATGATGAAGCATAAAAGTGAGGCTTTCATGAACTTCAAGTAGTGGAAGGCTTTGGTGGAAAATCAAGCTGGAAGGAAGATCAAAAGGCTGCGAACTGATAATGGGCTGGAATTCTGTTGGTCAGAGTTGAATGAGTTCTGCAAGAATGAAGGGATTGCACGCCATCATACTGTCAGGAATGCTCCACAACAGAACGGGGTAGCAGAACGCATGAATCAGACACTGTTGGAGAGAGCGAGGTACATGCTCTCTAATGCTGGGATACCTAGAAGATTTTGAGTACAAGCTGTAAGTACAGCTTGCTAACTGATCAACCGTGGACCTCACACTGGTATTGATTGTAAAACACCTTATGAGGTGTGGTCTGGTTAGCCTGCAGATTATTCTTTGTTGAGAGTTTTTGGTTCTACTGTTTATTATCATGTAAGTGAGGGTAAATTAGAACCTAGAGCTAAGAAGGGTGTATTTATGGGTTTTGGGAGTGGAGTTAAGGGCTATAGAATTTGGTCACCTTCTGAGAGTCGAGTTATACTTAGTAGAAGTGTAATATTTGATGAAAATTCTATGCTTAACCCCACTGTGAAGTCCATGGTGGTGTCTGTTGGTAGTAATGTTGATAATCAGGTGGAGCTGGAAGTCACTCATGATGAGAGTGAATTACAGCACCAAGGTGGAGAAGATCAACATGGTGCTACTAGATCCGAACCTTCTAGGCATCCATCTTCCTCATCTGAAGCACATCGAACTAGTATAGCACTTGATAGAGCTAGAAGAGTTGGTGTGGGACCTCCTAGGATGTATGATTTTGAGGATATGGTTGCTTATGCACTGCAGGTTGCTGAGGAGGTGGAGGTAGATACACATGAACCATCCATTTACAAAGAAGCTGTCTCAGGTAGTGAGTCTGCTCAATGGCTCGCTGCTATGGGAGATGAAATGGAGTCTCTGGATAAGAATCAGACTTGGGAGCTAGTCAAGCGTCCTAAGGAGCGAAAAATTGTCACATGTAAATGGGTTTTCAACAAGAAGGAAGGGACCTCACCTTCAGAGGGGGTCAAGTATAAAGCTCGGGTTGTTGCAAGAGGGTTCACTCAAAGGGAAGGGGTTGACTATAATGAGATTTTCTCACCAGTGGTTAGACACACTTCCATCAGGGTGCTACTAGCAATAGTTGCACATCAGGATCTTGAACTTGAGCAACTAGATGTGAAAACAGCTTTCCTACATGGGGAGTTGGAAGAAGAGATTTATATGACTCAGCCAGATGGGTTCCAAGAACCTGATAAAGAAGGCTATGTTGGCAGACCGAAGAAGTCCTTGTATGGGCTAAAGCAGTATCCTAGGCAGTGGTATAAAAGGTTTGATAGCTATATGATTGAATTGGGCTACAGCAGGAGTCTGTATGATTGTTGTGTGTATCATAACAAGCTGGATGATGAATCATGGATTTATTTGGTCCTGTATGTAGATGATATGCTTATAGCTGCAAAGTCCAAGTCTGATATTCAGAGGTTGAAGGGTCTTCTTAGTGCTGAGTTTGAGATGAAGGATTTGGGTACTGCGAAAAAGATTTTGGGGATGGAGATTTATAGGGATAGAGATCAGAGGAAGCTTTTCTTATCACAGAATGGCTACATTCAGAAGATTTTGTCAAGGTTTGGCATATCAACAGCTAAGCCTATAGATACTCCAAGTGCCTCCAATAATCATTTGTCTGTTGCTTTTGCACCCAAGTCTGCTGAGAAGAAGGAATACATGAGTCGGGTTCCCTATGCTAGTGCAGTAGGGAGTCTGATGTATGCTATGGTTTACACTAGGCCGGATCTTGCACATGCAGTCAGTGTTGTTAGTAGGTTCATGGGTGATCCTGGTAAGGAGCATTGGCAGGCAGTCAAGAGGATTTTTAGTTACCTTCAAGGTACGTCTGATGTTGGTCTCAATTATGGGAATGATACTCAGTGCTTAGTTACTGGTTATTCTGACTTTGATTATGCTGGAGATGTAGACAGTAGAAGGTCTATGACTAGTTATGTATTTACTCTTGGTGGCTCTGTTGTTAGTTGGAAGGCAACTTTGCAGGCTACAGTTACTTTCTCTACTACTGAAGTAGAGTACATGGCATTGACAGCAGCTGCTAAAGAGGGAATATGGTTAAAGGGGCTAGTCAGTGATCTTGGTTTGCATCACGATCAGGCTATTGTGTATTGTGACAGTTTGAGTACAATATGCTTAACCAAGGATCAAGTCCATCATTAGAGGACTAAACACATTGATGTGAGATATCACTTTCTGAGGAGTGAGAAGAGAGTTAAGGTGAAGAAAGTAGGTACTGCTGATAATCCTGCTGATATGTTCCGTGCGTATGTTATTTGGTTCTTTGTAAGAGGATTCAAGTCAAGGTGGAGATTTGTGAGAATATGCCTTGAATTGGTTAGAATCGGGCTATCTTCAATAGCGTGACTCGTGGTAATGTGTCTCAGCTCGCGCCCAAACGCCGAAAGCTGACCGCGACTCGCGCCTGGCGCCGCGACTCGCGGCCAACGCCACTACTCGCGCCTGGTGCGGGGCTGGCGACACACGTTGGCGATTCCGAGTTTAAGTAAAGCCGAGTTAAATGCCTATTTAACCTAATTTCGTTAATTCGACGGGATTTTAGTTCATAACACATCTGTAATCCGTTTTCCTCTAAGATCAATAAATCAGTTCTCTCTCTGTCCGTGGACGTAGCCAACAATCCATTGGTGAACAACGTTAAATCTGTGTGTGATTTCTCTTTGTTTTGCATTCAATATTTGCTCTTTCTCACATCTGTCATAACAAATAAGGCACTACATTTCCTTGGATGACTAGTATTATTTGGATTGTAGCTTGAGCTAGTTAAATGATTTTTCTTTTCTTGCTAACTATTTGAAACTCAAATGGTGTTGTGATGGTTTTCTAAGAGTTGAACTTTGACGGAATAATTTAAAACCTAAATGTCTTTTTCAAGATGATAAAGGGGGAAGTAAAAGGCACTCAATATGAGAAAATAGTAAAAATTGATTCCAGGATTCTCAACTATAGACGAACATTTTTAAAGTTCTCAACTATCAATGATCCTTAGTTCATCTATCATATTCTGTATGTGATTTTAGGAATATGGTGTTCGAGAGAAATCCTATAATTTCGGAATCGTTGTTTGAACTTGTATTCGTTGAGGAACACAAGTGTTGGCTTATATAAAATATGTTGTACTTAGGTGGTTGGCCTATAATAATCAAGGAGTTGAGTTTAAAATGTCTTCTGGTCGAGGTTGTTACTTTGTGTTGGACCTAAGAACATTAATTCTCACATAATCTCTCATATCTTTACTTTGTTCCTTTAGTAGTTCTATAATTCCGCAAAAAATATGTTCATTCCTCATACTAGAATCCCCCTCTTGTAGTTAAAACAACATTGCACAACTTTGACTATTATTATCTCTAATCATCAAGGAGTAAAAGTTAAGAAACTGATTTATTACCAGGGCAACATCGGACATAAAGATGCGGGGGAGTCTCCCCTATATTGTTCTGGACAACCAAGATTTCCGTTGTAGCTTCTCCGAACAACACCTCAGCTGCGGCCAAGTTGTGGAATCTAAGTGCAACATGTAATGGCGTTTCTCCTTCATTATTCCTCTCCAATACATATGGCGGTACAGCAATAGTATTAGTTTTTTTTCGTTTAACACTACTAGTAAATTCATTGTTCTGTAGGTGGGAAATAAGGAGCTCAACAGTTTCCTTAGTACCCACCTTTGCAGCCTCATGAAGGGGTGTGTCACCATTATCGTTCTTCCGGCGGAGAAGATCCGGAAACCGGCCGATAGCTTTTCTGATAAATGCTAAGTGACCATGCCGAGCTGCTAAGTGGAGAACATTGTTCCCTGGATGAGGAGTCAATAACAGGTATTCAGCCTCCCCTCTTTCTGCAATAGCGGCATCTTCTAACACGCTTGTATCTCCTTCTAGGGCCGCCTCGAAAATGGAGTATTGCATGTACCCCATTATTCTTCACTCCTTGACAGCCAATCTCAGGATAAATTTTGGTGGGTTTATAAGTTGTGTTTAATTATATATGTTACAGGGTAATATCACGCGGTATGTATATATATTAAGATGATTTACAGAAGCTTCTTTTGGAAACTAATAGGCCATTTTTGTTCTTTTTCTTTCGTTTTAATGTCATTTTTCTCTATATTTTTTTCTTGTTTTCTTTATTAGTAGTGAAGTACTCTACCTTTAGTTAGTTGTTTCTGGCTTTTGCTGATTCTATACTTCCTCTGCGTGCATTAACAATGTTTTCTTGTGCATTTGGGTTTCTTTTTTATTCTTTTTCTCTCGACTTTTTCCTTTAATTTTGTGTGTGGGCTGTGCTTTTGTGAACAATACTAATAATGTTTATGGGTTAATTTTTTCCATTCTATTGATTCTCTCTCTTTTCCATGGATGTTGGTGCATGTTGCAGATTCCACGTTGTGATTTACATGTACATGGTGTTTCAGTGTTGAAACGGTGACGGACAGAGAAGTGTCCGGCAGTATGAGAGTGGACGTCCGACACTGGAAGTCTGCAAGGAAGACAAACGTAAACTACCCTCGGGGGGGATGCGAGGAAACCCCCTCCGACGCTCAAGTCAGTAATGTCCGATAAGGATTTTAGAGAGAGAAATAACTAGAGAGAGAAAGCAATGCTTAGAATGTGAGAGAATGTCCCTGCAGAATAGTACCATTTGGCTATTTATAGCAGTACTATTCATCTGACAGGGTGCGTAATTCTTTGACACGTGTATGATTGTGATGAGTCTGATTGGAGGGAAGATTGTCCTCTAATGTGGCCGTGAACTCCATCTCGGACTGCTTTTTATAAACAGCATGGATTCTACTGATGAGGTCGCGTTTCAAGTTTGTTGATGTCGGCCACAACTGATGTGTCCGACAGTGAACTTGTACCCATACAACTAGCCCCCCAGCATCATTGGGGGTCGTGACCGGCATTGATGTTACATTGAGGATGCGAGTGAATTTTGCATGCTCCATATTTTTCTCAACTGCCACGTGTTGTCTTGGGGGAGACTTCGTATTTCGAAAAGTGCAATCATAACTTTTTTGTGAAATGCCGCTCGTTTTTCTTTATTTTTTAATAGGCTTGGCTCAGCAAGTGACACTTGGCATGCATCCATGAAGGGAGTTGATGGGTCAGGTCATCTTGGCCATTCAATCCCGCGTTTGTAGAGAGGCGTTAGTTTCTTTTTTCTCATTTTCTACACTTCGTCTTCAACCTTCCATATTTCTCTGGTTTTTGCGATTTTTCTAAGAGCTTCAACTCCCCTTTTCCTCACCAAGATCCTGTCTTTTTGTGACCAAATTTCCTCAAAAGTGTTCTGAGTTACTTTTTGCCCTTTTCTGCTGAGAGATTTTAGTGTTTTTCCACCTTTTTTCGCCTGGGTTTAATCAAACTTTCAAAGCTTTCAACTTTCCAGTGAAATTACGTTCTCCGGTGCTCATTTGACTCTGGGATTTTTCCTGTTCGTGCATTTGAAGCCTTTTGCTGTGCTTTGTTGGGAATCTGCTTGATTTTCCGGTCGTTTTCCGTCGACTTCTCTGGTACCTTTTTCCAACTTCTCTTCAACAGCTCTTTCTGTTTCTTTCTTTGAAATTATGTCGGACCACTCAGACAGTCAAAATTCTTTGAGTGATAAGTTTATGTCTGAAAGTGAGCCTTCATCTCCTGCTTCCCTTCATGGCGGACATAGTTCGTCCACTTCCAGCCCTAGGGAGGAGAGAACTCGTTTGTTAGCTTTACTGCTGATAGAGATAGGGAACTTAGATCTAAGTTTCTTAATGACCACTCTACCCCTGAGCAAGAAAATTTAACTTCCCAATATCTGTCCGCGAGGATGAGTGGTGATATACAAGCACTCCGGGAACTAAGACATCAAATTTTAGCTTGCCGTACTGCTTGAAATCCTCCCCCTGATGCTGTTCCCGGACTTGATGTTTCGCCTTTGAGGGAACATGCCTGGTTAGATAACTTAGCGGATGCTGGGGTTGTAGTGGCGGATGACTTTTATGATCGCCTTGCTCATGAAACCGGCCCTTCTCATCCACCTGTTATTGATTTAGGTTCTGACAACGATTCTATTGCTACAATGGACGAGACTGATGGTCCTTCTACTTCTGGCCGGGATGAGAGTATTCGTCAAACCGAGATAGTTTTGGGGGAAAGTTCCAGCATGCCTCCTAATTCTCGGCCCGAGCCGATTCCTGACCGCGATGATGTTGAGCATTCTGGGATATGGTTACCAGTAGATTATAGCAGTGGTCCGAGATCCACAGTCATCTGTAAATTCTGGCGACAATGCGCCATAGATCTCAACTACTGCGATGTTGCGGAGAAGTTGTATGCCTTCCCACCGGAATATAAGTTGATAGTCCCAGACAAGGGATCGAAAGTGACTGATTGCCCGGCAGGGCACATAGCTGTTTATGCGCACCATTTTGAGTTTGGGTTACGTTTTCCTCTAGATTTGACCTTGGTACGGATTTTGAAGGCTTTTAACATCTGCCTGGCTCAGCTGACACCCTTGACCGTTAGGAACCTGATTGTTTATATTTGGACCTGTCGTTACTTAGGGTTCCCTGAGACACTCAACCTTTTCCGTCGCCTTCATTGGCTGCGACAGAACGGCTCCACTGAGAAGGGATGGTGGAGCTTGATGACGGCCAAAAATAAACTTACCGTCTACCCTAAGTTGACTGGGTTAAAATGTTGGCAACCCGCTTTTTATTGGGTCAAAGTGCCGAATAATTTCCCTATTCGTTGTCACTTTACTAGGCCGGTTACCCGGATGGAAGATGTCCCCTCTTATGGTCTTTCTGTGGCCGAGCAGAAGGCCTTTGATTATTTTGAGTCCGAGGTCGGGACTATTACTGCTGTCGGTGAAGATACCGAGGGAAGGATCCCCTGCAGATGGCTTCCCCGTGCAAAGTACATACTGGGAAATGAACCTTTGTCGGCTTTATTTCTCTGCCGGACCCACCCAGAAGGTTTGCCTCTTGACTTATGGTCCGACGTGGGACTTATGCCTCTGTTTTTTGTTAATTAATATGATATTAATCCTTCAGCTTTGCTGTTGCAGGTCCTGTCAGTTTAGATCTTGAGGAGTTGGGTCTCAACGAAGATTTAACGCCAATGTCTCGAACTCCTGAGGAGCCCGTCTTTGATTACGACACTGTTCACGGCCTCACTGGGGGTCTCAGAGGTGCAGATCGCGGCCACGGTGGTCGCCATTCAGGCCGGGCAAGTGTTCGCGATGCCGGCCGCACGCCCGGGCGTACTCCCGGCCGATCTGCGGGACGTGGGGATCAGGAATCTCCTCGTCCTGTCGTTGACGTTCCTGTTCGTCGCGGCGGGAGTGGCGTGACTGTGGGTCAGAGGCAGCCTCGTGAGCCCTCTAGTGATAGTCCCAGCAAGAGGCAGGCCTTAGATGTTGCCGCTGCTTCTGAAACCCAGCAACCGGAGGCTGCTATTACTGTTCCGGACCATAGTCCCGTCCGGGAATCCTCTGCCACCAGGGTTTCTCCTCTGAATGCTGCCATTGACAGCATCGGGACGCATTGGGATCTGGCTCTTCCATGCGCCAGAAAATTTATGACATCCTTAGCTCCCCCAGCTTTTTGACAAACCTTGGGCCGGGAATATTTTCTCGGATTCATGAGTAGATCGAGCATAAGGAGATAATCCTTAGTGCCGCTGTGAAAGCTGCATCTTTTCGTCCCCCTTCTGTCCCTGGGAAAATTTACCAGCCCAACTGGGACGTGAGGGAGGATGAATCTTTATATGCTGACATTCTAGCTGATGGCGGTACTCTCGGATATCGTCTCCTAAAGGGCCTTCAACTGCCAATTGATTGCCCAGCCGACAAGCTGGTAGCGCCAGCAGCCCAACTTGCTCATGATCTTGCGGTGGTAAGGCTCATGACTTGACATTCATTTTTTTATTTTTTATTTTTTTTTTATCTCGTCTTTTTGATGCAGACTAACAATTCCGCCATCGAGCTTATCGAACAATTTGTCCATTATCAATCTGAGTCTGATAAGCAGAAACAATCCTTGGATGAGCTTCAGACCCAGCTTGATGCTGCCTGAGTTCATTCTGACAATCTACAACAGCAGCTTGATACCGAGAAGGCGTCGCGAGTAGTGACTGATGTGGAATTGACGGATTTGCGAGCCAAGGCTGGCAAGGTTGAGCAGGCTGAGAAAAGGTCAACGGAGCTTGAAGCTGCCCTGGCGTCTATTAAGGACGAGATGACCACCGCTATTTCTAAGGCCAAGGATGATGCCGGCTCTTAGGCTATTGCAAACTTCTGAAGATCCGAGGAGTTTGTCAATTTGTTAGGAGAAAGATATGACGACGGTTGGGTAGCTGCTTAAAGATGTGTTTGCCATTCTCACCCCAACTTCAACTGGGAGGAGATGGAAACCGCTTTTGCAGAAGGTGTTCACACACGCCCTCTTGAGGGTGAGCCCTTCATCTGCGAGGAGCATGTGATTGCCAACGTTCTTCCCGTCGCTCAGGATGAAGAAGTGCCTCTCCCTTGATGTTTTTGGCGGTCATCTCCAGGCTCTTCAGTTGACTCTAATAGCTACTAGATTTCTGTTTTTTCAACATTTTGTAAACTTTGAATTCGGCCCAATATGGCATGTACCTTGAATAAGCTTACAATTATAATTACTGCTATAAATTTTTGATGCCATTTTGACGGCTGCCCACATTTTCGCTTGTAGTTGGCCGCCATGCCAGTAATTAGTAGTGAAGCTTAATTTTTGTAAACTTTTGTTCTCTTCTGCTCTTGCTTTATATCGAAGTAAGCTCTGTCGTATCTCGGACAGATACATATTGTACCTGTTATGTACTTTGCCCTTTGTAGGGCCACTTTTCATACTCGGCCTATTATGTGGTCCTTTAGGTACTTTACCCGTTATATGGCCGTTTTTATACATGACCTATTATATGGTCGGTATTGTACTTAAGACCTGTCATATGATCTTTCTTGTACGTGGCCTGTTATGTGGCCGTTTTCATGTTTGACCTGTCATATGGTCGTTATTGTACTTAGACGACACATATGGTCGTTCTAGTACATGGCCTGTTATGTGGCCGTTTTCATATTCGACCTGTCATATGGTCGTTTTTGTAAAGATGTCAAATATAATCAAACAATTAATGGAAACTCACGGAAAGTTATATTATTAAAACGAGAAAATAGTGGCTCTTGGCCTTTTACATGAGATATCTAAACATAGTATTTCTTTAACACACTTGTGTTCCAGCAATTCTTCAGTTCAGTGCCATCCATCGTTTTCAGCGCAAAAGAGCCGGGATCAATTTCTTTAGATATTTGATATGGCCCTTCCCAGTTGGCTGTTAACTTTCCTTCAGCGTGAGCTTTTCCGGTGGCTGCCGTCCTTCGTAGTACTAGATATCCTTTTGCTAATGGCCTTTCAAAAACTCTCTTGTTGTAAGCTTTACTAATACGATCTTTGTATGCAGCAGCTTTGAGTTCCGCTATTAACCGTGTTTCTGTTAGGAAATCTAGATTTTCTCTTAAGGCCTGATCATTGTTCTCTAGATCTTTGTATTTGATCCGATAGGATGGTAAACCAACTTCTACTGGCAAGACTGCTTCCGTCCGAAAGCTAGCTTGAATGGACTCTCTCCCGTTGCCTCCTTTTCCGTTGTTCTATTTGACCACAGCACTGCCGGTACCATATCGGCCCAGGTTCCTTTGAGCTCGTCCAACTTCTTCTTCAGGGCTGCGAGAATTTGTTTGTTTGCGGCCTCAGCTTGCCCATTGCTCTGCGGGTGACATACGGCTGAAAATGCAAACTTTACCCTAAACTCGGATAGAAAATTTTTGATTGGTCGACAATCAAATTGCGCGCCGTGATTAAAGACTATTGCAGCTGGTATACCAAACCTCGTCATTATGTTTTGCCAAATGAACTTTTTGAATTGATTTGACTTTATCTTTGCTGTCGGTTCTGCTTCGATCCACTTTATGAAATAGTCGATACCAACAATCAAGAATCTGCGACCGGCACTGGCCGTTGTAAAAGGTCCGAGAATCTCCAAACCCCACTGCGCAAATGGTATCGGACATATTATGGGCTGGAGGTCATTCGCGGGCCTATTGATGATGGGAGCAAATTTTTGACACTTGTCACATTTCTTGACATAACTTTGTGCGTCTGCCAGCATGCTCGGCCAATAATATCCGGCTCTCAACGCATTTAATGCTAGCGCTTTACCGCCAATATGATTGCCGCAAATACCTTCGTGTATTTCTTCTAGAATCTTCGCGGACTCCCATGCAGTTGCACACTTCAGCAGAGGTAGAGTGAATGATTTCTTGTATAGCTCACCCTGTTATATGACGTACCAGCTGGCTTGTCGCTTTAGTTTCTTAGCGGACCAAGGATCATTGGGAAGTGTCCCAGTCAGCTTATACGCCACCAGCTCACTAAACCACTCCCCTTGCTGGTTTATGCTGTTGACGGTCATAATTTGCTCTGTGATGCTCTTTTTTTTCAAGGTATCCACCGTGACTGTTCTTTCAATGCTAAATGAGTCAGAACTTGCTAATTTGGACAATGAGTCCGCTTTTGTATTCTCGGCTCTTGGTATTGCTTGAATCTCAAAGTGATTCAATTGCGCTATTAACTCCTTGGCCTTCTCCACATACTTCAGCATATTGGCCTCTCTGACTTCAAATTCCCCTCTTATCTGACCGCTAACCAATTGTGAGTCCGTTTTCAAAAGTACATTCTTAGCGCCTGCTGCTAGACACATTCTCAAACCGGCAATTGCCGCTTCATACTCTACTTTGTTGTTTGATGCCACGAAAGCAAACTTGATGGCGTATTGGTATGAGTTTCCCTCAGGGCTAGTCATCACTATTCCAGCTCCAGATCCGCTAGCAGCCGAGGACCCGTCAACTTCCAGTAGCCAGACTTCCTTTTGCTCCACTTCTTCTTCCTCATATGAGGCTTCCACGATAAAGTCAGCTAGGGCTTTAGCTTTGATAGCGGTCCTGGGCTTATATTGTATATCATATTCCGACAGTTCGACGGCCCATTTCAGCAAACGGCCTGAACTACCCATCTTCTGCAACGCTTTTTCTAGCGGCTGATTGGTTAAAAACCTGGATGGGATGGCAGTCAAAGTATGGTCTGAGCTTCCTGGCGGCAATTACCACAGCCAAGGCCATTTTTTCTACCAGCTGGTAACGGCCCTCTGGCCTGTTAAGGATGTGGCTGATAAAATTCATTCGCTGCTTCCTCTTCTCTTTTTCCACCAACAGTACGGCTGCGATTGTTTTTGGAGAGGCCGAGATGTACAGCTGTAATACGTCTCCAATCTCGGGCCTACTGATGGTGGGCAACTTTTTCAAATGCTCCTTTACCTCCAGGAATGCTCTCCTTTGCTCTTCCCCCCATTCGAACTTCTTATTTCCCCTAAGCGACGCAAAGAAAGGCAAAGCCTTATCAGCTGATTTTGAGATGAATCGAGTGAGGGTCGCCATTCTTCCTGTTAGCCTCTGAATATCTTTGATGCTTTTTGGTTCAGGCAGGTCGATAATGGCTTGAACCTTGTCTGGGTTTACATCAATCCCTCTCTTGCTGACCAAAAAGCCTAAGAACTTTCCTGCTCTCACCCCGAACACGCACTTTTTTGGGTTGAGCTTCATCTTGTATCTTCTTAGACTACTGAACGTCTCTTTTAAATCATCAATGTGTTCGCGGTCTGATTTGTTCTTGACGATTGAATCGTCCACATAGACTTCGATGTTCCTTCCCTTCTGTTCAGCAAACACTTTGTCGACCAATTTCTGGTACGTGGCCCCCGCGTTTCTCAGGCCGAAAGGCATTGCTTTATAATTAAACACTCCACAATCTGTGATGAAAGCTGCTTTCTTCCTATCATTTTCCAGAAGACTGATTTGGTGGTACCCTGAAAATGCATCCATAAAGCTCAATAGCGCATGCCCGCTAGTAGAACCTACCAGCTGGTCTATTCTTGGCAAAGGATAGCAGTCTTTCGGGCACGCTCTGTTGAGATCTGTGAAGTCGACACACATCCGCCATTGACCATTTGCCTTTTTTACCATAACCACGTTTGCTAACCATTCCGGGTAATCACAAGCTTCAATAAAGTTGGCCGCTAGCAGTTTATCAACTTCCTCCTTAACGGCCTTATTCTTTTCTATTGACAAGTTTCTTTTCTTTTGCTTTACAGGACGAACCAAGCTGTCGACATTCAGACGATGGACCATCACGGCCGGGTTTATCCCTGGCATCTCATCCGCCGAGAACGCGAATACATCGGCGTTTAATCGTAGAAGAGCTATCAGGTTGATTTTGATCTCTGGGTCCATATCTGTTCCGACAGCCACAGTCCTCTCTGGATCATCCGCCAACATTTCCAGCTTGAACTCCCCCTCAGGCTTGGGTCTTGGCAAGTCCTCTGGCCGAGATTCAAGTTCCTCCATAGCTATGTCCATAGCATCTCCATTCTTCTCAGATTTCTCCTCGTCTACCAAGGCCTTCTTAGCTCTCTTTTCTTTCCTTGTTGGCGAACATAATTCTTCAACGGGAACTCTTCTTGCCGGCTGTTTTAAAGCAGTTAGATAGCATGACTTTGCTGCCTCATGATTTCCCCTGATCTTCGCTGTCGTACCCGAATTGGATACATACAGCATGGTCAAGTGATAAGTAGATACCACTCCCTGAACGTCATGAATTAGCGGTCTTCCAATAATTGCATTATATGCCCCCGGAACATCTACTACCAGGAATTCAGCCATCACATCTCTAGCATCACTGCTCTCGCCAACCCTGACCGGTAGCTTTATTATCCCTTCTGGTATCGTGGATGCCCCAGTGAATCCGATCACTGGGTATCGAACTGGCTGTAAGTGCTCCCGGCCTATCATTAATTTTTCCAAAGTAGATAGGAATAGAATATTAGCGGAACTTCCTCCATCCACCAAAATTCTATGAATCAAACAGTTTGCAATGTTCAAGGTGACCACCAGTGGGTCGTCATGAGGGTAAATCACATGTCTTGCATCCTCTAATGAGAATGACATGGCTGGCATGGCTGGTGGCTTTCTCCACTGGCAACTCTCATTAAAGTTTACTTGATGCCGGAACTCCTTTAGACTGGCTTTCGCCCCACAGACACTTCCGCCATGGATTGGACCGCCACTAACCACATGGATTTCTCCTATCCGAGATTGAACATTCTGATCTCTAGGCTTCATCAAATCGCCTCCGTTGGTCTGAGCTTTATATTGGGTGAAGTACCCTCTGCGGATAAGATCCTCCAGATTATCCTTGAGGTGCCGGCAATCTTCAGTCACATGGCCGTGATCTCCGTGAAAATCACACCACTTAGTCTTATCCCGGTTCTTGTGAAACATCTTCTTCGGTCTCTGCCACTTATCACTTTCTTTGTTCATGGTAAATATTTGTGCCCGGGAAGTAATGAGCTGAGTGTACGCATGATGAGTGATATTTATATCACTCAAATACCTTATTTTCCTCATGTTTAGAGTCATTTTTCCTCTTCATTTATCACTTTCTAGCTTATTTTTCTTAATTTAGTGTAATTGAGTTATTTGTAGCTTATTTGTGAATATTAGTTATTTTGGCTATTTATATATGGTTTGGTAATGCTTATTTGTGTTTGATGTTGAAGGATCCACCTTAGAGGTCTCCATACCACACACCAAGCATAGAGTGGAGCAATTTTACCAATATAAGAGCTTTTGGAAGGATTTGTGCATAAGGGTCGTATTCAAACGGCCATAACTTTCATCACACAAAATATTTTTTAGTGATTCAAGTTGTAGATGAAATTTTGGCTCGATAGCTTTCCAACGAGTGGTCACAAGCCCAATTCCGATGAAAAATGAAAGAGATATGGCTGTTTGAAGTCGGGTGCGTCTGCCAGAACTGCGCGCCCGCTTCGTATTGTCTAGCGCGCCCGCGCTGGAGGCCCAGAAACCTTCTGCCTGCGTGAAATTGTATGGAGAGCCCGCTCCAAGATATATGGAGCGCCCGCGCCACTTGATCTGTGCGGAAATCTCTGTTTTTCGAGCCGTTTAATGATGTAATGTTTAAATCTTTTAAAGAAAAGGATCCCTAACTTTTGAAAGGGAGAGAGGAGAACTAGCCTCCATAAGCTTAGTTAGAGGTTTTAGTTAGGATTTTTAGAGAGAGAAACTCTCATCTTCTAGAGAGAGAAGTGAGAGAAACTTGTTGAAAGCTTGAATTTTGAAGAATCTAAGAAGGAAACTTGAAGATTTGGAGACTCCTTGCAACTTTAATGAGAATTTCTTACTCTCTCTCATGTTTTGTTGCTTTATCTACTTATTTTCATGTCATTTTCACTCTTTTTACTTGTTCATCCAAGATTAGTGTTTGATTTCATGTTTAAGTTTGTTATTTATTTCATTTAATAATTTATTATGATTTGTGAGTAGTTATTTTGTTTGGGAGGGGATGAAGCCATTAATGATATCATGAGCCTTTGGGTCATATTTGGGGTTATTTTGGAAAATGAATTCAAATGAGCAATAGGGGTTTTATTGTTGGTTTTTGTGATTGGCCTCCATGGAAACTTAATTATTAGTCACTTCAATGAAGGATTGAAAGATGAAATTGAAGAGTTGACTCCCTATTTGTTCACTTAACTAAACTTGCATGAAAATAGGGGTTTTAGTTAAGGGATATATTTAGTCATCTTGTTATTCATGCTCTTGAGTTGGGGGTTTGTTGCATGAAAATAGGATATAATCTCTAATTTGAGTAACCCTCTTTAGCTTGAAAGAGTAATTAGGGATTTGTTAGATGATCCCTTTGATTCATTTTCTTTATATTATTCCCTTATTTGCCTAATTGTTTTCATGATTGAAATAATTGGTGAAGTCCCCTACCCTAGTTCCTTTTGTTTAATAGTTTTTAGTTGATAATTGACAAATCTCTTAACTATATCTTAGCCTAGCTTATTATAATTAATATTTTCGGTGATTACCCTTAGTCCTTGTGGAAGAATGACCCTTGCTTGCCATTATACTTAGGTTAGTGGTTAGTTAGGTAGTTTGATTTAGGGGTTTTGTCCAACGACCAAAATTTCTATTATCAAAATGGCGCCGTTGCCGGGGACTTCGGCTAACATTGATTTGTGTTGATTAGATGAGTCTAGGTTACTTGTGAATATTTTTATTTTCTTTGGTTTATTTGATTCGATTTTCTTTTCTTTCTTTTTTTGTTCTAAAAAAATCAAAAAAATGGCAATTTTCTCTCTTCCCCAATATGAACATGAAGTATTTTGGAGGTACTATTGGAGGCTTGGAGATTCTCTTGGTTGTGACCATGCCTTTGAAAAATGGGAAATTTGTGATGTGATGTTTGAGGGTCTAAATGAAGAAACTAGAAAGGTGGTAGAGTCTATGTCTAATGGTGATTTACATGCTCAATCTTTGGATGAGGCTTGGAGTCTATTTGAGTGGTTGGCTAAAGATACATATGAATGGGAAATGTCAATGCATACTAATCAAAATCTTGAAAATTTCTCTAGTTATGAACACGAGACTTGTATTCCTCCCCCATCTTGCACTCATTTGGATGATGCATATTCTAATGTTAATGATGTTCATGCATCTCATGAATTGTCCTCAAATTATTGCATGAATTCCATGATCTATCCTATGATCCCCCTCCCTCCGATGCTTATAATAATGAAGTGCACTCTAATGTTGATGATATTCATGCTACTTCTCAATATTCATTGAATTTGTGCATGGATTTCAATCAAGCGCCTCATGTTCCCGATATTGATTATCATATGCTTGATTGTGAACACCCAACCCAATTTGATTCCCAAATTGCTCCTCAACCTATTGGTGATCCCCTTTTACAATTGGAAATTGATTTGAAGTTGTTTAGGGAGAAATGGGGTTGCAATGATGGCATTCTTGAGTTTGATTATGTTGATTTAAGGGATGTTGAAAAAGAAAATCAATTGGAAAAATGTGACCTAGATCTTGATGATGGTTTTTGGAGTAGTGCTGATGAGGAGTATGTTTTTGAGGAGAAAAGACCTATTGTTGAGGATATTGTTGAAAGTGATGATGTTTATGAGTCTTTACACTTTCTTTTTGAGTCTCATGTGTCTACATCTAATGGATTGGACCTTACTCTCCCTCCTTGTGCTTTAGAACACTCATCCTCTCCTACCCACTCTATCTTGAGTGAAGACCTTGGTCAATTTGGGAGTGAGATACCTCATTTGATGGTTGGTGATGTTTTTGAGGCTTTAGAGGATGACAAAGATGTCGGTAAGGAGTCATTGGTTGAAAAAGTGTGCGATTTGAAAACTTGTGATATAGGAGAAGTCATTTGTGAAACTTTAGTTTCTATTTCTTCACCAAGAAAGCTCGACTTAGTTCCTTCTTTTGCCATCTCTTTCCCTTATTTACCCACATTAGCTCCATTAGATGAGCCCCCTTCCTCCTTTGTCCTTCAAGTGCCTAATTTGATTAATTTTGAGGAAGATAGTGAGATTGCCACAAGAAAAGAGTTTGTCGAGGAGAGTTTGCCATTTTTTCCTATTTTTTTATATTCTTTTGATTCTTCTTCTTCCTACTTTCTTGATTTTTCTTTTGTTCCTTCTTTTAGGCATCCTCCTCCTCGATTTTTGCATAGAATTGCACCATACCTTGTGCATGTTCACTCTCTACTTGTTGCATATGGTATCTTCTTTGAAATGTGTGCCAATGCATTTGACAAACTCTTGCGATCTTTGTCGGGATATTTACTAGAAAGGTCATGCTTAGGACCTTAAATAAGCCTTTCTTGGGAAGTAACCCGTGATTTATTTCTTTCATTTTTCTTTTCTTTTTCTTTACTTAATTTTCTTTTCTTTCTTTGATTTATTTAGGTACATAATTGGAATAACACTCATTCTCAATAGCACGTGGAAAGCAAATCATGGTGTTTAAAAGTTGATTATAAATGGAGAAATTGGGTCATTTGCGGGTATTATACCCAACTACTATCCGGTAGCTTCCTTCCTTTTCTATTTTCCCAATGCTTTATGATTTGTGGAGCATATGCTTGTTGGTTTGGATGTTTGTTCCCTCCCTCCCTCCCTTTGATCGTCTTGTTCAAGCATTGAGGACAATGCTTTATTCTAACTTGGGGGAGTAGCTAGTCGCTAGCTTGGGGGAGGTGTATGTATATACTTTATTTAAAAAAAAAAAAATTAAAATCTAAAAATATTTTCCTTTAATTTCTTTTCTTTTTCCTAAAAAATTAAAAAATTGAAAATCCAAAAAAAATGAGGAATAAGAAAAGTACAAAGCATTTCATATCCAAGGGAAGATTCATGTTGTTGGTAAATTTATGTGGATTCCTTTGCTTTGGTCATTTGGGTAGATGAATATAGGTATTTCCATTGGATGCTTGTATGTGTAAATTGGGGCGATTAGGGATTGATTAATCTTTGTTACTTGATTTTCTACTTGAAAAGGCATTCTATAATTCTAAATGTTGTCAAACTTTATGTTGAAAAGTGTCGAATTATTTCTCTTTTGGAAGTTGTAGTGACCCTAGTTGATTCTTGAAATCTTCTTTGTTGCACAAGTTTTTACCTCAAAACAAGCTATGCTAAGAGTTAAATTCGATTGTAAAAAAAAAGGGTTTTAAGTCTTGAGTCCAATAAGTGGAGCCAATGAGCCCACAAGGCATAATAAGCCTATTAAAGTCCATGAAAACAAAAAAAAAAAAAAAAAAAAAAGAAGTCAATAAGTGGTAATTACCACATGTCCTTGAGAAAGTGGGTTAGTTGAAATGTTTGAGTGGGAACTCGAAAAGTTAATAAGTAGAGTTTCCCTAGTAATGATGAATGTCATTATGACTTAAACATTGAGACTCTAGACCCTTTGTTCAATCATTTTAATCCTACAATCATGGTTTTCTCTTAGCAAAAGTTAAGTTTGGGGGAGTTCATGTGCGCTATAGGTGATTAGGATCGATCTTGGGACCTTCTTCATCCATTTGAGAACGATTTGTGACTCTTGGATGCCTAAGTAGACTCTAATTGATGGTTGAAGCTTTTGATAGTGTTAATTTTGCACCTTAGATTAGCCTATCCCCTATATTCCTAAGTCATGGATACATATTGATAATGGTTATGCTTTGAAAGTTTGCTTAATTGCCTATTGCTTTGTGAACCATGGTTAAAGAGATGACTTTGGGCTAATTATATATATTTGTGCTTGATTAGAGTTGTGGGTTAAGACTCTTAGGAAACCCTCACGAGAGCAAACTCGTCCACTAGAGCGATCTAGGGGTTTAAATGGCTTGTTGCACATGCTAAGTGCAACCGTGATTCCTACGACAGTGAGTTAGAATTTCTAGCTTTTTAGAGTAGTACTTCATTATTTTGTTTCATTTGCTCGAGGACGAGCGAAGGTTAAGCTTGGGGATTTTGATGAGTGATATTTATGTCACTCAAATACCTTATTTTCCTCATGTTTAGAGTCATTTTTCCTCTTCATCTATCACTTTCTAGCTTATTTTTCTTAATTTAGAGTAATTGAGTTATTTGTAGCTTATTTGTGAATATTAGTTATTTTGGCTATTTATATATGGTTTGGTAATGCTTATTTGTGTTTGATGTTGAAGGATCCACCTTAGAGGTCTCCATACCACACACCAAGCATAGAGTGGAGCAATTTTACCAAAATAAGAGCTTTTGGAAGGATTTATGCATAAGGGTCGTATTCAAACGGCCATACCTTTCATCACACAAAATATTTTTCAGTGATTCAAGTTGTAGATGAAAGTTTGGCTCGATAGCTTTCCAACGAGTGGTCACAAGCCCAATTCCGATGAAAAATGAAAGAGATATGGCTGTTTGAAGTCGGGTGCGTCTGCCAGAACTGCGCGCCCGATTCGTATTGTCTAGCGCGCCCGCGCTGGAGGCCCAGAAACCTTCTGCCTGCGTGAAATTGTATGGAGAGCCCGCTCCAAACTATATGGAGCGCCCGCGCCACTTGATCTGTGCGGAAATCTCTGTTTTTCGAGCCGTTTAATGATGTAATGTTTAAATCTTTTAAAGAAAAGGATCCCTAACTTTTGAAAGGGGGAGAGGAGAACTAGCCTCCATAAGCTTAGTTAGAGGTTTTAGTTAGGGTTTTTAGAGAGAGAAACTCTCATCTTCTAGAGAGAGAAGTGAGAGAAACTTGTTGAAAGCTTGAATTTTGAAGAACCTAAGAATGAAACTTGAAGATTTGGAGACTCCTTGCAACTTTAATGAGAATTTCTTACTCTCTCTCATGTTTTGTTGCTTTATCTACTTATTTTCATGTCATTTTCACTCTATTTACTTGTTCATCCTAGATTAGTGTTTGATTTCATGTTTTTAGTTTGTTATTTATTTCATTTAATAATTTATTATGATTTGTGAGTAGTTATTTTGTTTGGGAGGGGATGAAGCCATTAATGATATCATGAGCCTTTGGGTCATATTTGGGGTTATTTTGGAAAATGAATTCAAATGAGCAATAGGGGTTTTATTGTTGGTTTTTGTTATTGGCCTCCATGGAAACTTAATTATTAGTCACTTCAATGAAGGATTGAAAGATGAAATTGAAGAGTTGACTCCCTATTTGTTCACTTAACTAAACTTGCATGAAAATAGGGGTTTTAGTTAAGGGATATATTTAGTCATCTTGTTATTCATGCTCTTGAGTTGGGGGTTTGTTGCATGAAAATAGGATATAATCTCTAATTTGAGTAACCCTCTTTAGCTTGAAAGAGTAATTAGGGATTTGTTAGATGATCCCTTTGATTCATTCTCTTTATATTATTCCCTTATTTGCCTAATGGTTTGCATGATTGAAATAATTGGTGAAGTCCCCTACCCTAGTTCCTTTTGTTTAATAGTTTTTAGTTGATAATTGACAAATCTCTTAACTATATCTTAGCGTAGCTTATTATAATTAATATTTTCGGTGATTACCCTTAGTCCTTGTGGAAGAATGACCCTTGCTTGCCATTAGACTTAGGTTAGTGGTTAGTTAGGTAGTTTGATTTAGGGGTTTTGTCCAACGACCAAAATTTCTATTATCAACGCATCAAATCTATCTTTGCGTTCACTTTTTTCCCGGCCATTACGCTCTCGGTCATTTCCTTTTTTGACCATATTAGATTCTCTTCTTTCATCCCGGTCGCGATCAACTTCACGACCTTTATCCTTCCGTGACTTATCCTCTTTCTTTTTGTCGGACTCCCGATGCTGACTGCTAGCTGCCTTGTCAAATTCTTCTCCTCTTATGAAATCATTTGCTTTGCCAAGCACTGGCCCTAATGACGTGAAAGATTTTCGGCCGAGATAACTCCTGAACGCAGTTCCTTCTCTTAATCCCGACATCAAGGCTAGGACCGCTACATCTTACTGAAGCCTAGGAATAGATACGGCCTCTACATTAAAACGCCCAATGTAATCCCGGAGAGATTCGGTTTCCCCTTGCCTGATTGACAATAATTCCCCAGTAGTGCGCGCACGGCGCCTGTTGCTTACAAAGTGAGTACTGAACATAGATGAGAGTTGAGAGAAACTGGATACATTACCAGGTTTGAGACTCTTAAAACAAGTTTGAGCTATGCCAGTAAGAGTGGACGGGAAAACCTTGCACCAGATAGCGTCTCTCTGCGTGTATAGATACATGTGCCCCTCGTAGGTTGCGACATGATCGTCGGGCTCCGAGCTGCCGTCAAATTTGCACGATGGCATTTTGATTCTCCGCATTGGGTAATGAAGAACCTCCGGGACGAATGGGGAGAGCTTGGGCTTGATTAACAGGTGTCCGCCACCCGAGTAGTTACTAACACCAGTGGTGCTGTACTCTCGGTATGAGCGGCTGTGATACTCCTCTGAGTTGTTAAGATCCTCAGTTTCCAAATCGACTTCCTCGTACTCTGGGTCATTAATTTGTATTTCCATCTGGCGATCTTCTAGCACTAATGTACGCATCCTCCTTACTGGCGTACCGTCAACGTTTCTACCGGCCATAGCCAGTGATCGTTTACGGTGCTGAACGCCCTTTGAATTAGGAGCAGGAGTGTTATCAGGCTGAGGAGTGCCTTGTAACATTTGGATGAAGGACGCCACAGTTTGCAGCTGATCCGGAGAAAATTGACTCAACTGAGCCAAATTGAAAGGGACGCCACCAGGATTTACCTGAGTTACATTGTTTTCAGGAGTGCGCTGGTCGTTGTTACTCTCTGGCATGTTGGAATGGAACTGGGGTGCACCGATGGATCCGGTGATTGGTGGATGAGAAGATCCTTGCCCGAACTCTAGTCCAAGTGAACCACGACTTGTATTGTTTGTCTTTTCCATGACTGCTTCGTAAGGGTAGGAGGAGCCCTCCTTCTAGCGCCAAGTTGTTTCGGTGTTGAAACGGTGACGGACAGAGAAGTGTCCGGCAGTATGAGAGTGGACGTCCGAGACTGTAAGTCTGCAAGGAAGACAAACGTAAACTACCCTCGGGGGGATGCGAGGAAGCCCCCTCCGACGCTCAAGTCAGTAAGTGTCCGATAAGGATTTTAGAGAGAGAAATAACTAGAGAGAGAAAGCAATGCTTAGAATATGAGAGAATGTCCCTGCAGAATAGTACCATTTGGCTATTTATAGCAGTACTATTCATCTGACAGGGTGCGTAATTCTTTGACACGTGTATGACTGTGATAAGTCTGATTGGAGAGAAGATTGTCCTCTAATGTGGCCGTGAACTCCATCTCGGACTGCTTTTTATAAACGGCCTGGATTCTACTGATGAGGTCGCGTTTCAAGTTTGTTGTTGTCGGCCACAACTGATGTGTCCGACAGTGAACTTGGGTATACCCATACACATGGATGTTGCCATGTTGGTGTATGCTGTGATTTAGAAGATAGGTGCACAGTTAAATTATAATTGAGGTTGGATGTATTGCTCACCCAATTCCATGCCTTGCGTCCAACTGACTTGATTGTTTATTAATAAGTACTTCTTTTATCACTAATTAGTTCAAACACTGACCATGGTATTACACATGTCTTTAATACTTGTCCATTGTCACTTAAAAATGCAATCGAGTCAATGCTTATGGATCATAATTTAAATATTACTAAAGTTCCAAGGACAGGGTTATAATGAGACTAGTAATATTCAAGGTGTTATCAGTAGACTCAAAACTTGAATAATGAACGAATCTCTATCTTCCTACTACATGCATTGCTTTACTCACTAACTCCAACTGGTGTTTGTTGCAGTTGCTAGAAAGAACGCCACTTGTGAATTGATTGGCTCTTTGGTATGTTTGGATGTTGTTGAATTTGGTGGGAAGCTCCGCTAAACAAAAGCAAATTCTCAGACAAAAGCAAGCTGAACATGTTATTAATGAATTCTTTCCCTCAATAATGCTAGATTAATTAAAAATTTCAACTTTACATTGGACCCAAAATTATTTCCCTAGATACAGTCCACATAGGACAAGAACGCAGAAAATTATTTTTTTATTTGACTAAGACAAAACCGCTATTCTAATTAGCGGTTCTATAAAGAAAATTTTCTCAAAAAAAATAGTACTTTATTGACCGCTATTATGAGTAGCGGCTTCCAAGAGTTCCAATAACTTGAAATTTCAGTTGAAGCTCCACTTGACATTTTCTCACTCTTCACATGCAACCATCACCACCACTCGACCACCAATCGTCCTCTCTAATTCACATCGTTACATCCACTCGCCGGTAACCACCACCGCCACTCGTTCACCCATTGGTGCAAGTAGTGTTTGGAAGTTCCACCACCACCGTGTCGGCGCCATCAAAGCAAATCTATCGTCTTGCTGGAGCTCCACCATTACCCACCATCTCTTGGTCGCCAAAAAAGCAATTTTAGGTTAGTTTGTGATTTGTTTTCCAAATTATCAACCCAAATGAAGTTTAATTGTTTAAAAAAAATTGATAAGTTTAATTGTGAATTTTGGAGTTGAATTAGTAGTATGTATTATGTTAGTAAATTTTGGGAATTATTGATTTTGGGATTTTCATTTGCATGAATTTTGATTACCTACCATGTATGTATTGTGTTATGGTGTATAAGTGGTTGTGGATGAGACATTGAAATGGGTAGAGGGCTTTGGGGAGGTCGAATCGCGTTTAAAACTGAACCAAACACGGGGTGTAGTTGCAAAAGCGAGAAATTTCTCATACAAACCGCTACTTAGAGTAGCGGTTATACTCACTAAACCGCTGTTCCAAGTAGCGGTTTTCCTTATTTCATTTGGTTGTGTAATGTATAGTAAACCGCGACTTCGAGTAGCGGTTTCGTCTGAAGAAAATAAAAAAAATATTATATCTGCATCTATGCTGACATGGACGGTAGGTAGGGAATTAAGTTCAACTTTGGCGCATAGAGGGAATTAAAACTCCCTTTGACAATACTTAGGGGAAAAATTCTGTTATTAATGCTTTAACTATGGTGGACCCGATTCAAGGTCTGGTTTAACTCAACAGCTTAGCTTGAAGAGAACTGGTGATACTCGTTGAGGGTCCCACTTTCAATTTTGTGGTCATTATATCCTTCAGTTCTTGACGTACTTGATTCTATTGGTGAATAAGGTGGAGGCGCTTGATGGTTACTCCTTCCGTCCCAAAAAGATTTGCACACTTGTTGAGACACGTAGTTTAATCTGATAAGTTGTAGTTTGGTTGTCACATGTTTTCTTTTTGTTAAAAAATAGATGTAATAAGAGTTAATTGGTAGGATATTTATTTTGTTGAATGGGAGAGAAATTTGGCTATTTTTTATTGGAGTTAAGAGTAATGGAACGACTCGAGCTTTGATATAAGTTATCATTGAAGACCCGAACTTTGAAAAGTTGTCATTAAAGACCTATGGTTAAGTTTTTGAGTTAAAACTTTTAAAAATAAAAGGAAATATGAATATTTTTTCATAAAACGAAAAAAGTAAAAAGAAAAAAAAACCATTGCTAGATTTTCTCGTTTGTATGTCATTCCACCAACCCCAAATTAAATAAAATCAACCACCACCTTTAAAATAATTGCTCCGTCACTTGACCTACCCTCCATCGTTTCCTTAATAGCAACCAAACCATCCTCAGCGCTATAAAATTTTATTGGGACAATAGAATTTGCAAGTTATAAGTAGATTGTGCCAATCCATGTAGCCATATTTAGAAGCTACGTAAGTTCTTTTATTCATTGCCATCTTTTACATCTTCTATTAAAATGGAATGTCAAGAAATTAATTCAGAGATAGAACAACTTGAAAAAATGATATTCCTTGATTTGCATAGATTGACAATAGTCAAAGATATACACAAGGCATTCGTAATCCTAGGCTACAATTAATAACTCAGTTGTACAGTTACTATATTCAAATAATAATCAATGTTTTATTAACTTATAGGAAATATATACAGTACATATATTTTATCACATATTCACTAGTATTTTGAAATATCCAATATCTCCTTACTACAATAATTTAGCAGTGGTTCTTTTTGTTTTAAAGAAAAAAAAAATTTATTTTCCTTTTTATGTTTAGTAGTATTAACTCAAGAACTTAACCATAGGTCGTTAATGATAACTTTTGAAAAGTTCAGGTCCTTAATGATAACTTATATCAAAGTTTGAGTCCTTCCATTACTCTTAACTCTTAATATTGATAGAGATTGAGTCGAGGCCAAATGATTATTCAAAAACTAATACAATAATAGTGGGACCATGCCAAAAATGGAAGTGTTAAACTATTCTGAGACAAACAAAATATAAAAGTGTTGAGACTATTTTAGAACGGAAGGAGTGCTATAAATTGAACATGGCTTTGCAAATGAGTGACCAGGACATTATAACTGCACAACTCAGATGAAATTACTAAATTACAGGCAATAAGATATGATGGATGGAATTCTCACATGAAACAAGTCACTTCATTTTGTGAAATGCATGACATAGAAGTACATCAAAAGGGGGAATATATGTTCTTAATTCCGAGGGAGAGTAACCGTGGTATGCAAAGAGTTGACAAACATCCACCACTTTTCGAGTTAAGGTGCTTTTAAGTGTCCTTGATATACAATTGCAAGAATTTGTAATAAGATTTGATGAGAGATATACTTGTTAATTTGTAATCCCTAATCAATTTTCTTCCTTAGACACAAAAAAGTTGCTTCGACTTACTCGATTCTACCCTAATGAACTCTCATATAGGGGTGCTTATCGATCGAGCCGAGCCCGAACTCTTGTTAGCTCGGCTCGTGTTCATTTAACTTTATTCGAACTTGACCCGAGCTCGAAACTTGACGAAATTAAGCTATGACCGAGCCGAGCTTTGATCAAGCGTTGACCAAGCCGTCCACGAACAAGCTTGACCTATTATTTTTTCAACCTCGCAACCCTGCCATCCCTCTCTTCTTCAATACCCTTTATGACCCGTTTCACAAGGGAGCTGACTTTGTCCGCAGATACCCATTTAGTATGCGAGAAGGGGTGCCATGTGCTCTCTCCTGTGGGCTCTGGCTCAATTTAGCAGACATGGATGCTCCAACCCAAGCTCTGAAGCCCAAGCAGAGAAACACTGAATATGTAGATGTTGCTCTCACTGTTCCTGCAAAGGCCATGATGCCATTAAGTTGAATCAACATAGGGTTTAATCGCGTGCTTCTGGGGACCGATTTGTTCTCAGGTTTGAAGTTAACAAAGGAAGGAAAGTTAAGATCGGAAATCATGGAAGATGTGTTCTCTGGAATGTGTGCCAAGGTTGTGTGCGACCACTTGAAGCTTGGCATGAAAACTGGATTGCCATATGTCTGGAAGGAGGAAAGAGGTGATGTAGTTTAGAGCTTGAACAAAGATTGGGAAGGCATGAAGCTGATGGAGGATGCAGTTCCTTTCTTTGAGTCCATCAAATTGCCACCTGAAGCAGTTAAAGTTGAGGAGTGTATGTTGGAGATAGCGAAACTGGTGAAGGAAAAGTTTGCACCTGAAAAGAATTCTATGTTTATTAATGTTGTTGATGCCATGATCGAGTGGGTTAAGCTGTGGAAGAAGGAAGTACCAGCTTCCGCTTAGAAACTCAAAGGCAGAGATAGATACCGTGTTTATTTTATATGATTCTGGTTCACCTGCATCAGTTAGTAGCAAATAAAACATATAATGAGAATATCGATTAGGTGTTTTGGACACCCTTGCGGATTTTCTCAAGTCAACTTGAGAGACTATTCTCCCTATATTAGGACTGGAGCCTTTTGGATGTGTGACAACAGCACCATCTGAATTACCTTGCTGTGAGTTATCTGACTCATCTGAATCAGACCCTGCAGGAGTATGAGCCTCATGTCTATGTAGCTCAACCCGTTCTGGAACAATGACATCTCCCCCATCTATGCAGAAGAGAGTCTCTGGAGCAGCTTTCTCTCCCTCTCTTTTTTTTTTTAGTATTCTATTTTTTTTCCCTGGCAAATGAAGAGGAGCTCTCTATTTATAGAGTTAGGAGAACCCTGGGTTTCCATTTATACTACCTCCTAGGCCTCATGGACATAACTCTATTATGAGTGCAGCTTTTATTTAATGAGCCATGACCTAATAGTAGATGATTAATTAAAATAGGCCTAATTTAGTGATAAGTCTAAATTAATTAAATTTGATGATCACCCATTAATTAAAGTCAACATTTTCGTTTTGGTGCAAGACTGTAGTCCTACCCAAAAGGCTTCTACTAGGTTGAGATATCCACGTCAATATAAAGAAGGCTTCGTTCTCCTCAACTTCCGTTGTGGGATAACCAAGATCTTATGCACCTTCTCCCCTCCTTTAAAGAGCCTGCGTCCCCGTAGGCACTACAGGACAAGGTGCATAAGATCTTGGCTATCCCACATCGAAAGTTGAGGAGAACGATATATAGAGCTAGATACCTCAACCTAGTAAAGGTATTTTGGGTAAGACTACGGTCTTGCACCAAAGCAAATCCTTGCAGCTTAGGGCCCAAAGAAGACAATATCTATTAGTGGGCCCTTGGGGTGTCACATACGGTATCAGAGCCAGGGCCATTTCGGTGTCCTGTAGTGTCTACGGGGACGCATACTCTTTAAAGGAAGGGAGAAGGTGCCTAAGATCTTGGCTATCCCACATCAAAAGTTGAAGAAAACGAAACCTTCTTTATATAGAGGTGGATAACCCAACCTAGTAGAGGCCTTTTAGGTAAGACTACAGTCTTGCACCAAAGCAAATCCTTGCGGGTTAGGGCCCAAATAGGACAATATCTACTAGTGAGCCGCTAGGGAGTTACAATATTATTAATGTATACATACATAATACATTATTTTCATTTACTTTATCTGTTTCAAAATACTTGACACACTTCTCTCGTCACACTTGTCAGTGCATATTTTTAACCATTAATAACTCTAGTTTTCTTTAAGTAAAAATTTGAAAAAGTTGATATTATAAAAGTATATGTCGAGACAATTCTAACAATATCCTACTTGATTATATTTTATCTTACATAGAATTATATAACACAGTCAAAACAGATTGTGTGAATAGTGGAAAAGTAAAAACATGTCAAGTATTTTGAAACGGATGAAGTATAAAAAATTAATCGAGCCTGTTTACGAGCTTTTTGAGGTAAGATTGTTATAACTCAACTTGGCTCGTTAAGGTCTCGAGCCGAATTCGAACTCGAACTCGTAGCTGAGCCACAACGAGCCAAACTTTGACCGATGTGAGCTCGAACTGCTCACGAACAGGTAGGCTCATTATCACCCATATTCTCATATCATGACATTTAACCTGATGATAGCTTTTGTAAGGTGAAAACCTAAATGAGTTTTCCATGAAACTTGTCGAGACAATGATGCATGAAAGCCATCCAAAACTTTACTTGCTTTTGAAGTTAGTGTAGTTCTTCTTGTGGCGACTGCGAGAATAGAAAGAGCTTTTTCTTTAATGACTACCATTAGAAGTAAAGTGCGAAATAGCATGGGAGGGTAATTGTTGAATGATTATATAGTTACTTTTTTAGAGAAAGATATGTTCTTTTAAAGTTAAGGATGATGCTATGATTGATCATTTCCAAAATATGAGAACTACAAACATAACAATTGTTAGAATAGAATAAAGATGTTACATTAGAATAAGATGTGGTTTTTGTGACCATACGATTAAAAATATAAAATACGTTATTTTTCATTTTTTTATCTTATAATATTGATATTCGGACTAGAAAATTTTGGGTCCGTCACTACATTATAGGAGATAAGTTATTGAGTGGATATGAATTGTTTAGATGTGGTAGAGCTAGTCGAAGTGATGTGATTTTTGTTGGTTTTTTGAATTGTTTTTGTGTATTTTTGTATGAATAACAACGAAATAAAGGGGATATTACTCTTAAGTCGCGGTTAAGAGCATGGACAAACAAGTCTCGATTGTTTGTTTAGGTTTACTACTCGGAAACCTAGTGTTAGCTTACGCGCAACATATGCAAAACATGCACTTTCTTTAACTCAACAAATCTGATTTTATTAATGAACATAAAGCCTTATATATGCGTGTAAAATAATGAAACAAAAGCAAACCCTAATCCTACTAAGGATAGGGAACAAAGAACAAGATAACAAAGAAATAAACACACTCCTTATCCAAGTAGAACAAGCTCAACTTGTCGTTTACTAACTAGACTTCTAATACTACTATAATTCTACTCCAATAAAAATCCAAATCCAACTAGGATTTAGATTTCTAACTCAACTAGAATTACAACCCAACTAACACTTTTTGACTCCTAACAGATTTAGGAGTTCTAATCCAACTAGAATTAGGAAAACTAATCCTACTAGGACTAGGAAACAAGGAAATCCTAACAGAACTAGGATTTATAGAAAATGAACATCTCTCATATGGATCATCTTCTCCCTCTTGAAAATAATCCTTGTCCTCAAGGATCTTCTAAACACGGCACTAGATCAGCACTCCCAAGTGTTGTGCACACTCCCTTGCATAATAGAACTTTGTACGTTGCATAGCCAATTTTCTTCACGATCTTGAACGACCCCTCATCCATAGGTTCATCGTTCTTGTGATCTAAATGCAGCTTTTGAGCACTAAGTGATAGCCAAACATAATCTCCATCACCTAGATGCGGATCTTGACGAAGGTGCAGTAGCTTAGCTCGTCGTTCCTTCTGGTTGCTTGCGGCATCTAGCTCCTCTTCCCTACATGAACTCACGCACACATGGCCAACACTCTCATCTTGTTTTGACGCAACTTCAGCAGCCCTCTCTAGATTTGCAACTTCAGCAGCCTTAGGCACCAACTTACGCTTCGGAGGTAAAGGCTTAAGACCAAAATGTTCCCCATCTTTCACCTCCGAGCATATATTATCCCTACCAAGATGTATCACTTGGCGATCTAATTGCCATGGACGCCCAAGCAATAAATCACAAGCACTCTTAGGCACAACATCAAACCATAACTAATCCTTGTATGTTCCCACCCTAAAGCCTACTAAAGCACGCTTATTCACCCATACACCACCATCATCATTCAACCAACTCAACTTATAAGGTTTAGGATGTATTTGTGTAGGTATTTTCAATGTACTCACAACAGATCGAGCGTTGGGGTTTTATTTTAATACCGCAAGTGAACGGTGTCGTAGCACATACGGGTCGAACTCAGGGAGGTGCAAGGTTAAACACTAGTTGACTCTAGACTATGAAATAGCTACACATTCCAAATATCCAGAAGAATCTATAAACTAATAACAAAATATGACAATTAAAACACTAAAATTAAGTATCACCACTAATATGAATTGATCAAAACACGACTCACATCCCAGTTATTCAATTATAGCTTAGGCGAGGTTGACATTCCCTTATGACTTAGTAATAAAGCACAGCTGCAAACCGAAACTAAATACTCGGTCATTCCTCAATACCTAGAGCTCACTTTCGTGATAGCAAAAGGCCTAACTAACATGAATGTCTCCTATTTTCATGGCTTACACACATAATTAGAAGCATTAATAACCAATGTCAAATAATTCCCAATTCTAGTTCTCACCTATTTTCATGGGAGAATTCAAATCAATGACAAGATTATCTAAATTAAGACCCAACTTTCGTTGATGAACTCAATTAATAAAATAACAATTTAACATCAAACAAATATTCCTAATCTCAACTCCAACTTTCGTTGACAATATAAAGTAGGGCTAAATCAAGATGTAAATTTGACAAAAAGAACAATCTCATCAAACCCTAAACATACAATCAAATTACATGGAAATTAGAGAATAATTTACATGATCAATCCATATTAGGGCTCAACTCAATCCTAGATAAAAAGAATACTCACTAATCATGGCAAAAAGAGCAATAAACATAATATAAAACATAATTAAAATATAATAAAGAGAAGAGAATAAAACTTGATTAATATTGAAGATGAATATGAAAGTTTGAGTCTTGAATATCCAAAGTAACAATAGAAACAAACTAGGGCATAAACTAGAGAGAAAACTAGAGAAACAAAATAACGTGTTATTGAAAAGTCAGTAATAGTCGTCCTCCTCTAATTAGAAAACCTCTAATAAATAGTTATAACTCCTAATACTAGTAGGAAACCAAATAAATCATTAAATGGTCGAAATTATCAAAACCGCGTGCGCGTAAGAAGTTTCAGGCAGACTGGGCCAACTTGCGAAGCCCATATCTCTCAAAATACAACTCGCCTCGGACCGTGCAACATATCGTTGGAAGGCTCTTCAAGCCTACTTTCCAATGCCATTAGAATCAACCCAATATCAAAATTGAGTCAAAAGTTATGGATAAAAGAGTGAACATGACTCGATTTCCATAATTCTTTCAAAGAATTCCAACTCCAATTAAGCTCCAATTTGCACTTAAATACTTCTAAAGTGATCCTTATCAATGTAGCTTGCTCCCAATTGCTCCTAAGTACTCAAGCTTGTCCAATAATACTCCAATTATGTTCTCAATACCTGAAATTCATCAAATAATACCAAAAATGCACAAGAGGAGTAATATTTCGCAGATTAGGTAATAGTATGCAATTATGAACTACGATGCATCTAAATGCTCCTACAATGCAACCTAAATGCACCTAAAATATATATAAAAATACGACACATCAAACTTCCCCAAGCTAAATCATTGCTTTTCCTCAAGCAATTAGACATAGACATTGGAAAAGAAAGACAACCTACAATATGGGACTACGATAGGGCGAAGCACACAATTAAGAACACGAGAGATACAATTGCTACACGAACCATGCATCGAAACATTCTCAAGCAAAGCCACATAGCACGTCATGTAATGCAATCAACTCTCCTAGCATACCACATACCGTCTCCCCCAAGCTAGACTCAACCAAACCTGAGAGACCTCATTTTAGTCATGTGCACTCATACTCTCATGTGTTTATGGCATGATCAATGTCACTCAACCTAAACCATGTCGACTCAAATGAAGCATTTACTCTTTAACTTTGACTATCGACTCACTTTCCACTCGAAATTATAACGCAAAAAGATCATGAGGACTTTCAAGGGTTGTAATGGGGCTGAGGTTATGGGTAGGAAATATATTTGGAAATGTGGTGCTAAATGCCAACTAGTGGAGAAAACAACACTTAACATCTATGGCCATTAGATGCAAACGTCACAAAAACTTCTACTAGAAGTTCAACAACACATTACCATTAAATCAAAAGAGTACCCATCTTTATCAATTCCAACAAATTTCATTCAACTTTTATTCTATTTTTTTCATTTTTTTCAGAATTATTTTTCACAACTTCTTCATCATTCTTTTCATTTCATACTTCCACACTATTTCAAGCAACTTCCTTAACATCTTTTCTTCCAATAATCACCGCAAAACCACGAATACAAGCTCAAAACATAAACTTTAATGCTACTCCGCTTAGCAAGGCTTGGGTAGAGAAATCATAAAAGGCTAGAGGCTTGTAATGTAGATTGATTCAGAATAAAGTCATGAAAGGCTCACCGGGGCTAGAGAAAGGATAATATATATGAAAAGAAAATATATCTGAAAGCTCATAACAATGAAAAGAACGCCTCAATCATATCCAAATGCTTATAAAGTCAAGTGTCAAAGAGCACCAAGTCAAAGTCAAGATCCATGCAACAATGAAGAACTAATCACACATGAAAGATAATAACTGACACAGATACGTCAGTTTATAGGCACAAAAGCTCACTTGGGTAAAGATGTCTAAACAGTAAGGTTAAATCAAGCCAGAGAGAGATCAACCAATCTTACCACAAGCAATCAATCGCGATACAATTATGAAGAATCATGAGTGAGATGGATTACGCTTAAGAACGTAGTAAGGATATCAATAAGGTTCTCAAATAGTGCTAGCAATAGTCCCATAGATAGATGCAACTAACATGAGATGAAATCTAATATGCTGATGCAACTAAGAAAGCAGTACAATTTTTTTTGGTTACACGTAAACTCCCACTCCTAGTAAGCAGTACAAACCGTGCAACAGCCTAAGAAAGCAATAAAAACTACACTAGAAAGCAGTAAATGATAGAATATTCCTCCCCCAAGCTAAAAATTGCAGTGACCTCACTGCAATAAGCAAGATTAGAGAAGGAACACTAATAAAATCCATCAATCATCGAATCACCAAGTCACAAAATCATCGAGCACTCCTGCAAACACCACAATACACCCTTATCGCCGCACACAAATCCCAACAGTGAAAGGAGTTAATCAATAGAGTCATAAGAAAACAAGTATGGCATCACAAACAAAAATCCAAGCAAAAACAGAGAAAGTCTTATCAAAAGTATGAACAATGTAGAGTAAAGAAGCTTACTACCCAATCTAATGGGAAAAAGAGTTGAATAAGCGCAAAAATCCACATTGTTATGCGTCATGAAGACCAACTTGAATCAATTGTAGCCAACTTATACGAATCCTATAACAACCATCGATTAGAAAAATTAGAGAAATTAGAGAAAAAGGAAAAGATATTGAAATTAGGTGGTCAAAAGTAAAAGTAATAATAAAAAGAAAAGGAAAAATAAAAGAAAAGAAAAGAAAGAAAGGAAAAAGAGAAATAGAGAATCAGTATACAAAAATAGAAAGAAAAGAAAAAGAGAAATAAGATGAAAAAGGAGAAAAGAGAAAGAGAGACAAGAACGAAGAGGAGATCGGTGGAGTGGACAGCAGCGGCGAGAAGCCAGAGGATTGCGGGTGGGCGGAGAACCAGAGGGGCGATGAATGCTTGTGCTGGGCGCGAGAAAGAACCGGGAGTGAGAGGGAGGCTGCGCTGGTGACTGTGTGGTGATTCAGTGGTGTGGTGCGCCGGCGTTGTGGTGGTGGTATGGCGACGCGCAGGGATGCGGTGATGTTGTGGGTGGTCAGAAACGACGCTGGTGAGTGGTGTGTGCGCTGGTTGGAGTGAAAAGAGCTGGAGGGGAGGAGAAAAACGAGGAGAGGAAACTGGGGAGTGGTTGTTGGTGCGCGGCAGGGAGGGCGGTGAAATGGTGGTGTTGTGGGTTCACAGTCCGGTGTGAAGCAGTGTAATGTGGAGGCAGGTGATGTGATGGTGGTGGTGCGCTTGGTTGTTGCAAGATGGAGGCTAGATGATATTAGGAGTGAAATGAGCAGTGATGATGACGATGATGTTTGAAAATTTACCGCGAGTATTTACCGCGAGTCGTGGTATTTGCGGCGAGTCGCGGTATGCTCTCGGCAATTGTCCGCGAGCTGAGGCATTGTGCCGCGACTCGTGTTTTTGAAGGTCGTCTTCCAGCTTCTTTTCTACGAACAAATTTTTTTTTTTTTTTTTTTTGATAAACCTATAAACACACCAAAAACAAACACAAAAATATCAATGTAATTAAAATCATAAAAAAAAGAAAAAACAAAGAAAATGAAAAAAAAAGGTAAACTCGGGTTGCCTCCCAAAAAGCGTAAATTTATAAAGGTCCCGCACGACCATATAAAATCAGTAGATTAATGCAGAACACTTCAACGCTCTAAGAAGCTTATCATATGTCCCTGCAAACATCTCAAAGAATGTTATATAAGAGTGAGAAGGAAAGAGGAAATACACTAATCCTAAAAATCTATTAAACCTAGAAAAAGAAAAATCAAAGGAGAAGTGACTTTTACAAGAGTAAGAAAAAGAAAAGTCGTTAGTCGTTTTACATGACTCAAAAGGAGAGATAACCACTAACTGTACATCAATTATATGGTCATAAGAGTCATTCATATTGGGGGAAATAGAGAACGATGGGGGTGTAATATAGGGGAAGAAGGAATAAGGTCAAGTTTTCGAGAGAAAGGAACATGAGACTCAAAAACAGTTGGTGGAACCGACAAAGACTCATGAATAACTTCACTCTCATCTATAGACTTGTCCAATGAAGGATTTTCAACTAAGGGTTGTTCCTCACTCAAAACGTCCTTTACATCGATCTTCCCCGTGATTTGATAATCATCCCCATAATTTTCAAGTTCTTTTCAACCCTCATCATCATCATCATAAATATATGGGTGGAAACTATAACTCCGAGCAGATTGACAATCATATTGGGGATAGGGGTCAAAATCATTTACTAATGTCACATCACATAAAGGACTATCATGAAAGGTATAGTGACAATTGGAACCATATGGAGGTGTTGTAATGTAGCTTTGAGGTAAAAGAGTGGAGGAATTTTCCTGGACTGGTCTAGCAGATAATGACATATCCCACTCATAATTATTCTTGGCCAACCACTCGATTAGATCCCAACAATAATCAGGTGATTGGGATAGAAATTGTCCATTAGACATAGACTCAAACACCGCTCTACTTTCTTCATTTAAAACCTCATAAATCACTCGGCACATATCCCATTGTTCATATCCGTGATTAAGACCAATAAAGTCTCCAAGTCTACGATAGTATTTCCAAAACAATTCATTCTCATATTGAGGAAAATAGAAAACTGCTCTAGAATTACTAACATGTATATGGGGATCACAACACATATCAGGTAATTGATTAGAACTCATGCAAAAATTAGAAGTACATTGACACGATGTATCAAAATAAGAAACATGAGAATCCAAAGAATTATAACCATTGGCTCTATCAATAGAATTGTCCCCATTATAGTGATAATATGACTCCATGAATAGTGAAAAGGAAGAAATTTACAAAACTAAAAAGAAAAAAAAAAGAGTTATTTACAAAAGAAAAAATAAAAGTATATACAATGTAGTCTATTAAATCTATAATCAGACTAATTGTAATCCATTACCTCCCCGGCAATGGCGCCAAAAACTTGTTAGGGTTTTATTTTAATACCGCAAGTGAATGGTGTCGTAGCACATACGGGTTGAACTCAGGGAGGTGCAAGGTTAAACAATAGTTGACTCTAGACTATGAAATAGCTACACATTCCAAATATCCAGAAGAATCTATAAACTAATAACAAAATATGACAATTAAAACACTAAGATTAAGTATCACAACTAATATGAATTGATCAAAACACGACTCACATCCCAGTTATTCAATTATAGCTTAGGCAAGGTTGACATTCCCTTATGACTCAGTAATAAAGCACAGCTGCGAACCGAAACTAAATACTCGGTCATTCCTCAATACCTAGAGCTCACTTTCGTGATAGCAAAAGGCCTAACTAACATGAATGTCTCCTATTTTCATGGCTTACACACATAATTAGAAGCATTAATAACCAATGTCAAATAATTCCCAATTCTAGTTCTCACCTATTTTCATGGGAGAATTCAAATCAATGACAAGATTATCTAAATTAAGACCCAACTTTCGTTGATGAACTCAATTAATAAAATAACAAATATAACATCAAACAAATATTCCTAATCTCAACTCCAACTTTCGTTGATAATATAAATTAGGGCTAAATCAAGATGTAAATTTGACAAAAACAATCTCATCAAAACCTAAACATACAATCAAATTACATGGGAATTAGAGAATAATTTACATGATCAATCCATATTAGGGCTCAACTCAATCCTAGATAAAAAGACTACTCACTTCATGGCAAAAAGAGCAATAAACATAATAGAAAACATAAATAAAATATAATAAAGAGAAGAGAAGAGAAGAGAATAAAACTTGATTAATATTGAAGTTGAATATGAAAGCTTGAGTCTTGAATCTCCAAAGTAACAATAGAAACAAACTAAGGCATAAACTAGAGAGAAAACTAGAGAAAAAAAATAACGTGATATTGAAAAGTCAGTAATAGTCGTCCTACTCTAATTAGAAAACCTCTAATAAATAGTTATAACTCCTAATACTAGTAGGAAACCAAATAAATCATTAAATGGTCGAAATTATCAAAACCGAGTGCGCGTAAGAAGTGTCTGGCAGACTAGGCCAACTTACGAAGCCCATATCTCTCAAAATACAACTCGCCTCGGGCCGTGCAACATATCGTTGGAAAGCTCTTCAAGCCTACTTTCCAATGCCGTTGGAATCAACCCAATATCAAAATTGAGTCAAAAGTTATGGACAAAAGAGTGAACATGACTCGATTTCCATAATTCTTTCAATGAATTCCAACTTCAATTAAGCTCCAATTTGCACTCAAATACTTCTAAAGTGATCCTTATCAATGTAGCTTGCTCCCAATTGCTCCTAAGTACTCAAGCTTGTCCAATAATACTCCAGTTATGTTCCCAATACCTGAGATTCATCAAATAATACCAAAAACGCACAAGAGGAGTAATATTTCGCAGATTAGGTAATAGTATGCAATTATGAACTACGATGCATCTTAATGCTCCTACAATGCAACCTAAATGCACCTAAAATCTATATAAAAATACGACACATCATCGAGCAATAGCATTAGTACAAGAACCCGAATCAATAATAAAAGTGTAAATCTTACCATTGATCAAGCACCTTGATTGAAATATATTCTCACGCTGCTCATGCTCGTCCTCCTCAACTGGTTGCACCACCAAGGCACGACTAAGAATCATACTCCTCCTCTCCTCTTCCGGCTGCACCAAATTAGTGCTAAACAAGGCAACCTCCATCTCCTCAAAATCATTAGAAAACTTATTACCAGTCAACAACCTCGTTTCCTCCTCTTGCTGCTCCATCAAAAGTGTGTGATGCTCCTTCATCGAAACAAGAACCATATTTGGGCATTGTTGAGCTATGTGTCTGTAACCTTGGCACTTAAAACATTGTTTTCCTTTCATTATCACCTGCCCTGGAGTCAAAGGTCCTTACTTTATATTAGAATCCCCTACCACCGACGCATCTATAGCATTGCCTTTATCTAAAGCATCCAACTTTGGTGAAGAAAACGTAGCTTCAGATTTAGGAGCAAACGAAGATCGAAAGTTCTTACCCTTAGCCTCCTTTTGTTGGCGCTCGACCTTGCTTGCTAATGAGCGTAACTCGTTAAAAGAATGATAGACTTGGAGTTCCACGAGATTTGCAATAGGGGTATTGAGTCCAATCAGAAACTTGGCACTCTTTTGCTCATCTTTATCCTTACAATCACAAGCCATTGCAAGCCTCTCAAACTCTTGTACATTTTGTGCCACGGTTAATTGATTTTGTTGCAAAGAATTTAACATTAAGAACAAATCTTGCTTATAAGTACGTGGAACAAAACTTTTCTTTAGTCTAAGCTTCAAATCAGTCCACGTAGAGATGGACTTCTTCCCTTCTCTTTCTCGCCTCACTTGCATATTCTCAAACCATAAAGAAGCGTACTTTGTAAATTTAAGAGTAGCATAAGAAAAACTCTTCTCATCACTATCCTTTTTATGATCAAATATTCGTTGCATACGCCTCTCCCAGTCCAAGTAAACATCTGGTTCCAAGGTACCATCAAATTTCGGAAGTTCACTTAGCTTGATCTCCTTTTCCTTGTGTGATGATCGTTCATAGGAATTAGAGGACCGTTCACCATTCTTGTTCCTCATCTCCAATAATTCCACTTTGATCTCTTTAGCATCCACCAAGTGTACCATCCTAGTCCCCAAAAGATCCACATCGTCCTCCAACTTCTTGGAAGATTTGCTCACCATCCTCGCACAAAAGATAGGATTTAGCGTCAAAATTTTCTGCTTGCTGCGACTTCGTTACTGATCGGATCGAGCTGAAATTTTGACACGAAGTAGGCCTGCATGTTAGATTTCGAACAAGCCAAAAAACCACGTTTTGGACCACACAGGCGATGTCATGCGCCGTTATAATCGCCTTGCTCTGATACCGCCTGATGTGATTTTTGTTGGCTTTTCGAACTCTTTTTGTGTTTTATGATTTTTGTACGAATAACAACGAAAATAAAGGGGATATTACTCTTAAGTCGCGGTTAAGAGCATGCACAAACAAGTCTCGGTTGTTTGTTTAGTTTTACTACTCGGAAACCTAGTGTTAGCTTACGCTCAACATATGCAAAACATGCACTTTCTTTAACTCAACAAATCTGATTTTATTAATGAACATAAAAGCCTTATATAGGCGTGTAAAATAAAGAAACAAAAGCAAAACCTAATCCTACTAAGGTTAGGGAACTAAGAACATGATAACAAAGAAATAAACACACTCCTAATCGAAGTAGAACAAGCTCAACTTGGCGTCTACTAACTAGACTTCTAATACTACTATAATTCTACTCCAACTAGAATCCTAATCCAACTAGGATTTGGATTTCTAACTCAACTAGAATTACAACCCAACTAACGCATTTAGACTATCAGAACTAGGAGTTCTAATCCTACTAGGACTAGGAAACAAGTAAATCCTAACAGAACTAGGATTTATAGAAATGACCATCTCTCATATGGATCACGAAGTTGGTGGAGTTTTTAAGTTATTAAATAAAATAGGGAGTGGCGTACTTTTAGGGGGGGTTTGGTTCATATAGTGATATGAGTTTGGATTCAGGAATGAAACCAAAGTGGTGTAGGTTTCACAACAAAAAAAGAAGGTGAATTTAACAACCAAACAAATCCGTCGCTAACTGAACAAAATTCGTCTACAATTGCGTTAGCGTCCAAATTGGAGATGAAAAACCTTCGACGTGAAATTCGTCTTCATTTTGGTTGCTAAATTCACCTTTTTTTGTAGTGTTTGGAACTTGATACCTAATGCCATGTCTTTAGTTATAATTGGGAATGAAATTTGTTTTCTTTAATTTGATACCTAGAGGTATTGGTATGAGCTAAGCTATACCCACCTCCCCCTTGGGTTTCTAAACTCCATACATTATGGGTTTGAGGTATGGGTTTTAAATCTATTAATTTATTAAACAAACACTAGGTATGGGTTTTGCTCATTCTAAACCCATACCTCGTATCAGTATCATATGAACCAAACGCCCCTTTACTGAAAACGTGTGTGTGGTAGGCCAAATAATTGAGTAGGAGATAATTATTTTGTCAATATATTACTAAGATAATTCCTGAATCATAAGTGCTGAAACTATTATTATATGTTGATGAAAAATAAAATTATTCTAACTAATATAAGACGGGAAGAAACTGTACTTCAGTGTTTAGGTATGGAACAAGTGACCATGCATCTTGCTATGGAGTGCCCCGGAAAAAAAAAGATGTAAATAGTGCATATGAATTGTATATTTGTATGCAATATTAACAAAACATTTGTATATTTATCTTGCTTTAGCAGTATGCATCTATCTCTTCCAAAAAATAGGGGGGATGTTAAACAATGGGGGTCGTGGCTTCGGGCGTCATCGATGAAAGGTCGTCTGAAAATGAAGGAGGAGGCGAGGAAATTCTTAAAGGGTGCGAGGAGGCTAAGTTTCGCTGCTCATGTTGAAGAAAGGGAGGTGGAGGAGGAAGGTGGGGAAGGAGGGTAAAGGGCTTCAGCTCTCTTTGGCCGATCATGATAGTATGCTAAGGGTTGAAGAGGGGGTGTAGTGCAGGAGGTTAAGGAGGGGGGGATAGTGTTGGGGGTCTCCAAGCCTTCAGCTTTCTTTGCCCGAACATGGCAGGAGGGAAGGGGTCGAGGAGGGGGTGTGGTGCAAGAGTTTCAGGAGGGGGGAGCAGTGCTGGGGGGACCCGAAGCTTGCAGCCCTCTGCTTTGGGTGAAGGGAACAGGGGTGAAGCTGATGTCGTTAACGTGGATAAAGTGCAGGTGAGTGCGGTGAGTGAGAGCAAAGGCAAAGAAATCCTCGACTTTGTTTTTGCTGCGGAGAGTGCTACGAAGGAGGGTGGTAAAGGAGGCTCGAAGGGCAAGTCGAGCTCAATAAAGTGGAGAAAGCTAGTGAGAGAGAAATGTGAGTGTATGAAAGGTGTTGAGATGGATGGAGTGGAAATGGAGGGGGAGTTTGTGGATGATAAGGGTAAACGTGGAAGGGGAGGTGATGATGTTTGTATGGAGGAGGGGGTGTCAAAGAAAGTTTGTGTGCAAGTTGATAATTCAAGATGGCGTGAGGCGAGGTCTATCGAGGAACAGACCCGCCGAGCCCAATGAGTCTTTTGAGTTTAAACTGCATGGGATTGGGTCACCTCTCTGTAGTAAATAGCCTCCGTGACTTGATCAGGAGAGAGACCCTGTCTTTGGTGTTCTTGTCAGATACGAAGCTGATTAGTAGTGAATTTCATAAAATTCGTGATCGGCTAGGAGATTTTTATAGTCTTGTTGTTGATTTTGTTGGTAGATTAGGTGGTTTAGCGTTGATGTGGCGTAAAGATGTGGATGTTATTCTCCAGTCCATGTCGGTGCACCATATTGATGTTGTCATTAGAGGGGGGTTTGGTGAGATAGAGTAGAGGTGTACGGGGTTCTATGGTTGGCCGGAGGTTCATAATAGACACCATTCTTGGAGTCTTCTTGAAACTCTTGCTACTAACTTTGATTTGCATAGGATGTGGATGCTTGTGGGTTACGAGATATTCCTTGCTCGGGTTATGAGTTTACTTATGATAATGGCCGAGAATTGGATGAGAATGTGCAGTGCAGGTTAGATAGAGCTTTGGTGACTGGCGATTGGCTTGATGTGTTTGTTGATGCGCACTTATGGAATCTTGATAGGGAATGGTCGGATCATGCTCCGATAAATGTCACTCTTTGGAAGAAGCAGATGGGGGTTGGTTTTAAGGATAAACCATTCAAATTTGAGCAAATTTGGGCTAGGGAGGAGGAGTGTGAGGGGATTGTGGAGAATGCATGGATTTGGGGGGGGGGCTACTCTAGCCTCCAAGGTTGCTATGTGTGCTGAGGATTTGAAGACTTGGAGCGGGAAGAAATTTGGGTCGGTGTTTCGTGAATTGAAGAAGAAGCGCAAGGCCCTGCAAGCCTTGAATAAAGGGGGGCTCACGGCTCATCAAGTGGCGAAGAGGCGCGCTTTGTTGAGTGAAATTAGTGCGCTTGCGGGGATTGAGGAGGGTTATTGGAAGCAACGTTCTCAGGTTCTGTGGCTCGAGGAAGGGGATCGCAATTCGAAGTTTTTTCACCAAAGAGCTTTGGGGCGTAAGCGGAAAAATTCTATTCGAGCTTTAAAGGATGCTAGTAGCGAAGAGCAGGTGGGGGATGAAGCCGTGGGCTACATTGCAGTCAACTACTTCAAACATCTTTTCACCTCCTCGGATCCGACTATGATTGATGAGGCCCTTATGAATTTCTAGTCCCGTGTTTCAGGGGAGATGAACTCCATGTTGCAGGCGCCCTATAGGACGGATGAGGTTCAGTTTGCTTTTAGTCAGATGCATCCGATTAAGGCCCCAGCCCGGGGCCAGATGGTATGTGCCCTATGTTCTTTTAATCCTATTGGCACATTGTGGGCCCTTCTGTGACTAATGAGGTGTTGAGTATTCTGAGAGGTGAGCAGATTCCTGATCAACTGAACAATACTTTTATTACTCTTATCCTTAAGAAGAGTAATGCTGATGCTATGCATGATTACAGACCCATCTCCCTGTGTAAAGTGATCTATAAACTTGTCTCTAAGGTGCTTGCAAATAGGCTGAAATTATTTCTTGATAAAATTATCTCTTTGAATCAAAGTGCTTTCACTCCGGGGCGTCTGATTACATATAACATTCTGGTGGCTTTTGAGCTGTTTCATCATATGAAGCAGTTGAAGAGCAAAGAAGGTGCTATGGCAATGAAGCTTGACATGTCTAAATCCTATGATAGAATTGAATGGGAATTTTTGGATGTTGTTTTGGTCAGATTTGGGTTCGATACAGGCTGGCGGGAAAGATTGATGGATTGCGTTCGTTCAGTAACGTTCTCTGTGCTTATTAATGGGACGCCTACAGATGTTTTTTCTCCGTAGCGAGGGCTGCGGCAAGGTGATCCTTTGTCACCATATCTATTCATTCTGTGCGCAGGGTTTTTTCTCATCTTCTTCGGAGAGCAGAAGAATTTGGCTCATTGAGAGGGGTCAGGATTGCCCTTACTGCCCCATCTGTTAATCATCTTCTGTTTGCAGATGACTGCATTATTTTTTCAAGAGCTTCTTTGCAGGATTCAGAGGCTATTCAGCAGGCTTTGAGTTTATATGCGTTGTCTTCGGGGAAGAAAGTGAACTATGATATGACCACGATTTCTTTTAGCCGTGGAGTGCCGGATGCTAGAAAGGAGTCCATCTCTCATTCTCTCGAGGTTAAGGAGGTGGACATTCACGACAGATACTTCGGGCTCCCTACCGTTGTAGGCCGTTCTAAAAAGGTGATTATAAAGGGAGTAAAGGAGAAGATGTGGAAGAAGTTGCAAGGGTGGAAGGGGATGGTACGTTCTAAAGCTGGTCATGATAAAGGCTGTGGCCCAATCTCTCCCTACCTACGCTATGAGTGTCTTTAAATTTCCATCTTCCTTTTGTGATAAGATAAGATCTACTATTGCCCAATTATGGTGGGGGCAAAAGAATGGTGAAAGAAAAATTCATTGGGTGGCGTGGAAGAAACTTTGTAGGCCGAAAGATGAGGGGGGGATTGGTTTTAAAGATATGAAGATGTTCAATTGGGCGTTACTAGGAAAGCAAGCTTGGAGACTTACTATGCATCAAGGAAGTTTGATTGAACAAATCCTCAAGGCAAGGTACTATCCTAACTCCTCTTTTATGGATTCGAATCTAGGAGCATATCCTAGTTATACTTGGAGAGGGATTTGGGAGGCTAGGTGGATGCTTAGAAGAGGTGTGAGGTGGCGTGTGGGGAATGAAGAGAGTATAAGAGTGTGGAAGGATGCTTGGGTGCCGGGATCTAGACGGATTATTTTGTCCTATTGGTGATTCAAATCCGAACCTCGATGTTGGTGCTTTGATTAGTCCAATTACTAGAAATTGGAATGAGGATTTACTTAAACAAATCTTTCTTCCTTTTGAAGTTGAGCCAATCCCCCCCTGTGACCCCCCCTCTTTCCGGTCTTCCCCCCTTGACCCCCTAAGGGGGAACCGGACAGAAGCAACAAGGTTGTTGACTGCCCCTTGCCCCCTTTCTCTGCCTTTTTGGAGTACGAGAAAGGGGCGGGGGGCAGAAATAAAGCAACCGGAATCGTGAAATACAATGAGATCAATATACTTCCTCTACTTATTGATCCTATTAGTACTAGGTTGCCGGAAGATGTATTATGTTGGGATTTGGAGAAAGATGGAATTTTTTCGGCGAGATCGGCCTATGAAGCTTTAGTGAATGATGAGTGGTTGGCAAATGAGGGTTCTTCGTCAACAAGTTTGACTCTTTGAAAGACAATTTGGGGAGCGAAGGTCTTGCCTCGGGTAAAGGTTTTTGCTTAGCGTGCGATGTTAGAGGCCCTTCCTACAAGGGCGGGATTGAACAAACGAGTTGCAGCGGTGGATTCGGTGTGTGGAGCAGCGGTGGAAGTGGGGTTACATGCCCTTCGGTGGTGTGGGCTGGCAAGGGGTGTGTGGAGTAAGAGCGGCATTAGGTGCGCAGTGCCGAGGGGCTGCGGTAGGGTGGTTGATTCGTGGGACGCGTGTTTCAAGGAGTTGGATGACGATGGGTTGGTTGTGTTTCTTACCACTTGTTGGGCGGTTTGGGGAGCGAGGTGTAGACTGGTCATGGAAGGTGAGGCTCGTCCACCGGAGGAGACTATCGAATATGCTAGGAAGCTGTGTGGGGAACTCAAGGAGGTGGGCTGTGCGAAGTTAAGTGGGAGGGGGGATGTCGGGTCAATTTTACAGCAAGTGTGGAAGCCCCCTGATGCGGGGTGGGTCAAGGTGAACACGGATGCAGGCTGTTTGGGGGAGGTTGGCAGTGGCTTGGGAGTGGTATGTCGCAAGGAGGGTGGTAGTGTGATGGGTTGTGTGGTGGTCCAAGCTCCCGTGAGTTGGGAAGTGCGTGTAGCTGAGGCAAAAGACGTGATGGCAGGGCTATGTTTTGCGAAGGAGTTGGGTCTCTCAAAGATCATGGTGGAAAGTGATTGCTTGATGCTGATTCAAGCTTTGCAAAATAAGTCCAAGGGTGCTAGTGAATTTCACCTTCTTATAGAAGATATTCTAGTTCTTTCAGCTTCTTTTAATTCTGTTGTTTGGTGTTTTGTTAAGAGAACAGGTAACAAAGTCGCTCATAGCTTAGCCCATTTCCAACCTTGGAAATTTGGGAAACGTAGTTGGGTTGATGATGTTCCTGATTTTGTTAATGCTTTGGCTATTTCTGATATGATAATTTAGTTCCCTCTTGGGTTCTTTCAAAAAAAAAAAATAGTTATCGTAACAGATAAGTTTTATTTTACGTAGTACACATGAACCTTATTGATGACGGGCGAAAGGAGACGATTTCTTTCCTCTATAGCTTTGCAAGTAAATTCCTTTGCTAAGTCTATACTCACCCCCATCCACAATATATAATGCAAGTACGTGTGATGCACGTATTAAATTCTTACATAGTAGAATTATATTCATATGTTATTAAGTGTCATACTTTATATTATATAATCTCTTGAGATTGTTTAGTAAAAAAAAAGTTCAAACTTTAACTTTTCACTATTAAAACTAAAGATATGTATATTTATCTCTATATAACTCTATTTAAAATTACAGTTTTTTAAAAGAATAACATGGCATTATTATGTGATAATTAATGTGAATAATATGTTATTATTCATCAAAATTAATATATTTTCATAAGTTGAAAAACTATATTGTAAATGGATCTCATTTCAAAACATATTTCGAGCACTATCCAATGGTATAAAAATTATAATAATTCGAATTATGTAGCAAAAGTTCCATCCAATTTACATAGTATAATAATTTAAGTTGTTTATTCAAATTCAAACTCTACTTCTCCCTTATCCAAAACTTCATATATGAGTTTTTATCTATTTGGAACTCTATTTTTTGTAAATCAAATATTAAAAATAATGACATGTCATGCTTATGTGGCGCTCTCTATGCTCTCGAAATCTTAAGGAGCTCTCTGTGCTCTCGAAAAGTTCCTCTTTCATACTTCCGACGTTCTTTTTCTATTGCAAATATGGGTTTGGGCACGGTTTTTAAGTAAGTGAAAAAGGTGGGTAGTTTAGCATTACGGTACCCCTTTAATTAACTAGAGTATGAGAGAAATAAATCTTTAATAAAGTAAAAGCAACTTTGTGAGGCAAAATGAGTAAAATTAATGATAGCTTTAGTAAGATAAAGTAAGGGCAATATTGTCAACTAAATTTAATTCATTTTCCACAAGTGCAATTGTTGCAATAGATGTGAAACTACTCAAAGTGGTAATTGCTGCAGTAGAAAAAGAATGGAGGAAGTATACATTTACTAGTATTGGGACCAGGCAAATGCCCGGGTTATTCGTGAAGATGTAGGCTTTTGAAATATTCACATACCTTATTGTGACCGTATTTTTTATCCGATATACAACAGTAAAAGTTATTATGTAATGTTTTATTGGATTTTCTATATATATGTATATATATTGATGATAATATCAACTTTATGATATTCTTATAAAATACAAAAGGAACGATATGAATAATTAGAGTTTTTCAATGTCAAGAATCATAATGTAAGTGGTGCAACTTTTTTGAAATAAAAGAAGTACTTCATATTATTTCTTTCATTAATATGTTTTATATAAGAAATTTGATAATTATAATTTGATAATTTAACAATTTTTTTTTAGTTTGATTGGTTAAATATATAATAAACTTACTTAAAGATCTTTTTTTTGTTTGGTGTTTTCTTTTCTTATACTATGAGTTCTAGATTCTTCTTTCTCTATCACTCTCTCTTTTTCTTTTTAGTTGTCCCTGTCTCTTTTTCATTGAATCTCCAAGAAATAAAGATTAAGAAGCATCTCGGTTCTTCATATTACTTCTTGATGTTTCTTCTCACTTCTCTTGTAAGCTTCAAGGACCCCAAAACGGACAACAATAATATCTTTAAATTTGACTCATTATTGATGGAAGAAGCAGAATAATGTTCATGACCAATTGGTTTGGCAGATTGAGTGAACAATAATTAAACTATCATTTGATGGTTTTGTTTAATAAATCTATTTTTCTTTAGATAGTTATGAAGAACCAATGGAGACTTGATACTGAGGCAGACTATGAAAATCTGTTTATGGTGCTTCATATGGAGATTATTTTTGGTGGTACAAAATACTTAGGCAGATTATGAAGTTTGATAGAATTTGAGATACTGACAAATCATTGAGTAGATTTTTTAATATATGGAGAGATATTGTAATAGCCCGCACCAAAATACCTTCTTAAACAAGAATATCTATAACAGCGGAAGTTCCTAACTTGGGCGAACTATTAATTGGATCCCCCTTAAGCCTAAGCTTAAGCGAATGAGCATTTTATAACATGAACTATTAAAATTTACTAACAAAATAACCATCATAAACTTCATAATCAAAATATTACAAACCCAAAATACACAATGGTTTTTTCAAATATTGTCCACCATGTTAACAACAACGAATAATATAAGTCTTCACAAGAGCATCTGACATCCATACATAAATATTAACAGTCACCTGCAAAACGATATATAGTCAACTGCCCCCACCGAGATAGGTCCAAAGAATAAAACGACACACGTCAGCAAAGTTGAGTACACAAGTAGAATTTTAGGAAAATATTATGGTGGCTGAATCTAGTTTTTCTTTCACACTTACTTTATTTCGAAAGACCCATCCAAAAGAATATAATGTGCAACACATCAAGTACTCACATACTCATTGCTTCCTTACTACCATTATAAATCTCTCTATTAGTTCAACATTAATATCAATCATTATCATTTTATCCTTATTGGGAAAGTGAACAATTAGAGATGGTTCACCACGACCGACTGTATCTAAATTGTGGAGGTTGTGACCCTCCTATTTACCAAATGATTGCAAGACTTTCAGGACATGTCCCTCGCAGCTACGAGACACCACGCTCGCCTGCAATTTATAACTTAATAACGGCAGCTACGAGACACCAGCTCTCCTGCAATTGTTGCTCATCACTGTTTCACGGCTACTGTCCCTTCTTTTCACTGATCATAGAAGCACATTGATAATTTTAATTTCTCTTAATTGTTGTTAAGTCATTATTTGGAATAACGTGTATGAAATGGACCTAGCTTTTCCAGGAAAGATTTATATACGTGTAACTTCCACAAGGTTTATCACAAAAGTAATTATTAGAAAACTAACAATTAGAAACTAAAAAAAATATTAAGATTCCTTATACAACATAAGGATTAAAGTATTTTTTTTCATAAACGTAAGTCATTTGATTATTACTCTTGGAGTTGTTAAAAGAGTAGCAAATTTTAAAGTTGGGTGAGGAAACTATATCATTTGATTAGAAACTATGGCTTGGTAAGTAAAGATTTTAGATCATATGGTTGTAATTACACTTGGTGAGAGGTTTACCAAACAAGTACTCCTTGAACATATCTTTCATTACAAAGTTATTTTTTTGAAAACTTATAATCAACAAGTCATGAATCAAGTTCAATAAAATTTTAGGAAGTAAATTAAATAATTCATTGATAAAGGAACTTCTTACTATTTTACCCAATTGTTGTTTAACCTTTGAAACATTCCAAATCATAATTTCATCCTTGAAACACTTTTTTAAACATCTTGGAAAATCTGGAATGTAACCACAACTTCTAATTAAAACCGAAATTGTCCCGTAAAAATGCAATTTTCCAACAGAACTTAAAATGAGCATAATTTCCTCATACGAAACCCAAATCAGACGATACTTGTGCCTATCTTAAGTAAAAATTAATACGAGCAACTTTTCTAAAATATCATTTTGGCCAAAAATCCCCAGAAAATATTGAAAAACACGTTCTAATAAAACTGATCCAAATTCTTACGAGAAGATAGAAGCTAACTAATGTTCAATTTTAATCTACTTCATATGCACTTGGGTTCTTCTATAAAAAATAACTCAACAACATTTTGACAATAAAGTATAGCCCTTAATTTCATTAATCTCACAAGATCAAATACTCAAGCAAAATATTAAACACTTACTAAGAAAACTCTTATTTACTTTTTTACTATGTATAATTAGATCTCAACTTGCAACTCATAACTCCACAATTAAATCAACAAGAAACATATAATCATCCCCAAAAGAATGCAAGAAAATCAAATCAGTATGAATACATATACATTATTTGAAGATACAAAATAATTTTTCCCAAAACCCACATGCATGCCCTTATTTACAACAAAACTTTTACCCAAATCTCATTTCAAACCCAAAGAGAGTTTATAACTTGTGTACTTAAAACCCCTTTGCTCAAACTCTTCTTTCTTCTTTTATAATGTAGAATTTTTGGACCTTCCTATAATCCCAAAGAGCTTACATTAGTTACTCCACTTACCACAAGATATTAAGAACAAAACTTCCTCTTTTCAAAAAAAAAAAATAACCTACCTTCACCCTTTTTAGGCTCGAACTTGGGAGCGTTCTTCCACTCCTTCTTGAAAATTTTCTTTGGAAATACCTAATATAAACATCAAGAAAAACAATGGTGAGCTTGCATGTAAGATTGGGTAGGAAACAGGTAAGAAATTGAAGAGAGAATGGAGGGTTCAACCTTAGTTCTTCCTCGTTTTTTTTCTCTTTCCTTCTTTCTCTTTCTTCTTTATTACTCTCACTTTCTCTCTCTTTTTTTCTGGTCTTTGAGGTTTGGGTTTGAAGGGGTGAAGGGTTGGGGGATTGGAATTTGTGAGTTTTTAAGTTGGGTTAAAGGAGGGGTAATAAAGGGTGTTAGTGGGTGATGCGTTGGGTAACTAATTATCCTTTTTTCTAATTAGCTACCTTTACTTTCCTAACCTCCCAACAACTATTAAATTAAATCTCTTGAATTTATCCACTTGCGTATTTTAATTCAACATTGTCCCTCCTTTGTATTTTTTTTTACCCAAAAGGATATAAAACATGTCTCTTGTTTGTCTCACTAACCTCATATACTAGTTTACAATTTCCCTTTATAACTTCCAGAATACGATTCTTACTATATATATTCCTAAAAGTATATATCTTGTATCACCAACTACATAATATTTTCTCCTCTAACTTCTCAACTAGAATAAACAAAGGTACAAGTGCATATAACGCAAGTCATATGCCATAAACAAGTACGAACTTTACTTATCTTTACTATATATATATATATATATATATATATATATATATATATATATATATATATATATATATATATATATTACAAATAGAACAATCGTGTTGTTGGGGTGGCTATTACAGATATTGTATTGTTATGTTATATTGATACTTATAGTATGTAATACTAATTATTGTAAATTTATTTTAGACACATGCTTAGATCATATACCATGGGATTGTTATTGCAAAAACTAATCTAAGAGTACATTATGATTTTGAGAGTATAAATTTACAGACCATACCTTAGGTTGTGGAAGAACCCAATAAAAATCACTTTGATCGAAAAGGTAATGGGAATATGTGAGTAGGTTAATAAGAAAATAATTATTTTACATATAACTTCAGAGGTACTAATACTAATTCTAACATGAATAGGATTTTTAGAAAAGATGAAGTTGAAAACGAACAACTTACTTTTTTAGACGAAAACCATCATGAATTCTAATTGCAATAGGTTTTTAGAAAAGATAAACATGAAAATTAACAAACTATAGTAAATGATGATTTCTTTTATATGTTATAGTTAGTTGACCCATGACTGTTTATAGTTTACTTTTTATTTTAACGTTATAACATACATCTTAGTCATATCAAAATCTCCTCAATTTTGTTGGTCAATAAATATTCCATGATAATATTTTTAGTTCAAATATATAAGGGAATTGTAGAGAAATTTTTAATTTTCACGTAATTTTAAATAAATTATATATAGATCTTGTTCTAAAGTATTTTCTGAATCATTTTAAATGGTACCAAAATTATAATTTTTCGAAATATATATAAAAAAATTATAATCAATTTACTATACTTATACTTTTATTGTAAACCAAACTCTATTTCTTCTTATCCTAAACTCTATATATGTATTCTTTTTTTTGGCAAATGAAGAATTATATAACCAAAAGAATGGTGATTACAGATGCTAATCACACAAGCTAGCATAGCAACATAACACCCTAGACCAAGCAAACTTACATAATCATATTATGTCTATCCTCATCAGAGCATCTAACAGCAACCCTGAACAAAATATCTCTAATTACATCATCCACTGAATTAAGAGTATGAGAGAAAATTTGATTGTTACGTTGCCTCCATATTGCATAAAAACATTCAGTGACTGCCATGACAAAAAATTTCCCTTGCTTCTGTCTTGCTTTCCTTTTAGCAATTTCCAAAATGTTGTGAAGGCTGCTACTAATGTTAGTAAGTCTCAGCTTGCTACACACACCCTGCCACACCTCATTAGCATAATCACAAAGAAAGAAAAGGTGATGAACATATTCATCATCCCTCCTACATAAACTACAAGTAGTATTGCAGTTTACATGTAACAGCCCGCACTTCCGAGCTGCTAGTTAATCATACGTAAGATTCACTAATCTCGATTAACACTAATAGCCTCGAATTACATTTAATCTTATAGCGGAAACATAACATTTTTATACGATCCTGGACCTATGGGTCAGGGCCCACAACATGATAACCCCAAAATGAAATATCAGCTTACGAAATATTTTACAGAATTCCCATAAAAGAATAATTTATTCTCAATAAAACATCTAACTATAACTTTAATCCACGATTTACAACGTAAGCATCTTCTCGTTCATTTCGCATATTCCAAAACCTCGATACTATACCTGCAAAATATCTAACAATGAACTCTGCCCCCACCAGGACAGGTTCCAAAAACAAAATCAGAAAAACTGAGTACACACCGTTTAACCAGAAATCCATTTCAGTGGCTTAAAATATATTTGTACCATTTATCACTTTCCATGAGATTATTAATTGTATTCAAACAACTCAATATCGAGATAGCAAAATATACTCATTAGAACATTAGAGAATAAGATCAGATGAAAATACACCCAACTTAACAAAGCCACAAATCTTCGCAAGTGTAATAAATATTTTTGTGTATATCAATTCTATAAAATAGTTCCAAGTCACCTATCTCATAGGTAATTCTATCCATAGTCATTTTACCAAATCCAACTACGTAACCAACAAATTCAGAAAACACCATTGAGAGCGTAACTCTTAGTATAGAATCCTTTCGTACAATATTTCAGAAATTCTGCATAAACCCTTAAGTCTTTGCAGCAACCAAAACGTTTACGAAAATAACTATTATGAGTTCCATCAAGAATACTTTATAGTTTCACCTTTAGATGGTTTACAAAATAATCGGGGAAATATACGAATAGAGAGGGAATACGCCATCTCTAAACTCATGGGGACGTCTCCCCTACCAATATTTGTAGGGCTTGCAAGACTTGTTTCCAGGACATATGTCCCATCATTTCATAATACACACATACCACGATGTGTTCATCACTGCTGCTGCAGTTGCTTCCCCATCATTAATCAAACTAGAAGATAACTATTGTGAGTTTCATCAAGAATAATTTATAATTTCACAACTCCATATTTTCTCATAACTCAAATTCCTGTTTTCCAAAGTTCATGATCAGAGATAATCAAATTCTCAAACCATAGTCACACTTTTACTTATACTTTCATAATTTCCATGTAAAAACTTATGTAGCTAATCATTTAGCTATTATTGTATAGTAGAATCATACTTCAAATTTCATTTAACCAAAATCCTTTTATTTACTCCAAATCTTTTGAATACAACTTAGTTTAGAGCAAAATCGAATTCATACAATAAATATCGCATTTGTACTTCCTAAGTTCACAAATAGAAACTCTTGTTATAAACAATTTATGGTTATAAGATATAAAAGCGTAGCGAACTCAATCCATGAAATCCTTATAATCATATGAAATACCAATTTCAAATTTAAAAGTGGAAGAACATGTGTGTACCTTATTAGATCTCCGAAGATTGCTTTATATCCTTAATCAAGCTCCTAATACTCCATTATTCTTCAAACTCATACTAATTGTTCATAATTAACCTCAAGAACAATAACAACGATTAATAAATTTCTAAAAGAACCTCAAGTTCAACAATTAACACCAATAATTAACTCGAGCCCCATAGCTATCTATAACAAAATGACAATCTTCTCACTCCTAAATTCATCTATTAATCCATATTGACCAGCTATTATAGAACATATAACAAATTTCTTACTCTCATATGACCAACATAATATTCTTACAAGTCATATAATTATAAAGTACTACATAAATTGATTTATTTGCAAGTTACGAAATTTGAAACTAAGCTAAGAATATGAACTCTAAAACAACTCTTAATTCATATCAAATTAGCATTTGGTATTCAAAACTCTGGATTTTTGTTTTCACACAATTCACTTTCAATTTGAGAATCATTTACAAATAAAATTTTGATATCTTAGTTCGAAATCAGAATGTTTACTTCAAAATTCATAAACTAACCAACTTGCATGAACAAATTTGAACAAAAGAATACATCAGTAACAATCCTTCCCAACATAAAGAATTGAACAATTTAATTAGACATGCTAAAAGAACTCAGAATTGCTGATGGACAGCTTTTACCTTCAATTCAACTTGATTTAGTCCTCTTATCAAACAAAGAGAGGAAAAGAAGCAGCGGCAGCATAAGATCAAGCCAACCACCGCCTAGTAGAAGCATCGGCAACTGCAGCGCTGGCCACTAGAAGAAGGTGAAATGGTGCGACAGCACAACCAATTTGTGAAGAACAGAGGAGAGAGAAGATTGGGCACCAGTGCCGATAACTTGCGGCAGTGATAAGATGAATCTCCGGCGACGAACTAACACCGGCAGGTGTGTGGCAGCAGCAGGAGAAGTAGAGAGAGAAACAAGGGTTTTGACGTTTGGGGAAATTAAAACACGGGAGAGAGAGAGAAAGATGAATTGGGGTTTTGTTCTTCTCATGAGTCATAACAATATATAAGAGAAAGAATGAAAGTGCTAGGAAGTCTCTAGAAATTACAAGAGAAGGGAGGTATAAATAAGATTTTCCTCTTAAAAAGAATTTTTTTTTACATGTATAATACCAAGTCATAATCAATTATACACCCATGATTAACAAAATATGTTCTTTTAATTACGTTAACAAAATATAATTAACCCTTAATAAATGCTGCTGAAAAATATGGGCTATTACAATCAACCACCCTTAGAACAAGTTTCGTCCTCGAAACTTGAAAACATAAAACTTTTGATAATCTGAAAACGAATAAGTTTACGCAAATCATTTTTAATAAAAAGCAAATCATTTCACTTCTTAAGTCTAATACCTCGAAAGATTCACTTCCCGAATAAATAATTCCTAATTTCAAATCTAAATTCTCTATTATCTTAATGAATATAATTCGATCTTTCTCTAATAACAACACAATTTCAAGCTAAAACCTTAATAGAACTTTTCACTTTTGCAAAATTTCAATCTCAATATTCAACCTTCAATATCCGAATCTCTATTCCTCAATTCTTAACAAAACAATAACCCAATTCAATTTCAACCAATCCCAAATATCATTCAGCCCTCGCTAGGTGGCTTACTCAGCACACGATCGTCATATTGTTCTAATAACTAACTAGGAAATATCAAATCCTCACTATACATATTCCATAACATGACTCAAATCTTAACTCAAAATATCATTTTTTCTCTCCAAATGCGAATACTAAGTTTGAGTAATCATAATAATCAACTAATTCCAAATCATTATCAATATATTCTAAAATAAATCATTTCATCCATCATCCGTAAATCATAGCTCTTAACACTCCTGCTCTGGATTCTTAATACATTTCTCTTATCCTTTAATTGCTCTGCCTAATACCTCATAACTTATAACGAATTACACATTAATTAAACGCTCAAGACTCTAACATCATGTAAAATATTTGCTCGTTCAGATAAAATCACAAATTGACAAACTAAATTTTTCCATACGTATCATAACTCAAACAAGACAATTAATGCCAAGTCATTCGCACACTTCTAATTTTCGTTATAACTTTAAATTTTCATGTCTCTTATTTAACCTTGCCTTCTTTACTACATACTTGAAGATCAATAACTATCTTTTTCATTACAGAATTCACCACGTCCTATCTTTAAATTCAGACAATTAACTCTCATCAACCACATCTAGACAGGTTGGTTCTAAAACCATGATAGCACATCGCGTACTAGTTGCCATTAAGCAACAACTTTACTTCACTAAATTTTAATGTTCGATATTCCATTCGAATAAAAAAAAATTAGTCCATAATCAATTCGGCATGCATATTCAAAGCAATATCCCAATTCAATGGAAGCCATTTCACTTAATTTCCCAGATGCTTATTCGTATGACTATCAAACCTTTAAACGCTAATTCTTAACATTTACCTCCGAATAGCTCAATAACCTTTATAACTTCCTAATTCCGCAATTTGAAACATGAATGTCCGAGCTTATCAACCAATATAATTCATATGAGTTTAACTCTGAAACAATCTCATAACCCTATCTCAACTCATATGCCATGATATGAAGATCAAGACAACTCTAAAACAACCATGCTCTGATACCACTTGTAACAGCCCGCACTTCCGAGCTGCAAGTTATTTATACGTAAGATTCACTAATCTCGATTAACACTAATAGCCTCGAATTACATTTAATCTTATAGCGGAAACATAACCTTTTTATATGATCCTGGACCTATGGGTCAGGGCCCACAACATGATAACCCCAAAATGAAATATCAGCTTACGGAATATTTTACAGAATTCCCATAAAAGAATAATTTATTCTCAATAAAACATCTAACTATAACTTTAATCCACGATTTACAACGTAAGCATCTTCTCGTTCATTTCGCATATTCCAAAACCTCGATACTATACCTGCAAAATATCTAACAATGAACTCTGCCCCCACTAGGACAGGTTCCAAGAACAAAATCAGAAAAACTGAGTACACACCGTTTAACCAGAAATCCATTTCAATGGCTTAAAATATATTTGTACCATTTATCACTTTCCATAAGATTATTAATTGTATTCAAACAACTCAATATCGAGATAGCAAAATATACTCATTAGAACATTAGAAAATAAGATCAGATGAAAATACACCCAACTAAACAAAGCCACAAGTCTTCGCAAGTGTAATAAATATTTTTGTGTATATCAATTCTATAAAATAGTTCCTAGTCACCTATCTCATAGGTAATTCTATCCATAGTCATTTTACCAAATCCAACTACGTAACCAACAAATTCAGAAAACACCATTGAGAGCGTAACTCTTAGTATAGAATCCTTTCGTACAATATTTCGAAATTCCGCATAAACCCTTAAGTCTTTGCAAAGAACCAAAACGTTTACGAAAATAACTATTATGAGTTCCATCAAGAATACTTTATAGTTTCACCTTTAGATGGTTTACAGAATAATCGGGGAAATATACGAATAGAGAGGGATTACGCCATCTCTAAACTCATGGGGACGTCTCCCCTACCAATATTTGTAGGGCTTGCAAGACTTGTTTCCAGGACATATGTCCCATCATTTCATAATACACACATACCACGATGTGTTCATCACTGCTGCTGCAGTTGCTTCCCCATCATTAATCAAACTAGAAGATAACTATTGTGAGTTTCATCAAGAATAATTTATAATTTCACAACTCCATATTTTCTCATAACTCAAATTCCTGTTTTCCAAAGTTCATGATCAGAGATAATCAAATTCTCAAACCATAGTCACACTTTTACTTATACTTTCATAATTTCCATGTAAAAACTTATGTAGCTAATCATTTAGCTATTATTGTATAGTAGAATCATACTTCAAATTTCATTTAACCAAAATCCTTTTATTTACTCCAAATCTTTTGAATACAACATAGTTTAGAGCAAAATCGAATTCATACAATAAATATCGCATTTGTACTTCCTAAGTTCACAAATAGAAACTCTTGTTATAAACAATTTATGGTTATAAGATATAAAAGCGTAGCGAACTCAATCCATGAAATCCTTATAATCATATGAAATACCAATTTCAAATTTAAAAATGGAAGAACATGTGTGTACCTTATTAGATCTCCGAAGATAGCTTTATATCCTTAACCAAGCTCCTAATACTCCATTATTCTTCAACCTCATACTAATTGTTCATAATTAACCTCAAGAACAATAACAACGATTAATAAATTTCTAAAAGAACCTCAAGTTCAACAATTAACACCAATAATTAACTCGAGCCCCATAGCTATCTATAACAAAATGATAATCTTCTCACTCCTAAATTCATCTATTAATCCATATTGACCAGCTATTATAGAACATATAACAAATTTCTTACTCTCATATGACAAACATAATATTCTTACAAGTCATATAATTATAAAGTACTACATAAATTGATTTATTTGCAAGTTACGAAATTTGAAACTAAGCAAAGAATATGAACTCTAAAACAACTCTTAATTCATATCAAATTAGCATTTGGTATTCAAAACTCTGGATTTTTGTTTTCACACAATTCACTTTCAATTTGAGAATCATTTACAAATAAAATTTTGATATCTTAGTTCGAAATCAGAATGTTTACTTCAAAATTCATAAACTAACATACTTGCATGAACAAATTTGAACAAAAGAATACATCAGTAACAATCCTTCCCAACATAAAGAATTGAACAATTTAATTAGACATGCTAAAATAACTCAGAATTGCTGATGGACAGCTTTTACCTTCAATTCAACTTGATTTAGTCCTCTTATCAAACAAAGAGAGGAAAAGAACCAGCGGCAGCATAAGATCAAGCCAACCACCGCCTAGTAGAAGCATCGGCAACGGCAGCGCTGGCCACTAGAAGAAGGTGAAATGGTGCGACGGCACAACCAATTTGTGAAGAACAGAGGAAAGAGAAGATTGGGCACCAGTGCCGGTAACTTGCGGCAGTGATACAATGAATCTCCGGCGACGAACTAAACACCGGCTGGTGCGTGGCAGCAGCAGGAGAAGTAGAGAGAGAAACAAGGGTTTTGACGTTTGGGGAAATTAAAACACGGGAGAGAGAGAGAAAGATGAATTGGGGTTTTGTTCTTCTCATGAGTCATAACAATATATAAGAGAAAGAATGAAAGTGCTAGGAAGTCTCTAGAAATTACAAGAGAAGGGAGGTATAAATAAGATTTTCCTCTTAAAAAGAATTTTTTTTTACATGTATAATACCAAGTCATAATCAATTATACACCCATGATTAACAAAATATGTTCTTTTAATTACGTTAACAAAATATAATTAACCCTTAGTAAATGCTGCTGAAAAATATGGGCTATTACAATCTACCACCCTTAGAACAAGTTTCGTCCTCGAAACTTGAAAACATAAAACTTTTGATAATCTGAAAACGAATAAGTTTACGCAAATCATTTTTAATAAAAAGCAAATCATTTAACTTCTTAAGTCTAATACCTCGAAAGATTCACTTCCCGAATAAATAATTCCTAATTTCGAATCTAAATTCTCTACTATCTTAATGAATATAATTCGATCTTTCTCTAATAACAACACAATTTCAAGCTAAAACCTTAATAGAACTTTTCACTTTTGCAAAATTTCAATCTCAATATTCAACCTTCAATATCCGAATCTCTATTCCTCAATTCTTAACAAAACAATAACCCAATTCAATTTCAACCAATCCCAAATATCATTCAGCCCTCGCTAGGTGGCTTACTCAGCACACGATCGTCAGATTGTTCTAATAACTAACTAGGAAATATCAAATCCTCACTATACATATTCCATAACATGACTCAAATCTTAACTCAAAATATCAATTTTTCTCTCCAAATGCGAATACTTAGTTTGAGTAATCATAATAATCAACTAATTCCAAATCATTATCAATATATTCTAAAATAAATCATTTCATCCATCATCCATAAATCATAGCTCTTAACACTCCTGCTCTGGATTCTTAATACATTTCTCTTATCCTTTAATTGCTCTGCCTAATACCTCATAACTTATAACGAATTACACATTAATTAAACGCTCAAGACTCTAACATCATGTAAAATATTTCCTCGTTCAGATAGAATCACAAATTGACAAACTAAATTTTTCCATACGTATCATAACTCAAACAAGACAATTAATGCCAAGTCATTCGCACACTTCTAATTTTCAATATAACTTTAAATTTTCATGTCTCTTATTTAACCTTGCCTTCTTTACTACATACTTGAAGATCAATAACTAGCTTTTTCATTACAGAATTCACCACGTCCTATCTTTAAATTCAGACAATTAACTCTCATCAACCACATCTAGACAGATTGGTTCTAAAACCATGATAGCACATCGCGTACTAGTTGCTATTAAGCAACAACTTTACTTCACTAAATTTTAATGTTCGATATTCCATTTGAATAAAAAAAAATTAGTCCATAATCAATTCGGCATGCATATTCAAAGCAATATCCCAATTCAATGGAAGCCATTTCACTTAATCTCCCAGATGCTTATTCGTATGACTATCAAACCTTTAAACGCTAATTCTTAACATTTACCTCCGAATAGCTCAATAACCTTTATAACTTCCTAATTCCGCAATTTGAAACTTGAATGTCCGAGCTTATCAACCAATATAATTCATATGCGTTTAACTCTGAAACAATCTCATAACCCTATCTCAACTCATATGCCATGATATGAAGATCAAGACAACTCTAAAACAACCATGCTCTGATACCACTTGTAACAGCCCGCACTTCCGAGCTGCTAGTTAATCATACGTAAGATTCACTAATCTCGATTAACACTAATAGCCTCGAATTACATTTAATCTTATAGCGGAAACATAACCATTTTATATGATCCTGGACCTATGGGTCAGGGCCCACAACATGATAACCCCAAAATGAAATATCAGCTTACGGAATATTTTACAGAATTCCCATAAAAGAATAATTTATTTTTCAATAAAACATCTAACTATAACTTTAATCCACGATTTACAACGTAAGCATCTTCTCGTTCATTTTGCATATTCCAAAACCTCGATACTATACCTGCAAAATATCTAACATTGAACTCTGCCCCCACCAGGACAGGTTCCAAGAATAAAATCAGAAAAACTGAGTACACACCGTTGAACCAGAAATCCATTTCAGTGGCTTAAAATATATTTGTACCATGTATCACTTTCCATGAGATTATTAATTGTATTCAAACAACTCAATATCGAGATAGCAAAATATACTCATTAGAACATTAGAAAATAAGAGCAGATGAAAATACACCCAACTTAACAAAGCCACAAATCTTCGCAAGTGTAATAAATATTTTTGTGTATATCAATTCTATAAAATAGTTCCTAGTCACCTATCTCATAGGTAATTCTATCCATAGTCATTTTACCAAATCCAACTACGTAACCAACAAATTCAAAAAACACCATTGAGAGCGTAACTCTTAGTATAGAATCCTTTCGTACAATATTTCAGAAATTCTGCATAAACCCCTAAGTCTTTGCAGCAACCAAAACGTTTACGAAAATAACTATTATGAGTTCCATCAAGAATACTTTATAGTTTCACCTTTAGATGGTTTACAGAATAATCGGGGAAAAATATACGAATAGAGATGGATTACGCCATCTCTAAACTCATGGGGACGTCTCCCCTACCAATATTTGTAGGGCTTGCAAGACTTGTTTCCAGGACGTATGTCCCATCATTTCATAATACACACATACCACGATGTGTTCATCACTTCTTTGCTGCGTTGCTTCCCCCATCATTAATCAAACTAGAAGATAACTATTGTGAGTTTCATCAAGAATAATTTATAATTTCACAACTCCATATTTTCTCATAACTCAAATTCCTGTTTTCCAAAGTTCATGATCAGAGATAATCAAATTCTCAAACCATAGTCACACTTTTACTTATACTTTCATAATTTCCATGTAAAAACTTATGTAGCTAACCATTTAGCTATTATTGTATAGTAGAATCATACTTCAAATTTCATTTAACCAAAATCCTTTTATTTACTCCAAATCTTTTGAATACAACTTAGTTTAGAGCAAAATCGAATTCATGCAATAAATATCGCATTTGTACTTCCTAAGTTCACAAATAGAAACTCTTGTTATAAACAATTTATGGTTATAAGATATAAAAGCGTAGCGAACTCAATCCATGAAATCCTTATAATCATATGAAATACCAATTTCAAATTTAAAAGTGGAAGAACATGTGTGTACCTTATTAGATCTCCGAAGATAGCTTTATATCCTTAACCAAGCTCCTAATACTCCATTATTCTTCAACCTCATACTAATTGTTCATAATTAACCTCAAGAACAATAACAACGATTAATAAATTTTAAAAGAACCTCAAGTTCAACAATTAACACCAATAATTAACTCGAGCCCCATAGCTATCTATAACAAAATGACAATCTTCTCACTCCTAAATTCATCTATTAATCCATATTGACCAGCTATTATAGAACATATAACAAATTTCTTACTCTCATATGGCCAACATAATATTCTTACAAGTCATATAATTGTAAAGTACTACATAAATTGATTTATTTGCAAGTTACGAAATTTGAAACTAAGCTAAGAATATGAACTCTAAAACAACTCTTAATTCATATCAAATTAGCATTTGGTATTCAAAACTCTGGATTTTTGTTTTCACACAATTCACTTTCAATTTGAGAATCATTTACAAATAAAATTTTGATATCTTAGTTCGAAATCAGAATGTTTACTTCAAAATTCATAAACTAACATACTTGCATGAACAAATTTGAACAAAAGAATACATCAGTAACAATCCTTCCCAACATAAAGAATTGAACAATTTAATTAGACATGCTAAAATAACTCAGAATTGCTGATGGACAGCTTTTACCTTCAATTCAACTTGATTTAGTCCTCTTATCAAACAAAGAGAGGAAAAGAACCGGCGGCAAAGATAAGATCAAGCCAACCACCGCCTAGTAGAAGCATCGGCAACCGGCAATGGGCCACTAGAAGAAGGTGAAATGGTGCGACAGCACAACCAATTTGTGAAGAACAGAGGAAAGAGAAGATTGGGCACCAGTGCCGGTAACTTGCGGCAGTGATACGATGAATCTCCGGCGACGAACGAAACACCGGCTGGTGCGTGGCAGCAGCAGGAGAAGTAGAGAGAGAAACAAGGGTTTTGACGTTTGGGGAAATTAAAACACGGGAGAGAGAGAGAAAGATGAATTGGGGTTTTGTTCTTCTCATGAGTCATAACAATATATAAGAGAAAGAATGAAAGTGCTAGGAAGTCTCTAGAAATTACAAGAGAAGGGAGGTATAAATAAGATTTTCCTCTTAAAAAGAATTTTTTTTTTTACATGTATAATACCAAGTCATAATCAATTATACACCCATGATTAACAAAATATGTTCTTTTAATTACGTTAACAAAATATAATTAACCCTTAATAAATGCTGCTGAAAAATATGGGCTATTACAATCTACCACCCTTAGAACAAGTTTCGTCCTCGAAACTTGAAAACATAAAACTTTTGATAATCTGAAAACGAATAAGTTTACGCAAATCATTTTTAATAAAAAGCAAATCATTTCACTTCTTAAGTCTAATACCTCGAAAGATTCACTTCCCGAATAAATAATTCCTAATTTCGAATCTAAATTCTCTACTATCTTAATGAATATAATTCGATCTTTCTCTAATAACAACACAATTTCAAGCTAAAACCTTAATAGAACTTTTCACTTTTGCAAAATTTCAATCTCAATATTCAACCTTCAATATCCGAATCTCTATTCCTCAATTCTTAACAAAACAATAACCCAATTCAATTTCAACCAATCCCAAATATCATTCAGCCCTCGCTAGGTGGCTTACTCAGCACACGATCGTCATATTGTTCTAATAACTAACTAGGAAATATCAAATCCTCACTATACATATTCCATAACATGGCTCAAATCTTAACTCAAAATACAATTTTTCTCTCCAAATGCGAATACTTAGTTTGAGTAATCATAATAATCAACTAATTTCAAATCATTATCAATATATTCTAAAATAAATCATTTCATCCATCATCCATAAATCATAGCTCTTAACACTCCTGCTCTGGATTCTTAATACATTTCTCTTATCCTTTAATTGCTCTGCCTAATACCTCATAACTTATAACGAATTACACATTAATTAAACGCTCAAGACTCTCACATCATGTAAAATATTTCCTCGTTCAGATAGAATCACAAATTGACAAACTAAATTTTTCCATACGTATCATAACTCAAACAAGACAATTAATGCCAAGTCATTCGCACACTTCTAATTTTCAATATAACTTTAAATTTTCATGTCTCTTATTTAACCTTGCCTTCTTTACTACATACTTGAAGATCAATAACTATCTTTTTCAATACAGAATTCACCACGTCCTATCTTTAAATTCAGACAATTAACTCTCATCAACCACATCTAGACAGGCTGGTTCTAAAACCATGATAGCACATCGCGTACTAGTTGTCATTAAGCAACAACTTTACTTTACTAATTTTTAATGTTCGATATTCCATTCGAATAAAAAAAATTAGTCCATAATCAATTCGACATGCATATTCAAAGCAATATCCCAATTCAATGGAAGCCATTTCACTTAATTTCCCAGATGCTTATTGGTATGACTATCAAACCTTTAAACGCTAATTCTTAACATTTACCTCCGAATAGCTCAATAACCTTTATAACTTCCTAATTCCGCAATTTGAAACTTGAATGTCCGAGCTTATCAACCAATATAATTCATATGCGTTTAACTCTGAAACAATCTCATAACCCTATCTCAACTCATATGCCATGATATGAAGATCAAGACAATTCTAAAACAACCATGCTCTGATACCACTTGTAACAGCCCGCACTTCCGAGCTGCTAGTTAATCATACGTAAGATTCACTAATCTCGATTAACACTAATAGCCTCGAATTACATTTAATCTTATAGCGGAAACATAACCTTTTTATATGATCCTGGACCTATGGGTCAGGGCCCATAACATGATAACTCCAAAATGAAATATCAGCTTACGGAATATTTTACAGAATTCCCATAAAAGAATAATTTATTCTCAATAAAACATCTAACTATAACTTTAATCCACGATTTACAACGTAAGCATCTTCTCGTTCATTTCGCATATTCCAAAACCTCGATACTATACCTGCAAAATATCTAACAATGAACTCTGCCCCCACCAGGACAGGTTCCAAGAACAAAATCAGAAAAACTGAGTACACACCGTTTAACCAGAAATCCATTTCAGTGGCTTAAAATATATTTGTACCATTTATCACTTTCCATGAGATTATTAATTGTATTCAAACAACTCAATATCGAGATAGCAAAATATACTCATTAGAACATTAGAGAATAAGATCAGATGAAAATACACCCAACTTAACAAAGCCACAAATCTTCGCAAGTGTAATAAATATTTTTGTGTATATCAATTCTATAAAATAGTTCCTAGTCACCTATCTCATAGGTAATTCTATCCATAGTCATTTTACCAAATCCAACTACGTAACCAACAAATTCAAAAAACACCATTGAGAGCGTAACTCTTAGTATAGAATCCTTTCGTACAATATTTCAGAAATTCTGCATAAACCCTTAAGTCTTTGCAGCAACCAAAACGTTTACGAAAATAACTATTATGAGTTCCATCAAGAATACTTTATAGTTTCACCTTTAGATGGTTTACAGAATAATCGGGGAAATATACGAATAGAGAGGGATTACGCCATCTCTAAACTCATGGGGACGTCTCCCCTACCAATATTTGTAGGGCTTGCAAGACTTGTTTCCAGGACATATGTCCCATCATTTCATAATACACACATACCACGATGTGTTCATCACTGCTGCTGCAGTTGCTTCCCCATCATTAATCAAACTAGAAGATAACTATTGTGAGTTTCATCAAGAATAATTTATAATTTCACAACTCCATATTTTCTCATCACTCAAATTCCTGTTTTCCAAAGTTCATGATCAGAGATAATCAAATTCTCAAACCATAGTCACACTTTTACTTATACTTTCATAATTTCCATGTAAAAACTTATGTAGCTAACCATTTAGCTATTATTGTATAGTAGAATCATACTTCAAATTTCATTTAACCAAAATCCTTTTATTTACTCCAAATCTTTTGAATACAACTTAGTTTAGAGCAAAATCGAATTCATGCAATAAATATCGCATTTGTACTTCCTAAGTTCACAAATAGAAACTCTTGTTATAAACAATTTATGGTTATAATATATAAAAGCGTAGCGAACTCAATCCATGAAATCCTTATAATCATATGAAATACCAATTTCAAATTTAAAAGTGGAAGAACATGTGTGTACCTTACTAGATCTCCGAAGATAGCTTTATATCCTTAACCAAGCTCCTAATACTCCATTATTCTTCAACCTCATACTAATTGTTCATAATTAACCTCAAGAACAATAACAACGATTAATAAATTTCTAAAAGAACCTCAAGTTCAACAATTAACACCAATAATTAACTCGAGCCCCATAGCTATCTATAACAAAATGACAATCTTCTCACTCCTAAATTCATCTATTAATCCATATTGACCAGCTATTATAGAACATATAACAAATTTCTTACTCTCATATGACCAACATAATATTCTTACAAGTCATATAATTATAAAGTACTACATAAATTGATTTATTTGCAAGTTACGAAATTTGAAACTAAGCTAAGAATATGAACTCTAAAACAACTCTTAATTCATATCAAATTAGCATTTGGTATTCAAAACTCTGGATTTTTGTTTTCACACAATTCACTTTCAATTTGAGAATCATTTACAAATAAAAGTTTGATATCTTAGTTCGAAATTGGAATGTTTACTTCAAAATTCATAAACTAACACACTTGCATGAACAAATTTGAACAAAAGAATACATCAGTAACAATCCTTCCCAACATAAAGAATTGAACAATTTAATTAGACATGCTAAAAGAACTCAGAATTGCTGATGGACAGCTTTTACCTTCAATTCAACTTGATTTAGTCCTCTTATCAAACAAAGAGAGGAAAAGAAGCAGCGGCAGCATAAGATCAAGCCAACCACCGCCTAGTAGAAGCATCGGCAACTGCAGCGCTGGCCACTAGAAGAAGGTGAAATGGTGCGACAGCACAACCAATTTGTGAAGAACAGAGGAGAGAGAAGATTGGGCACCAGTGCCGGTAACTTGCGGCAATGATACAATGAATCTCCGGCGACGAACTAAACACCAGCAGGTGCGTGGCAGCAGCAGGAGAAGTAGAGAGAGAAACAAGGGTTTTGACGTTTGGGGAAATTAAAACACGGGAGAGAGAGAGAAAGATGAATCGAGGTTTTGTTCTTCTCATGAGTCATAACAATATATAAGAGATAGAATGAAAGTGCTAGGAAGTCTCTAGAAATTACAAGAGAAGGGAGGTATAAATAAGATTTTCCTCTTAAAAAGAATTTTTTTTTTTACATGTATAATACCAAGTCATAATCAATTATACACCCATGATTAACAAAATATGTTCTTTTAATTACGTTAACAAAATATAATTAACCCTTAATAAATGCTGCTGAAAAATATGGGCTATTACATACACCCCACGAACTTAACCTGTCTGTAGTAGCCAGTCTGTTATGCAACCCAAGCCACAGAACAAACTTACTCTTTGGAGCAACAGCATTATTACAAATTACTCTCCTCCAATGCACCCTATCAAACTCCCCTAAAAGAAGCCTATAAGTTTTCCTTATTGAAAACTAGTTATCAATACAAACAGCCTGCCATCCACCTATATCATTCAACCAATCCCTTGCACCTATGATTTTCCTAAGTAACCAGGAACATTGAGCGCTGATGCTCACTGTGACATAGGAAGACCTCTTGATATAGTAGGCATGAACCCACTTTACCCACAGCTTATCTCTTTTAAAAGCAATTGCCCACAACAACTTGAGCATAGCTGCTTTGTTCCATACTTCCATATTAACTATGTTCCACCCCCCTGCACTTTTAGGCATTTGTAAAGTGCTCCAAGCCACAGGAGCTTTTTTAGACTCTCCTGTTTTCCCTGTCCACAAGAACCTTCTGCACACACTCTCAACAGCTCTAATAATTTTCTTAGACAGGGGAAAAATGTGGGCCCAGTAGTTTTGCATACTACTAAGCACAGTCTTCAGTAATTGCAACCTCCCTGCATAAGACAGAACTTGAGCCATCCAAGTCTGAGCTCTCTGAGTGATCTTCTCAACCAAAGGTTTACTTTCTGCATAAGTCAGCTTCTTAGAGGATAATGGCACCCCTAGATATTTAAATGGCAGCTCACCAATTGGCATTTGAACTATTGCAGCAAGATCTCTAGTTATATCTGCATTCACTCCACTCACATAGAGATTGCTTTTCTCAATACTTGCAGCTAACCCAGAAGCTTCAGAAAACTTTGAAAAGGCCTTGAACATCAATTCAATTGAGCTTAAGTCAGCCCTACAAAACATTAACAAATCATCCGCAAACATAAGATGAGTAATCTTAAGTTTTTCACACTTAGGATGATAATTAAAATTAGGATCCTTTTGCAAATCATCCAAGCATCTACTTAGAGACTCCATACTCAAAGCAAAAAGGAAAGGGGAGAGAGGATCCCCTTGCCTTAACCCCTTCTTTGCATTAAAAGGTTTAGAAGGGACCCTATTTATAAGAATAGAGTAAGAAACAGTTCTTACACACTCCATTATCCAACCAATAAACTGCCCAGGGAATCCCAACTCATGCAGCAGCTTTTCTAAATAATCCCACTCTACTGAATCATAGGCTTTCCTGATGTCAACTTTCATTAGACATCTAGGTGACATATGAGATCTAGAGTATCCCTTAATTAACTCAGTAGCTAATAAAATGTTATCTGCAATATGTCTATCAGGGATAAATCCTGATTGAGCATCACAGACCACTTCACCAATCACATCTTGAAGTCTGTTTGTTAAGATTTTAGAAACAATCTTATACATGACTGAGCAACAGGCTATAGGCCTGAAATCCTTCACCTTACAAGCATTAGGCACCTTAGGAACTAGAGTGACTGCTGTACAATTCATAGGAGGATGCATATAAGAGTTAGAAAAAAACTCCTGTACTGCAGCATAGATGTCTTGTTTAATAATGCTCCAGCTTTCTTTAAAAAGCACTGCATTCATGCCATCTAACCCTGGAGCTTTATCATCACCAATACCTTGCAAAGCATGATCAATTTCATCTGTAGTTACTACCCAGATCAAAGAAGTACCAGCCTGAGCAGACAACATCTTCCCATTTCTCACAACACTTAGATCAATGCTAGGGAGAGCAGTAGCCTTCGTGCCCAACAGCAGCTTATAAAACTTTAAGATTTCATCTCTAATATCCTGCATATCTGTAATGTAATTTCCAAACTCATCAATGAGCAGTTGAATTCTATTTTTAGAATATCTGGCTTTGGTAGCAGTGAAAAAAAAACTTAGTATTAGCATTCCCCAGCTTCAGCCAGTTAATCCGAGATTTCTGCCTCAAAATTTTATCTTCAATCTTAGACCAATGCCTCAATTCAGCTAAGAACTCCTTCTCTCTCATCTGAGCTACTCCATCCAAGTCAAAATCATTTTGACAATGAATATCATCAATCTGCTTCCTCAACATAGTCACTTTGTCATGGGCTTTTCCAAATTGATGTTTGTGTAATTTCTTCAAGTCTCTTTTGACAGCCTTCATTTTCACCCACACATTCTGAAGTTTAAAATATTCCCCAACAGAGAGCCAAGCATCCTGCACAACATTCTGAAAATCTACATGCTCAGCCATAACATTTAGGAACCTGAAAGGTCTCCCTCCTTCTCTATAGTCTATATCCATATCAAAGATCAGAGGGGAATGATCTGAAACCCCAAGAGCTAGATACTGAACAAAAACATCAGCATACAATCCCAACCATGCTTGATTGACAAAGGCCTTGTCAATTCTGCTTACTATTATGTCCTTTCCTAAACTACTATTTGACCAAGAGTAATACAAGCCTGTACTCCTAACTTCAAGTAAACTTGTAGTTAACAAGAAATCTTCAAAATCAATAGTCTCATCCTCTGTAACCAGTGCACCATTCTTTCTGTCATCAGAGTGGCTCACTGCATTGAAATCACCTATCACCATTATAGGCATTTGCCCATACACATGAGATTGTAACCCACTCCACAAAGCCCTCCTGTCAAATATAGAGTGTAACCCATAAACAGCCACAAGCTTAAAAGAGTGCCTCCCACTTTGCACATTACAAACCATGAACTGCTCTTGCACATCAATGAGTTGCATTGTCACAGTAGTATGCTGCCAGCCAATCCAAATCCTCCCCCTAGGTGAGTGGCTATAGTTACAGAACCATGACCAGTCTTTAGCAACACTTTTCTGCACCTTCCCCACATTGTGACACCTAACTCTTGTCTCTAATAAAACACACACATCTACCTTATGTGAAGATAAAAAGGATTAAACCTCTTTTATCTTAAAGGGATCATTAATCCCTCTAACATTCCAAGATGTACAAATCATTATGATAAATAAGGGTTAGGTCCCTTAGTACCCCCAGCTCCAGCAGAGATTCCAGTCTCTGGCAATTCATAACTCACTGTTGCCCTGACATGTTGAAAGGCCACTTGTTTACCCTTGTCTTTAGACTTCCTTGTGACTATCTTCCACACTCCTTCTTCCCCTGAGTTCTGCCTCTGAGTAGGAACTATTGGCGTGACTACTAGAGTCACATTATCAGGTGGGGGGTGTTTGGACCCTCATGAGAAAGACCAGCACCCACACCCTCCCCAATAGCACCCTCTGAAGCATCACCCGAAGAAGAAGGCAAATTAAGTGCAGAAATAGCAGGCTCCTTCTGTGAGACATTAGCCCCTTTTTCAACCCACCTTTGAGTAACCTTCTTTAAAATATTAGTATTACCAACCTTCCTCCCACAAGAATGTCCCACTTGTTGACATTTTTGGCAAAATGGAGGAAGCCAGTCATACACAACCTTTTGCTTAAAGGTTACCCCCTCAATATCAGCAATACTAATTTCAGTAGGTATAGCAGCAGTGACATCCATTTCCAACAAGATTCTAGCAAAAGAAATCCTCAATTGCTTGGTTGTGCACTCATCAGCATAGATTGGTACACCTACAGCACTACCAATTCTACTCAAAGACTCTGGGTTCCAACAATTAAGTGGCGGAATTTGGAAATTTAATCCAAATAGGAATTACTCGTAGTACTTCTTTATGAAAATTAAAGGTTGCAGTCCATTGCTTCACTATCATGGCTTTCCCAAAAAACAAGTGAGGACCAGAGTACAAGATTGCATCCCTATCCTCCCTTGATTCCAGTTTAACAACATAATAACCTTCATCATGTTTGAAAACTTTAAAATCACTTTTAGGTGCCCATTGAGCTTTACAATAATTAGTTATGGCCATCAAACTAGGGTTTTGCCCAATTACATAAACAATCAGAGCATTTGCCCACTTTTCACTCATGCGATCAACATCATTCTTAACAAGCTGAGCAACTGACTCACCATTAACAACCATCGGAGCAACAAAACTAAGATTCATACCTTTATCAGAAATCCTACTCTGGGTAAAACTCTTCCAGCTATTGCGAGCTTCCTCTACCAAAGAAACATCATTATCCGTACCAACATTACCCGGAATCGTAACCTCAAGCACCGGAGTCTCCACCTCGACATTTCGGGTTACTGTTCCATTGCCATCCGTATATTCTGCACCCACAACTTGCGATTGAGAGCTTGAAGAAGCTTTCCCTTGACTTCCTGTTCCCGTTGCTAGCTCACTAGCACAGGAGTTCTTCTTTTTCCGGACCATTTAACCACCAGGTGCACAATAGCACTTCACCTTATCATGCGCCTGGAGAGCTTTTGTGCTAGAAAAAGACAGTGATATTGTTGTTTTTAATTTCTATATATGTATTCTTATTAATTTGTAACTCTATTTATTTTTTAATATAATGACATGACATGTCATTTCATAAGGCGACAAATGACGTCTAATAAGAACAACATGCACTGACTTTTGGACCCTGGTTTATATACTAGTTATGATATCTAGATTTAGATTTCTGACCTTTGATTTTCATGATTGCCAATTTTAGACACTAGATTTTTATTTTTTAATTACTTTTTAGTAAAATAATTTCAATTAGTGATGGATAGAATATTTATCTTATTGCTTGGCACATGATTAATCAATGATATATATATTCTTCTCGTTGGGTTTCAATTATTGTTAATTTGTGGTATAAGTCTAAGAATCTATGAGGGTTAAAAGGAACCTTTTTTTTTTAACGGAAAAGTGATGTGAAATATATTAAGGGACGGACAAAGTGTACATTAATACATAAGGAACGACTTCCATAGGAACATGGCATTCCCACCTTTGCTCAATACCAAAAGGCACAAACCTAGTAAGATTATGAGCCACACTATTACCATCCCTACACACATGAGACCAAGACACGGCTACAAATTTTTTGCTAAACAATAAGACATCCTCCATTATAGAATTAAGATCAGAAAGATAAATAGCTCCCTTGGAGAGGCGTGAGACTAGAGATCGGCAATTTGTTTCAAACGTCACGTTAGTGAGGTATGCGCACAAGCCAACTTTACAGCATAACAAAGAGCTTTTCCCTCCGCAATCTCAGGAAACCACCAGGCTTGGACTCGGCGAGTAGCTGACCACAAGACCCTTCCACCCAGCCCTCACCAATAGTCGCGTCCGCATTAACCTTTACCACTCCCTCGAATGGTGCTAACCACACTTTAGAGCTATTGCCGCCACTGTCGAGCTACGGCACTATGAACGCGAGTGGTGAAGTTGACGTAGTCACACTTGATCTTCCCGAAACGTTCGACCAGCAGATGGTTAGGAATGAGATTGTCTTTAAACACAGCTTGGTTCCTGTGGTACCAAAGCGACCATGCGAGAAATCCCCACCCAGCCAGCGTATCTTCATCCATATCTCCCCACCCCTCCATTACCTCTAAAAACAAGTGTATCACCCCAGCAGGCATAAGATCCACTAGCCCTACCAGATCAAGGGCTTCCTTAGCATACGAGCAAGTGAATAAGGCATGAAACAAAGACTCAGACTCGGCTTTGCACAACGGGAATAGATCATCATCAATCAAATGGCGATGTTTGAGGAGCGCTCGACCGGCAACGTTCCTGTACACACTCTTCAAATAAAATGACGCACCTTCAAAGTTCAAACTCCACAATTGAACCCAAACTTTATGAAACTCTTCAAAGTTGCAAGACTTACCAACCATATATGTTGTTTTTACAGAATACTTGCCATTTTTAGTAAAAGCCCAACTTAGTGAATCCATAGGCATGCGCTCACTAATAGGGATTGAGAGAATCACCTTTGCTTCCGACTCCTCAAAAGAAGCTCGTATAAGATCAAGCCTCCAATCTTTTCGCGAATCATCCAGCAAGTCACACACCCATTCAATCCCCTCTACTAGCGCCCCAACAAGAAACCGGATTCTTTCATTGTTAATCAATGGGTCCTTCCACACTTGAATACTATCCACGTTCCCGACTCTCCACGACAAGCCTTCTTTCGAAAGAGCTTTGGCCCCCTAAATATTCCTCCATGAATAGTTATTGATCGGGCCCAAGGAAGAATCCACAAAAGACGAGTTTGGGTAGTACTTAGCTTTTATAACGCGTCCGAAAAGAGATTTCGGCACATGAACCAATCTCCAAGCTTGACGACCCATCAGAGCTTCGTTGAACACGCCCAAATCCCGGAACCCCATACCTCCAATACACTTTGGGTTACAAAGATACTCCCAACTCTTCCAGTGAATCTTTCTATCGGAACCACTTTGACCCCACCAAAAGCACGCCATAGTCGAATTAATTAATTGAATTACGGTAACAGGAAGCCTATAAACACTCATCAGATACGTGGGGATAGCTTGAACCACGACTTTCAATAAAACTTCCTTACAAGCATGAGATAGAAGCTTTTCCTTCCACCCTTAGAGATTTTTCCAAATCCGATCTTTCATCTCTGCAAAATTCATTATCTTATAGCGTCCCATCATAGTTGGGGTCCCAAAATATTTTTGATGTCCGTCAACATGTCTCATAACCAAAAACTCCGTCAAATCTAGTCTATGCACAGTATTAACGCCTTTGCTAAAAGAAATCTCCGACTTTTTAATATTAATTTTTTGACCAGCTTCATATTTGTTGAGAATATCAACTATAGTTTTGCATTCCTGTTGGATAGCTCTAGCAAAAGGCAAACTGTCATCAGCAAACAATGGATGAGAAATTTCTGGGCCATTACGACTCGTCCTCACCCCCATGAACCTGCTTATCTATGGTGGCTTTAGTCAACAGAGAAGATAAGGCATCAGCAACCAAAATAAACAAGCAAGAGGAAATAGGATCCTCTTGTCTAAGACCCCGAGAGGGGGGTAACAGACCCACACACTGTACCATTTATCACAAAGGAGTATCTGACAAAAAAGACACAACTGATAATCAAATTAACCCATGTCTCTAGAAACCCCAATCTCATAAAATCCCACTTTACTCTGTCATAGCCTTTGCTCATATCCAACTTCATAGCAATAGAACCCCTCCGCCCCCGAAACTTGTGCTTCATGGAATGAAAAATCTCGAGGGTAATAAGAGCATTATCAGTAATAAGTCGACCGGGAATAAAGGCACTTTGATTCTCCGAAAAAATAGCTGGTAACATTCCTTTAAGCCTGTTCGCCATAACTTTTGAAACAAACTTATAGATAACATTACACAAACTGATAGGACGGAACTCATAAACAAGAGTAGGAGATTTCACCTTCGGAATCAGCGCTTTACACTATCAGGAGGACGAGTACCATGAACAATCCCTATATAACAGTATGAGCAACGTCATCCCCAACTATATGCCAGAACTTCTGGTAAAAGATAGCATGCATACCATTAGGACTCGGAGCCTTACACGGCTGCATCTGAGAAAGAGCATACCACACTAGCTTCTTCTTTCGTGCAAGGCCGAGAGAGAGAATCATTCATATCATCAGTTACAGTCGGAGCCAGGGACGAGAGAACATCAGAAATAGCAACAGGATTAGGATGATTAGTTGTAAACAAATTTTTGTAATAGTTGTAGATGACCGTCTCTAACTCACCCTCTCCTTCACACCAAGCTCCATCATCATTAAATAATCCCCGAATATAATTTCTTTTTTTCCGCTGGGAAGCTTTATGATGAAAATATTTTGTGTTCTTGTCACCATCTTTTAACTCTAAAACACGGGATCTAAGATGCCAAGCCTCCTGTTTCTCTAACAAATCATCTAGCTCTCCCTGAAGGGCTAAGTTCACATCATTGTCTTCCATCGAGGACCCCATTTAAGCCAAGGCTAAACGCTTCTCCAAGTCTTTAATTCTCCTACCCAAATCAACAAACTTCAACTTATACCAACCTGCAAGTTCAGTAGCAACAACATTAACCCTCTCCGAGATATTACGGTCACTATGAGTGGCCCAGGTAGCACGCACAATATTTTCGCACTCAGGATCCAAGAGCCAAGCGGTCTCAAATTGCAAGGGTCTGTGACGAATAGAACAACGACGCGGCTCACCACACACTCAAAGAAGGAGGGGTACAACATCAGCCTGCACAAAGTTAGAACACCAGAGGGGGTTAGCAACAAAACGATCAAGTCTTTCCCTCACCCGGGTCCACGGATTCTTGCCCCGCTCCCAAGTATACCAAGCTCCGGAGAAACCCAAATCATGTAATTCCATTTGTGCCATAACCTCTCTAAACCCGAACATTGCCCTCCTTTCAGTCTGAGCCACACCCTCCAATTCACTCACGCATAGAACCTCTTTAAAATCCCCTCCAAAAAGCATAGGGCCAAATGAGTTGAAAGTACGCATATAAGATCCCATGTCTTATATTTTAGAGAAGTATCCGACCAACCATACACCCCAACAAACCTCCAAATCGATCCAGACTCAAAAGATGTCGTCACCACAAATATGATTATTAGAATAGGAAACCAAAGTGAAGCTTACTTTATCACCTTTCCAATAAACACATAAACCACCAGAAAGACCGACATTATCTACCGCAAAAGCATTACTAAAACCCAACCTTCTTTTTTTTTGCTTCCGCACAACGACCATCAATCATAGTCTCATATAAAAAAAGTAAATCTAGGCTATGAACAGAGCACCAATGACGAAGCATACGAACTGCATGGGGGTTGCCCAAACCCCGACAGTTCCAACATAAGAGATTCATAATGTTGGGCGGGGTTAGTCCTCGCCAACCTCCGCCACATCAGTCATCGAATCACTATTACCAACCAATTCTTCCACCCTTCTCTTTTTTGTAACATCATCAGACAAAGCATCATCATTAATGATCATATTATCAGTAAGTCTTCGTTTATCACCATTCACACTAGTATTAGATGAAGTTATAAAACACCCAACAGCACCCCCTACATTATTAGCTACATTTTTCTTCAGCATTTTAGCCTTCCGTGGTACATACCTTCGCAGGCTTAGAATTACCAACAGCAAAAGTAAAAGGAACCTAATCAAAAGTTGTTTATACAAAGTTATTATTGTTTATACAAAGTTATTTACAAGCCCAATTCAAATTTACAGCCTCAAATTCGAAAATATGGTCTCGAATACAAACAAATAAAAGCCTAAAAGGTCAAATTTGATGTAATACTATCTCACCTTTGATACCCCAAATAAGGCCTAATTTCTTTACAAATGTTTGCTGAAGGGGCCAAACAAATGAAAATGACAATAATAATTTATGTTTGTACTACGTAGACTTGGAAACTTTGGTAAAGTTAGCTTGAACAGAATTGCCGGAAGAGAACGAACCGAACTGAGACATGATTCAGACACAAAATAACGACGCGAAACTTAAAGTAAACCTCAATAATTAATAAATGTAGGTCTTTTTCTTATTAGCATAATTATTTTTAGGATTAATTGATAGGAATAATCCCACCTTTGACCGATCTACTCAAAATAGTCCAAATTTTGGTTAATCTCAAAATAACCCCACTTTTACACCTTATCTTTTTAAATTGGGCTTTTTTACCTGAAACTTATTGAACTGGTTAAAAACACTAATTTTACTCTTTTTAATATGCTCTATCTCCTCCTCCCTATCCTCACAACCTCTTTCCCTCTCCTCCACTAGACTCCACCACCACAAGCAACACCACCCCACTGACCCACCAACTGCGGACCCAACCTCTCAATAAACTCCATCTCTCTCCCCCTGTTCTCAACCCACCCAATTACCCAAACCCACAACCAAAAGCCCATCACCCGAAATCAACCCAGTTGCACATGGAACCACCCACCCACAGGCCACAATTGAGAACCCACCACCGTACCTGAAATCCTCCCAACCCCACAAGAAACCACCCACCCACCACCAAAAAACCGCACTCTACCGAACCAAAAACCCGGAAAAAGAAAATGGTGATACTATAGATGTAGTATAATCAACCATTATTTATGATCCTAAGGTTACACAAATTAATTATTCTGGCTTTTGAAGGCTCCTTGTATAATTGTATATTATTCATCTAACTAAGAACTAAGAAGGGTTAAATATTATGACACAAGTCTTTTTGTTGGACAAAGTGACAATTGGAATCGGCGACGATGATTATTACTCACTCCTCACAATGAGAGAAAGGGTCGTCGGTGAATGGTGATGCGAATTCGATTTCAGTTCTTCGGCGTTGTTGACGATGAAGAAGTTGGGTTGGGTTTGAGTGAGTGGTGGCATTTGAATTCAGAGAGAATGAAGGTTCCATTATTATTGATTGTTGCCTGATGGTGGGATTTTTGGAGTGGAGCTGAGATAAGGGAAGGAATGGTGTCTGTTTGACTTGGTACGTGTTTAATGATTGGGAGAAATTAGGGAGGAGAGAGAGGTCAGTGGAAGGGAAGGGGGGGTACAAGAGAGAATTTTTTTAATAATGGAAATTATAATTTAAAACTCCAGACCTATAGAATGACGACATATGTTAAGCTTTACCTATTAAACAGGTCGTCAACAGGTTAAGGACCATTTTGAGAATGTAAGCTGCAAAGGTGGGATTATTTTGAGATTAGTTAAAGGTTGGACTGTTTTGAGCATATCGGCCAAAGGTGGGATTATTCCTATCAATTAATCCTTATTTTTATAACAAATATAACAATTTCATATTTGACCACCAAATAACCAAATTAAAACCTCACAAAATATTGTTGTTGCTTACCTAGGAACATTACAAGAGGGAGTGAATATGAAACCTTAATAGAGAAAATAAGATAACTAGAAATGGTGTCACCCTCTTGTGAAGAACCCTCTTGGAGAACTGCTCATTTCTTAAAACCCTCATTTGCTCCCTCAAATTGCTCAGCAATCACAAACAATCTGAAACACTCTTCCTCTAATTTTTCACCCTTCACAGCCCATTTCTCCGATTCTTATATCTCTCACCTCAAAAATCATTTTTCCTTGCTAGACATACCCATTGAAAAGCGGGAATTTCTGAATAAAAAGATTAACCTCTTCCTGATAATCAATCTGGAAGCAATCATCCATTTATGAACTTTCAGAGCTTTTTTGGTTAAAGTTGTAAAATGGAAAAGGAATAAATCAAATAGAGGTGGGGAATGGCAAAAAAACTTATCTTTATTATATAAGTGAAGGGAGGAGCAATGGAGTCCCTATTAAATTACAACCCTACCCTCAATAATAAGAGATAGTAACATCATACATAATAATCATATACAAAACATTCCAAAATAAATTCTCAATCAACTCAAAGTCTTCCTCAATTAATGCATATCAACAAATTTAAACTTTAAGCACAATCAAGGCATATTGGACATCACGTCTGACAAAGAATATTAAAAATGAAAAGTTAACATGTACCATACACAATATACAAAATACGGAGTAATACATTGAATAACTACAATCTCAAGAATGTTTTTATCTCAAAAAACTCATGACGCTTGGAACATCACAACTTTTACGATTTACGGGCGCGTCATATACTTTCAATTAAGTATCCAAATTGTTTATCATGGTATACAACACATGTTTCCCTACTAAATTTACAAAAACAGTAGTGTGTTAGATAAACATAAGTAGTAAAAAAATCAAAAGAATGAGCAGTACTCACAACCGTAAATACAAAATAGTATTTAAAAGGCAATGCAAAATTACAATAAAAAATTCGCACTTTTAGTTATAAAATAATCGTCAATATAAAAAAATGTACATAATGCGAAGAAAAAAAGGCACCTAGAATTTTATAAAAAAATGTTATGTAGGTGCAATTTCTCTTAAAAATAATACAAATCAATGCAATTTTTAAAATCGAAAATAAAACTAATCATTCTTAAAACCACACTTAATGTGGGTGAAATCATACGTATCTATGATTCAATTAAAATTATAATCAACCAACCGATTTATGTTATTTTATGACTAAATAACAACACTAAGTCAAAAATGTCACTTCACACAAAGCGTGCATATAAGGCTAGTTTCTTTCATTGGATATTTGGTTTAAAATTTGGACTGGAAAAGGAAAGGAAACCATTACCATGCACCAACAAATGAATTTTGTTGCTTGAGGGGAAATGGAAAGTAAGAAACTAGAGGAATCCATTACCACCAAAGGTAATGGATTGAGCAGAGGTCAAATCAAACAAGAAGAAGAGGAATTAGTATTTGATGAAGTTTCTTAAAGTACAAATATGTTAAACCAAACATACATGCTCAAAGTCATTGAGGAGAGAAAGAGAAGAAAGGGATAATAATGGCGAGAAACGGAGGTTACATATGAAGCACACGTGTTAATCAATGTCAGAAATAGGGATGGGTATGGATCCAAGAACCGACCCAGACCCGGCTCGTTTTTAAGGGTATGGTGTAGAATTTTGAGACCCATTGGGTCTGGGTCGGATCTGGGTCTGGGTGTTAAAAATCAGGTCTAGGTCCGGGTCAATAGATTCAGTTCCATATTCCAGGCTCATAAAATACTACCTCTGTTTCACAATACATGCACCATTTGTTTTTTCACGTATTCCAACATGCTTCTTTGGACATTAATATCTCTAATTGCGTATAAGTTAAATTATAAAAAGTTTATATAAGGAATCCTCTCATTGAGACGAACTTGACAAGATTCCACTTGACTATATTTTTTCTTACACAATAGTGAGAGAAATATTGTCAAAGTTGGTTAATGAATAGTGCCCAAATGAGATATGGTGCATGTATTGTGATTCAGATATAGTATATAATAATACAAAATATATAAAGAGCAATGAAACTTTTCATCCTATTTATATTTTTAATTTTTCACACAGCCATTGAGTCAAATGACTTAAGTCCTCGAGCTCTAAACTTCTCATTTTATCTATCGCCAACCGGGACTCAAGCCAACTTGTTGTGAATGTTTTTGTTTGGAATATTTTGTAGAAGAATTAGACTATTATTTTGGTATTTTATCATTTTAATAACATAAAAACAAGTGTGAAAAACGCGACTTTAAAAAAATGAAAACGATTAATAAGCTTGATATACATTTTGGACCCATAACCCGTCATGCCCATTGGATCTGGGTGAGGGTCTAGATTTTGTAGACCTTGTGAGTTTGGAGCGGGTCTGTGTCATATCAAATTTTACGGATTTGGGCCTGAGTTTAGCTAGGCCCATCTCAAATCTGGCCCATGCCCATCCCTAGCTAAAAAGTGTGAGTCAAATGACACAATGCCACAAAGGTGGCTTCATAATTTCTTTTTTTTTTAAAAAAAAACTTCATAAAATGTGGCTTGTAGTCAAATCTATACAAATACATTAAAAGGCGTTCCTATCAAAGAAATGGTTCTACATGGCACTCTCCAATTCATGTGCCATGTGACACTCTTCTCAAAATTCTAATACACATGTTTATGATCTTATTCAATAATATTAACAATGTGTAGCTACTAATTAAGAATCAATCACATGAGCTGTGAAATGAAATGTGAGAATTTAACCACCAATCCACTATAATTTCAACGTTTAATGTTTCAAAGTAAAACATAATAAAGTCTATAATTATATGTAACTATAAAGACATATTTTTTTATCTTTAACATTTTTATTCAGGTAATAACATTTTCTTACCCCAATTCCATTGAAATTGTTATTTTTATTTCTGACAGCTTAGTATTTTCTTAAAACATTTCATCACGTCATAACGTCCATTTTTCAATTTCACACTATACATAAAATTATGAAAAGCTAATAAAATCAATTATAGAATTTATGAATAATAATCTACTTGATTATTGAAACTGACTGGGATATAGCCCGGTCAAAATACTAGTTTTTTTAACAAAAGGTGGTTTCCTACCTAATTTGTGTTGCGTAAGAGCTGAATTTATTGTGAGTTATGCGATAGCCTTTACGAGCGACAGTTATGGAGAAGGTTTTATTATAAGGATATTGGGCTGACTCTTTGGCTCTTATCTCTACCATGGCTTTGGAGCAAAGTCTCTTTAGTCCGAGTAGTCTTTCACGATCGACTTGGTCCCCTCTTCAACATGACAACATCTGGTCCATCTAATAGATTTGTTCCCTTTTTTCCTTTTTTTTTTTTTTTTTTAGCAATGGAGAGGGTTTTTTCAAGTAAATTCTAAGAATCACTAATTTTCACATACGCCATCTACAATAGTAACATAGCAACAAAAATGAATCTAGTAAAGCGAAAAAAAAATATGTAATATAAGAATTTATAACCCAAAAACATAAATTTGATAATTCGGCATATATTGTTCATTCGTTGTCTAGTTTTCCATACAACTTTTCAAGAGTGGATCCGTTGATTCAAATATATGAGAAGAAAAATCTTGTACTGACTCATAAGACTATGCACGAATGATTGATAACCTTTGTAAGAAGGCATAACAAATAATATGTAAACCATTAATATCCAAACTCTAAACAATCATAGATCTTGAAACTTTTTAAAGTAGAGAAAATCTAGCAATAAATGAGATGAAGCACTCTCATGAAGAGAGACAAACCTAAATTTATTATTGGTACTAAAATATAAACTGAAAATTAGGACCTACCCTCACCAATAATGATGAGAGGGACTTTTTATTAAAACAAAATATAGGCGGCAAGGCAACTCAAACAATGTCTTCTTTCAAATTCTTGTGTCAACTCTAGTGGATCAGAGATTCTTGAAGGATGGGATGATGATTTTGTTTGTTTGTTTTACAAACCAATAATTCATTGTGAATCTATACAAATATATTAAAAGGTGTGCATAACAACGTCTATGCGCCACGTGGCACCCTCCTTCTACTATTAGAATTTTGCCACGTGTCTATTAATCAACAATAAGTCAGGTGATCATTATTTAAAACAATATATATGCTAAAGCTTGGGCTCGAACCCCTGACCTCAAGTAAGAATTTCCAAAGACTCACCATCTCATCTAACATCTTTTAATGATTCATATTTCCACGAAATTATAAATATGTTTGTAATTAGTAATGTGGCAATAAATTCCTACTTCCAGCCATAAAGTTTATTTTTCTTATTTGATATCTTTTTTGCAGTCATCCCCTTGCTCCATCTCCCCTTTCGAAATTCACCATGAATGTGAGAGTCCTCTACTTCGTAACTAATGGGGTAGTTTTACAAATTATTCTGGATGCTAATGAAATCTTATTGTTGTTGTTCGAGAATACAAATCAGGAGATGGAGTTTAAATGTCAGAGGGTAACTCCCATAAAGAAGGTCAGTGAAATAGTTAATATAACACAAATTCTTTGATTGCGTATATAATTTATTTCAGGTATGCTTTTATGTGCCATGTGGAACCTTTCCTCTTGCACTAGAATTTTATCGCATGTGCAATGAACCAATAGTAGATTGGTCATCATTTTTTTGGAAAAAATATAATGATATCTTGAATCGACCCCATGAATTATTAATAAGTATTAAGATACATTTACCGCTACACCAAGTGATATATGATGTAATTATTTTAAAATCAAATTATTAATAGATAAAAAATATAAAAATTACAAGAATGTATGCTAATGCTCTTTTTTTAGATGTGTAATAAGCTATATGTATCACTAATTACATTTAAATTTTATAATAAGAATCACTTTATTAATAACTAATCATTTCATTCAAAAAGAAAACTTATTAAAATAAAAAACAGCCTATAGTTCGCCTTTTTTTATATCCGCCCCACCAAAATCAATTAGCGGTTGAATATTACAAGAATGTATGCTAATGCTCTTTTTTTCTAGATGATGTAAGCTAATGTGCTTATATGTAATCACTTAATTACATTTTAAATTTTATAATAAGAATCACTTTATTAATTAACTTAATCATTTCATTTCAAAAAAGAAAAACTTATTAAAATGAATAAAAACTAGCCTATAGTTTCGCCTTTTTTTTTATATCCGCCCTACCAAAATCAATTAGCGGTTCATCAAAAGCTCTTCTCGCTTTTTAAGAGATGACCACCTTAACTAATTGCTTTTCCTGAAAAACTATTAATTAGATAGTTTTTGGTAATTTTGTAAGTTTAACTTATATTATCGAAATATTCCAAATCATTTTTGGGATTTCCAAAATCACCTACCGACTTGTTTAGAATTACTAAATATATCATTGATACAAGTGTTATTTCTATTCTAAAATAAGTGCAATACAAAGCAATCAATTGTGTTATAATAGAGTACCGAGATAAAAACAAATAAAAAAACCCACGTGATGAAAAAAGAGACAAAGTGAAGTTAATACCAAATAAAATAACATTACATCTATTTTAAATTTTTTAAAAATGGTAAATATTTAACATATTTAAAAGGGAGGAAATATAAATTAGAACAACCCCCACTTTTCTAGTCATTTGATCTTATATCTTTTACTAAAAAATAATTAATTTCCTATAAAAAGAAGCTTCCGGCCATGCTTTCCCAAACAACCAACCATTATAGATATTTCAACGCCCATTAGGCCATTACATCTCTATTCTCCATAGTCATCATATAAATTATGCTACAAACATTTCTCCAAAAGTCTGGTCCCACATATTTTACCACTATACATGAAAAACAAAAGAGCATTGGTCACAAATGTCTGGGTCATACCCCACTAATTTCCCCCACCATTGAATAGTGAATAGTACTAGTCGAAGATATGTTTCTGAACCCACATCAAATATACATTGACAAAACTTTATACTTTAAAGACTTGACCAGGAAAAACATGCCAGTGCCCACCTTAGCTTTTTCTTCTCTTAAACATATCCAATCACCCCTTTCTTTGACAATAACTTCGAAAATGACTTCGTCAAAAATGTTTCTTATCTTCATCTTTGGAATTATACTCAAAAATCTACCAATACCCTTTTGGTGCTAGGAGGTCGAAATTATGGAGGAGGATTTGCTTCAGGCTTGACAATTCCTGGAGGATCAGGAGGCGGTGGATGCGACCGAAAGATAGCAGATGCAAGTGATACAGGCATTATGCATAGTGCCTTAGACTGTAGAAATTGCATAGCAGCCCCTATGTCTTGCTCCATCAGTTTAGCTACTTGCTGTTCTGTGCCATCATTTGACCATTTCTCCCATGCTGCCTGCGCCCCGTCTACTCCTTCACCCTTTATATAATCATAATATGAAATTATTACTTAATAAGAGTGCATATAGAATTGAAGCAAACATTTATGCATTTGATAGTTTTATCTAACCTCAGCGGACGATTGGGGCACATCAGCTACAAGTTGTGCCACGGCACCTGCTCCACCCAATCTGCTCATGCTTAACACCTGGTTTATGTCAAGGTAACTGAAGAACTTAAGACGGGTAATACCTTGCGGGACAAATACCCCAAAAGGAAGCATATGATTTAGCATATGTTATATTAATATATACGTCTTTTATCTTTTCTAATTGCCATTCAATGATGCATGATAGCATATGGATTTTGGTTAGCAGAAGAAAGGTACAACTTAAAAGGTTCATATAATTTCTAATAAAAGTGACACAAGTTTGGAATAGATAATAATCTCTCTCAAATGTGGTGGAAGCATGATAAATCCTAAAAGATATACCTTCACTTGGAGTCTCAGAAATTTCACATAATCAACTATTTCATCAAGCATGGCCGCCCTGTCTGTCTGTGCAAGCAATTGTACTATATAAGAGCAAACTCAACAGCATTCAACAGCTTATCTATTGTTAAAGAAGCAGAAGTAACAATGAATGACAAAACTATTGATTCAAGACAGATCTGACCTTGTTGCAACTAGGGACCAATTCTTGCAAAGCCTTCATTCTTTCAGCTATTCTTTCCCTACGCAACTACACATGTAATGTATACGTGATTTCCACAATTTTTAGCTGATGTCAGATAGTACTCGACAAACTTTCACTGAACGGTAAGTAATATTCGATGGAAGTAATTAAATGTAATTTGCTGCTAACTTGAAGATAACACTGACAAGATTCTGATAAGAAAAGTGAGGCTTACCCGTTCAGCAATACTGTGGGGATCGGTGGCTTGACCACGCCTAGCTCGCACCCTAGGCCTGACTGCTGGTGGATGTGACACTCCTGGAGCTTGTCCTGGTGTTGCGTGACCATGAAAAGTCTGCTTGTCCATACAACAACTAAAATAAGTTTTCTCATCTGGCAAGAGGCAAGAGCAAAATAAAGAGAATATAAAGTTAATACAACCTACATATACAGTCCGATATGCAGAAAATTATTTGCACAAGAACGGATACAAATCTAGCTTCTTAGGCTTTACCAAGAGAAAATAGAAATATTCACTGAAGTATTTCGTTTAGTTTCATAGCTATAAATTACCAATCAAAAATCCTACTTTACATACACACTACATTTGTACTATACCTAATTCTGGTTTTTGAGTATCAAATTTCTAAATATATATGAATATGAAATGCAAATAGCAAATAATGACCATGGAACACACCGAATGATCCTCAGCCAAAATTCCCAAAAAAGAGAACAAATGAAGATGGTAGCCTTCTAATTTGACTAAAAATAATCTAACAAGAATCAACAAATAAGAGATCATGCTAAATCCTGGTGAACATAAAACACTTCCATATCCTCTCCTAGAGGTCAGAGTATTACATACTTCTTTCTCCATTTCTTTTTAAGTGACACGTAGAGAAAGTGCAGGAATACCAAGGAGCCTAGAAAGAGAAAGTGGGGGACCACTTAATTAACCAATGGGAGATGAGAATTAAGTAGGTGAAACAATTAAATAGAGGCAAAAATGTAATACGCAACAAGTTTCTTTACCACTTTGAGTTGTGTCACTTATTGTGACATTTCTCTTAAAAGGAAAGGTGGTCACTTACAAAATACGGAGGAAATATTCTCTCCTGGTAGTGAGAATAGTCCGGATAGGAAATTTTTTAAAATGCACATCTAACGGCTTTTCTAATACATATTCCAGAAACAAAAGGTGATGTGAATGTAGAATTTAAAAGTTTTAAGTTTGACCTATGACTCATACCACATACCTTTAATCCAATATATATAATTCCTCTATTTTTTACTTGCAACATAACGGTTTAAGGAATAAATTAGAGAAGATAAATAGACAAATTAATCAAATATAACTTGATCACCAGTTAAAGGGAAGGTTGGGTCATCAAGATTAAAAGTACAGAAATTCATTTGTCCATTTACCATCTCTTAGCTCTTCAATTGCATGCTCGACTTAGATGTTCCAAATTTAAAAAAAAAAAAGAAAACAAAAAGACAAAAATATATAGATACTTCCTCAGTCTTGTTATTAGTTGCAAAGCTTACACGAATACACGTTTGTCAATGCATAACTTAACTATTAAAATATTTAATTATTTATTAATTAAATTATTGGAAATATTGATATTTTCTAAATATATCTTCTGTGTTTTGTAGATGTAACATTTGCCTTTTTTGAGTGGATAAAAAATCAAATGTTGCATCTAAAAATGTGAAGGTAGTACATTGAGATAAGTCCAACAAAATTTTATATACTTCCTCCGTTTCAAATTAAATGGAACAGATCCACTTTTACGCATGTCGAGACATTATTTTAACCACAAATATCTATAATTACATAAAAGCAAAAATTATGAAAATTACATTTAATGAAAGTACGTCACGAGACGAATCTAACAAGATCCTACTTGACTATGTTTTTCATTATGTATAAATCACAAATCTTAGTCAAAGTGAAAAGTGTGAATAATGAAAAGGTGGAATTGTTACATTTAATTCGGAACGGAGGAAGTAGTAAAAACTTCTCGATAAAAGTCAATATACAAATAGTGCAAAATCCAAAGCATACCAACTAACAAATAATATACAATGGAGGTAGTACATTGCCGAAGTGCAAAAAAAAAACAAGGGAATCATGCTTATGAAAGTAGATTGTATTCCTAGCTTCAGGGGCATTTTGGGTACCCCCGACAATATAAGGGGCATCTAGAGTGAAAGTAAGCAAACAAAAAATTAACTTTCAGAAATGGAAAATCCTTTCATGAAAGAAACACAAGTATAGTTTCCATACAGAGTTTTCAAATCATTGCCAAAGAGGAACCCCATTGTAATGTGCCAAATAGATTTATTAAGAATATGCTTTTTCTGATTTATTTCCAGACTTCACACACAAGCATTCTTCGCTTTACGCTGCTAATCATGAATAAGAAGTTATGTTTCCTGCTTAATTAAGCAACTAAATATTCCACAACCGAAAAATGAAACATTACACATATGTTCATAAAAACATATAAAAACATGAATCAATAAAATGGAAGGTGATATCCAAAATTTGGGATCAAATCCCATGGACTTAGTTGGTTAAAGTTAAAGTCCTGGAAGATGGTATCCAATGGGATCAAATCCCGTCTACATTATTTAGTTAAAGTAGCTCTTTATAGACTAAAAATAAAATAGAGTATTTTCAAAGAATAAAGGAATCCTTCAAATTCTTTTTATTTTCTTAACAAGTTGAAATTTTTAATAATTGATAGACAGAAATGCATGGACTTTCTACTGAAAAAGCAATGGACTCAGTGAGTTTTGAAATTCTTGACATATTCCCAAATTTTCTAACCTCAAGACTCCCAATGTCAACTCTTAGGATACTAACTAGACATGACTAAAAAGAAGATCAATTTAACAGACGTGGGACCCACGCGCTTCTTTAGAAAATTTGGCCAGCGCGTCAAAGGGGGGATAGTGGATGACTAGGATGCTTTTCTCACTTCTTTGATGACATCATTACCCCTGAAAAACGATGGAAAGGACAATGTGGTCCCCACATTTGTAAGGAATTGTTCTGCACGTGTGAAGGCTCAGCACTTGTGTAAGGTGCAAACATTGACTAATCTCACTCTCTCTCTCAGCACGTGCTACTCAATCTCAAACTATTTCTTCACTATGGTATAAATTGAGTACTTGATTAGATGTCTTAATCATCTCAAGTTCTATGTAAGTGGCCTACTTTGCTACTGGCCCTCTCAAGATTTAGTGAAGCACTCAATCATAGTATCTGCTCTAATCATTATTTTCACGGCTATTTAGGAAAAATAAAAAATAAAAACAGTATCACCAAATATGACTATTGGGACAAAATAATACTTCTTCCTATCTCTAATTACACGCTAACAAAATTATGAAAAATTTATTATTTTGCAAATACACATATAACAACATCCCACATAGCTATGCTTCTCCTAACGAGTCACACTGCATATCTAAGGACTAGATATTAAATAAAAATAAATAATCAAAGTGCATGACCATAGTTAAGGAGAAGAGATAACATGGTCCTTATTGTGAATCATTAATGCCACCTCAGACATCTAATACTCCATCCGATTTTTATTAGTTTAAACACTTTTTTTGGCACAAAGTTTTAGGAAAAATAGGTATGTAGATTATAGAAGGGAAGAGAAAGTATTAATTTATTACATCTTGTATTGAAGTTGATGTTGTGGGTCAAGACAAATAAGTAAGAAAGTAAAGATAATAATATAACATTAGTAAGACCATTCCAAAAACAGAAAAAAAAGTGGGTAAACTAATAAATGACAATCCAAAAAGGAAAGTGCTCTAAACTAATAAAAACTGAAGGGAGTTTTTGTCAATGATTTTTCTATCCTTATACAAAAACAAGACCTTACTCTCAAATGATCTTGCTTTCGCTAACGAGAACCGTCCTAAGAAATCATTTCCATGACAAATCATATTTATTGTAGAGATTATGGTCATGCAAATTATGGTCAAAATTTTAGCTTTGTCACCGAGATATTCCAAATGGAAACATCACAAAAGAATGATTGAATAGAATGAGTGAATGTGGCTTAAGTAAAACAGACGCTATGGAGTAAAGCAATAGGACTTGTCAAAAATAGAAAGATGACAAGATATAATTGACAATTCACCAATCTTTCATAGCTTCCACACTTTTTCTAGACATTGAAATAACTAAGAAAACTCTTTTTGTCTAAATTTCAGATATCTTAATACCATGTATTATGACCCATAAAGCCTTTGCTCGTCTCCTTTATTTCCTGTTTTAGCATTATTTCCTTACTATGATTAGTGTAAAGGGGTAGAATAGTAAACATACATTGACTTATAGATATCCAAAATTATTTAAAATGATTTAGATATCCAAATTTTAGATGAACAGCCAAACTCAAAGACTTACAAGAAATTTGTTTCTCTTCGTACAAACTAAGTATTAATTAAGACCTTAGAATTTTTGACAGAATAGAACTCCATATAGTGCTTCAATGAGTCAATCATATAAGTTATTCCCTCAGTTTGCCAATACGCTTTTTTATTTTTCAGTTCGTTTTGAAATAAGCTTAACATTCCTTTGTTGCTAAGCGATTTTTCTCTACGTTGAGGGAATTGGCAAGCAAATGAGTATATACAACATGGTCTAGAACAATCCTACCTACAAATTTAAGCACGACGAAATGCAAAAGAAATGAATTTAAAGGATGTTGGCAAAATTAACCTGGTGAACTTGAATAGAAGGAGGTGCAGGACGGAGTGACTGAGGTTGCATTTGATGGCCAAATGCAGGAAACAAGTTTGTTAAATGCATTGAATCATTCTCCTGTAAAAAAAAACCCATAAAAATCCTCATTTTCCTTCATTCAACAAAGCTTATAAATCCCTCCCACAATTAAAGAAATCTGAACTTCTATGAGCCAAAAAAGAAAGCTGCAAAAAAGCTAGATTTATCACTTTTTAATCAACTTTACAGAATAAAAAGAAGACATACTCCAAATGTTCCCATGATCATATAAAAAAGGGTGCATATTGATGAAATTTTCATGTATTTCTATTGATATCTACCTTAAGAAGACATTATAGTACTGTATATGACAAAAAGTAGCACACAAGATACCATAGGAAAAAGAATGTAATTGTCAATGGCCACTAACTCTAATTAACCAATGGCAAAGGTTCATATACTCATTGACTAATTAATCCTCATCAAGTACAACTAGTGACAATTATATATCTATACTAATATTTTTCCTATCAATTTGCAACGGAATAAAAGATTCACCTTTATTAAACTTTAGGTTTATAATAAACTAGATCAAAATGACTCACTTTATATTTCCTGTTAATTACTTATAATGTTGAAGGTCCAATCAAAATATTTTTGTGTAATCACAAGCATAAAGTAGTTGCGAAAATGTTCTCTTTTTTCTCTTCCAAACTAGTCTAAAATGTCTAACAACAAATCAAAACCAAAAGAAAATTATAGAGGGTCCAACTTTGTTCTAAACAACACATATTATGACCCTAATTTTAAGTAATGATACCATAGGATAGAATAATCCCATAGGCAAACTGACAACTCCTGAAATACAAATACAAATATACAATCATATAAATCACCAAATAATAAAATTATATAATTAGGTCCTTATTTAAAGGAGAATATCTGCTGAACAATAAGATTGTCAAACATCATGAAAAAAGCGAAGAGAGTAAAGTAAAACCAATAGTCTATAAAGTAAAAATGCCGTAAAGAGACAACATTTATGAATTTTCTCTATATTTCTCTCCAACAGGTTGCCATACCCTCAAAGTTCATGAATTGCTCTCTAAGTGCTAATTATACGAAGCTCAAAGGGGAAACATTAAGTAATAACTAAGTATTGATAACACCAATCAACCTGTGAATTTGTCATAAATCCCTAAGCTAAGACTTCAATTGTAGAATATATTTTAAGTGCTTATTTAAGCCCTTGAACAACATATCTCAAACTGCATATATCAAAACCGTAAGAATAAAGACGCATAGGTTAAGATACATGGTATATTGTACATCAAACGTATGTTCTCTTGATTTATACAAATGACAATAATGAAGGGTAGTTTGCTTTTGAGCAGTTGCAGTGTTTTTAAGCCTCTCTTGTTTTTAAACAGAGTTTGTAAACATCACTTGAGAACTTTTTGGTTGATTATTACAATATTTTTAATCTAGCACCAAAAGAAAACATATCTAAATTCCCTCCGTCCACAAATTAAGTCTACTATACTACTCTCCACAAATGAGCGTCTTATTAATAAAACCTAATCTACTCAACTCATGTAATGTGGATCCCTCAACTGAGTATCTCACTTTTTCAATAAACATTTTTATTCATGAATTTACCATATCTACCAAAAAAGCTCCTATTCCACTAATATCCACTCTTAAGACCTATTCACTCCAACTTACTTTTATTAAACTGAACTTTTTTTTCTGATTCTCTATTGTTTTCTACTAAATAGTTTTCCAATTTAACAAAACTGCACTTATTTTTTGTTGAGCTACACTTATTTGTACTACTACAGTACTAAATACGTCTACGAATTAAAGCCTAAGAGAATGTTTATCTGTGGACGGAGTAATTGTTACATGAAGTTCCTTTCATATAAACAAAGTTCTCTAATATATAAAGGAAAAAAAAAAGATATTTACCAAATGACTCTTATTGAGTATTAACTAAACAACTTAGTGTAATTACACAACGTTTTACATACTCCCTCTGTTTTGAAAAACTTCTCTAAAAAATTTCTCACCTAAAATAGAGAAGTATTTCACTAAAAATTTATTATACACCCGTGTACGTGACTCTGTGAGCATGGTACATCTTAGACTATTTTTTACTCATTGTTCATTTGAAAGCATCCAAATGAGCAAAATATACTAAGAAAGGAGAGTTCCAAATGAGCATAATTAGTTTTAGATGTATCATGTCCACCGTACACCCACGTGTATGATGAATGAACTCTGTTTCACTTATTTCATCTCGAATGAAGTATTATAACAATAGCTAACAATTTCGCAAGTAGTACTAAACAAAAAAGTCACTAACATACACCTGTGTGACTCGATATCGGTTATACCTAGTATATTTAATGATTATCTAGCAATGAGACAAATACACAGAAATCACTTGAACCAATTTCACACTAGAGAAAACAAAAACAAAAACAAAAGCAAAAAAAAGAAAGAGAAATCACTTACGTTAATTCTAGAAGATGAAGAAGCATGACCACCATCACCAGCACCATGATTGGAAGAACTACCATGGTCCAAATTAAGACCCAATGGTAAACCCAAGCCCATTCCAGCCCTAAACCCACCAATACCAAGCCCAACATTGACACCTCCATGGGCCGACCCATCACCCGGGCCCAAACCCAATAAAATTGATGACCCATCACCACCAGGTCCACCACCCACAAACCCATTGCCGTCACTTCCACCAGTATTATAACCAGGAACTGATAATATTTGCTCAAAAAATTCATCTCCTAACCCTTCATGATGCGGTTGATTATTTGCCATTTTTCTAACTTTAACCCACAAAAATTTTAAATTTAAAAATTAAAAATGAAAAATTCTACTGAATCATTTAACTAAAAAAGTCTTCTTTTTTTCTTTTTATTTAGTGAATTTTTTTAGAAAATGTTAAGGGGTTGTTTGGTGTTTATAAAAGAGGTGGCAACAAAACCCGGAAAAATGAGGTGGGTATTACGATTTTACGAGAAGATGGTGGCAAAAAAAAAGTATCCGATAACCCGGAAAAATATTTTGAAGGGTTTATTATTAAGGGAGAAAAATGCTCCACTGATTTTGTGACTTTGTGAAGAATGATTTTGAGGAGGGAGAAAGAGTAATTGATATAGTGCGAGAGAAAGAGAAAAAGGGGGGGGAATTATGAGAGCTTTTTAATTTTATTTTTTTGGATTGAATTTTAGTGTATATTATTATTTGGTCTGACTTCTTCTTGTGAGTGGTCTTTCTGGTGATTAGTATTATAATTAGTAGTAGTATAAAGTGTGAGAGAGACCAAAAAGGAATAATACTAAAAAGGATTAATTATTTTAATTGAATGAGTTTGTGTGGGTGGTTGAAAGAATTTGTAGGGATACAAAACAAACTTATGGAAGGTGTGACACAGTTCCCAAACATTCTCCTCTACTCTTGTTTTTATAGCTTAGTCGGTATACCTTATGCTATAATTTTATATTATGATTTTGTGAATTGTTTGAGAAAATTAGTGAGTGGTATGAGTGAAGTTTGGTTTAGGAAGTACTCACTTGTGTAGACTAGGGGGAGTGATTTTCCACATTGTTGTCAAACAAAAGAATCATTCTCAATGTAGATAGTGAATCTTATCTAGAAGGAAGAGGAATTGAACTAGTTAATGGAGAAGATTGTCATGACTCATTAGTGGTGAACCACAATCCTAAATGACGATTTCAGCATAAAAATGGTGTAAATAACTCTTTAACTATCAACTTTCTTCTAGGATTTTGAAGATCTCGCGCACTAATTTCCACTTAGTAGCAATTAAATTGAGTATAAAATGTTACCTTAATCTTAAAAAAGGAAACATGAGTTTGTATGTAATTCGATATATTTTAGAATTTCTTTCAGTTTCGTGTTAGGGAGAAAGTACATTAAGAGGTCCTCTTCGCTACGGGAAAACCTAATGCGCGGGAGGCAGAGCATGAGATTATGAATGGATGTAGGCTATTGCAAGTATCAATAATCAACATATGAGAAGAGAGCAAATGTTAAAACGTTTGTAATCCAATCAGCAACTCTGTTTGCATCATAAATGACGTGCCAGATATCGAAATCAAATGAATTTTTGAAAAGTAACTAACAAGTATCAACAAGGATGTAGGCCTTTTTTATAAGGAGGTGCCATTTTTCTTTTACTGAGTTGATGACTAGGAGATTATCCAACTACTATCAATTATAGATATGTCTTCATTGTTGTCGGTCACGAGATGAATTCCCTTTCAAAAAGCAGCGGCATTAGCCATGTAGGAGGATGTCATTATTAGAAAGCAAGTACACGCAAAGACAACCTCGTTGCAGTGACCGCAAAGAATAAGCCTTATTGCTACGAAATTATATCTTTAGAGGATACATTAAATATGTTTTTTAAACTGGAATAAAGGGGATTCGTTTGGAGACAAATATTAGGAGTGATCGATAAGTGAAGCTCAGATTTGGGGTTGCTCGATTTGACTCGTTACACTCACATTGGATCTCGAGCTTCTTCAAACTCAAAATCAAAATTCAATTTAGTTTGAAACTAAACTTGAGTTCCAATAAAAAAAAGGAAAAGGAAAACACTTGATAAAGTAATCAGGTAGATACCCTTTCAATATTATAATCAAATAAACTCACAAGGAATTTTCCAATTTCAATACTAATCACGCATGCATAAATGTGGATCAAAAAATAAGATAGTGATAATATTTCGAGCATGTTTACAAGTATCTCAAGTCGAGCGTAGTGAGTAACAATGCAACTTTTAAATTTATCCGCTGAGCTCGATTATTTTACAAGCCGTCTAGGCTAATTATCACCTCTAGACATGACCAAAAAGAAGCCATTGCATACAAAAATGGATGAGAAAAGGAACTCAAATGTTGTAGATGAATAAGATTGAAGAGGTTAATGAGTATGACCGTATAACTCTGATGAGTATTCATTCTTTGTTGGTGCGGAGAAAGAACCAAAGAGGATTAACAAGTATGAAAACTAGTGAATAGTGTTACCTTGCTCAGAGTTGAGATGGTAGAAGTAGAGATGGCATAGATGTGGTTGCATTGATGATTGAGCGAAGAGAAGATTTGGCAACGGGAGGTATGTGTCAAAGGTTGGAAATGATTTGCATTCAAGATAATTGAACTTCTTGTTTCAAATATAGTAGAGGCTTTTTTTTAAAACATCAACGGAATTTGCATTAATTAAAACTTGAAATGCAAATTATGGTAGAGCACATAAACGATAAACAGAAAATAAATGAATATTAAATTGAACTTCAGTAGCTTTTACAAACCATATAAAGTAGAAACAACAAGTAAAATTGGTAAGGAACTGCTTGCTATGCATGCTTTCGATGGTCGATGATTGGGATGATTGAGTAATAACTTTGATGGTTGTGGATTTGTGGTCGTTAATTGCTTGACCGTAGTAGTGATAAATGAAAATACATTGTAGCTTCTTAGAGGAAGACAATCTGCATTAAAAGGGTATATATCACACCTAATGAAACTAGTGAGAGGGGCGGATTTCTTTCACGATCCGGACAACAAACGACATATCTATATATTTATGTCTATATATCTATCTATATATATATATATATATATATATTAGAGGTGATCATCATGGGCCGGGTTCGGGCCGAAACATCCCTAAAAAAAATTGCCCATTGGTCGGGTCGGGTCAATTTTTTTGCCCAGAGCCCGCTTTCGGGCCAAAATCGAGTCGAGCTGGAAATTAGACTAAAAAGTCATTTTTGGCTTGCCCAAAATCCGTCCCAAAGGCAAATAAAAATTGGGCCAGGCTGGGACGGGTCCAAAACCGGGCCAAAAAATTCTGTCCAAGCCTGGGAAAAATTCGGGACGGGCCGGGCTCATTTGATCAGCTCTAATATATATATGACCAAGTCTATAATGAGAATGAGAACCAATTTCGCCCCTTAAAAATAAAGTAAAAAGGCATTAAAATAAGAAAAGTAAATAAATATGTAAGCAACTTTTTAGACTTGATATTTTTAAATTTTAACAAAAAAAAAACACACATTTACGACCATAAAATATCAGCATTGACAACTAACATTTCAATCTATTTTGTAAAAGTGTCGTTTTGGATAAATTTAAGTTAATCTAATAGTAAAAGTAAGGAAAAACTAGTATAAGTAAATAAAACTGGTCTAAAAGTAAACAAAATTTCGATAAAAGTAAAGAAAATGGGAACCAATTTGAAGAGTTGCATAATTACGAAAATGCATTTGATGATCTAAGGGCCCATATCGGTTCTTAGTTAGTTCTCATTTTAGAGTGTGGTTCTCACCGGATCTTGATTCTATATGTATGTAATTAAGATCAGGTGAGAAGCATAGCCTAAAGTGAAAATATGGAACCAATCTAGGCCCTTAGATCATCATAAATTGATGCTCAAGATGTTTCTCATTCATTAATAGCAGTTTTGTAGCTAATTTGAAACTTACAAAATTAGTTCCCAACTTCTATAAAAGTAAAGCAAAAATAAGTAAAAGTAGATGAAATCCATCGAAAAGTAAATGAAACAAAGTAACGAAACTAGGAACCAAAGGGACAATGTACGAAAAATGTTAATGACAATTTGTCTTTTCAGTTGGGATTGAGTTTAAGAAACTTGTTGAACCCTTGAAGGACTTTTCAAATGTCTCAAGCGTCATGTTATAGTAGATTATGGACGAGCGTGAATGTCCTGAAGTCCCTTAAAACAATATTGTTAGGGTAAATTGCTAGTAAATTTGTAGGCCTATATGAAGGCCATAAGAGAGGGATTTCTAAAGAGAGGAAAAATCCACTATGATTAGGTGATTAAGTATGGTTAAATCTTAAAGGTAGCTAATTGTTTAACTAACGGAGGATCAATGTGTAATTAACCAAGTTTAGACGTTCACATTTATTATTATTTTTTTGTAAGAGAATAAGTCTTATAATTCAAGCACTTGATAAGGGAATTGGGTAATTGATTTTGCCTTAGGAAGTTGTTTGAGTTCTAGGCGAATGTGTTTGCTTATTGTTTGATTTGTCCCTCTAAATTACTAACAACAAAAAAATGAAAGCTTTATATTTGGTATCTAATCCCATTTAAAAAAGCTCTGCGTGCTGCTGCTGAGTTTTTCTACTCCCGTCTCTAAAATCAATCCCTCCTCTTAATCCTCATTTGTCTACCCTCCCTTCCCCATGGTTAAACATAAATGTTGATGCATCCTTTGTGAAGATCTCCTCCCCTTCTTGATTGTATTGCGGGTGTGCTGTTTAAGAATGTAGGTACTTGGGTCATGGGGTTCCAAAGACATGTTTATGCAAATGACAGTCTTCACGCTGAGTTATTAGGAATTCTTTGGGGGCTATGTTGGTGCAAAATCAGTTTGTTGACTTTGCAAACAAGTTAATGGACACCCAATAGTTTAGTATTGAATGCCTTGGGAGATTTAATCCCTAGGGGTTACTGATTTTAATTAGATAAAACCTTGCTAACGTACTCTATCGCAATTTAATTAATGATCAAACTACGACAAATTAATTTCAGGCGAAATGTTAATAAATAGAGCAAACAATGATTAAACTTTTCATTAAAGCATAACATTCCCATACATGCTACAAACTTAAAGGTGGATTTTACAACACACAAAAGGTTAAACCAGACTGGACAACTAAAGGGAAGACACGAAGGTTGTTACCTCCATGGTTCCTTGCTTCAATCGGAGAATTAAAGATCTTGGCGCCAGAACATATTCTACGTCTAAAGAACTAAACTATGACCCCAGAAGGAGGTTAAACTATGCTAACGCTATGTTACGCTAAGGAAAGAAGAAAAACAGTTTGATGTGTTGTTCGTTGTCCTTTGCTTGATAAGGATCTCTTTATTTATAGAGAGACATCACATATAACTTCCATACTTGCTAGGGAGGGAAAATGTTTGAATTATATTTGATTCAAATCTCAACCGTTTGTTGGCGCTGAATAATTGTAACCGTCAAAAAAAAAAAAAAAAAAAAAAAAAACTAACAAATTGTAAGCACGAAACCCACCAAAAAACGGAACTGTATAGACAAAGTGGAAGGAAAAACGGAGGAAAGAAACCTTATTCTAGATTTATTTTCTCATTTGATTAAGAGCAATGTTTAAAAATTGTGGTATCAATCAGTCGCATATTACTTTTCGCCGCTTTTTTCTAATTATTAATATCATTGTCAACATCATTCTTATATGGCTCTTTACTTTCTGAAATCTGTTTGCATTTCTTAACACGCAAATTACGGTCCTCACATATTTAAAAACTCTAAAACAGATTATGAAAATGATAGCTGGTGGATAAGTCAGTGGTATCCCCAAAAGAAAATTTTCCTTTTCACTAGTTTAGACTTTAGATTGTATAAAATGAGAGAACTTTTGATGCAATCACTCCCATTGTATATTAATATTCTTTATAAAGTTATTGTTTATAATTGAATTTTAAAATATGCCACTACTAAAATTAAAGAATACGAAGAAGATATAAAGGAACAAACTAACATAAAGGTGGTCTTTCATAAATCATATTATATGCTTAATTATGAGATGTTGAGACCATTGGAAAACTAAATTCACACTAAGCATGAATGTGGTATAAGTCATAACATCTCTAGCCTCATTTAACTTCGTGTATTTTTCATATGGCGCGTCACAAACTCAAATGATAATATAACATTACAAGGTTTAAATATCTTGGAGACTTCAGTCGTGTGGCACACCTCTATCTAACCAAGGTTCCCACCTTCAACTAATCAAGGAACTTCATATATGCATTATTAGTAATTCCATTATACTTGTTAATAACCTTGTACATGCATTAACCACAATCCTATTGATTCTTATAAACTAACAACCCACATAGCACTCTCATCATCAACTAATGGCGTGGCAAATACATAAGAAAAAGTTTTTAACTTTGGCAAGTGAAATTGATTAGGGTGGCTGCAGACCTAATTCCTTCCCTTGTTCCATATGGTGGACACATACATACAAACATGTAAACTGATTTAACACGTCTTCTTTTCTCTAAGAACTTTCTTCAAAGTACTACTACTAATTAATTTAAAAAAAAAACTAATAGCTAGATTAATCTCCATTCAACGGAATCGTACACCAGTATTCGATTACAAGCATCAAATTGCTGACCACAACAAATACAACAAAAAATTTGTATCAAGAAAATCTAGATTAAATGAAGTGGAAGAATACATATAAGGTTAAACTCACGAACTCTCTTTAGACGAAGAGACAACATTTTCTTTTTCTTCTGAACTTTCAGATGCTGATTTTGCTTCAATCACATTGTCCGAAGACTCAGGTTCTTCTGGTTTTGTAAGTTCCTGTTCAAACTCCTTTGCTGCCTGCAATGTTTCGAACATCAATAAAAGTGACGAAAAATCAGAAACACAGAACATGCGCAATGCAACAGAGACAGTGAACAACTGAGCTCCAGTGTAATTGCCTTAACTTCCTGTACAATGACTGTCCTGTAGTAAACCAGGAAAGCAAGTAGAAGTTGAAAATGTTAAGCTAAAGATCCTACCATATCAAATTGGAGGATGAGATGAAAAAATTAAGTTCTTGCCAGCGGAATGAAAAGCAATTACTATTCAAGTCAGTATATATATCACAAACTTTTGAGTGTAGGAAGAGAGATGATCCTTATAATATATGACTGCTCAGAGTCATTTACATGCAAATAAAACAAACTTCAAGATTAAGCCAACAGACCTCACAGTAAGAATGAATAATATTCACTTGTTAATTAAAACAGAATAATACATCTCATTTCTCAGCATATAATTCTGTTTACCAGTTCATATGCCTTAGACAAGAACAGGATAAGGCAGCACTAGCACACTCCAAAACTTGTCGTTTCTGACAGATGTTACAACAAAGATGGTGTGTGCTACTTGGCCAATGCCTAGACAAAATAATCTTTACGTCTTGGAATCCATAATGTGAAAGCTCTAAGAACAATCGCAGCGAATAAAATAAACAATCAGACATTTGTCATGGTCATGGTGGGCAGTGAAAGGAAGGTGGCACGTTGCCCCTATTGCCCACAGGTCATCACAGGATATAATGTCTGATACAAGGTATGACTCCCACACAATTGATCAAAGATTTGGCAAATGAAGGTGATTGGCTCAAAGCTTAACTTTTTTATATGGATCAATGAGGCCAGCAACATTCCTAAACTTTGACCTCACTGCTTGACAAGTTGCTCGAGGTTATTGTCTGTCCAAATAACCAGTCTATTTTCTACCAACTGATTAGAGGATTGCCAAATTCTCAAATAATTGTTCCATTAACAGTCAGATCATAATATGAAGTCCTCTTTCAATATATTACTAGTTACTACCTCCATCTTTGAAACAGAGGACGACCCTTATGAGCACGTAACAGAACAAACTCAAGTATGATGCGGGAAGCTTTACTTAAGCGGAGTCGCCCTACCTCTGCTATAATCATGTTCTCGCATTGTAACAGAAACTCGAAGAAGATATTGAATAGAAGTCAGATGTGAAGTTGCAAGAAGGAATCTAGAAGATTTTAAAGAAGAGTGAGTGCATTAGTAGAAGATCTCAGGAGCAAGATGTCAATCATGAGAACGTAAAAGACATGCTAGAAAAATTCATTGGCAAGTGAAATCCTAATCCGGATCCCATCAGTCCAGATTATGGATCGCCCTCAATCCATATTAAAACAGAGAGCAGATTAGCCAAGTTCATATTTGACGCTTCAAATTCCCTGCCACATGCATACATCAAATTGAGCCACAATTATAAAGTCAAATTCGATTACTTACATATAGGTAAAAACTCCTAAAAACCTAATAGCAATTGTTTTTCTAAACAATTTAATAGCAATTAGTCAATTAACAAGCCTAGCATTCAATGATCCACAAGATTAAGTGACGACTTTCCAGTATATATTCCATAGACTAGAAGGTTCTATGTCCCAGGCATACCCAGCTCCAGAAAAAAGGGTAAATACAGGGTAGAAAAAAAGGTCTGAAGATGGGGAATAACATGTGCATGCTGGAGACAACATAGGCCATCCAGGGGTTCAATAATGGTAAAAATTCAGAGAAGTCCAAGAAAAATATTGCCTTTGATACCCAGATTTTATAGACTGAAAAATATTATACCATGCTTCATATGAAAGAATATAAGGATTGTAGTTTTATTTATTTATTGGGGATGCATTGTTTCAAAGCTGAGCTAACTAGCCTGAACCGATGATATTATAAGCTCGCGTGCAAGATGCAGCACTATGTGACTACGACAAGTACCTCCATTAAGAAATAGCCTGATTTAGGGATTCTGTTAGGTTAGAGCTTAATAAAAGAAGGACAAGTGAAAGGAAATCAACATGCTTAATCCCTAGTTGTCAAATATGGGATGCAGCAATAATAAGGTTTCTAAAGTTTTGAATCCTAAAACCTCTTAAAAACCTAATCAACCATAATTATTCTATAAGCTTCAAACAGATATAGTATGCCCATGTATCTTGCAACCATTTTTTATGTCAACCCTAGATAAACTGGGCTTTTCAAGAAAATGGAGGAAGTCGGTGCTTAAGGGTGCATTCTCTTTAGCTAAACTTATCTGATTGGAGTCATTGGACCTAAATAGCCCTACTTTCACCCTATGTTTAGACCTGATTGGGCCTGATTATCCCTAATAAGGCCTGATCAAACCCTAATTAGACTTGCTCAGCCTGAAATGTAATTCTGAAGGCAAAGAGAGAAAACACTCATTTTTTTTTTTCAACAACTTGCAATATGCTTTTAGTGAATGGGTGCCCTTTTGTAAATCTAGCATAGCAAGATCATGCCCTCTTCTTTGTCCTTTATTTTGGTGATGGAGGCTGAGTAAGGAGGCTGAGTAAGGAGGCTAAGCTAGGTCTATTAAAAGGTTTATGTATCAAATTAATTATCTCTTATAATTAACCAAAAAAAAACTATTTATATGCTTGCCTATACACAACTTTCCCAATAATATATCTAAGGGAAATTTCCTCAGGTACCCCTGAGGTTTGGTGTAATTCCCAAGATACCCCCCACATTTGGGGAATTCCTCAAATACCCCTGAAGTTTGTGTTTGGGCTCAAGATACCCTTACTATGGATGGAAACCTAACGCTGTTATGTTTTCCTCTCCTTCTCCCCAATTTTCTTTCTCTCTCTCCACCCATCATCCTCTCCATTGATGAGCATGAAAGCTTTCTCTCTCCTCCAACCCCACTCTAAAGCCCTAACCACCCAACCCCCACCCCACCCCACACCCCTCCCTCCATTATTAACCCCTTACTTTCTCTCTCCTCTATTACTTGAAAAAAAAAAAAAAAAAACCCCAAACCCTCAATCTTACTTCCTCTCTCAATTTTTGGCGGTGGTTGTTCTTGTTCTTGCTCGCAATTTTTCTCTCATCTAGTAAGGGTTGTGGGTGGATGCCTCTGTTTCCTCTTTCCTCTGCTTCGTGGATGTTGCTGCCACGAGTTATGTTCGTGTTGTCGTAGCTTCGTCGGAGCTGCTGCTGCCAATCATTGCGGTCGAAGGTGTTAGGCCGCAATTCGCAATTCTGTCGCTGCTACCATTTGTTGTGTTGATGTTGGTGTTTTCTTGTTCTTCCAGTTTGCTTCATGGAGGAGAGAGAAAGTAAGGGGTTAACAATGGCGGAAATTTGGGGTTTGTTTGGATTACCGGAAAATTTTTTTATATTGGAAATGTGAGATCTTTTTGTGGTGGTTTGAAATGTTGTGGGCCGAACTTTCACTAGGAGTGCCAAACGTGTCCTAAGAAGATGGGAGGAGAGATGAAGAAGATGAAGATGGAGAGGAGAGAGAAAGCTTGATGGTTCATCAATGGAGGGTGGTGGGAGGAGAGAGAGAAAATGGAATAAAAGAAGAGAAAACTAACGTCCGTTAGCCTGCCGTTATTAATAAGGGTATCTTGAGCCCAAACATAAACCTCAGGGATATCTGCGGAATTCCCCAAATGTGGGGGTATCTTGGGAATTACGCCAAACCTCAGAGGTACCTGAGGAAATTTCCCTATATCTAATAGTCTTGCTTTGATTTCATAAATCACTAGTAGGAAATCAATTAATAACATTTATATCTTTCATTGTTATTAGTAACGAAAACATGTTCTCTCTAATTATTTAAAGACGAATTGCAAAATATTATAATTATGATGATTATTATTGTTAACCTTATTTGACCATGATTATAATATTTTTTAATAATAACATAATTAGCTAATAGTAATATGAATAATAAAATAATAGATAATAATGCAAATATAATTCTATATGATCATAGTGGTACTTTAATTAAATTTTTTTAATAATAACATAATCAGCTAATAGTAATATGAATAATAAAATAATAGACAATATTACAAATATAATACTATATAATAATCATAGTGGTACTTTAATTAAATTTTTAATTTAAATTTATTGATCATTGACTACTTGGACCTTATCGGAACTTATTGGACCTGATTAGACCTGATTGTAACTTATTAGACCTTATTGGACATGATTGGAACTTATTGACCTGATTGAAACTTATCTGAACTGAACTAATTGGACTTGAAACTTAATTTATTAAGGTGAAGAGAACGCACCCTTAGTGAGGAATTTTCAATGAAAGATGGCTATGTTTTCATTTGTTAAAGAACAAACAACCTAATTTTCAATCTTATTGGGCATTTGGTACATGAGATGGGAATTATTGGGATCAAAGGGTGGGATAAAGATAACTTAGAGATTGTAGTTTATTTCCTTTGTTTAGTGTTAGGAATAGGTTAGGACTATAGCCCTTATATTTATCCCCACCTCTTATCTTTATCCCCACCCACTTATCCTTCTAAATGTGTAGCCATAGACCTTATGCTACTATAAGAACGAACGTAAACTACCTGCATTGTCAATATCACACAAAATTCAATAGATACATTTCCCTTATGATTTATGAGCAAAAAATCGCAAAAATTTTTGTCCTTCTCCTAGAAAAATTTTGGTTAGCAATTGCAGTTACACTCAAACACAAAATCTAGTAGAAAACCTTAGATTTAGAAGTATATCATCAATTGTAATACCTTAAATCGCTATCTGTCAATCGATGATGGTTCAATGAAGACAATCTAGAGCTACTTTTCAATTAGAACATGTAGGAGTCACATTTTCATTTGGTCGTGGATCCACTGGCCCATGTTTTAGACACTCGATCCAGTCTGTCGGGCGATTTACGCCACACTCATCACAGAATCTTGGCAAAGTGCAAGGATGCAGCAATAATATGACAGGGAAGAAGGAACTATCCTCAGTCCTCACATTTAGATGAATAGGAGCAAGGAGAATCTATTTTTTTTTTTTTTTTTAAAAAAAAAAACAGAACCAAAAAACTTAGAATGTATTGATGCATTTTATGTGCCTGGAACCTGATGGAATTTATTCAGCATGGGGTTACACTCGAAGATGCGGTAAAAACTGTTAGCACGATTACAATTGGTTGTGCCATCTCCAATAGTCATTTGAACTTCTATTCAGTGCCTGCTTATCTTTGACTTGTACTCCTGATCGAAGGTTGTCTACTTTCAAAGGCATTACTAAAAAACTTTTCTGTTTAGAAAATCTAGACAAGCTACTGAGCCATTAGAATTAATCCATACTGAGGTAGGGTAACTTGAAAAGAAATGGCGCTTTCTACTTCTAATCAATGATTTCACAAGAAAAAATTTGGGCAATTTTTTGACGAAAAAGAAATTGAAGCATTTTACAAATTTTATGTTGAAAAAGAAAGCAGGTTGCCCTTTCCAGGCGTTGAGGATTGAGATATAGAGGAGGAGAATTGATATATAAGAAGTTTAATAATTATTGCAAGAGAGAAGTGATCCTCAACGGAGTATGTGGAAAGCGAAAAAAAAAAAATAGAAGTATTAGAGATGGCAAAGAGCATGTTAAAAGCAAATCACGGCAAAGCCATTTTGAGCAGAGGCAGTTTCTTAAGCCATGTATTTGCAAATAGCTGTCCCACAAAGCATGCTCACAGCACATAAAGACCACTAAAAAAGAGCTTGAAGTGGAAACAAACCAAATGTATCCCATTTCCATGTATTTGGTTGTCTAATCAAAGAAAAGGCTAGACATAAGTCAAAAATGCAAATCGTTGGATATAAAAATGCATAACAATTTAGAAGTTGTATGACCTACCATAAATTCCATTCAAAACAAAGCAACGAAATGGAGTCAAACCAATGACACAACAAATGATATTACATTGCTGAAATACTTGTTGAAGACTTGAATCACACCTGAAACTTTATTTCTCAGCTACTAATCCTAAACTAGAAGGTAATACTTTTTCCCAAATATTCAAATTCAATTGTCAATCACCAACACCGGAGCCAAGTGCTTCATCTCCAAGAACAAGCCAAATGACCCGAACATCGAATTATACAAACAATAACCCTAATTTGTAAGGTGATACTTCTTTCCCAACTTCAAAACTTGAATATTAATCTCCAACATCGAAAACTACTTCTTCTTCTCCAAAAACAAAACAAATGACCCCAATATCAAATTACATGAGCAACATCGAATATATAATCAATGTATGAAATAAATAAATTTACTTTACAGTAATCAAATTCCCCACCATAGTGAATCTTTCCACTCACCCGCTAAAGCCGAAAATTCGACAATCAACAAAGCACTACTTAGCTAATTTTAACCCATACTCATACATAAGGTCCAAACTTCAAAACCCAGATTTAAGGACATCATCTAGAATTCTCACACAATTTTCCCATCTCTGTAACTCATCAAAAAGGTTACCATTCCATCCAATATACATCCATCTACATCTATCCTTATTCACACTAATCTACCACAACATCAATTAACCATATATCATAATCCTGTACAAATTAAACCATATACTAAAATATGTATGTATATACATAAACCCATAAAATAAAAAAGTTGTTGAAATTGGGTTGACTAACCTGTTGAAAACTCTTAATAGTTTTACCAAAATTGCGACCAATTTCAGGGAGTTGTTTGGGGCCAAACACAAGCGCCGCAACACCGGCAATAACGGCTAGCTCAGGAACACCGAGACCGAACAAGGCGTTGCACGTGAGGCCTTTGCGGGCCCTATTAGCGGGCCGTACACGGGCCCTGAGGCCCAGGCCCGTTGTGTTGACGGATCTGAAGAGGGAGTTGGAGAACAAGGAGGAGGATTTAGAGGAAGAGAGGAGAGTGGGTTTTTGGAAAGAAGGAAGAGAGAGAGAGGGTGAAAGTGTTGAGATCTCCATTTGTTTTTGTAAAATGGGTTTGGATGAAGATGGATAGATAGAAACTAGAAAGTGATGAATGAATGAACCTCAAATAATTCAAGTTAAGTTTGATGTCTTGAAATCATGAAATAAATATCGGGGTAAGTAAGGAATTAAAGTTATTAAATTTATTTATTTATTTATTTATTTATTTATTTTCAGTGACTAGTGACTTAGTGAGTAAGTAGCAGCGTGTCTCACATTCTAATAAGTAATAATGAGAATTGAATAAGATGCATGTTTTGCACACTTTGTTGTGTGTACAAGTCTTCCGGTCTTGACTTCGAAATAAGAAATTAAATGAAGGAAAAATGAATGATAGTAGGTGTAGGTAACTCTGCTCATCCATGCTGTATTCATATATTATGCATAAAGCACAAATTACAGTAGCATGCTATCCGAGGCTCCGAGACCTAAACCAGGTTTTTTTTTCTAGCAAAGCCAATAATTGATCCAAAATTTTGAATCATAAAAAAATGAGAAAAGGAAAAAAAGCAAAAGAAACTTAAAAAGAGTAACTAACTACATTATTTAAAGAAAAAATGATTTGCAGCAAAACCGAAATTCAAAAAATCACGTGTTAAGAACATAAGATTGGCGCAAAAATAAGAAATATACAAAAACATGATAGCTCATATTCATAACAACGAAACCACTAAATTCGGATTACAATTAAAAATAAGCCAATTGCGAGATACAAGTTATCTTTTCATATTAAATTTAGATCCGAGTAGGCGAGTACACCTCTTCCTTCCTATTGAATTTCAAATCTCCTTAGCTATTTTAAGTTGTAGCTTATCCATTTCTTTCTTGCACAAGTTGTTGAACATATCACAATCTGCTCTACTTGGTGCAATATTTACGATCCTAGAAATTGGTATATATTATCCAACTCATACAATCTAATGAAATTTTGAAGTGTGAATGTAGAAACCATAATAGCCAATTGATATGGGATCTCCATGTTCGACATGTATGACAATATTTCTCCATCTCTTTTTAAGTGTTACAAAACATCTTTCAATCGCAATATATATATATATATATATATATATATATATATATATATATATATATATATATATATATATATATATAGATTAGTATATAAAAAGTAGTGTATGTGTAGAATCGTCATTGCTAACAAATACAAACACATTGCTGACTTGTTACTTTTTCTTCTATTATTATTATTATCATTATTGTTCATTATTATTATTATTGTGATTATCATTATCATAATTATTATTATCATCATGACATCATGATTCTAATCATTTTTATTATCATCATTATTATTATCATCATTATTATCGTTATTATCATTCTTCTTCTTCTTCTTCTTCTTCTTATTATTATTATTATTATTATTATTATTATTATTATTATTATTATTATTATTATTATTATTATTATTATTATTATTATTATTATTATTATTATTATTATTATAAGTTGTTTTTTTAACCATTGGAGCCACGAAGGCAGTACGTTATTATTAAAAGTTGTGATAGTACTAAAATGATAGTAATAGTAATACTAGTAACGAAATACAAAGTAATAATACTATTAGTAATAATATGTTTTATAAAATATAAGTTCATATCAGACTATATAAGTTCAGATAAGTAAAAATAAGTTGAACTAAGCATAACCAAAGAAGAATCATCTCAACATATGACCCTTTCTCCAAAGAAGGAGAAGTAGGAAAGTGATGCTCAAATTCTTTCGTAATAAATGTTCAACTTCACCAGTAACATTAGTATTGTTTAGGGAAGATATTCTGTAATCTATTTGAAAAATTATGCGAGGGTTGCTAAATCCAGAAAAATTAGCATAATGTCTTGAAGAGGAAGGTAAAGATAGGCGGATATACCATCTTTTGCAGACAAGATTCAATGTAAGTAGTAGTTTTGGTGGAAGGCGCGTCATAATATTGAATGTTAACTCATCCGGTAGATATCAATTGTGGCCTTGAAATCTGGCCTTTTGAATAATATAATTTAAGCTCGTCCATTTCAATATTAGCAAAATATATACTTAAGGGATGAATATTCGGCAACTTTCTTTGCGGTGGCGGTAGAGAACAACCTAGGGGAGTGTGAGTGAATAAGTGTATCCAAACGCCATTAGTGGGGAAATAATTTCTTTGGTCCCAGTTTTTTAAAGTTTTGATTTTTCGCTCCAGATCGGTTGGACGTATTTTCTTTTTTGTCTTTTATATAAAACTTAATTCTACTATATTTTATCTATTTTTTGTAGATAATATATCAAAAAATTATTGTTATATTATTAATATATATATATTTTTTCAAATATTAAATAAAAAATGATTATCAACCTAAAAATACGATATATTTTGTTTCTTCATTTAGTAAAGGGAATATGTCAGAATTATTTATAAGATAATTTTGGTTTTTTTCTTCTTCGCTTAGGAAAGGTAATATGTCAAAATTGTTGGTCAGTAGATCAAACTTGACAATAGACTCATAAGCAAATGAATGACACAATATTCTACCCTTGATCAAATGAAATCTTGAACCACATTTGCGAGTCAAGTATTGTTCCACTTTCTTTGTCAAGCTTACGAATTGAGGATTAACCAACTCATCCCATCTCCAATTCTTCATAGAGAGAACATAAATCTGCAACCTCCTCTCAATAGGAAATAATGTAATCATCTAGCGCCTCTACAAAACAAAACCAGCCAAGCCAACAGGGGTATGAGGGCGCCATTTAGAATTCCGCGGGAAAGGTATTTGTCTGGTTTCCTAGTCAGAGGATTCCAAAAAAGAATCATCTCACCCTTTCTCCCTTGTAGTAATGACCAGACAAACTAGCCCGTGAGCTGAACGAGCACAATAATAACAATTCTCAAAAGAAGGAGAAGTAGGAAACTGACGCTCAAATTCTTTATTTGGTAATTAAATGTTTAACTTCACCTGTAACATTCGTATGGTTTAGGGAAGATATTATGTAATCTATTTGAAAAATTATGCTTTGAGGGTTGCTAAATCCAGAAAAATTAGTGTAATGTCTTGAAAAGGAAGGTAAAGATAGGAGGATATACCATCTTTTGCAGACAAGCTTCAATGTAAGTAGTAATTTCGGTGGAAGACGCGTCATAATAATGAATGTTAAATCATCCGGTAAACACCAATTGTGGCATTGAATTCTGGGCTTTTGAATAATTTATGCTCGTCCATTTCAATATTAGGAAAATATATATTTAAGGGATGAATATTTGGCAGTTTCTTTGCGGTGGCAGTAGAGAACAAGCTAGAGGAGTGTGAGTGAGTGAGTGTGTCCAAACGCCATTAGTGGGGAAAGAATTTATTTGGACCCAGTTTTTTAAATTTTCGATTTTTCGCTACAGATCGGTTGGACGCATTTTCTTATTTGTTTTTTATATAAAACTTAATATTACTATATTATATCTAATTTTTATAGATAATATATCAAAAGGTTATTATTATATTATTAATATCTATATTTTTTCAAATATTAAATAAAATATGATTATAAACTAAAAATACGATATTTCTTTGTTCATTTAGGAAAGGTAATATGTCATAATTCTTTCCAAGATAAATTTGTTTTTTAACATAATTTGGAATTCACTAAAACCACTTTCTTTCTTCTCTGCCTTCTTATGTTTTAACATAAAAGTAGCAAATATATTACTTAAAAAGGCTTGTAGCCATAATCATCCAGAGTTTGAGGGAGAGGTGGTAGCTCAGTGGCATACCACCCCGAATTCCGGGGCTTTGCCCGAAATTCGAATCCTTATCCCAATAATATGTTGAAGAATTCTCTTGTGATGGCAGTGGACCATTAGGCATGTTGTTCTCTAGGCTGTTTAGCCTTGTACCCAACCTCTGAGTTGGTTTACCTGGTAGGCTAGCAGTTTAGCAGGGATTAGTTGGGCCAGTCAGCTTTCCTAATAAAAAAAATCATCAAGAGTTTGGAACAAAAGCAATAAAGATAAACTACAACACCAAGTGCTGGAAAGGAAAAGGCTATGAAAGGTCATAAACTAGCCTAATATTGACAAGGAAATACAAAATGTCCTAATAGAACTTAACATAATAGATTTAAAGCAGAAGGCTTGTCGATTACATTTCAGCATTGACAAGATCTTGATTATGAGCTTCCCCCACACAATCTGGGATGAGAAAGTGAGTTGCATAAGCGATGTTCATATGATGAGCTGACTTGTGGGCTTAAGACATTGGTTGTACGAGGGACATAGAGAACCTCTACAGTCCATTTGGTATTGTTTAGAAGATCAGTAAAATCTGCAATTATTCATGATGTTGAAGGTGAATGGTGGAATCAATGATGAACTTGAGAGATTTATTGTTTTATAGTTTAAACGGAGACATTGATCAAGATTGGCTGGAATTTGAATGCTAAAGAAAATGATTCTTTCAATATTGCTTCTTGGGTTTCATAGTTGTTGTTCTTCTTCTGTCTCAACGTATACGACAAACCGCTTTCCTCCATGGGGACTTGGAGGAGGAAATCTACATGAAGCAACAAAAAGGTTTTGAGATTGAAGGGAAAGAAGAGCATGAGTGCCATTTGGTGAAGTCATTGTAAGTGTTGAATCAATCTCCTAGGCAATGGTATAGCCAATTTGATTCGTTTATGTTGGCTCATGAGTTCACCAGAAGCTCCTATGATAGTTGTGTCTACTACAAAGAGCTTGTAAGTGGTTCCTTCATTTACCTTTTGCTTTATGTTGATCATATGTTGGTTGCTCGCAAGCGTTTGATTGAGGTCAACAATTTGAAGAAGTTGTTGAGTAGTGAGTTTGATATGAAGAATGTTGGTGAAGCCAAGAAGATACTTGGGATGAAGATTTGGAGAGATCGATCTAAGGGGGCGTTGTACCTTAGCCAAAGGAGGTACATTGAGAAGGTTCTTGCAGAGATTCTCAATGAACAATGCAAAGCCCGTTTCTACTCCTCTCGGTTCTCTTTTCAAGCTCTCAAAGGAGCTTTGTCCTTAATCCGAAGAAGAAGAATGGGCCATGGCTCACATCCCTTGTACTAGTGCCGTTGGGAGTGTGATGTATGCCATGGTATGTTCTAGGTCGGACATTGGTCAAGCGATGAGCATAGTGAGCCGTTATATGTCAAGTCCTAGGAAAGGGCATTGGGAAGCTTTGAAATGGCTTATAAGGTACTTGAAGGGTGTTGAACCCTAGTTTTGATGATGACAAAAAAAACAAAGATGCAAACTAAGTATTGGACTAACAAGTTGTTTAAGTGAATGAATTTCAAGGTATCAGTTAAAGGAACAAAGAGAATACTAAGTCAAAGAAGAAATCAAGTTTGGATTTTGAAGACTAAGTGAAGATGTTCAAAGATTTGGTACTGGAGCAGCATTGGAGCAAGAAGACCAAAGCGAGGCTTTTGTTTCTAGTTCCAATGTAAGGGAATGAATATTAATGGTAAGGAACTGTGGCAATTTAAAATGAGAATGAACGTTTGTTCCTTTGTAAGGAACAGACGAACTGGCGCTATAATAATAAGTTAAAGGAACTAACTATTAAAAGGAACTATACTTAGGATGAAGCACTACAACGGTTAAATATGCCGTTTGAATATTTTATGCCTAGATTCTAGGTAACCGTTTTATTTAAGGTAAATTATGATTTTAAGGAAAAGATTGTATTTTTATAAAAATAATAAATATCCTTTTTGGTTTTTATGGAAAATATTTTAAAGATAATATATTTGGTAAAAGGATTTTATTTTGGTTTTATTAATTAAAATACTTTTTAATTAAATCAGATTTTAGAATTACTGCTTTACGTGGTTGCTAAAATTAAGGGAGCATTAACATGTTTATCTCCCACGTTTAACAGTGATCATGGAGATCATGGGTTTAAAGAGGAGCGTGTTCCTCCGAGTAAGGAACATCATGGGATAATGGTTTTATCACTAACACATGTTTTAATCCCACGTTCTAAGTTATTACCACTATAGATACTAGTGTCGAATTAAGTTCCAATTTGTGACTGACCAAGTGAATGAGTGAGTTTAACTAAGTAAAGTGTCAGTGCTTTCATTCTCTCATAAAAGCCATTTGTTCTTTGCCTTCTTACTCAAATTCCACTAAGCTATTATTGATCATTGTAATTTTGGTTTTTGGGGTAAGGGGACTTTGAGTGAAGTTCTGTAAGAGAGAAACTTTGAGTGAAGCGAGTTAAAGTGAGAAAACTTCAAGTGAAGTTGAGAGGAACAACTGTTAAGGGAACAATTATTCAGGAACTTGAGTTTAGGAACTCAAGGTGTGGCCCGTGAGTAGAATTAGGTTGTAACAAGTTGTTTGGCCTAATTAGTGGAAGTGTTGATTTTAAAATCCCTAGTGGTCGAGGTTGTTTTTTCTTGTTGAGCCTAAGAAGTTTTTCCTCGTAAAAATCCCTTGTGTTCCTTTAGCTTGTTTCTTTGTTTAAGTTCATAATTCTGCAAAAAAGTTACGTTTATTTCTACAAATACAATTCACCCCCCTCTTGTATTGTTCCTAGTGAAATAACAAAGGGTACCTCACAAGTTTGCTTGGAGTTTGGCCAAGATGCAAATGGTGTGATTAGGTATTGTGATTCGGATTATGGTGGAGACTTGGATGATCAGAAATCAACTTCGGGTTATGTGTTTACCTTGGGAGGTACGGCCGTGAGTTGGCAATCTTCGCTACAAGATGTTGTAGCTCTTTCAACTACGGAAGCGGAGTTTATGGTGATTACCGAGGCATTCAAGGAGGCAAAGTGGCTCAAAGGTTTGGTTGGGGAGATTAGCTCGTGTTCTAAGGAGGTGTTCGTATTTTGTGATAGCCAAAGCGCCATTCATTTGGCTAAGAACCAAAACACGTTCCATAGAAGAATAAAACATATTGATGTGAAATACAACTTCATCCGGAATGTCATTGATAAGAAAGAGTTGACATTGATGAAGATTTGTACCGAGGAGAACCCCTCTGATATGTTGACAAAGCCTTTGCCAACCATTAAGTTCACTTTGTGTGTGAACTTGGTGGGTTTCTCCTCTTGTTTGTTGTAGGCCCCTATGGGGTAGAGCCTTGGAGTTTGTTTGGTGTTTTTGTTGTTATTGGAGGTGTTTGGAGAAATTCAAGCCAAGGTGGAGAATTGTAACATGTGCCTTGATTTTTTGATGAAGAAGAAGGAAAGAGAGATTCGAAGATGGAAGGTGGAGTGGTGCGCCGCACACACATCAAGTACGCCAAACGCACGGCCGTGCGCCAGGCGCACGAGCGTGCGCGGCACGCAGGTTGATGTCCTGCGTTCTTCCTTCATTCTAGCGGCCCGGGCGGGCGAATTGGAGGCCCAGGCGGGCGATGCAGCTCGGGTGGGCGAAGCCCGATCTTGTTAAACTGATTCTTGAGGCAGGAAGTTTGGAAATCTCTGCCCCGGGGGGGTTAGCCCGGGCGGGCTATTTGACCCTGTTTTGCGGTTTTGGCGATTTAATCCGGATTTCTCCGAATTTTAGTTGGTTTTATTTTGGGTTATTTTGTAAACTTTAGGAGGTCATATATAAGGCATGCTAAAGTCATTTGAGAACCCTAAGATTCAAATTAGCCACAAAATATATATATCTCTCTCTCTCTCCTTCTCATTCTCTTCTTCTCCATTGTAATTCCTCCATTAGAGAGGCTAAAGAAAAACTCCAAGGTTCATACTTGTGGATGTAGGTCAAGGTTGACCGAACCACGTTAAATCTTTGTCTCTTTTTATTGCTTCTATTTCTCATTTAAAGTTTTGAACTTTGTATTTATTGTTGAACTTGAAGTTAACTAGCAAACCCTAGGTCCTAGAAATTGCATTTATTGCTAACACCATGCTACTTCTAATATTAGCTTTGATTGGAAAACTGGCAAGGGGAACCCTTTCAGGTATTTCACTTACGGTGCTGCTTTTGCGGAGGTTGAGATAGATACATTGACTGGAGATTTCCAGACAAGAGTTGCAAACATCATTCTTAATCTCGGACATTCCCTCAATCCAGCCATTGATGTTGAACATGTAATTTCCACCACAAATTCCCCATCTCTGTAGCTTGAGCTTATTCAATTAAAGAATGTTTTCCAGAAGTATGGTGGAAGTGGCATAATTTGGTTTGGTTACTACGCCATTTGATATTGATTCTGTGTCATTCAAGCTTTTTAATTTTGGGTTTTCCAAAAGCTCCATTTCTCTTCTTTCTTGTGATATCTTTGAATACGAATAAATCAATTTGGCATACCTAGTAAAGTCTAATGCAAGGGTGATTGGAAGGTTGTGATCACTTGAAGTGCTGGCCTGATTTAATTTTTGGAACGATTTTGGAGCAGATCTTATGACCAGTATAAGTAAAATGATTAACAACAGTTGTTTATTGATTTTTGTGTTGCTTCTCGTGTCTGGATGATACAGAGTTGAGACTATTACTTGTACTTGTAGAATACAGGACAATTTTAATTAATAGTGAGAAGCACTGTTGAACTTTGCTGAATGCTCTGGCATCCATGTTTACTGCAGATTGAAGGAGCATCCATATAGGGGATGGGTTTGGTTGCTTTAGAGGAGCTCAAGTACTGGGGAGATGCAGCTCATAAGTGGATACCTCCTGGCTACCTGTATACATGTGGACCTGGGAATTATAAAATTCCATCTGTCAATGATGTTCCTACAAAATTTAATGTCTCTCTTTTGAAGGTTCGTACACCTATCATTTTTCGGCTACGCTATTGTAATTAGATACTTAGATGTTTCCATATACATCCTGATCTGATTTTTTTCGTCATTGTTTGGATTCTGGAAGATATCTTCTTGAATTGGTTGTGCATGGTTGTACTCAAAAGTCCAAAGGAATAATATATCTCTCGTTAAGAGTCTGTTTGGGAAGGAAAGAGTAGGTTGGACCTTAAATTACGAAGATATTATTAGTCAATAAATATTTGACAGTGTTTGGTAATTAGTAGGTCTTTTGCAGTGTACTTCATAAGAAACCCATTTAGAAGAGAACACTTTTATCATTAAATTAAATAGTCATAATGACCATTTACCCCTACTAATAATTTTCTTTATTTTACAAAAATACCATTGTACAGTTGTATGTCATACTACATATCCAAATACCTGTTAGAAATGTGTGTGGATAAAACAGTGAGTAACTGGATATTAGAACTTCCAAGCACGTATTAGATACGTTTTCCTATAAGTTATTTACCGACCACTAGGAACAACAGAGTATCATGGTAATACTCATGAGATACGAAGAAGAAACATTGAATCTTGGTTGTTAACAAGAAACAATCCCAACAAGAGTTTGTAGTTTGATTTTGTTTAGAGAAAACACAAGAGAATTCTATTCTCTAAGCAAGTACCATGGAATGATTTCACACTTTAAGCAAGCATAAATAATTTCTCTCTAACCCATTCCACATGTGATATGTCCCTATATATACTAGGGAAGACTTATAGAAGAAAAGACACAACCATATACGAAAAGACACACACCATTTCACGAAAGAAATGCCTCGTCAGGAAAACTGACGAATAGGAGCCAGCGCTCCTCTCTGGAGCGGGCGCTCCAGGCAAGAGCCGGTGCTCCTCAGCCTTGTCAAGGAAATTGGTTCAAACTCCAATTCACTGACAATTCTGTGCGTGCGCTCTACTTAGAGTAAGCGCTCTATTGACTTGCCTTTTCGTTATTCCTAGCTTCTTTCTCATCACATATCATCAACGGACACATTTAAACCATAAATGTTCCAACAATCCTCCTCCATTTATAGTATAAATGCTTTGAATCCGTACACTTGCAAATTACACAAAATCAACTAAACTTGTGCATAAATGAAAATGTCTTAAAGATTGAATTTCCACTTAGTACAACATACTTTACAAACTTTCGATTGAAATGATTGGCTAAGCATTGAATCACTCAACCATATGAAAATTTGAAGATGCTATACACACAAGCTTACACAAACAACATTGTCACCTTTGACTCCATTAAAGGCCTTGAGTCCATATCCACATTCACGAGTGTTCCTAATTAAGCCTCAAACTAGGTGAAGCGGCCAAACTTCTTACTCATATAAGTAAACTTTATATAACGTGCTCTCGCAATCGGGCAACTAACAAAGGTTTATTAAGAAATTAATAAACCTCTAACATTGCGAAAAACAAGCACTAACCTTGGGATGTAATTACAAATATTATAGTGCTCCAAATCACAAATTGTAACACCCCGTAATTTTCACTCTTTATTTTTGGTGTTAGTTTATTTTAAAATGATATTCTTTTCGTAAAAATAAATAAATAAATAATTTATTATTTTCTCTAGATCAATGATTTTTATTCTTTATAATTTGGGAGTCGAATTAATATTTTATTATATGATGTGTTAATGTGTGCATTATATTTATATTTATAATATAATTCAATAGAATTATTTTTCATTATTAAGTATTTTCAAAGTTTAGGCGCGATTTAGGAATTAACCGTTTTATCGCGTATCGGGCTTTCGGAGCATGGATCGTTGTTGAATTGGGCCGAAAGTTTTGTGTGGGTGTTGGGCTTGGGGCAGCCGGCCAAGTGAAGGATTAAGGGGAGCCTTCTCCTTTTCTTTTTTCTTTTGTTTTTCTCATGACTCTTTGTTGCTTTGTAACCTCCCTAATTATTCTCATTCATTAAAACCCCTTATTTCAACCATTAAACATCCATAAAATTCTTATTTTTATTCAAAGAAGTTCAGCAGCATCATTCTCATTTAACCCCCCACCGTTTCAAGAAAAGAAAGAGAGAAAAGGAAGAGCAAAAGAATAGAAAGTTCAACCCGGTTTTTCCTGTCGCACCTTCACGAAAATAACCGTAGCCGGAGATCTAACCGTTAGATCGTCTTCAAATTTGGACACAACGTTTATAACGTCTTGTTCTACATTCTGACCGGAGCGATTTAGAATCTAAGCTTTTGATCATCGGGAATCATGGTCGTATCAGAGCAGTACGAAACAAGAGTTTTCAACGTTCAAGAAGAAATGCCTAGTGTCTTGTTGCTACAATTCTCGTTCGTTATGCCTTGGAGTTAGAAGAGGATTTGGATTGCATGCTTAACTCGTGATTGTCTCTTTAGAGTCAGCTCTCCTCCCGACGATCCAGGTAACTAGTTGTTATCTTAGAACCATAGTGATTAGGGTATTATTCGGTATTAGATTACTACGTTAGGAATTATCTAAAATACTTTTTGAATGATATTTTTGATGAAATTTGACATGAACATATACTGTGTAGAGAAAAATAATTTTCTCATGATTTTTAATATTTATTTGATTTAATTAGTATTTTGTGCGTTTTTGACTAAATTTCGTAATAATTATTGAACGACTGTTAAAATTGATGAAATCATTTTTATTTGATCATGTTACATGCGTATAATGTATTACATGCCTTAGAATAATTTTTATCTACTGTTTACTGTTTTAATTAATTGATATATCTGTTTTTGTAATTTTTGTTCAGTCAGTATATAATTCATGAAAATTATTTATAGAGGTAGAAAAATTAATTTATTTGAATAATATGTATTTACGCGAGTTTTTACATGTTATGTGAATTTTTGGTAATTTTTGGGCGTCTTTTTATATTTTTAATTATTATAATGGCTTATTTGAGGAATCTGTATATTAACTGTTAAAAATACTTTTTGAGTCCGAAAATTATAAATAAAAATTGTACCATGTCAGTAGAGCTATTAGGGTTATATGATAATTTTTGTGTGATTTTGATGCTCGAATTTGTAGGTTTCATAATTATTATGGTGTTTTTGTGATGAAATTGAGGACACACTATTAAATTGTTTGAGGGCTTGTAAATCAGATATAATTTATAATTTAATATATTCTGGGTTTCTGATTTTCAGTAGTATACAGTATGCATCATTTGGGTAACCACATGTTTAGGTTTGATTTATGAAATAAAATGATTTAATTGTTATTACTCTTTTAATGAATATGATTTAGAGTTAATTGGTTATGTATTTGTGATTGAGTGTGGTTGCTGTAAAAACCAGTATATTGTCATTGTTGATGTTTTTGGAATGTTCAAGTGTTATTGTGAGAGATATTTGTTGAAAATTTGTAAGTGATTTATTTTGAGGATTTTTTTGAAGAATTGCTTTTGATGAATTATGGGTATAAGGCCGGGTGGCATCCCTTTTGACGAATATTTTTGAGATGAATAATACTTTGATGATATTTATGATTTTATTTTGAGATAAGAACATCCGGTGGGATAGATGTAGTCCCCGGTGAAGAACATGCCAACCACCTGGTTTGCGAACTAGGGGTACACCTGGGTTAATTGTTGTCGTCCGAGAGGTCAGGGAGTTCTACGTGTTCTACCCTGCATCGGGAGTTTGGCCATTCTTAGACACAGGCAGTGGGGAACGTAAGCCCATAGACTGACCTGGAGATTGCGATCTGACAAACCTTAGGAAGTGATTTGCGAATCACTAGCGTTCGGTTTCTGTCTCAGACACTTGTTTTACCTATACTTTTATTTTTTTCTAAAAGTACTCTTGAGATGATTTATTTATTTTTATCCAACTCATTTGCTATTTATTATTCATTTGCGTTATTTGTGAGTTATATGGAAGTGAATGCATATTGTAGTTAACTTGACTTAATTATTTCCTTTCTTATTAATCTATGTCTGAATCGTACTTTGATTGCTTTTGTTCTGGGAGAACTGCTAGTTACTCCCCACTGATTGTGGATATTTGTTGTATATTTTACAGGTTTTGTTGATGGGGATTTTCTTTGATTTTGGGCTCGGGTTGAGATGCGAGAAATAATCTATTAGGGGTTTTAGTTCTAGACTTCTCTTTAGTTTGAGATAGTTTTCTCTTTTCGATTTTAATCTAAGTAATTAATTTACTTATAGTATTTACTTATGTTTGTTTTTATCACTTAGTTATTTAAACAATATTCTTGTAGTAGTGACATTCCCGGAAGACGATGTTTCCGCCATCGTCCTATTAAATATATTATTATTTCTTTCTTTTCGGTCTTTGAAATTCTGGGGTGTTACAGTTGGTATCAGAGCAAAACGCTCCTAAACTCTGAAAAAGAGTTGCTAATGATTCTTTAGAATTATTAGTTAGCCATAGGATATAAAATTTGTTTAGAATTAAGTTTAGTAGTTTCACTATAATGAGAGTGTGATGGGTAGAGTAAGTAAAGGGAAGCCTTATGGGAATGTGATGTGCTCTCATGCTTATGGAGCATATGTTATATGTATAGTTATTTGTATTATTGGTGGAATTAGTCTACCAAGTTTGCTAATCTTATTTGCAGGGCCTCTTGCATGGAATTTATTTTCTCTTTTATCAGAGTGCGCAGCGAAAGCAAAGTAATTTATCGCCTTCTCGGTTTAGTTGTGTGCTTAATTTGTTTTGTGTTTTTCAATTTAGAAATAAGCTTTATAGTCTTGTGTGTTGCATTGCATTTATTTTATTGGCTAGATGCCTGATAGTATATGTTATTATGTGAGACAGTATATATTTTCTGTTCTTTTTCAATTAAGTGCTGTTTTTTTTATTTGAGTACTACGTAATCTGTTTTATTATTTACAAAACTTTCTAGTTTGAATTTATATTCCAAACTATATTTTAGATCTTTGAACTTAATAAAAATACTTATGTTAGAGTTATTTTCTGACTTTCAAATTTTGTTATTGTTAAAATTTTGACATACTCTTTTGAAAAACGTTTAATTTCAATTGTCTTCAAATTTCTCTTACCGTTTTTGACCATCTATATTTATAAATATCTTCCTTTTAATATTTTTAGTTTTCATGCTAATCCTTGTTCAGCCTTTAATTATGGTAATAAGTTTTGTAGTCCTTGAAAATAAAAGTACCATAATGAGTTGTTTTGGTGTTAGTTTGAAATGTAGACGCAAACTATTTTGTTTTAAAGGTTAGCATTCAACAACTTTTACTTTACTTACTTTTCTTATTAGCATTATTTTTTTTTTCGAACTCAAATGCGTGAAATGATCTCGTTTACTATTTGTTGTTCTTGTTTAAATATTTAGTGCTTTCTCATTTCATAGAAAAATTTTGGTTGTTTTCATTACTTCTTATTTAATTCTCTCGATTTTGACTGATCTCGTTTTATATTCTTTGAAAACGAAATTTATATACTCAGCCTAAATTTTAAACTTGTTTGAGTTGATATTAAGTCATAATGGGTGATTCCTTTGACATGTATGTCAATTTGATAACTCTAAATTTTAAACTTGTTTGAGTTGATATTGAGTCATAATGGGTGATTCCTGTGACTTGTATGTCAATTTGATAAGTTGACGCATTTTATCTCGTTTTGATTTAATTTTCTTTTTGAGTTGACATTAAGTTTATATTGGGTGATTCCACTAAACTCTAATGTCGATTTAATAAGTTGGCTTTCAAATATTGTTTTGTTGATACTAGATTGCAGTGGGTGGTTCCATGCACATTTGTGTCGACATAGCAAATTTTATAATTGTTGTTAATAATTTATTACTTTATCGCCTATTTATTATTAGTGTTTCGTCGTTGTGAAATTTATTTTAAAGTTTTCATTTTCTTTTGCGAACTTTAATTTTCATATATATGTTTAGGAGGCGTACGCTCTTATAACATATGTCATGACTTGTGTTCGTAAGTGATATTTTAATAAAGCAAATTAGCTACTCTTTATTAAAGTGTTCTTATCTCTTTAAGTGGAGTATAAGCCCGTGTGGTTACCTCTATTTAAATTGGTTTGGCTATCTATTTACGAACTTTTTCTTCTTCGTTTTTTTTTCTAAAAATATTTATGTATGGTCGGATTTAATCTCTTATAATTTTACGTAACTATTTATTCCTCGCTTCTTTTACAAACTTACCTATAGTTTATTGTGCAAAATTTTTACCTTAAACTTTCTAATACTTGTCTTTGGTTCTTTCACATTTTATAAAATGATTGTTGTTACCGTGCTTCTTTACTATACAACTCTTTTGGTCTTCCAAAATAAAATATATATTATTTGAGTTATCAAATTTTTATACCTGCAAAGTTGTTTAATTCTTAACTAAAATCCATCGATTTCTGTTTTCTTAATGTTCTTTATCTAGAGTACTTTCTTTTGTCTCTTGGTTGTTTTGAAGTTTTGAGGACGAAACTCTTTTAAGGGGGAGTGTTTGTAACACCCCGTAATTTTCACTCTTTATTTTTGGTGTTAGTTTATTTTAAAATGATATTCTTTTCGTAAAAATAAATAAATAAATAATTTATTATTTTCTCTAGATCAATGATTTTTATTCTTTATAATTTGGGAGTCGAATTAATATTTTATTATATGATGTGTTAATGTGTGCATTATATTTATATTTATAATATAATTCAATAGAATTATTTTTCATTATTAAGTATTTTCAAAGTTTAGGCGCGATTTAGGAATTAACCGTTTTATCGCGTATCGGGCTTTCGGAGCATGGATCGTTGTTGAATTGGGCCGAAAGTTTTGTGTGGGTGTTGGGCTTGGGGCAGCCGGCCAAGTGAAGGATTAAGGGGAGCCTTCTCCTTTTCTTTTCTCTTTTGTTTTTCTCATGACTCTTTGTTGCTTTGTAACCTCCCTAATTATTCTCATTCATTAAAACCCCTTATTTCAACCATTAAACATCCATAAAATTCTTATTTTTATTCAAAGAAGTTCAGCAGCATCATTCTCATTTAACCCCCCCACCGTTTCAAGAAAAGAAAGAGAGAAAAGGAAGAGCAAAAGAATAGAAAGTTCAACCCGGTTTTTCCTGTCGCACCTTCACGAAAATAACCGTAGCCGGAGATCTAACCGTTAGATCGTCTTCAAATTTGGACACAACGTTTATAACGTCTTGTTCTACATTCTGACCGGAGCGATTTAGAATCTGAGCTTTTGATCATCGGGAATCATGGTCGTATCAGAGCAGTACGAAACAAGAGTTTTCAACGTTCAAGAAGAAATGCCTAGTGTCTTGTTGCTACAATTCTCGTTCGTTATGCCTTGGAGTTAGAAGAGGATTTGGATTGCATGCTTAACTCGTGATTGTCTCTTTAGACTCAGCTCTCCTCCCGACGATCCAGGTAACTAGTTGTTATCTTAGAACCATAGTGATTAGGGTATTATTCGGTATTAGATTACTACGTTAGGAATTATCTAAAATACTTTTTGAATGATATTTTTGATGAAATTTGACATGAACATATACTGTGTAGAGAAAAATAATTTTCTCATGATTTTTAATATTTATTTGATTTAATTAGTATTTTGTGCGTTTTTGACTAAATTTCGTAATAATTATTGAACGACTGTTAAAATTGATGAAATCATTTTTATTTGATCATGTTACATGCGTATAATGTATTACATGCCTTAGAATAATTTTTATCTACTGTTTACTGTTTTAATTAATTGATATATCTGTTTTTGTAATTTTTGTTCAGTCAGTATATAATTCATGAAAATTATTTATAGAGGCAGAAAAATTAATTTATTTGAATAATATGTATTTACGCGAGTTTTTACATGTTATGTGAATTTTTGGTAATTTTTGGGCGTCTTTTTATATTTTTAATTATTATAATGGCTTATTTGAGGAATCTGTATATTAACTGTTAAAAATACTTTTTGAGTCCGAAAATTATAAATAAAAATTGTACCATGTCAGTAGAGCTATTAGGGTTATATGATAATTTTTGTGTGATTTTGATGCTCGAATTTGTAGGTTTCATAATTATTATGGTGTTTTTGTGATGAAATTGAGGACACACTATTAAATTGTTTGAGGGCTTGTAAATCAGATATAATTTATAATTTAATATATTCTGGGTTTCTGATTTTCAGTAGTATACAGTATGCATCATTTGGGTAACCACATGTTTAGGTTTGATTTATGAAATAAAATGATTTAATTGTTATTACTCTTTTAATGAATATGATTTAGAGTTAATTGGTTATGTATTTGTGATTGAGTGTGGTTGCTGTAAAAACCAGTATATTGTCATTGTTGATGTTTTTGGAATGTTCAAGTGTTATTGTGAGAGATATTTGTTGAAAATTTGTAAGTGATTTATTTTGAGGATTTTTTTGAAGAATTGCTTTTGATGAATTATGGGTATAAGGCCGGGTGGCATCCCTTTTGACGAATATTTTTGAGATGAATAATACTTTGATGATATTTATGATTTTATTTTGAGATAAGAACATCCGGTGGGATAGATGTAGTCCCCGGTGAAGAACATGCCAACCACCTGGTTTGCGAACTAGGGGTACACCTGGGTTAATTGTTGTCGTCCGAGAGGTCAGGGAGTTCTACGTGTTCTACCCCCGCATCGGGAGTTTGGCCATTCTTAGACACAGGCAAGTGGGGAACGTAAGCCCATAGACCGACCTGGAGATTGCGATCCGACAAACCTTAGGAAGTGATTTGCGAATCACTAGCGTTCGGTTTCGTCTCTCGGACACTTGTTTTACCTATACTTTTATTTTTTTCTAAAAGTACTCTTGAGATGATTTATTTATTTTTATCCAACTCATTTGCTATTTATTATTCATTTGCGTTATTTGTGAGTTATATGGAAGTGAATGCATATTGTAGTTAACTTGACTTAATTATTTCCTTTCTTATTAATCTATGTCTGAATCGTACTTTGATTGCTTTTGTTCTGGGAGAACTGCTAGTTACTCCCCACTGATTGTGGATATTTGTTGTATATTTTACAGGTTTTGTTGATGGGGATTTTCTTTGATTTTGGGCTCGGGTTGAGATGCGAGAAATAATCTATTAGGGGTTTTAGTTCTAGACTTCTCTTTAGTTTGAGATAGTTTTCTCTTTTCGATTTTAATCTAAGTAATTAATTTACTTATAGTATTTACTTATGTTTGTTTTTATCACTTAGTTATTTAAACAATATTCTTGTAGTAGTGACATTCCCGGAAGACGATGTTTCCGCCATCGTCCTATTAAATATATTATTATTTCTTTCTTTTCGGTCTTTGAAATTCTGGGGTGTTACACAAATAAAGTGGGATCCTCATTGAATTCAAGATCTTGCGTTGTACAAGACGTGAATTGAGTTTTCTTCATTTGCAATTTACTTGATTAAGGCTTAAAACAGATCCCTACTTTTACATAGCATAACTTGACAACAACTTTGGCCAAATTCATCAAGTTAACAAAACATATATAAAAGTTAACTAACACGACTCCATGTTTATAAAATCACAAACACCACAATATCGCAATCCAAAATATGTTGTGACTTTCCATTATAAACATTATAACATTCAATAATCATATGAACAAATTACATGTTAATACTAAAACCATCAAATAAATTAATATTCTTCCCCATTTTAGTATGAACACAATATATACCTTATCTATTTAAACCAAGACTATGTATATGGAAACAATCACGTAAGTACACTTCTTGGATCACAAGGAATTAACCTCCTCCTGAAGAACCTCCTCCATGAAGTGCCTCCTCCAAGAAGAAATATCATCTTCTTGTAAGAAAAAAATCCCTAAACCAAGACTTACCTAACGCTAAATTATTCTTCTCAAACCGAAGAACATGTTTAATTTCACATAACTCCGTCTATTAAATAGATTAGATCAAAGACAATAAACCATTATCTTCCAAGAAATTTAATAATTTCAATCTAAAAAAAATAGGTAAAAATCATATGTATATAACACCAAATTTAGACAAAGATTCATTGCCCCCAAATTTAATACATAACCAATTTATACAACTAATTTCCTCAAAATCATAAACTTTATGATCTCATAAATTGAAATAATTAATTACCATGTCTTTCATTATACTTTACTCAAGTATAACACATGGCACTTTTAAAAGTGAAAAAACTATGAAATAATAACATTCCATAAATCTATATCAATTTCTAGTATTATAAATTTATAACATGTTAATACTAAAATAAACAATAAATTAATATCTTCCCCATTTTAGTATTAACAAAACATATAAGCACTTATACTAGTGATTACCACAAAATCATTGAAATAACTTAATATTTTGACTTTTTCAACTTGTAAATTATAAACATCACCCAACTTAAATAAAATTGAAAAGTAAATTTAAGAACCATTTTAACCACATGTCTAAAATATAAATATTCTAAAGAACATAGAATCACATTTATAACATTTAGACAATACATGGTGAAAATGAAATTAAACACATAGTCCATACACGGATAGCCTACTAACAAACAACATGTTTATAATATCCACACGTTCATGTTCATGTCAACAATTATATACTCAATAAATTATAATAAACACATTTATTTTAATAAAATAAACATTATAACTTGTCCATGAGTATATAATCGAAAACATAATTAGTGATAGTAACCCATTAACTATAACATGACCAATAAATAAAATTAATGATCATCTTATTAATACTGACGTGACCAAGTTATGTGCGATTATAGAATGTTGAGAAGTCCATTTTACTAAGGTTTAAAGGTTTAAGAAGGAGATCTAAACCTTAGTGTGGAGAAGAGGGAGTTATGATGAATTTGCGATATTAGAGGAGATTTAAGGATATTTTGTGGTTATATGTGTTTATGATCCAGGTGGATTCCCATCCCGTGTTTGCGATCCATTCAACATAAAAAGATCACAAAGTTCATTGGAGTCTAGAGTTATATGGTGGAGGCATCCAAGTTGATCTTGTGGCTCTACAACATTGTTGCCCACCATGGGCGTTGAAGAGCCCGCCTCGGGCGTTTGTGGAGAAGATCGTATCCTGGGCAGTAGCGAGTGCCCGAGCTGGGCACCACACATGCACGGCTCGCGCAATTCGAGCGGAAAGTGCTATTTGGCAGTAGCGAAGGCCCGAGTCGCGCGCCATAGCTGTCCGACTCGCGCGCCATAGCTGCCCGACTCGCGCACTTCGACGCGGCTACGACTCTTCGACAGTTTTCAGTTTTCCCTTAGGTTTTATTAATGAAAAAACGTTGATTTTGTTTTATGTTATGTAATTTCTGAACCTAATTAGAGAGGATAGAGAAGAAGAACCCTAATCCCTATCTTCCCTTTTTGAGTTTCGAATCATTAGTTTGAAGATTTCCTTGATGGATGCTATGTCGATCGTAGCCTAAATCTAGTCTCGAGAACGGTTAATCAAGCTTCGGTCTATTATTGTGAGGTTTCTCTTTGTTGACTTTATCTTAATTATAATTGTGATTTCTTGTTCTTGATCTATGATTATTGTATGTATTGCTAGGAGTACTACTAGTTTATACATCTGATTTATCTTTTGCTAGGATTTAGAATTGATGCCGAATCATCTGTTCTTCTTTCATGAGTAACAATCTAGGGTTTGATTAATGAATCTGATTATTCTTGATTAATCACTAGAGAAATCACAATTTCAAATTTGAATATGTTGTGCTAGCAATTTGTTAATTGGCTCATTGTTTCCTTATTCGTTGACGTTCTATTGATTTGAATTTAATCTCTGATTAGATTAGATTATTCTTTAGTTCAAGTTTTATGATCATCTGATTGTGATTGTTTAACGGTACTTTTGAGGGAAAGGAATTTGATTTCCAGATTTGAGTAATTAAGAGTAAAGTTACACATTTGAGAAACCAATGATCAATAATATGAATCGAAGTGGCCATTAACCGAACTCAAGATTCTTCTCTTATTGATTACATCACTTCTTTATTGCTCTTTAGTTCTTCGTATTTAACTATTCAATTCTTTAATTAAAAGAAAACCCCCATTTGATCTATTATAAGCACGAGTTAGTCCCCAAGTCTCTGTGGATACGACCCTACTTGCTACTTACATTCATTTGTTTTGGAAAGAAGGAAAATAAACTTTTATCTTTGGTAGCGCGTACGACCGCGTCCCACCAAATTTTGGCGCCGTTGCCGGGGACTTGGCAATTACTAAAACGTGTTTATTGTAGATTGTGCTTTGAAATTTCACTTTTTGATGAGTATATGGTTGACACCCGTGCTACTAACCAAGATTGTGTGGAGTATGATCCCGAGTTAGAATTGAATCTTTTCAGGTTGCGAAGGGAATTGAGAAGAAATTTTCAAGAACTTCCATTTGCTTTGAATTTGGAAGAAGAAATGCCACCTAGGGTGGAGACTCATACTTTGAGGGAGCTCACCGCTCCTAATCTCGATAAGCAACCACTATGTATCACTTTCCCAACACCGGAGGAAGGTACCACCTTCGAGCTCAAGTCAGGGCTCATTCATCTGTTACCATCTTTTCATGAGCTCGGTGGTGAAGACCCTAACAAGTTCATATCTGAGTTCCATGTTGTGTGCTCAAGCATGAAACCGAGTAATGCCACTGAAGAGCAGGTTAAGATGAGGGCATTTCCTTTTTCTCTCAAGGATATGGCCAAAGATTGGCTTTATTATCTTCCACCGGGGTGTATCTCCAGTTGGTCTGAAATGAAGAAGTGGTTCCTTGATAAATATTTTCCCGCTTCAAAGTCATCCACACTCAAGAAAGAGATCAGCAACATAGAGCAGCGATATGATGAACCTTTGTATGAATATTGGGAGTGTTTTAAGAGGTTATGTGCAAGCTGTCCGTATCATGGATATAGTGAGGAAGATTTGATCTTATACTTCTATAATGGACTTTCTGATGATGATGTGCGGATGATTAATGCAGCTAGTGGTGGATCGATCATAAATAAGACTCCAGCGAACTCTAGAGCTTTAATAGAGGAGCTTTCTGAAGGCTCCAGATATTTTAGTAGGCGATCCACCCACAAGAAGGTGAATGTGAGTAGCTCAAATATGCAAAACCCCAAACTTGAAGAACATGTTCAAGCTCTTACCTCACTAGTAAGAGAGCTCATTGTTAAGGGACACACACAACAAGTTAAGGCGTGTGGTATATGTGCTTCAGATCACCCCACTGATTATTGCCCACAACTTCAAGAGGGATCAAGTGAGGAAGTCAAAGCTCTTGGTTTTTAAGACTCAGGGTATCAAAGGCGATATGACCCTTATTCCAACACATACAATCCTGGTTGGAGAGATAATCCGAGGTTGAGGTATGGTAATGAGCAAGGTAACCAACAACCCACACAGTATCATCACCCACAACAACAGTTCATGAGACCTCAAGCTCCAGTTCAAGGTCATCATCAGGGTAAGAATTCGGATATGAGGCAAAGCTCTACAATGTCTACTGAAGATATGCTCAATGCCTTAACTAAGAATGTGACCAACATGCAAGGGAATATGGTACGGTTTCGGGAAGAAACCCGCTCTAGTATAAAGAATTTGGAAACACGAGATGAGCCGGGTTTCGAGTGCCGTGAGCAAGCTAGAGGCTCGTGAGTTGGGAAAATTACCCTCCCAAATAGAAGTAAACCCAAAGAAGAATGTGAGCGCTATCATGATAAGGGGTGATACACGGGCGACACGGGGAGAAAGCATGGTTGCAAGAAAGAAGGAAGTTACTTTACTTCCAAAGCATAGACCTCCACCACCTTTTCTAGAAGCTTTGCGGGCCGATAAAAGGTATGAAAGCAACAAAGGTATATATGAGGCCGTACGCGAATGTGAGGTAAGTTCTCTGTTTTACCCCACATAGAGGAAACCTAGTGGGCATGTTTTTGCTATTTCTCATAATACACTTCCTCCCAAGTATGATGACCCAGGCATGTTTACCATCCCTTGCACTATTAATGACATTGGTATTCCTAAATCTATGTTAGACTTAGGTGCTTCAATTATGTAATTCCATTTTCACTATATAAGTCTTTAGCGCTTGGCCTTTGCATGCAACGGATGTCATAGTGCAATTAGCTGACGGATCCAACTCTTATCCCAAGGGTAAAATAGAGGATGTGTTAGTTCATGTTGGTAAACTTCGGTTCCCTACTGAATTTTATGTACTGGACATGGAGTCTGAATGTCATGTTTCTCCTGTTCTTTTAGGGAGGCTGTTTTTGAAAACATCTAATACAAAAATTGATGTTGGTGCTGGGTCATTAACTGTGGAGTTTGGGGGACATATAGAAGCCTTTGATATTCATGAGTCTAGGAATTCCCTAGCGACTGAACATCCCTCATGCTTTGTGGGTACTATTCAGTCCATAGAGTGTGATACATATGATACCAGTAAGGGACATGAGTCATTGGCGGTAGTGAGGTTGTAAAAGCATGAGAGACCACCTGATTTACTGCATAGTTTTACACCGTTATCACTAATCGCTAGCTGTGCAAGAAGTTGTCTCATCAGACTTATAGGTACAAGTGTTGGAACAAGGACTTGAAGCATCCCCGGACTGATCATGGGAGGTATAAGGTCGAGCTAACGACTTTAAACTTAGCGCTACTCGGGAGGCAACCCGAGCCCCTTTTTCTTTTCTATTTTTCTTCCTTTTCTTTTCCTTCTTACTCTTAAACCTCACCATTTTTATACTCCATCACAACAAATTATCCTTCACCCACCATTACCCCTCTTGTTTCTCGAGCTATAATTCAAAACACTCTTAGTCAATCATAATCCAACTTAAGCCAAAATACATCAAGAGACCTTTGAGAGGTGTCCATTTGAGAGATGTTGGTGAAATTGGAGGGTCGAGATTGATGAAGGAGTTGCATGAGCAAAGATTCTGAGCAATGATGCGCATTTGCATACTGGATTTGGTTCTACTATAGGTGCAAATTCCGAAATTATATTCGCCCAATGAATTTAATTTTGGATGAGTCATTCCCTTGGGTGTGATAGGGAGTCGGGTTATGAAATGGTGTGTGTGTTTGTCGTCAATCTGTTTTCTCATGTTGATTGGGGAGTGAATTGTTTTTTATTGGTATTGTTGAGCGAGTGAGAATTTTTGTGAGAGTCGATTTTTTTTTTTGAAGTGTTCCCCTATACGTTCCTTGTGTTTTTCTTGTACTTGCTCTCACATTGAGGACAATGTCTTGATTAAGTAGGGGGAGGAATTTCTCATTAATTGTTTAACTCGTGTTATTCTTTAAAAAAAAAAAAAAATTTTGATGAAATGAAGCTCGCTGAGTTGAAAACCCGCAAGGGCGGGCGACTCAGGCAAAAATGGGGGCCCGGATAGGTTGAAAACCCGAAAGGGCAATCTATGCAAAAAAGTGGCTAATTGGAGCGGGTGAGATGGTGAGCTCATAAATGAAAATAAATAATTTTGTGAAGCTAGGATGAAAACCCGAAAGGGCTCCTAGGCAAATGAGAAATAGAAGAGAGAAAATTTGAAATCATTTGCCGGAGTTGGTGTCATAAGGAGGATTGGCGATATAAGGAGTACCTCTGGTAGGTTTTTCATCTTGATGTTCGGAGTTAGAGGCGAATAGGTTAGAGCTCGCTCATCATTAGAGGAATAAGGAGTTTGGTGGTTGTGATTGTGTTTAGATGGTCCAAGTTCGAGTCCTTTGAGATTTGTCAGGATTCGAATTTGCTTTTGACATTTCATAACATGAGGATGGTTGTGGTGTTGTGCAGATTGGAATGGCTTTGGATCCTTTGAGATATTTCGGGGTTCAAAGTCATGCGTTTTTATTATCTTGGTGTTGAGTATAGTATGAGAATGCTATTTACATTATTTCACGAGTCAAGTGTGGGGGTGACTCTTACCCTTAGACTTGGCTTTAAGCGAATCGGGGGAAATAGCAAACCTTTATCATACACTAGGATGGAGAGAAAGGGGAGTAGTGAAAGGTGATCAATGGCTTGGAAGGGGTGCCTCATTAACCTTTATTTTGAGTTTACTCGAGGTCGAGTAAAGTTCAAGTGTGGGGGTATTTGATGTGACCAAGTTATGTGCGATTATAGAGTGTTGAGAAGTCCATTTTACTAAGGTTTAAAGGTTTAAGAAGGAGAGTTTTACTTATCTAAACCTTAGTGTGGAGAAGAGGGAGTTATGATGAATTTGCGATATTAGAGGAGATTTAAGGATATTTTGTGGTTATATGTGTTTATGATCATTTACAGGTGGATTCCCATCCCGTGTTTGCGATCCATTCAACATAAAAAGATCACAAAGTTCATTGGAGTCTAGAGTTATATGGTGGAGGCATCCAAGTTGATCTTGTGGCTCTATAGCATTGTTGCCCACCATGGGCGTTGAAGAGCCCGCCTCGGGCGTTTGTGGAGAAGATCGTATCCTGGGCAGTAGCGAGTGCCCGAGCTGGGCACCACACATGCACGGCTCGCGTAATTTGAGCGGAGAGTGCTATTTGGCAACAGCGAAGGCCCGAGTCGTGCGCCATAGCTGCCCGACTCGCGCACTTCGACGCGGCTACGACTCTTCGACAGTTTTCAGTTTTCCCTTAGGATTTATTAATGAAAAAACGTTGTTTTTGTTTTATGTTATGTAATTTCTGAACCTAATTAGAGAGGATAGAGTAGAAGAACCCTAATCCCTATCTTCCCTTTTTGAGTTTCGAATCATTAGTTTGAAGATTTCTTTGATTGATGATATGTCGATCGTATCCTAAATCTAGTCTTGAGAACGGTTAATCAAGCTTCGGTCTATTATTGTGAGGTTTCTCTTTGTTGACTTTATCTTAATTATAATTGTGATTCCTTGTTCTTGATCTATGATTATTCTATGTATTGCTAGGAGTACTACTAGTTTATACATCTGATTTATCTTTTGCTAGGATTTAGAATTGATGCCGAATCATCAGTTCTTCTTTCATGAGTAGCAATCTAGGGTTTGATTAATGAATATGATTATTCTTGATTAATCACTAGAGAAATCACAATTTCCAATTTGAATATGTTGTGCTAGCAATTTGTTAATTGGCTCATTGTTTCCTTATTTGTTGACGTTCTATTGATTTCAATTTAATCTCTGATTAGATTAGATTAATCTTTAGTTCAAGTTTTATGATCATCTGATTGTGATTGTTTAACGGTACTTTTGAGGGAAAGGAATTTGATTTCCAGCTTTGAGTAATTAAGAGTAAAGTTACACATTTGAGAAACCAATGATCAATAATATGAATCAAAGTGGCCATTACCCGAACTCAAGATTCTTCTCTTATTGATTACATCACTTCTTTATTGCTCTTTAGTTCTTCGTATTTAACTATTCAATCCTTTAATTAAAAGAAAACCCCCATTTGATCTATTATAAACACGAGTTAGTCCCCAAGTCTCTGTGGATACGACCCTACTTGCACTTACATTCATTTGTTTTGGAAAGAAGGAAAATAAACTTTTATCTTTGGCAGCGCGTACGACCGCGTCCCACCAAATACTCAAACCAAAATCATGAAATAACATGTTAATACTAAAACTAAACAAATAAATTAATATTCTTCCCCATTTTAGTATTAACAAAATAAAAAAAAATTCAGATTTTAGGAGAGTGTAATATCAACATGAACAACAAAATTTCTCTTCATAATGTTCCCAAATGAACATTACACTACACATGCCCACTCATAACCATAAACATAAACATAACAATATTTATTATTTAAATAAATTAAATAAATAAAAATTGTCAAAAAACCGTGCATTAATATTGCACGCATGGTTTGGACAAAAATTAACTTTTGCAGAGACTGACCATAATTCTCATTCACATAAAGTTGCATCACTTGCATGCATTGTTTGGGCTCCGGCATTGTCAATGTAAAACATCCATTACAAAGATGCTAATAAGTAATAACTGCCACTTGACAATCAAAACGCAGAACAAACAAAACCTGATCTTACTATGCATGTCAAACATCATGAACATGATAGAATATGATCATACCAACAATAAATAATTGCTCACACCAAAATTTGACGAAAAACATGTTAATACTAAAATCGAATACATATAACAATGTTCTTCCCCATTTTAGTATTAACAAAGAAAATGTCAAGTTCTGGTTTAGTAAATAAAACAAGAAACCTCTTACTTGAAGTTCCTTCAACCATGCAAGTGAGTATTGTGAAAAACATCATTTTCGACCTCTTGTCTTGTAACATTCTTCTTCTCTTTCCATTTAACAATGGCATTCCAATTTCAGAAAATTAGAAACATATCACCCAAAGAAGATCCAATTACCCAAGGAATAAATAACTTATAGATTGTTAGAAATGTGTGTGGATAAAACAATGAGTAACAGGATATTAGAACTTCCAAGCACGTATTAGATACGCTTTCCTATAAGTTATTTAACGACCCATTAGGAACAACAGAGTATCACGGTAATACTTATGAGATACGAAGAAAAATATTGAATCTTGGCTGCTAACATGAAACAATCCCAACAAGAGTTTGTAGTTTGATTTTGTTTAGAGAAAACACAAGAGAATTCTATTCTATAAGCAAGTACCATGGAATGATTTCACACTTTAAGCAAGCATAAATAATTTCTCTCTAACCCATTCCACATGTGATATGTCCCTATATATACTAGGGAAGACTTACAGAAGAAAAAACGCAACCATATACGAAAAGACACACACTATTTCACGAAAGAAATGCCTCGTCAGGAAAAGTGACGAATAGGAGCGAGCGCTCCTCTCTGGAGCCGGCACTTCAGGCAAGAGCCGGAGCTCCTTCAAGGATCCGGCGCTCCTCAGGCCTGTCAAGGAAGTTGGTTCAAACTCCAATTCCCTGACAATTCTGAGCGTGCGCTCTACTTAGAGCGAGTGCTCTATTGACTTGCCTTTTAGTTATTCCTTATTTCTCATCACATATCATCAACGGACACATTTAAACTATAAATGTTCCAACAACACCTAGGGCTAAGTTACCAAAACACTATCACATCAATCTCTATCTGCTGGTCAAATATGATATAACATGCTATTTGCTAATGACCAAGCAAGGACGAAGTTTTAAGAGATTTTGGGTTGATGTGCAGGGAGCTCCAAATGTTAAGGCTATACATTCTTCAAAAGATGCTGGCGAACCTCCATTTTTTCTTGCTTCGGCAACCTTTTTTGCCATCAAGGATGCTATCTCAGCTGCTAGAGCAGAAGCAGGTTACAGTGGTTGGTTTCCTCTTGACAATCCTGCTACACCTGAGAGAATACATATGGCTTGCACTGATGAATTTACGTTGAGATCTGTCGAACCAAATGAAATTCTGAGCTGTTTCTCATGGAATTTTGAGTTTTGTGTACCTTCACATGAACAAATACCCCTAGTTCCTGGGGTACGAGATTAGGGGTGTAAATGAGACAAGACAACTCGCGAGCTAATCGAGACAGGCTCGGTCAAAACTCGGTCCAAGCTCAACTCGAGTAGACTCGACTCGAACTCGAGCTCGACTCGATGACTAACGAGTCGAGCTTGAGCTACTACCTACTCGACTCGAAAAGCTCGTGAGAAACTCAAAAAAAATTATATATAATACTTGCAATTTTAATAAATAATTCTCAAACTTTTCAAAGAATTTAATCCATGAAATATAATAAACACTTCCATAGAAAATATTTTCTTAGTGGACCTTAATTATAGTTTGTCTTTAGGTTATGGTTAACAAGTCGAGCACAAGATTTTAACGATCCTTAGCCTTGGCTCGGTTCAAAATCTCATGAACAAAGTGGAAAGTTATTAAAAATGATCTTTTATGTAAAATATTAAATGTCCCACATTGGTTTATAGTGTAAGCAATAGCCTTTTTTTCTCTATAAAATGTTACTACTCTAGCTATACTTATTGTTTGAATTAAAGTTGTCCCACATTGGTTGGGAAACAAAAGTTTAAGTTTGTGTTCTTTATAAATGAAACATAAACGTTTTGGTTGGAAACCATTTTTTTCTATGAAAGTTTGTTTCATAAAGTGCCACATTGGTTGGACAATGAAACACCCAACTTATTTTTCTTTATAAAAGGCTACTCCATGTACCTAACGCAAGGTACATGGATTGACTCAAGTTTGAGTTGAGCCTTGATTTGAGTTCGAGCTTGATTCGAGTTTGAGTTTCGAGTTCGAGCTTGATTCGAGTTCGAGCTCGAGTTTAGGATTTCGAGTTCGAGTCGAGTTTGATTTTTTCAAGTTCGCGAGTTTTCGATTCGAGTCGAATCGAGCTTGATTTTGAGTTTTCGAGTTCGAGTCGAGTTTAGCCAAACTCGAGCTCGACTCGCATCATGTACACCCCTATACGAGATCGATTCTCATCCTCCCATACGCTGAGTGGGCCTGCCATACATCTTTCAGAATGTAAAAGAAATCTTCACATATATTTGCCTGTGGCATGTAATACGCAAATTCGTATAATGGATACGCGAACATGTAGATTAATCAAACATGTAAATTGATATGTTGGTTCTGTAGAAATCATTGTAATATGTATAACTACAAGCTAGTTACTCGTGTCTAATCACTACCGCTTGAAGTATTTAAATTAGCATTATAAAGGCTAAGATAAGATCGATCTACATATGAGTTGAGCTTGTGATCATATAATGTAATATATGCCTTTATTTTTCGAAGAAGGAGAGAGAGAGAGATTCAAAAAATTGCTGAAGCGCAGAGCTCGTGCACCGCACGCACTGAAGCAGCGTCGTGCGCCAGACGCACGCTGCTGGCACAAGTTCTTCGTCCATTGCCCAGGCGCGCACATTTTTAATGTTTTGGGTTTTGGGTCATTTGTAAACTTTAGTAGGTCATATATAAGGCATTTTAAAGTCATTTAGAACCCTAAGATTCAAATTAGCCACAAAATATAACTCTCTCTCTTTCTCTCTCCTCCTCGTGCTCTTCTTCTCCATTGTAATTCCTCCATTAGTGAGGCTAAAGAAAAATTCCAAGGTTCTTGCTTTTGGATGTAGGTCAAGATTGATCGAACCAAGTTAAATCTTTGTCTCTCTTTATTGCTTATATTTCTCATTTAAAGTTTTGAACTTTGCATTTATTGTTGAACTTGAAGTTAACTAGCAAACCCTAGTACCTAGAAATTGCATTTATTGCTAACATATGAGCTTAAAAGTTTAGGGCTCGACTTGAACTTGCACAGGTCTGAAGTGTTTGACTGTTGCTCATGCCACTTGACTAGTTCCAATTTTCTAATAATTCAGCTGGAAGTAAGTTGCTTGAGTTTCAGTACAATAGTGAAAATCATAAATTGCCATTTTTTTATTTCTCTAACATGGAATATTCTTCTATCAAATACAGAATACATATACACATAAAACAATAAGGTACATTACATAATTGAGTGATTGTACAATTGACAAAGAAAAGAAAAAAAAGATGAGAGAGAAAGAGTTAGAGACAAAAACAAAAAAGCCAAGAGAAAAAAGCCCCCATTCATCTCAAACTAGAAACCCTAACAATATAAGACTTTCCCAATTTAATTTCGCGAGTTTTTTTGCATCTCAGATTGCAAATTTCTTCCTGGTTTGTTTCATTAAAGGCCTAATCTGGGTCTTGGTAGTGATTATTGGATTCCAGTTCTCAAATTTGTTTGTAATTCAACACAAAATCTTCCCGGAAATGGTGATTGTAATTTCCACAAAAATTCCTTTAAATTCTCAAAAAGTGCCTTATTTCCTAGCTATTTTACAGATAATTTCATCTAATTCTTATTCAGGTATTCCTTTTCAGTCCTTACATTGGATTAAAGGATTCTTGTTTCTTCCTTTCAAATTCAAATTCGACCCCCTTGGCTAGGGTTTCTAGAGTTCGTGCGTTTGAGTTCGTTGTTGGTACTATTTGGGTTGCTTTCTCGCTGATTTGTTTAGTTTGGGTTATACGTGCTCTGGTTTCTTCTCTTCCCATTGATGGGATGCTGATGATTATTGAGGGTGTTGTGTCGTTAGTTTTAGGTTTCTTCTTCGATGAGTGTGGGTTTCTGATGGCTCCGTTCCTCTTTAGGGAGTCCATGTTTTATGTGTGGTGGTTGGGTTTGGGGTCAGCTTCTTAATGCCCCCCATTGGTAATTTTATCAATCAAGATTGTAAAATCAAGCTTTAGATGTTGTGATAGTCCTCTATTTCAGAATTCCGCATATAATGCGAGTAGGCTTTGGTTGTCCGGCAAAGTATCCTCATCCAATGGCTTGTCGCTGCTCTTTAAAGGCAGTATTGTAGCGTTTGTTATATCGTTGCTCTTAAATCAAGCCTTAGGTGCTTTTATGATCACCTCCATCAGGATTGCGTTCTAAATGTAAGAAGTAAGGTAATATCACTTGGCGTTACTCAAGTATTACTCTTAGTCAGGTTATGTTTCAGCTGCGTGTTATTTGATAGTAAATCTGTATGGGTTTTATCAACTCTTTTATGCTTTTCTCTTGTTTTGATACATGCTATAATTGCCTTGGAAGATAGGAAGGAATATCGGTTCCTTGAAAAGGATATTAAAATTGACAACTCTGGGTTAGATATTTTTTTTGTAGTGAATCCTCTTCTTTGGAATCGGCTAAGCATCCGGCATATATTTATGTTTGTCTTAGTTCTCAATTATAATCATGTTAAGCTCGAGAGCGATGATTTTGGAGTGTTTGTCCGTTTTTTGCCCAAACTAGTGAAATCAGCTAGACAACATAAGTTATTGGATTAGATTTTGTTGGTTATTTTACAAATATTTTCTCTTTAATAAAAAACTCCGATTTAGGCTACAAAAGTTATGGGATTCGAGATTTTTTAATCAAAATGCCATTAGCAGCTTCCCATAATTTCTTAATTTACTCCATTCTAGGCCCAGAAGCTATTGAAATGGAGAAGGTTGTATTGTTCATCCTCTGCCTATAGAAGGTGTTAATTACTATTTGTGTGATAATTCTATAAAGAATTTGCTTAATGAGTTCTTACAAGTCTCTATTGAATACTAGGCATCGTCATCTTATTATTATATCTACCTTTTGGTATGTAAGAACAATGTAAAGGATGTTCAATCCCTGGAGGATTCTGCACATTCGGTGAGCAGCAAGGCTTTTAGTAAGCTACGTATATTACTGTTCTCGAAAACCTTATCAATAGTCGAGACTTTATTAGAAATTGATGAGAAAATAATCTTTCCTTTAATTATCTTTCCTTTTGTTCTAGTCTTGATTATGAACAGGTCTAAAAATTTTGGTATATGCATAAAGTTGAAAGGTTTGAGGAACATTGGTCCTCTTTCAAATAGTAAGTATTTATTTGAGTTCTTCATTGTAGAGTGTGGGTGCTTCATACTTGGGAAGATTTTCCCTTCTGCCTCCTAATTCTTTTCAGAGTGCAAATATTATTCAACCCTCAAGTTCAGGTTTAAAGAAGGGCATGAAGAGGGGGAAGACTTAGCTAAGTCTTGTCTTTCTTCTGTATATGTGTTATGAATATTAGGTTTTGGAACATTAGAGGGTGTATAAGGCACCTTGCTATGGAGGAGGTTAAAGATTTTTGTAATTATAATAATGTTCAGATTATGATGTTATGTGAAACTAAGGTGCAATCTCCTCCCTTTGAAGGGAGTGTTAGACATTGTGGGTTTCAACATTTTGACTTCCTCCCAACTTTTGGTTTGTCTGGTGGGATTTGGTTGATGTGGAAGGATAATGCTAGCAATCCTTATCATTTGTCGGTTATTCAAAATATGTTAGATCATTTATGGCTTGTAATATATCTGTTTTATCTATGAATTGTTCCTTTGTTGCTATATTCATTTATGCGCCTCCTAATCATGCATTAAAACAAGAATTTTGGGAGGAATTGATATCTTATCTAAGCTCTTTAAGTTCTCCTTTTATCCTACTAGGAGATTTTAATGAATTAAGTTCTAGTAGTGATAAATTGGGTGGTGCAAAATTTAGATTTTCTCGTCTTAATTATATGAACTTGTTATATGAATCCATAGAGTGTGTTGAATTACCTTTTGAAGGTAGTGTCTACACTTGGAGGAAGAAACCTCATGGTCCAAATAACATATTAGAAAGATTGGATAGAGGTGTTGTTAGTTTAGATTGGATGACTTTGTTTCCAAATTCTAAAGTTAAACATCATAATTTCTCTTCTTCGGACCATTGTCAAATTTCAGTCTCTTTAAAATTACGGTTTTTTCACCAAATACCCCCGACTAATTACCATATACCCTTGAGTTTTCGAAAACGTTCACAAAATGCCCTTTTTCTAACTTCCGTTAACTCAACGTTAGCTTTATTTACGATTTTGCCATCATTAAGCCCTAACCCTAATTCTAATCTAACCCTAACCCTAATCTAACCCTAACCCTAACCCTTACCCTAACCCCAAATCTAAACCCTAATCTAATCCACCTCCTCCCTCCCTCCCTCTCCCCTCCACCACCCCGCCCAGCCCCCCACCCCCTCCCCGGTCTACTCCACCGCGCCGGGCGCCCACCCCCCCCCTCCCCGGTCGATTTCCCAACCCCCTCCCCCTCCCCGTCGATTCTCCCACCCCCTCCCCGTTGAATTCCCCTAACCCCACCCTTTCCCCTTCGACTTCGAATTCCCCTAACCCCACCCCTCCACTTTGAACACCGGCGGAACCGGGCACCAAACACCGACGGAATTCCCTCCCCTTCGAATTGCACAAACGCACGAAATGAAAAGCGGACCGGAACCGGGCATCGATTTCGACGGGGTGGGGGAGGGTGGGGTTTTGGGCATCGATTTCGACGGGGCGGGGGAGGGGTGGGGTTTTGGGCATCTATTTCGACGGGGCGGGGGGGGTGTGGTTTTGGGCGTCGATTTCGACGGGGTTATGGGCGTCGATTTCGACGGGGTGGGGGAGAGGTGGGGTTCTTGCGACGGGGTGGGGGGAGGGCCTGCTGCGGTGGGCTTTTGAAAGGGGGGCTGCGTGGGGTGGTTTTGATTGTTTGATAAAAAAAACGTGGAGCACTTGGTTTCAAGGATCACATATGTTTTGTTTTACCTGAAAATGTAAGCTTCGAAAAGAAAAAGCTAAAGTATCGACTATTACTCGATTTGGTAATATATTTCGACAACTTAGAATAGTTGAAGATAAAATTAAGATTATACAAGAAGGATAGTTATGAACGAAGATTCTCCTCGGTTAATAGCATTGCAAAATAAATTTTTAACTAAGAAGAAAAGACTTTTGCATTTTCAGGATTTACATTGAAAAATCAGAGCTAAATCCAACCATATTAAACTTAGTGATGCAAACACTAAATATTATCATGCATGTGCTACCATTAGAAGAAATCGTAATTTAATAAATTTTATTCAAGATGCCCAAAATAATTCCATAATGAATCCATCTCGGATCGAAGAACGTATAACTAATGCCTTTAGACAACGATTTACATGCAACCCCCTGTGCTCATTTGATAGAAATGAGGATCTTAATTTATTAGATAGAATAATATCAGATGAAGACAATGAGTGCCTTTGTATGGATGTAACTTTTGAGGAGCTTAAGGTAGCCACCCAGGCCCAGATGGATTTCCCCCTTTCTTTTTTCAAAAGTATTGGTCGTTAGTTGGAAGATCTCTTTTAGGGTTGTTAAAGCATTTTTTCACTCGGGTAATCTTCTAAAGGAAATAAATCATGCTTTCATTACTTTAATACCAAAGATAGATAAACCATCAAATCCAAATCATTTTCTATAAGCTTTGTTCCACTATCTACAAGATAATTTCAAAAATAATGGCTAATAGATTGAAAGAAGTGTTGAGCAATATTATTCATCCTTTGCAGGGGGCGTTTGTTCCGAAAAAACTTATTCAAGATAATATTTTAATAGGACATGAAGTTTTTCATTCTTTTTTAAAAAAAAAGGTTTAGAGAGGGATGGAAATCTATAAATCTAGATAGCATATGATAGATGGAAATTGAGAAATTATTGGGTTTTAGTGCTCGTTGGATTAACTGGTTACGTCAATGTATTACTACTGTGTCTTTTTTAGACTTAGTAAATGGTATTCCCGGAGAGACTTTTTTTCCCATTTAGGGGTATTAGACAAGGTGATCCCCTGTCTCCCTATATTTTTAAATTCTAGCTCGTAGGTTCCACCAAGCTAGTCTTACAGGAACTAAGTCAATAGGAGTTAAATTAGAACACTCGAGAATTAAAATTGCAGACGATACTATGATTTTTGCTAAAGCTTCTGAGGAAAGTTGCTACTTTATTAAAGATATTTTAGATAAATATTGTGCAATGTCAGGTCAACTGGTTAATTTTCATAAATCTGCATTTCAGTGTACTCAGAATGTTTCTGAAAATGTGTCTAAGAATTTTGCTAGTATTCTTCAAATGGAAGAGACCTTTAGGCAAATATCTGGGATGCCCAATTATATGTACTAAAGTCACAAATGATATGTTTATGGATGTGCAAGAAAAAGTTACATCCCAATTGAAAAAGTGGAAAGCTAACTCTTTATCTAAAGTAGGAAGAACTGTTCTTATCCAATCTAATTTAGCAATAAAAGCTAATTATCAGATGCAAAGCTTTACTTCGCCTTCTTCTATTCTCTCTTCTTTAGATAACAGCTATAGGAATTTCTTTTGGAATAAAGCTTCAGATGCGAAATCCCCTAACTTGATAGGATTGGATAAGATTTGCAAACCCAATTAGTTTGGAGGTCTAGGTCTTAGAAAAGCTAAAACTAAAAATATTGCTCTTCAATTCAAACTTCTCTGGAAAATTTAGCTTCTCCTGATAATTTGTGGGTAAAGCTTGTTTAAAGGAAGTATTTAAAAGGGTAAAGTTTGTTTAGTTTCACTGCTCCATTCACTGCAGAGGAAGTGAAATCAGCTCTATTTTCTATCCATGGTAGCAAAGCTCTTGGGCCAGATGGCTTTGGAGGGCACTTTTTTAGGGATGCTTGGGAGATTATTGGAAGTGATATCATTGATGCTGTCTTAGATGTGCTTAGGGGGAGGAAATTGCTCAAGGAATTAAATGCAGCTGTTGTTACATTGATTCCTAAATCTAAATGTCCTAGTTCTGTTAGTGACTTTAGACAAATTTCATGCTGCAACACTCTTTATAAATGCATAACTAAAGTCATTTGTAGGAGGTTGAGGAATGTGTTGCCTGATATTATAGCTGAAAACCGGGGGGTTTTGTTCATGGTAGATACATTGCCCATAATATCATGGTTGTTTAAGATTTGGTGAAGGCCTATGGTAGGAAATCTGCTAGCCCAAGTTGTATGCTTAAATTGGATCTCCAAAAAGCCTATGACATTGTTGATTGGTCTTTATTTAGAGAGATGTTGGTGTGTTTGGGTTTCCGTGAAACTTTTATTGAGCTTATCATGGAATGTGTTACCACTCCCAAATTTTCTTTAATGGTGAATGGGAGTATGCAAGGTTTCTTCAGTTCTGCTTGGGGCTTAAGGCAAGGAGACCCCATGTCTCCCTTGCTCTTTGTGGTGTGCATGGAGCATAAGTCCAGAAATTTGAAGAATGTTAGCAACATGCCCCAATTTCACTTTCATCCTCGATGTAAAGATCTTAAACTCTCACACCTTTGCTTTGCAGATGACTTGATCTTATGTAGTAAAGGTGAGTTTACCACAATTTATCTTTTATTGCAAGCCTTTAAGCTTTTTTCTGAGTCTTCATGCTTACAAGCAAATGTTGCTAAGTCTTCCTTGTTCTGTTGTGGGATGACTGAGAGTGAAATGCAGAGAATTGTGGATGTTTCTGGGTTGGTTAGAAGTAAGCTTCCTTTTAGGTACTTAGGTGTGCCTAGTTGTTCTAAGAGAATTAGTGTTGCTCAGTGTGACTGTTTAGTGGAAATGATGGCAGCTAGGATTCGAGTATGAAGTTCCAAGCATCTTTCTTATACAGCTCGTGCTCTTTTAATCAACAATGTGTTGATGAGTTTACACATGTATTGGGCGCAAATTTATATTCTGCCTAAGTGTGTGCTTCATGATATTGAGAAGATCTGTCGTGCTTTTCTATGGAGTGGTGATTCTTACAGCTCTAAGTCTGGCAATGTGGCTTGGGAGAGGCTATGCAGTGACAAAGCTTCAGGGGGTTTGGGTTTTCGTAACATCATAAAGTGGAATATGGCAAGTTTGGGTAAGTATGTCTGGGCTCTTGCTTCTAAGCAAGATAATCTATGGGTCAAGTGGATCCATTCTGTATATCTTAAAGATGAAGACTGGTGGGATTATTCCCCTAGAACTGGAGTAAGTTGGTATTGGGCCATAATTTGTGATATGAAAAACCAACTGAAGACTCTGTCTTCCGGAGAGGAATTCTGTGCTTTAACTCACTATAAAGTGAGTGATGTTTATGACAAAATGATGGGGGATATTCCCAAGGTGCACTGGGATGTTATGGTTTGGAACATATTGAGTATTCCTAGGCATCGTTTCATTGTTTGGCTTGTTGTTCAAGAAAGATTACAGACTACCTTGAAGCTTGCTCAGATAGGTGTGAGCAGATCAGCAGCTTGTTTAATCTGTGCTACTGGAGATGAGTCCCATAAACATTTATTTTTTGATTGTCCTTATAGCTTGATCTGCATTAAGGATGTCAAGCAGTGGTTAGGTATTACAGCCCGGACTCATGAGCTGACCAGGCTGATTACCTGGGTTGCCAGAAGTAAAAAATAAAAATTTCAGAGGGCTGTGTGGTACTCTGGCATTTCAGCATTGATTTATTATATTTGGAGATGTAGAAATGAAGCGTTTTGGCAGCATGCTGTTACTAGTCCCTAGAAGATGCTAGATAGCATGAAACATATTGTAAAGGAGAAAATTAGATCTATACTTCCTCAAAAGATAGCTAGAAGAGATTACAATTGGTTTTTAGCGTTATAGTATTATGTTTGTATAGTTGTTACTCTTTGTTGGGCTCTTTGCTCTCCTTAGAGTAGTCGTTTGGTTGTAAATTGTTTGGTGCCATAATATATACATACTTACTTGCCTAGCAAAAAAAAAAAAAAAAAAGATTGTTTAGTTATAAAATTAAATTAAATGTCTCGTGGCAATGGAGAAAACTTATGAATTGAGAAGCTCTTTTTAAAAAGGTAGTGGAAAAACAAGGAAGGGCTGCGGTCAAAACAGCCCTAAGGGCTGCGTTTTTGGCCAGCAGCCCTTTTCATAGCAGCCCTTCAATAGATAAGAAGGGCTGCAGGTTTTTAGCCTGACCCTTCACAACGAAGGGCGCGGTTTAGGCAAAAAACGCAGGCCTTATAAGCTTGAAGGGCGTTTTCGGCTTAAACCGCAGCCCTTCTCTAAAGGTTACCTAAACCCTCTATGTTAAGTGAAGGGCCGCGGTTTAAGCTTAAAACCGCAGCCCTTCACATTCAAATTTTTTTTTTTAAAATAAATTGCACCCTCCACCCCCCGCCCACCCCCCGCCCCAAAGACACCCCACCCCCGCCCACACCCCCACCCCCGCCCACCCCAAGACCCCCACCCCCGCCCACCCCCCCCCCCAAGACACCCCACCCCCGCCGACCCCAAAGACCCCCACCCCCCACCCCAGCCAAGACACCCCACCCCCTGCCCACCCCAAAGACCCCCACCCCCGCCCACCCCCGCCAAATTCCGGCCCACCCACCCCCCAGCCCCACCCCAAAGACCCCCCACCCCCGCCCACCCCCCCCAAGACACCCCACCCCCCCACCCCCGCCCACCCTAGCACCCCCCACCCTTGCCCACCCCCGCCCCCCCTAACCCCCACCCACCGCCCACCCCCGCGCCACCCCTCACCCCCACCCCCGCCCACCCCAAAGACCCCCCACCCCCCGCCCACTCCCAGCCCCGCCCGCACACCCCACCCCCTGCCCACCCCAAAGACCCCCCACCCCCCGCCACCCCAAAGACACCCCACCCCCGCCCACCCCCGCACTCCCACCTACAGCCCCCCACCTGCCCACCCCCGCACTCCCCCCGCCCCCGCCCCCACCCCACCCCACCCTCTTCACTCCCCTGCACCCCCACCCCACCCCACCCTCCGCCACCTCCTCCACCCATCTTTGCCGCCCACCCCCCAAAGACCCAACCAACCCCATACCCAGCCCGAGTAGCCCACCCTCTCGCCACCTCCTCCACCCATTGCTGCCACCACCCCAAAGACCCAACCAGCCCCATACCCGGCCCGCAAACCCCCCATGGCCCCCCACCCCCCACCCAAAACCTCCCTTCGACACAAAAAAAAAACGATCAAATTGCAATAATAATATATGACAAGTTTTTGAACGTAATATAATAATTAACTTTAAATATGTATATATTTAATAATGTGAAAAATGTACATAGAACTAATACAAACTAGTAGATGTATCATAAGCAATCATCGCAAATGTGGGACGCCAACTTATCCCGAACTTCATGTAATTCGTCTGTGGTGAAGGCCCTCAAACGTGGTGTGTTATTCATATAAACCTTGCAAAACAACCAAGGAATAAACACATAATATAAGAATTCAATCATTTACGTACAATAGTTAGTAGTTCTAAAAATGACATATACCTTCCCGAAATTCAGTCAAAAACAAATGCAAGCCTAAAACTCTACACACTAGTTATATTATACCTTATATTATCATATTGAAAAAGAAAATGGAGTTAAATGAAGCGATAAGTACGAATTAGACGCGAAAAGGCAAAAATAGGCCTAAAATGCCCTTTTCGTTCCCAAAATTCAACCTACAACAATTGCAAACCTAAAAATCTACACAATAGTTACATTATGCCTCATATTATCATGTTAAAAATGAATTTGGGGTTAAATGACTCGATAAATACGATTTGGAAGCGTAAAAGGCAAAAATAGGCCTAGAAATGACATTTTCGTTCCCAAATATATGCATGTGCTACTTTGGTTTCTAAACCAATTAATACCTATTACCAATCGATCTAATCTAAACTAACATATACTAATAAGTTACATACCTTTTGAAGATCATCGGCGTTAGTGCACTGGTGGACGATATCGAACATGTACCTCAGCACGTAATAGCCACATGCAAGTCCATCTTCTTGTTGTGGACACTAAATGTTCACCAAAGGATGCATCCAATGACATTCATGTTAATTAGATGTGTAGTATGTGGCTAAAAGTGTTTCTATATAAGGACAAATAAATTAGTCATGTTACCTCGACTGATATCCAAACAGGAGCTTTTGGTGCTCGAAGTCCTGTTGCACTAATATGCTTCATCACACTACATCAACAACATTATTATAAGATTAGATGTACTAACTGTTTATATATTTAAAGATGATGAATAATGTGTAATATTAATAAGTGCGCATATATTGAGTTTCGATTAGGCTACCTATTTAACAATGATTTGATTAGTAAGGTCCGTGGTGGTTGTCGACGCAAAGAATCAAAGTGGTAGACTTCGTTACGTGAAAAACATATCGCAAGCAGTGTCTAATGAGCCCTACAACAAGAAAATATAGTTATTATTAATCGTAGAACAATTAATAGGTTAATTTAAGTATCGAATAATAAAAGTAAAGCGAGTTTAACAAGCATACTTTTCAATATAAGGAACAAGAATGATCTGATGATATCCAAAACGAGATGATGCTTTGAAACTCATGTCAAGATACTCTTTCACTTTGGCTTTGTTTTGTAAGCAATTGTCATCTCGTATTATGTTTGGACATAACAACCAATTGCACTAGATGTTGCAAGCAATTCATTGTATAATAACCTGAGAAATTATATTGATTATATTAAAAGTAAACCAACAATTACTTATTATGGATTTGAAAACTACTTAAGGCATATATATGTATATGTATATTTAATTTATATACTTATGTATTACCTCATGAATGTTTGTATCATGGAAACATTCAACTCTACCCCACATAAGAATTCTTTAATATCAACCTTTGAAATGAATGTCGATGAGTCCTCAAGGTAGTGGAATTGTTGCTCCCCCAAAGCAACCTCAATTGCGCTTTCATCGGGTAAATCGCTAGCGCACTCATGTAACCAAAAGCATGGCGTAGTAAGGCTCCACACCACCTCTGGATCGATAATAAGTGGATTTTTTGTCTTAGAAACATTTCCCGTCACCACATTTCGTTCACCTTCATCACGTAAACTTGCTTTCTTATAAGGTGAACATGCCTTCTTTCCCTTCCTGGCATGTGAGTCGGCCTTCCCCCAAACCTAGTATTTAGTTAAAAGTAAAGATATTACTGACTATCATAGGAACTATAAAAGAAAACACGCATATATATATATGAATGTTAATCATTGTACCTCATCTGAAAACCGCACCAATGCACGCGGCCACAGAACATAACTGCCAAGGGCATCATTTAGTAACTGTAGACCAACTTCTGGCTTCGGCAGCGGAAGACGTAATTCTTCGAAACCTGACACAATTTCATTGAGGGTGACCACATAGTGATTATGATCCACTAACTGGTTATGCAATCGTACTCGGTCACTAGGGGGTTGTGCATGGCCATGAGCTACGAGGATGAAACTATCATAACCATCTCCTCGAGCTAATAGTTCACATGGTGTCTCTTCCTGTAAAAAAAAACTCTATTTATAGTTAGTCTATGAAACAACATATATATAGTAAGAATTTCATGCATTTAAGAACTTAACAATAGTTGTTTAACAAAGCAAAGGGATTAAGTGATTACCTTCAACTCGGGTCCTACAGGTGGATCAGGCTGGCTAGGTGTAGTATCACTACCCTTCTTGAATGCAGCAAAAGTCAGTAAACCCATTTGCTCCAAAATGGCATTGAAGTTGTGGGTCATCTCCTCCCTTAGCTCCTCCCGAATTGCAGCTTTCATAGCCTCCACATCTACTAACGTTGCCGAATTCACACTACTTACACTTGATTTTGTCGCTGTAGTGTATTGATCACCATATACCTTTCTCAAATCGAGGCGGACACCTCCTACGCCCCTCACGCATCCACTGTGGTCCGGTCCTAAAGTTTCGTGCAATGCATCAATGTGTCCTTTAGGAGTGAACTCACCAGTTGCCTCTTTTTCCTTCAAGCCAATCTACAAAAGTATAAGAGAGAAATGCTTGTGAGCGCAAAAGTTATATTATATATACCTTATATAACCATATAATTTGTACTTACAATGGCGTTGGCTATCTGCTGTGTTCCGGGGTCAGGCAAGACTCTTTTTCCCTTTGCATCAACCCCATGCATCGAATACCACCAATCCAGGACTCTATCTGGTTGCCGAGGCTGCGCAACTGTCGTCATTGAGCCACTCCCCGTTGCCGTTGTCGACCCTATTGAATTGGGGGGAGGGGAGGATTTGGAAGCGAAAAGGCTAAAATAGGCCTAAAATGCCCTTTTCGTTCCCAAAATTTAACCTACAACAATTGCAAACCTAAAAATCTACACAATAGTTACATTATACCTCATATAATCATGTTCAAAAGAATTTAGGGTTAAATGACTCGGTAAGTACGATTCGGAAGCGAAAAGGCTAAAATAGGCCTAAAATGCCCTTTTCGTTCCCAAAATTCAACCTACAACAATTGCAAACCTAAAAATCTACACAATAGTTACATTATACCTCATATAATCATGTTCAAAAAGAATTTGGGGTTAAATGACTCGATAAGTACGAATTGGACCCGAAAAGGCAAAATTTGGCCTAAAATGACCTTTTCGTTCCCGAAATGCAACCAAGAACAAATGCAAGCCTAAAAGTCTACACAATAGTTACATTATATCTCATATAATCATATTCAAAAAGAATTTGGGGTTAAATGACTCGATAAGTACGATTTGGAAGCGAAAAGGCTAAAATAGGCCTAAAATGCCATTTTCGTTCCCAAAATTCAACCTACAACAATTGCAAACCTAAAACTCTACACAATAGTTACATTATACCTCATATAATCATGTTCAAAAGAATTTGGGGTTAAATGACTCGGTAAGTACGATTCGGAAGCGAAAAGGCTAAAATAGGCCTAAAATGCCCTTTTCGTTCCCAAAATTCAACCTACAACAATTGCAAACCTAAAAATCTACACAATAGTTACATTATACCTCATATAATCATGTTCAAAAAGAATTTGGGGTTAAATGACTCGATAAGTACGAATTGGACCCGAAAAGGCAAAATTTGGCCTAAAATGACCTTTTCGTTCCCGAAATGCAACCAAGAACAAATGCAAGCCTAAAAATCTACACAATAGTTACATTATATCTCATATAATCATGTTCAAAAAGAATTTGGGGTTAATGACTCGATAAGTACGATTCGGAAGCGAAAAGGCTAAATTAGGCCTAAAATGACCCGAGAATCAGGTCACATGGCGATGGAATGCCCATCAGCTGGTAGCGGCGGAGTTGAAACTGTTATAAATGTGGAGAGCACCAGATGGGCTTTCGATTGCCATGTGACCTGACTCTCCACATTTACAACAGCCCCACCACCACCGCCACTACTGCCCCCCACTGCAATCCCTCATTGCCATGTAGGCGTAAAATGACCTTTAATTTTCGTTTCCGAAATTCAACCAAGAACAAATGCAAGCCTAAAACTCTACACAATAGTTACATTATACCTCATATAATCATGTTCACAAAGAATTTGGGGTTAAATGACTCGATAAGTACGATTCGGAAGCGAAAAGGCTAAATTAGGCCTAAAATAATGACCCAAGAATCAGGTCACATGGCAATGGAATGCCCATCAGCTGGTAGCGGCGGAGCTAGTGAGAAGTGTTACAAATGTGGAGAGCATTCCATTGCCATGTGACCTCACTCTCCACATCTGTAACACAGTCCCACCACCACCGCCGCTACTGCCCCCCACTGCACTCCCTCATTGCCATGTAGGCGTAAAATGACCTTTAATTTTCGTTTCTGAAGCCTAAAAATCTACATAGTTACATTATAAATCAAAAAAGAAAATGAAAGATAGTAGTGATACCAAACATGTGTTACAACTTACAACAATGCCTTCACAACAATGCCTCACCCACCCCTATCCACCCTCCCCCAGCCCTTCCCCACCCCCCCGTCCAAAGATCCCCCGCCCCTCCCCACCCCATGCCCAGCCTCCCCAGCCTCCCCCACCCCCTTTCCAGCATCCCCCGCCCTCCCCCACCCCATGCCCGGCCTCCCCACCCTCCCCCCCCCCATGCCCACCCTCCCCCACCCCATGCTCACCCTCCCCAGCCATCCCCCACCCCCTTTCCAAGATCCCCCGCCCTCCCCCACCCCATGCCCGGCCTCCCCGGCCCTCCCCCCACCCCCTTTCCAAGCATCCCCCGCCCCCCCCCACCCCATGCCCAGCCTCCCCAACCCTCCCCCCACCCCCTTTCCAGCATCCCAGCCCCTCCCCCACCCCATGCCCAACCTCCCTAGCCATCCCCCATCCCCTCGCCCAAGAACCCCACCCCCCTACCCACCCTCCACAAGCCCTCCCCCCACCCCCCTACAATCACATTTTACAACACAAAATAGAAGAGAAATTAAATAAAACAAAGAGGAGAGAGAGTGAGAGGGGAATTACCGACAATGCAGCAGTGGTGGTGGTAGTGGCGTCAAGGCGCGTTGAGAGAAGAGAAGAAGGAGCTCAGGCAACGCTGAGAGAAGAGAAGAAGAAGTGTGCACCGGCGATGGGACGGCGCTCCGGCGATGGCCGTTAGGGCAGTGCGAGTTAGTGTGAGGGAGATGAGTGAGTGTGCGAGTGAGTGTGAGGGAGAGGGGTGAGCTGAGTGTGCGAGGGAAATTTGCGAGTGAGTGCTACTGTGTGTTGCGCGCAAAACTCACAGGTTCAAATGGGCGGGATAGGAAGGGCTGCGCTTATCCTAGAAAACGCAGCCCTTCGTGTATGAAGGGCTGCGGTTTCTAGGCTAACCGCAGCCCTTCACATAAAGGGCTGTGGTTAGACTTAAAAACGCAGCCCTTCATACTGCATGAAGGGCTGCGGTTTTAAGTCTAACCGCAGCCCTTCACAAAAAGGGCTGCGGTTTCCAAGGGTTGTGTTTTTGATAAAACGCAGCCCTTCTTGCGTAGCCCTTCCTTTTTTTTCCCCTAGTGGTATAAGATGGAATGTAGGGAATGGTGATTCGATTTCTATCTAGTATGATAATTGGGTTTATGATTACCCAATAGCGGACATTTGTCCTATTATAGGTAACTTGGAAAATGTTAAAGTTAATCATTTTATCAACCTAGATCGTCAATGGGATAAGTTACTTCTAGCTCAATTTTTACCCTTAGAGGTTGTTAGTGACATTATTGTTATTTTTATTCCTAGCAATTTTATTCCTGATAAAATGTGTTGGGGTTTCAGATGGGATTTATTCAGCTAAATCAGGTGTAGAGCTTCTTCAGGGACTTCATGCTCAGGTGGTAGAGCCCTTTGTTTTTCAATGGATTTGGAAGTTGAAAGTTCCTCCTAACATCAAATTATTTCTATGGAAAATTTGTCATAATGTTCTTCCTACAAAGAAAAGATTAGAACTAAGTCATGTTTTTCTTCCTATGGAGTGCGTTTTTTGTAATTTCCATACGGAAGATGCTGCTCATATTTTTTCAAAATGTCCTTTTGTTATAGATGTTTTTGATAAGCTCCATTCTTCTCTGAATTGGCCTGTTCCGGGTAGTATTAGTGACAGTCTGTTTTTGTAGATTATTTAGGTCTTCTTAAAGTGGGTAACTCTTTGGCTGATATTGAGAATTTTGCTATTACATGGTGGTTTATTTAGTGTAATAGAAATGGTATTATTTCTCGGCAGGAATCCCGTTCTCCTTCTAAAGTAAGGTTAGAAGAATTGGAGCTTCAGTTGAAGATTGTGATTCTTATTTCTATCTTAACCAGTCGAAGAATTTGGTTTTATACTCTGGTAAGTCTAAGGTTAAAGATCAAGTGGTTTGGAATCCTTTTGCGCTCGGGTATTCTAAAATTAATTTTGATTATTCTAAGCTCTCCAATGGTCAAGCCTCTTTTGGTTTTATTATAAGGGATTACCAAGGCAATATTATGTTGTGTGGCACTGAGGCTATGGATAGTTCGGTGTCTATTCTAGTTGCGGAAGCAAGAATTAGAGGGGCTATTTCTTTAAGGTTGAAAAATATATAGTGATAGAGGGGGATAACTTGGCTATTATTCAATCCAATAAAAATATTTGGAAAATTCCTTGGACTATTAATGCTCTTATTCTAGATGCAGGTGAAGATTTAAAGGTGTTTGAAGATGTTCAAGTTCTGCGTGTGACAGGCTAAAGTCGTATCACCTTATCAAAAATAACCTAAGGTCCACTAACAACTAGCCAGGGAAGTGAGGATCGAATCCACAGGGAGAAAGTTATACTATTGTATCTGAATTCTAATATTGTACTAACTAAATCAGATGAAAATGGGTGTGCGACTAAACTAAGCAAATGACAGAACTAAATACGAAGGTAAGAATAAATTAATAAAGAACTAGGACTATGGATCACTATGCATATAATTCGGAAAATCAGAGACGAATAATAATCACCTAATAAGTCATTTTATCAAGGGCACATGTAATTTCTCTCGAACATTACCTCCCTCAATGATCACCTAGCCGCTCTCGCATGGTCAAGGATCACCCTGCCTAATGATTGAAAGCCTATACGAAATCTCTCCTCTCGAAGCAGATTCAATATTGCGATAGTAGGAATACAAATCAGGCCTAATTCATAAATCTAGCATGACCAATTCAATCACAGGAAACAATTGAAATGAAAGGTAATTACACTAATCAATCAATCCCTCATTACATACATAGGTCCCCACAATCCTAGAAATAAAACTACTCACTCATGCTTGCGAAAACAATAACAAACTTAATGTAAAAATTCATACTTTGAACTATTCCAAATAACTAAGAAATCAATGTAATCAATAATAGAGAAAGCAATGAAAAAGATTACCAAACTGAAGAACTATATTGAACTTGCGAATAATCCAAATGTTTGATCTTGAATCCAAAGCGACAAGTAGTAATCTTGAATAATTCTCTAGGGAAAACTATGAAAAATAATGACTAAAAACCAAGATCAATCCTAATATTCTGATTTTGCTATTTATACTAAACCTAAAACAACTAGGAAAAGTCTTATAAAAATAGCCCGAAAATCATTAAATGTGCGTGTCGGGTCACTCGCCAGGTCGGGCAAAGTATGATTGATGAAATCGGGCTCAGTAAAGCAGCAGCGCACAAAAAAGCACATCGCCCGACGATATCAGGCCGACACGCCCGATGCAGTCGGGCGGCCCACCAGTTCTCAGCATCGAGCCCAAAATTTCGCTCAAACACGCCCGATTGAATCGGGCCGAACCGCCCAATTGGGCTCCGCAACGAACTAACGACAGGGCGAAAGCGTCCGATCGGGCCCGCAACAAAAACTGATTGTCTCCCTTGTGGGCGCCCAATCGGGCGTGTACTGCCCGATCAGATCGGGCTTGGGTCCATTACTTCGTTCTTGGCTTCAAATGCCAAGTCTTCATTTCTTCGTTTGCTCAACGGTCCCGGAAAGTATCCTCGGGACTTTGGAACTCCGCATAAAACAACTCTAGTCCAGTGTAGCGGTCAAATAATAGTAGAAAATAGGGAAATAATTCCCTAAAACCTGCAATTTGACACAGAACAGAAAATCACAACTAGATGGAGAAAGTTAGCACAAAATGACTCCTAAGAGCACCATTGACATCCTTTTTAGCTTATAAGTAGGGGAAAAAACTCTATATAAAACCATAACATCAAACTCCCCCAAGCTAAACCTTTGCTTGACCCCAAGCAAAGCACCGCATGAATAAGAATAAAATTGCTTCACCCCTCAAATAAGAAATTTCAAACTCAAATATTTTCAACTCAAAATCGTTCAAGCAAGCAAAATTCAAGTTCAGTTGCTCAGATCACCCTGACCACCAATCACTTAAGCAAACCATCAAATGCAGCTGCCCTACATGTCATGCAAATCTTGAAAAGGTGCTCACCGAGGTGTCACTCTTCTCAATTTTGTGGCGAGCATAAAATGTGCCCGGTCGCTCATCAACCCAACCATAATATCCCTTCCTACTCACACTCTCATGTGTTTCGAAAGGTATAAAATCGCTCATCCTAATCATGTCGACTCAAATAACAAACTTAATCTTCAACTTTGGCTTATTGACTCAGTATTATTCCAAAAATCAATCAAACATTTGCTCAAAAGGTCTTTCTCAGGGTTGTAATGGGGCTCGGGTAGAGGTACGGAAATTATTTAAGGAATGTGGTGGAAAAGCCAAGAAAATGGAAGCAAAAAACACTAGTAAGACTAGGTGTGGTCAAAACAACTCCCATGGTATCAACAACATGACCAAGATAATAACCAACTCTGAAATTTCACGAACCAACCAATAATTGTCTCCTTCAATATAATTCTCATGATTTTCTTGAAACTTAATGAGTTAAGATCATGGAGACTTTTCATGTATTATTTCTTTACCTTTTCAATATAATTCTCATGAATTACTTTGTACCAACATAACATTATATTCCAACCACCCTACGGAATCAACCACACAATATAATATCAACCTAACAAATGCTCCCCCAAGCTGGGCTTGGGACAATAGTCATTGTAAAGGCTCAAGGCGTGTAATGTGGCTTAATATAGATCCAAAAAAAGTCATTAGGCTCAGCGGGGCTAGGGGGGAAAATGATTCATTAAACAACACTGAGGCTTAAAAATTAAACAAATGAACGCATCTATCACAGCACATGTCTAAAGTCACCAGAAATCAACGAGTACAATGCCAAAGCCAAGATAAGAATGCTACGAGGAACTAACACACAAGAATAGACTCGATATAGATATAAATCCGAGGGCTAGAATGAATCCTCACAATCTAACCAATTCAAGCATGCAGTTAAAGTAAGCGCTTTATCATCAAAATCCACTCAAGATCAAGGCAATCAGAGATCACATCACAACATCCCAATCACAAATGCCCAACTATCCAGTATAATGAGTTAAATCATTTTTCAAAGCAAAGTTCAGGGCACAGGGAAGCAATCAATCTATTCATATTCAACTCGTTTTTTTGTGTATTTTTTTCCAGCAATATTTCATTTTTTTGTGATTTTTCATTTTTTTCAAAGCAATTAAACTAACTTAACTAACCTAAAAAAAAAAAGAGAGGGAAGTACTTACAGAAATCCTCCCCCAAGCTGAACGTGGCAATGGCCTCATTGCAACAAGGGAAAGGAAAGGCATGGATATCAGTCATCCATGGAAATGCAATCACCATCATCATCCTCACCTCCGCCACCCGTACTACTAGATCCCGGCTGGCTATAACTCGGGTTCCAAGTGTACCAAGATGGGTGAACGTCTGTTTCAGCAATCCAATGCAGTCTGCAGTATTCATAGTACATGGGATACATAGCTAGGTGTTGATCATTGACTAATGTATCAACACACTGGCTAATGCTCTGGAGAGCTGCAGAGTTGGCATCAACCCGCTGGCCGACGCTCTGGACGGCTGTAGAGTTGGCAGTGATGCCAGACTCCATCCGCTGGAGCATGCTCATCATGTCCTGAAAATCAAAAGAAGGAGGAGGAGCAGCAGAATATGGGGGAGGGGGAGCATCAGAAGTAGAGGCAATATCATCATAATTAGGGGGGCGGCGGTGAAAGGTGCGCTGGGGTATCTCAGGAACGGGGGTGGGAAAGTCAGTATCAGCAATGGGAAGGTGGTAATGGGGCTGCACATGTCTGATTTTGGCTAAGGGACTAGGCAGCTCAATAGAGCGCCTCCCGTTGATGCGCCACTGGTATTTATCCCCAACCCTCTCTAACCAATGGAGACGATCTAGGAAAGCATAAACCATGAGGGTGGGTCCTATGACTGGCTGGTAGAGAGACTCGTCAAAACCGGGGATTATCCTAGCAAAAAGAGTGATCAACCCCATTCACAATGGCTCGAGAGGTCAAGGTATCGTCCGCTCGCCTCTTGGGATATGTGGTAGCAATACGCTCCATCTGGAGCGCAACATGGTGAGGGATGTTGTATTGAAATTGGTGAGGCGTCCCTTTAAGCATGTAGCTTCCTATTAAGTACAGTTCATCCCCCCTGATTAATTGTCCTTCCACCCTCCCAAACAGTGTCTGAGACATAAACCGGACCCAAATTTTGAAGATGGGTTGGTGGATGTATTTGCCCTTACAATGTTGTAGGGTGAACTCATTTTCATCACCTGTGATGGCATAGTAGGTGTCACGATGGTGGTAGTTAGGGGGTGCCCAATCTCCCCACGACATTGGACTTGAAGAATTCTTGCAAATTCCAGTAGGGATAGGTGAAAGTCCTGATTTAGTAGTCTAAAGGATACATATGAGACGGGTCCAGTTCGGGGTTTGGTAACCTCAAGACTACTATAAAATTCATAGACAAGGACAGGATATGTATTAACATGCACGGAAAAAAATGATTCCATCCCTATTATTTTCATGAAATCCTTGAATTCAGAGGCAATACCCAATTTACTCAAAAATTCAATATCAAGAAAGTGGGTAGGACTCACATCGCGCCCTTTTAGGCGCTGAAACCGTTGACGCTGCTCTTCCGACGAAAAGATGAAGTCCGGAAAAGTCTCGTCCTGGGGGACCGGTGGTGGTGGTGGTTGAGACCCGGTGCTAGATTCCCGACGCCTCCTCAAATTCATGTTGCTTGGAAGAATGTAGAGGATTTCACACTCACTCTAATGGGGGATGATGGAAGGAAGCTTTTCACTCACTTTAATGGTGGAAGGAAGGAGGAAGAGGATGGATGTGAGAGATGAAGTGAAAGAAAATGAAGAAGATGGAGTGAGAAATGGGTAGGGGATGATGAGAGGAGTGATTTTGTGAAGATAGAGGTAGCTTATATGGAGGTCTTCAATGGGGGATGGAGAATTTAGGGAAGAAGGTGAGAATTGGGGGTTAGGGCTTGAAGGAGAGAGAGAAAGAGATTGTGAGATTAATGGGAAAAGAGAGTGGGAAAACCGATTTAATGATGCCGCGGGAGATGGCCCGATCGGGCGAATGGAGCCCGACAGCATCGGGCGAATTTTCTTCGCTAATGTCGCCAAGTATCTGTTCCCGGGCCCGATCGGGTGTGTTCGCCCGATTCCATCGAGCGCTGGAAGTCGTCGTAACAAAAATCTGATGGTGTAACGCCCGATCGGGCGTTATGGCCCGATGACATCGGGCGTTCCTATTTTCGTTGACGGTAGGCGGCCCGAGTGCCCGATCCAATCGGGCTCTTTCCTTTTTATTTCATTGCACTGTTTTCTTTGCGGGCCCGATCGGGCGTGGTCGCCCGACAGCATCGGACGACTGCCCAAACAGCCGTTTTACTTGATTTTTGCGATCTTTTCAATTGGATAGCGAACCAAGCTATTATGCGAAAAATTCCTGCACACACATGGCCTCAAGAGGATGATTAGTACCCTCTCACTCTCTTACCAAAACTACAAAACTAGAAAAGCTAAAAAATTAAGAAGAAAAGGAAAATCGGGTTGCCTCCCGGTTAGCGCTGGTTTATAAAGGTCCCGCACGACCATAATGCCTCATCCCTCAAGCAGAAGGGGAAGGGGGTTGGAGGTATAATTCCTCCACAGATCCAACATGAGCTCCTGTATGATACAACTTTAAGCGTTGGCCATTAAATTTGAATTTTTCACCCGTTGCATTTATCACCTCAATAGAACCAAACTTTTTAACATTAGTGACATGAAAATGGACCAGACCACCTAGACTTCAACTTACCAGGGAACAGTTTTAATCTAGGGTTGTACAATAAGACCTTGTCACCAATTGAGAACTCTCTACTCAAAATTTTCTTATCATGCCATCTCTTAGTGCGCTCTTTGTAGAGACGCGAACTATCATAAGCATTCAACCGGAGTTCATCAAGCTCATTAATCTGCAATAGGCGTTTTTCTCCTGCTAACTTACCATCAATGTTCAGCTCCTTAACAGCCCAAAAAGCCTTGTTCTCTAAGTGACATGCTTTCCCATAGACTAACCTGCAAGGAGTGGTGCCAATAGGGGTCTTAAAAGCCGTTCTGTAAGCCCATAAGGTGTCATCTAATTTGTCACTCCAATCCTTCCTAGATTTAGCTACCACCTTCTCTAAGATAGTCTTTATCTCACGATTAGACACTTCTACCTGCCCACTTGTCTGAGGGTGATATGCTAGGCCAGTCCTATCGTAGACACCATATTTCTTAAGCAGAGCCTCAAAAGTTCGTTTGTGAAAATGAGATCCACCATCACTTATGACAACCCTTGTTACCCCAAACCTTGGAAAGATAATCTTTTTAAACATTTTCATAACGACTTTGGAGTCGTTAGTTGGTGATGCAAGGGCTTCTACCCACTTAGACACATAATCAACAACAACAAGTATGAAACTATTGCCCGAGGAAGAGGGAAATGGGCCCATAAAATCAATACCCCATACATCAAATAATTCAACTTCCAAAATGGGGGTTTGGGGCATCTCATGTCTACGGGAAATATTTCTCGTTCGTTGGCATGCATCACAAGACTTAGCAAAGGTACTAGCATCATGTAATAAAGTAGGCCAGTAAAAACCAGATTGAAGTACCTTAACAACGGTTTTGGAGGGCCCAGCATGGCCTCCACATGGCAGGGAGTGAGAGTGCTTCAGAATGTCATGCACCTCTCATTCTGGGATACATCGCCTATAGATGGTGTCAGCGCAAAGGTTGTACATTAGAGGGTCATCCCAAAATACTTTTTAGCCTCATGGAGGAATTTCTTCCTCTGCTGGTAACTCAGCTCTGGGGGAGTCTGTCCACTCACACAGAAGTCGGCGAAGTCGGCATACCACGGGGTGACAGAAGTGACTGCCAGGAGCCTATCATCAGGAAATGAGTCATTAATGGGTAGACCCTCTTCCATATCTTCATACTGCAATCGGGACAGGTGATCAGCCACTACATTTTCTGCTCCCTTTTGATCTCTGATCTCTAAATCGAATTCTTGGAGCAACAAAATCCACCGAATGAGTCTAGGCTTGGCCTCCTTTTTGGCTAGGAGATATTTTAATGCAGCATGGTCGGTATAAACAATGACCTTAGACCCCAGCAAATAGGTCCTGAACTTGTCCAATGCATAGACCACAGCTAGAAGCTCTTTCTTAGTGGTGGCATAGTTAACTTGAGCTTCATCTAGTGTCTTGCTAGCGTAGTATATCGCATGGAGGATGTTGCCCTTCCTTTGACCAAGCACAGCTCCCACAGCATAGTCGCTAGCATCACACATAATTTCGAATGGAAGGGTCCAATCCGGTGATCGAATGATAGGAGCAGTAATCAAAGCTTGCTTGATCCTGTTGAAAGATACAAGACAGTCATCCGTAAAAAGGAACGGGGAATCCATAAGGAGCAACTGAGTAAGTGGTTTAGCAATTTTAGAGAAACCCTTGATGAAGCGGCGATAACACCCCGCATGACCAAGAAAGCCTCGCACCCCTTTGACATTCACAGGAGGGGGTAATTGCTTAATCACTTAAAATTTTTGCTTTATCGACCTGGATGCCACGTTCAGAAATAATATGACCAAGTACCACGCCTTCAGTAACCATGAAGTGGCACTTCTCCCAGTTCAGTACAAGATTGACATCTTCACATCTTTTTAAAACTTTAGCCAAATTTATCAAACATGCATCAAAATTAATTCCATTCACGCTAAAGTCATCAATAAACACTTCCATAATGGACTCAATGAACTCAGAAAAGATGGCCATCATACAACGTTGGAAGGTGGCGGGGGCATTGCATAATCCAAATGGCATCCTTCGATAGGCAAAGGTACCATAAGGGCATGTAAAGGTGGTCTTCTCCTGGTCATGTGGGTGGATAGGTATTTGGAAGAAACCTGAATAGCCATCTAGATAACAAAAATAAGAGTGACAAGCTAGCCTTTCCAACATTTGGTCAATGAAGGGGAGGGGAAAGTGATCTTTCTTGGTGGCAACATTTAATTTCCTATAGTCAATGTACATACGCCAACCAGTTACTACTCTTGTAGCAATTAATTCATTTTTTTCGTTTTTTACAACAGTAGTACCTCCCTTCTTAGGAACCACTTGAACTGGACTCACCCACTTAGAGTCAGCAATGGGGTAGATGATTCCAGCATCAAGCAACTTCATAACCTCTTTCTTAACCACTTCCTGTATATTGGGGTTCAAACGACGTTGGCCTTGTATACTAGGACGATGATCATCCTCTAAGTGAATTTTATGCATGCAGAAGTCAGGGGTTATACCTTTCAAATCATCAATATTATAACCAATGGCTTGTTTATGTTTTCTCAAAACAGACAAAAGTTGAGACATTTGACCATCATTCAGTGAAGCACTAACAATAGGATAATTTTCAAATTCATCCAGAAAAGCATATCGCAGAGAAGGGGTAAGGGGTTTCAGTTCAAGTTTCTTTACCTCTACCGGTTGAGTATCATATACTAACCGTTCCTTCTCATGAGTGGTAATACCGTCAAACTCTTCACATGTAAGAGCCGCTTTCCAGTCATCTACTTCAGCACTCAAGGGATTACCATCACCTGTAGAAGATGCAAAACAAAGCAAAGCCTTCAGAGGATCCCGCAGAAGGGATTGAGGCATGTCATCATTAACCAGCACATCAATGACATCAATTCTATAACAGGCTTCCTCTAGCATAGGACTTTTTAAGGCATTGGTCAAACTAAAAATCACCTTATCATCTCCCACAGTCAAAGTTAATTTCCCATTCTTAACATCTATGATAGCTCCAGCAGTATGAAGGAATGGTCTCCCTAAAATAATTGGGATCTGAGTATCCTTTTCCATGTCAAGCACAACAAAATCCACAGGAATAAAAAATTTACCTACTCTCACAGGGACGTCCTCTAAGATACCTAGGGGGTATTTAACAGAACGGTCGACCATTTGAAGAGTAATATTGGTACATTTTAAATCTCCCATGTCAAGCTTTTTGCAAACAGTAAGGGGCATGACACTAACACTAGCACCCAAATCAAATAAAGCCTTATCGATAAAAATGGTGCCAATGTTACAAGGGATAGAGAAACTCCCCGGGTCTTTCAATTTAGGTGGGGACTGGTTTTGTAAAAGAGCACTACATTCTTCAGTGAAAGCTACAGTCTCAATTTCATTAAAGGCTCTCTTCCTAGTCAGAATTTCCTTCAAAAATTTAGCATATGCAGGAACTTGAGTAATAAGTTCAGTAAAAGGGACAGTCACATGCAGATTCTTCACTACCTCCAAAAACTTACCGAGTTGATGATCAAGCTCAGTCTTCAATAGCCTATTGTGGAACGGTACCTTGATCACAGGAGTGGTAGATGGAACTTTTTCAGCTACTGTCTGCTTCTCTACATTGTTGGCCTCCTTAGGAGCTGTGGAATTGTCTGTGACACCTTCATTCTTTACTGGCTCAACCGGATCATCCTTAGGCATCTCCGGACCATCATACTGCGCTCCACTCCTTAGAGTGATGGCATTGGCAGTATCTCTTGGTTGCATTGGTTGGGAAGTTCATGACCCAGGTGGCCTACTAGTAGAAGAACTGGCCAACTGAGCTAGTTGAGTCTCCAACATCTTATTATGCGTACCCAAATTTTCCAACTGAGCCTTTGTGTCTGCTTGAAAGGCATTAAAACCTTTCTGCATCTGAAACATCATATTCTTCAGCTCTGTCATGGCTGGGTCAGTAGTAGGAGCAGGTGGTTGTGGAGCCTGATTTCTCTGGAAACCAGGAGGAGCTTGTTGTTGAGGTTGATATTGTTGAACCTGAATTTGTGGGTCCATTTCGGTCCGGTCCGGTCCGCTTCTGGTCCGAATTCCGGTCCCGGTCCAAAAGTGCACACCCATATATGAAACAACCTACCTAATATCAAACCTGTCGCAATTTGAAACGTCTGATATACTGTCCTCAATGACATTCCTCACGAAAGAATATTGTTGAATTAAAAATAAAATAATATTGCCTTGTTTTCCTTGCATCAATTTGGTCCATGAAGAGGGTTGGAGCTGGATTTGACAAAGCCACTTATACGAAACCAATAAGCTAACTAAGTACGCTAACAAAGTTCTAGAACCTAGGAGTGCAGAGTTCAGGTTCTGTTATGCTACTCCATGTAGATCGAGGGGATGGAGATGTGAGCTTCCTTATAAAGCTTAAATATGCTAGTTGTGAATGTCGGAAATGGCAAGGATCTGTTGCAAGCATGCTTTGGGGGTAATTTACAACCACAAGCTAGACCCCGTTGATTTTGTGTCCTCCTATTTCAAGGGGGATCCATACAAAATAACTTACGCAAATCGCATAGCACAGTGGCCTAAGCTCAATTTACCAGCTATTCTCCATCCTGTTATTAAGAGAGGTGCTGGCAGACTTCCTAAGCAGAGAAAGAGGGGGGGTGGGCGGCTAATGAGGCAAAGAAAGGGAAGAGGCACGCCACTAGTGAAGTTCGGGAACTGTAAAGAGCTTAGATGCAATTCAAGAACCCGTGGGGTTGCTGCACAATAATGAAATGCCAAAGGAAATGCAACAAAGGCAATTGATGGTGCTAGTATATCAAAGAACCCTGCAAGATGCAATGTAACACCCCGACAATTCTCTATTTTATAATATACCTTGTCCCACAAAACATAGAGAATCACCAAAGCATTATCGCCTGTGTGATAACGTATCGGCTTACTCAGAATTTTACAGCGGAAAATAAATAAAGAATTTAAAAACATCAATTAAACTTAGTCAACCACACAGTCAACTCCAAAATCGAAGCAAAGTCAAACCAAATATAAAAAGTCAAACTAATGAAACTTAATTAAACCAAAAGCATAAAGAGTATTCAAAAGGAGCCAAAAGATAAGCTCTCCAAACTGTCTCCCAAAAACCCAATGGATGCATCATCTTCAAACCCGAAATGGTCGATGCTTTATTGATCTTGAAAGACTGCTCGCCCAATAGAGTCATCACAGGATCAATAAGGCATAGCCAAGACCGACACGCAGAAAATCACGTAATAAGCAAAGCTGAGTACTTACATACACTACTACAAAATAGGGCTATATCAACGCCCTTTTGTGCAACAGTTTTACTAGCGTTGCTATATCATAGCTATTGCAATAGTTAAATAGTTATTAATTTGAGCAGACTTTAACTTTGAAAAAACGTTGCTATAGAAAAACTATTGCAACAATTATATATTATGATTATTATTTTAATGCAACAGTTTGTAGTTTTTTAATATTTTGATGAGATATTGCAACAGTTTTTTGCCAAGCATCTAAAACATGTAAAAAAATTGAGTTTATTAAAAAATTTCAATAGAGCGCCTCTTTTGGGTTTTCTCTCCCCTTTTTTTTTACGGCTTTGCTCACCCAAAACCCGTAGACGCTCTCTTCCTCCTCTGAGTTTGGTTCTCTTTCACCCTGACTTGGCTATTGGGGCGAAATTGGCGAAATCAAGTTCTGAATTGGCGAGAAGAACAATGTGAATTGGTATCTATCTCTTCGAATTTGATCTTAAATTTCACAATTTAGTTGTTTCAGTATTAACCGATTATAAATGTATTTTTTTCGGTTTTTTCACCATATACCCCTGACTAATTTTTTTTTTGCACCGTATACCCTCGCAAGTTTTCAAATTCACCATATACCCCCCACGTTTCAAAAAATACATCAACATGCCCTTATGACTAACGGCAGTATAACACCGTTAGTCATTAAGCCCTAATCCCTCCTCTAACCCTAATTAACTAACCTAAACTAAACCTAACTCTAACCCTAACTCTAATCTAATACCCTAACCCTAACCCTAGCCACCCACCCACCCCCGCCCCACCCCACCCCTTTCCCCCACCACCCACCCACCGCACCCCCTCCCCGCAGTCGCCCAAACCCCCCCCCCCCCCCCCAACCCCCTCCTCCCTTCCCCCACCCACAGCCTCCCCTCCTCCCCCCCCCAAGATCCCACGCAACCCCCCTCCTCCCCCCCGCAGCCCCGCAACCCCCCTCCTCCCTCCCCCCAGCCACAGTAACCCCCTCCTCCTCCCTCCCCTCCCCTTCCCCGCGGCGGCGCAGCCCCATCCCTTTCCCCTTCCCTCGCCGTCGCGCATTCCCCCTTCCCCTACAGCCATCGGAACCGCAAATCTTCGATGAAAGAGGTGTCGCATTCCCCCTTCCCCGCAGCCATCAGAATCTCCCCATAAATCGACTTATTCTTTCTTCAATTCGAGTAGAGTGCCTTCAATCTCTTCGATTTTTGGTTTCAATTCGGGGGTGTGACGGTTTTTTCAATTCGGGGGTGTGGCGGTTGCGAGGAAAGGGGGATGGGGAGGGCGAGGAGTCATGCGCCGACGGGGAAGGGGGAGGGGTGGGGTTGCGCGACGGTGGGGGAAGGGGAGGGGGGGGGGCTTCGGTGGGGGGGGAGGGGGCTGGGGTGGTGGGGCAGTGGGGGGGAAGGGTAAGGTGGTGGTTAGGGTTAGGGTTAGGGATTAGATTAGGGGATTAGGGTTAGGGTTTGGCTTAAATTTAGGTTAGTTAACTAGGGTTAAGGGGGGATTAGGGGTTAATGACTAACGGAGTTTAACGCCGTTAGTCATTAAGGGTAAGTTGATGTATTTTTTCAAAAGTGAGGGGTATATGATGAATTTCAAAAGTCGAAAGGGTATACGGTGCAAAAAAAATTAGTCAGGGGTATATGGTGAAAAAACCTTTTTTTTTTGTGTGGTTTTGAGGGCTAAATTAGGGCTCTTAATTAGGAATTTGGTTAATTGCAGAATTTGGTTGATTGGCGATTAGGTTATTTTTATTCATGCGTGTATTGTTAATTACAATACTCAAATGTTATGTTCCATGTTTCTGTCTGGAATCAAATAACCCAAATTCTTAAATTTCAACTGTATTTGGTCACAAAAATTCCTAACAGGACGGTTGATTGGAAATTTGATGTTTTTTGTTTGTTGAGTATTTAGCTCTAAATTTTCCTGTTTATTCATGGGTTATTTCTATTTATTAAATACTCAACTGTCCTGTTTCTTTCTTTTGTTGTCTTGATCAGTTGGTTGTTTGGTGCTGATGTTGAATTTCAGTTCGCTGCTCTATAGTGCTGCTATACTGTTGTTGGTTTCGTTCTCGTCTTGTTTCCTCTTTCCTGTTTCCGTACTGCTGCTATACTGCTATGCTCTGCTTTGGATTGTTAATGTTAGTTGATAATTAGTTGACTTGAATAGGATAATCTGACAGCGAACTTGCAGTTGCAGTATAATAAAGTCACTGGACTCAATGAAATTGAAGGGAAGCTCCTTTTTCACGTGTTTAACCTAGCAGGGGATTGTTAGCTTGATACAAAAACCTTTCCCTTACATAGGTAATTAATATTGTGAAATTTACAATAGCGAACTAGCAGTTTGAGATTTACAACCATTAATACATTGTTAGTTTGACTAATTATTGTCTCCCATCTAAAGCTTCGCCTCATACCCTTGGGCGTCAAACTTATGAATCATATTAGTGGAATCAGGCAGGATTGAACTTTCTGTCAAAAATAAAATTTTTTAATAACAAAAAATCATGTTACTGTAGTTTCAGAATTTAGGAGATTGTCACAATCAACGGGCTGGATAATCATGTCAGTGTTGTATTTTTAACTCTTGGAAATCTGTTACGTGAGGACATCCTGCTAGAATAGCAACAATACCTATCATATTGCTGCTAGATAAGAGGGATACGTTTGAAAATCATATTGGTAAAAGCAAAACGAAAGTAGCACTAAAAGATGGTTTGTAAACTACTACTCCTCTCTCTTGTTATGACCTCTTGAAATAAGCTTCTAACTAAAGCTACTGACTTGAGCTTTCTAGATGGCATATGCATTACAAGCTAGAGTTTTGATTATTTCATCATTTCTTATCTCCTCTTCACCTAGATTTTAGCAAACACAATGAGATGAACTTAGGATATTTCAGATGTGCTCTATTGATTTTTGATGCTATGTGAGGTTTGAGGGTCAACTTGATGAGAAAAAGTGTAATGTATCTCTAGAACAACTATTACCAACTACTAAGAGATTTTTATGGTGAGTACCTCTAGTGGTTCTTAGGGATAGTTAGGGTCTTAGGGATAGTTTTTGATTAAAAAATTAAAAAAATTCAGCTATTATATTAACTAAGAATATGGGGAGCATATTTGTCACATAAACTGATAAATGTTCACTTTTTCTTTCTTTGAGAGAGATTCAAGCCTCTCTTCTAGTCTAAATCTGTTCCTTGTAGCATCCTCACAACCAATTATGTATGAAAAGGATGTACGCATAATACAACAGTAAAGTGACACTAAAAGATCACTCTACTGTAGACCATCCTTGTAGTTATTGCTCGGCTTGTGAGTAATCTGGAATCATGCTTTCTCTATATACCATACAATGGCAAACATCATGTGTTCCACCTAGGGAACAAAATGGCGTAAAACCTCACTATGGTGGAAATTTAGGTTTTAACTTCTGATAATGTTTTTGTGTATTTTGGAGCATTATATTGATTGGATCAGGTCATCTCTAGGGGATTCCTTTCTCATTTTGATACCCAATATGCCATGTAGAATTTATAATGACTGTATTTTTAAGTAGGGACTTAAGGCAAGTTCTTTGTAATTTAGCTTACACGATCATTTCCGGGTAACATAGTTTGACTTTTGAGGCTGATTATCTCCGGTTGCACCACTGCTTCAAGTCTTTTGTTTTGTATATGTTGTGCCTAGCCTTAGGTTTCATTTGGCTATACTACTTTTTGCCATTTTGTACATTATATTTGAATCTTTTTGTTACAGTGACAAAGAACAGTCATGGTACTTGATCATAGGATGTCTATAGAAATTGTGTACTGATTATGAGCTATGGACTTGCCCATGAGCTATATAAATTCTGTGATATTATAATATAGACTCAATGCACTCCATATATGAAAATGCAACTGTAAGGTAATTTCACGCTTGATTAGAGGGCCAGGCAGGAGTGCTCTAATTGACAGAATTTTGATAATTGAACTGCTCATGATGTGCTATTTGTCATGATGTACGATATATAAGCAAGGAACCTCAAGAACAACCTGAAACTCGTGATTCAATTACCGTCACTTGGACGACTACGGAAAAAGGACCCTAGCTTGACTGCAGAAATGATTGCAGCAGTTTGGTGTCTCCACTTTCAAGTGATGCATAAATAATTTCTAGATATCACTCTCTTTATTGGTCATGTTTACGTATTGGTATGTTTTATAAAGCTTCTTTACTTATTTTGTTATATGTAGATTTAGAATTAAGATGTTTGATGCTTGTTCACACTTGGGAGCTTATTCACCAACTTTGCGGTGTCACTACTATCCCAATTTTGTTGGGAGGAGACTTCAATGAGATTCTGGCTTATGAAGAGAAGGTGGGAGGGGTTGATAGAGAAAGGCGTGAAGTGGAAAATTTTTGGGAGGTGCTTAACAGATGGATGCTTTGTGATCTTGGTTTCGAGGGTCAATGGTGGACTTGGGAGAGGGGGAAAAGTGTGGAGACGTGTGTTCGAGAACGGCTTGATAGGTACATTGCTTCTCCTTCTTGGGTTACTCTTTATCCTCATGCTAGAGTGGAGCATTTGCTGAGATATAATTCGGACCACACTCCTATTTTACTCAAGCTCGAGCAAACCACTCGCAATGTGAGGCAGAAGGTCCGGGCTTTCAAGTTTGAAACGACTTGGTTATTTGATGACACATGTGAACAAGTCATTCGTGAAGCTTGGCACGAGAACGTAGAGGGTTCGATAGTTCACAAACTGGGTTTGGTGGGTCAAAAGCTACAGGTTTGGAGCGGCCGAAAGTACGTCAAGCTAGGCAAGCAAATAGAGGTGGCCGAAAAAGCTCTCAAAAGGGTGCAACAGCAAGACATTTCGGACGCTAGTTGTGCGGAATGCAGCAGGCTTGAAACCGAGTTAGATGAGCTTCACCGCAAGCATGAGGCGTTTTGGTATCTTCGTTCTCGGGTCTTGGAGGTCAAGGACAGGGATAGGAATACCAGTTACTTCCATCACAAAGCCTCACATTGTAAGCGCAGAAACTGAATCGAAGGGCTCTTTGATGATGCAGGAGTGTGGCAACAGGAGGAAGAAATTTTGGAAGATGTGATTGGCAAGGATTATGATAAGCTCTTCAACTCACACAACCCCTCGCCTGCACAAATGCAAGAGGTCTTACAACATGTCCCATGTTCGGTTTCTGCAGAGTTTAATGCCAGCCTTATGATGCCATATTCAAAAGATGAAATTCATGCAACTTTACTTCAGATGCACCAGTGCAAGGCCCCGGGGCCTGATGGTATGCATGCGGTTTTTTATCAGAGATTTTTGCACATAGTTGGTAATGATGTATCGGATTATGTTAGTAATGTTTTGCATGGTTTATCTTCTCCGAGGCATGTTAATAGTACTAACATTGTTTTAATTCCGAAAGTTAAATCTCCAACTACCATGGCAGAGTTTAGGCCAATTTGTTTGTGCAATTTCTTGTATAAATTTGTGACTAAAACTCTTGTGATGAGATTAAAGAGTTTTCTGACTCATGTGGTAACGGAAAATCAAAGTGCTATTGTTCCTGGGCGTCTGATTACTGATAATGCACTTATTGCACTTGAGCTTTTCCATACTATGAAGAAGAGGAGCAAGGGACGCAGAGGAACTATAGCCTTAAAACTTGATATGAGCAAGGCATATGACAGAGTGGAGTGGGGTTTCCTTCGGAAGTTGTTACTCACAATGGGTTTTGACGGGAGATGGGTGAATCTAGTCATGGACTGTGTATCTTCTGTGTCATATTCTTTCCTGCTGAATGGTAGAGTTTGTGGAGCTGTGACCCCCTCTAGGGGCCTTAGACAGGGAGACCCTCTATCTCCTTATCTTTTTATCCTTGTCGATGATGGCTTCTCTCATATGCTACAGAGCCATGCTCAAGAGAGAAAGATTCATGGAGCCAAGGCTAGCCGGAATGGCCCGGAAATTTCTCATCTTCTCTTTGCAGATGACAGTCTTCTTTTTGCTAGAGCTAACCGACAGGAATGCAGAATTATTGTTGATATCCTCAACCAGTATGAAAAAGCATCCGGACAGAAAATTAACTATAAAAAAAAGTTGGAAGTATCCTTTAGCACTGGAGTGAGGCCTGACACTCGAGAAGAGTTGATGGGTGTTCTTAGCATGCGGCAAGTTGACAGACATAGCAAATATTTAGGCCTCTAAATTGTGGTTGGAAGGTCTAAAAAAGTGATGTTTGACGCTCTCTTGGATCGTATCTGGAAGATTTTACAAGGGTGGAAAGAGAAGCTCCTATCTCGTGCCGGGAAGGAAATTCTCTTGAAATCAGTTATACAAGCAATTCCAACTTACTTGATGGGGGTGTATAAACTCACTGGCTCGGTTATTGACAAAATTAGTTCGGCTATGGCAAAATTCTTTTGGGATCAGACAAGGCCAAATAAGAAGATTCACTGGAGGAGCTGGGAAACTATGTGTACTCCTAAGTTTTTAGGTGGCATGGGATTTAAAGATTTGCGAGTTTTCAACGATGTACTGCTCGGAAGACAAGCCTGGTGTTTAGTTCAGCGTCCTGAGTCTCTGATGGGGCGTGTAATGCGGGCCAAATACTACCCTAATAGATCTTTCCTTGAGGCTTCAATGGGGTGCGCTGGTAGCTATTCTTGGAGCAGTATTTGGTGTGTGAAGGCGTTGATCAAAGAAGGGATGTTATGGCGTATTGGTGATGGTAAAAATGTGAACATTTGGCAGGATCCTTGGGTAGTTGGAGAGGAAGGAAGATTCATTACTAGTCCACCGATAGAGGATGTCACTCGGGTATGTGATTTGATTAACATGGAGACCATGGAGTGGAAAACTGACGTTCTTGAACGTCACTTTCATGAACGTGACCATCAGAGAATCTTGGCTATTCCTTTAAGCCTTCGAACTCCTCCGGATGCCCTTATGTGGGCATACTCGAAGGACGGCAAGTACTCGACCAAAACATCCTACATGCTGGGCAAAGGGGGTGACTTAGCAGCCTTTCATGAGGCGTGGAGAGAGATTTGGGGCCTGGAAGTTCCACCGAAAGTGAAGCACTTTTTATGGCGCTTGTGTTCGAACACGCTCCCCACTCGAGTGCTGCTTCGACACCGCCATCTGCTGTCCGAGGCTCCCTGCCCGTGGTGCGTGGATAGTGAGTCGACTACCCATGCCTTAGTGTTGTGTCCGCGTGTTCGCGATTTGTGGGAAGATTGTGGCTGCCAACAGATGATAATGGAGCTCAATGAGAACTAGTGCGGGACAATAATGAGGTGGAAATATTTTGACTCGAAGAAGAGGCAACGAGCCGCTATCTTGGCTTGGTGTATCTTGTACGAGAGGAATAACAAGGTTTTTGAAGGTAAAGCTACTCCAAATTCGGTCATTTTGGCTCGTGTTGAGCGCTATGTTCTTGAACACAACTCCTATTCTAAACAAGTCTATGCTGTGAATGTTCCCCGACATCCCCCAAGTGTGAACTTTTGGTGCGCACCACCTGCTGGTGTGGTGAAATTGAGTGCGGATGCTTCTCTAGCAACCGTAGGTTGGGTAGGAATGGGTGTTGTGGCTAGGGACGGGAAAGGTGAGGTTCTTTTTGCAAGTACATGGCGTGTGCAAGCTTGGTGGCCCTCCGAGACAGTAGAAAGCAAAGCCCTTCTTCTGGCCATAAAACTAGCGAAAAGTCATGGTTTTGTCAACATTATTCTGGAATCTTATAGTCAAGTGTTGGTGAATCGTCTCTCAAAGGCTGTAGTTTGTGATTCTAACTTTGATAGTGTCTTAGAAGATATTATGTCTTTTAGTTGTTGCTTTGATTCAGTTGTTTGGTCTCATGTTAAGAGGGGTGGGAATTTTGTTGCCCATCATCTCGCTAGATTAGTCCCTTGTGGTGTCGAGCAAACCTGGGAACATCATTGTCCTGCAGAGGTTGCTTCTTATGTACTTTCAGACATTTTGTCCATGAGTTAATTGATTATGGTTCTTTCCCCACAAAAAATGTTTGATGCTTGTGTAATTATGGTGTTTTATTATTGTGAACTTTTGGTGTTTGATTACATGCATTAATTTTCCTATTATATTGACTGTTACTTTTTTATTTGTAGGATGGTAGATAAAAGGAGAACGGTACATACAAAGATGGCAAGAAGGGCATAGATTGAAGTTCTTTTGGACTGATTTTGGACAAACAAATCTAATACTATATAAGTTCTATATTTTTTGAACTGTTAGTTCTTTTTCGAGAATCATTAGTTTTCTAAATTGATGTATTCATATTATTACAATGGTTTTTGTTATTAGAATGATAGTTATGGATATTTTATTTTATTTTAATAATAAGTAAAACTTAATTTGAAATAAATGTTTTCTTTTTGTAGTAGTTGGATATTTTGGTATAATATTTTCATTTTAACGAGCTACTAAATAAACGCATATGAAACTATTGCTATAAGCTCATATTAAAGTGTCGCGATAGTTGTATCAAGAGACGTTATAGACGCACATAAATATGTCGCAATAGTGTAGCGGGAAACGTTGTTATAGACTCATGTAAAAGTGTCGCAATAGCTGTGTCAAGAAATGTTGCTATAGACTGCAAAAGTGTTATAATATTAGAGTAATAAACATTGTCATAGGTTGTTGATAGTGCTGCTATAGATAATAAAAGTGTTAGCCAAAACACTAAAAATGTTGCTTTAAATCCTAAAATAATTGTTACTAAAACTTCATAATTGTCGCATGTTGGCAAAAGTTAAAAATCGTTGCCTGCGAAAAGCGTTGCTAATGATATCTATAGCAGCAATTTAATAAAGTTGTTGCCTAAGGCATCATAACTGTTGCCATAGAGTTATTGCAGCGCCACTTATTGGCAACGCCATATAAATTGTTGCTATAGGTCTATGTATGGCAACAATTAATGGATTTTTGCCAACACATTTAGGTCGTTGCTATAGCCTTATCTTGTAGTAGTGATGATAAATAAATCACATAACCTATATCATGATACTAATAAGCATTAAATAATGGATAAACAATAACATAATAAATATCAGACTCACTAAACTGAACTTGACTCCACAAAACCAATATATTATTTTATTAATAAATTTGAATAGTCAATGAATAGAGTTGTCCAACCAAACCATGTCTTTAATTTAGAAGACGAAGTACGAGTGCGACTCCGTACTCCCGCGACCAACGATATCGAGGTACTAATTAAAGAAAATAGGACACGGTGATCAATCCGGCCCCAAGAAAAGTCATGGGCTACCACCATGTACTCCAACTCATACTAGTCCAACACTTCAGACGCGCACAAATCTAAAACTTATTGCTATTCACTTTTCACTTTAAGTATTTATATTTTATTTGAATGTTGGGACTCACAACAATAAGACAACCAACACAAATAACATGAATACACAAAGACTCCAATTTTTATCTTAGGATTAAATACTATGATCATACAACTCATTTGACCCAGAATTAATCCCATTTATTTGTGGATTTTTTAACTGGAATAATACAAACTTTGGCCCGTTCTCTCGCAATAATACAAACTTTTGATTATTTTTTAATAATACAAACTTTAGGCCAAAGTTCCTCCATAAGGTCAAGTTTACAGGCAACCGGTTAATCCTTCCAACATGTGGCTGTTGACTTTGTTTAATGAGTTTGCCTCCCAAAATTTGTTGACTCCTCAACAAAAAATAAAACCCCCAAAAATTCGAACCTCCCCTTCACAAACTCTCTGTCTCTCCTCTTTCTCTCTCCGCCATTACTGAGCTCACCAACCTCGACATTGACGTTTGAAGACAAACTGGGCATTAGCGGGTTGAGTTCCTTGTAGAAGAACAAAGACGACATCGTTTTGTGTAAGGTAAAAAATCGAAACCCTAAAGTTTAAAATTCGTGGTTGAAGATGAGTTATTTTGTGGTTTTTGACTGAATTACGGAAGTTGTTGGGTAATTTTGATGGAATTGTTGCTTAAAAGTAGTTTGATTATTCAATTTGGTTTTATTTGCTAGTAATTCAAGTAAAGCAACAAAATTTTGTTAATTTCCCAATTTATGTTCAATTGAAGAAATTAGAGTATCTGTTATAATTTTTTTAGATTTAGGGTTTCTGTGTGGATGTTTGTTGTTGATTTTGCTTATTTTTGATGCATAATTGTAGGATGCCTACTGTGACTGTCAAATTTTGGCATGGTGGTGTTTTTAGGAACCATGAGAAACATGGTTTAGTTTATGAGGGAGGTAAGTCTAGGACTGTGAGTGTAAAATCTGATGAATTGTGTTGGTTTGACTTAGAAAATGAAACAAAAAAATCAGGAAATTTTGCAAGGATTAAGGGTCTTTTCTACTTGGTACCAGGACTAGGTTTTGCTAATGGTTTAAGGAGGGTTTATGTAGACAAAGAGGTGTTGGAGATGGTTGAATTGGCTGTTAGGAGTAGGTGTGTTGAAGTATTTGTGTACCATAGTGGCCTTTCACCAGAGATGCAGCCGACTGACCCACCTGTTACTCAAAGGTGCTTTCAGTCTTTGTAAAGTGAGCCCAAAACCTCAACTGAAAAGCCCAAAAAGCCCACCTCAGAAACTGATACCCAGAAGGAATACAAGATTATCCTATTCTACAGTACCACCAACATAATCTTCCACATCAGCAGGGTTCAAAAATCAGCCATCCTTTGACTCCTCTCCCAATGTAAGCACAAAGAACCCTAAGCAAACTGTACCCTCAATAACTCCTCCACCCAAGAAGACTTCCCATCCTTCACAGCCTTCACCTACTAGACAACTATCACCTCACAGTGAACCACCACCACCTCCACCACCTCCTAAGCCATCATCACAACCTACTAAAACCAAAAAGAAATCAACTGGGACCAAGAAAACACCCCCACAACCTTCACCATCCAAAAAACCTTCACCACCACCCAAAAAACCTTCACCACCACCCAAACAGTGTTCACCACCCAAAAGACATTCAACACCCAAGGAAACAACACCATCCATTCAATGCACTGAGCCCATTGACACAAACTTCATTGATAGTTATGAATGGGAGGACCCAAGGCCATACAGTCCAATCCCTTTGAAAGATCTACATGGCCCTGATAGTGATGAGTTTAGTGAAGATAGTGACCCTTGTTATGAAGCTGATGATGGTGCAAGCAGTAGTGATGAGGAGGTCAGTGACCTAGTAAGTGAAGGAGGAGAGACTGATCTAGAAGGGTTAGAAGGTGAAGGTGAAGGAGGAGAGGCTGATGTAGAGGAGGTAGAAGGTGAAGAATTTGTGTTTGAGATCCCTGAGTCTGATACTAGTGACGATGAGTTCAGAACACAGCTAGGAATAGGGTTAGGGAGTGCAACATCAAGTTGTTGAGAATTGCAAAAGAGCTGCAAGAACAAGCAGCAGAATGTCTTCTTGGTGCTCAACAACTGAGCCAAGCCATATAACCTTCCCCCACCCTTGAAGAAGGTATAACATCAGTGAGTATGAAGAGAGTAGAGATGAGATACACACACCACCTGAGAGTGAAGAGGAGGGTGATTTGACTGTTAGAAAAAAGAAGAGGGTGGGTGTAATTGTGGACCCAAACATTGACTTCTCTAAGTTTAAGTGGTGTGTTGGGCAAAGATTCCCTACAAGGGATGCATTCAAAGAAGATGTAGCAAAGTGGGCTATATTACAAGGTAGGAATGTGAAGATTAGTCACAGCAACAAGAACAGACATCAACAAATTGGGATTAAGTGCATTTCTGGATGCCCTTTTTACTTGTATGCAGCTTGGGACACAAGGAGAGCTACACTAGTTGTTAGGAGAGATAAAGCACAACACACCTGCCATAGAAACATGAAAAAGAACAGATAACTTAAGAGTAGTTGGGTTGCTAAGCTGTTGTTGGATATTTTTTAAGGCCAGGCCCCACTGGCCAGCTAAGGAAATAGTTGAAACTATAAGGAGGACTCATAAGATTGTGGTCACAAGGGGTTTTGCATACAAAGTGAAGCATGCCGCAGATAAGTTATTGCATGGGAGCATGACAGATCATTATAAAAAAGGTTAAGCCATACTTGGAGGCTTTTAAAACATCTAGTCCTGGTACATCTATGGAGTTGGTTACAACAGTTGGTAAAGGTGGTGCACCTGTTTTTCAGAGGTTATTTACATGCTTTGAGGGACTGAAACAAGGTTTATAGACGAATGTAGAAAGGTAATATGTGTTGATGCAAGTTTCCTTAAAACTTTCTTGGGTGGACAACTCTTATCTGCTCTGGGGAGAGATGGGAATGAGCAGATGTATCCCATAGCATGGGCTGTTGTAGAGAGTGAGAATAATGAGTCATGGTAGTGGCTTTTTAAGCACATTGAAGCTTGCCTACAACTTGGAGATGGTGAAGGAGTTGCCATCATTTCTTATGAACATCATGTATCCTAAACCATCTATAATACATGATTTTTTTTCATTTTGTTCATTTTAATTGTGTGGTTGTTGTGTTAAGAACACTAACTAGCTGTTGTAATCAAATGTAGGCTATACTCAATGTTGTGTCTACCGTTATACCCAAAGAAGAACACAGACATTGTGCCAAGCATATATTTCCCCTATGGCACAAGTATTTCAAGGGTGATGAGTTCAAATTGCATTTTTGGAAAATTGCAAAAGCTTATAATCAAGCTAATTATACTGAGGCTCTTGAAGAATTGGGGGTAATAAGTGAAGATGATGCAAATGCTTTCAAAGCATACAACCCTAAGTTGTTCTGCAGGGCATTCATGGACTGTAAGATGAGGACTGATGCCATTACCAACAACATGGCAGAGACCTTCAATGTCTACATTATCAATGCAAGGACAAAGCACCTGCTTTACATGATGGAAGACATCAGAGCTGCTCTGATGCAGAGACTTGTGCTCAAAAGGTAGGAAATGGAGAAGTGTGCATCTGCATTGTGTCCAAGAATACAAGCCATGTTGGAGAAAGAGAAAGATAATGCTGCAAAGTGTGATGTGCTTCCTTCCACAGACAACTTATTCAATGTCAGCTACTATTTGGACCAGTTGGTTGTGGATCTAAATGCAAGGACATGCACCTGTAGGAAGTGGGAGATGAAGGGTGTGCCTTGCTGTCATGTGATTGCATGCATATAGTTTCAGCACAAGGAAGCTGAAGATTTTGTTGATCCTTGTTACATGAAGGATGTATACATAGCATCATATGCAGGTATATCATCTCTCCTTTTGTATTTTTTGCCTACTGTCTATGAGTTCTAAGTGTTTTTTGTTAAATATGCAGGTTCCATTCCACCATTAGAAGGGGAAAGACATTGGCCAAGGGTGCCACGTGAAGTACAACCCCCTCCTATTAAAATAGGTCCAAGTAGATCTAGAAAGAATAGGAGGAGGGACCCTCAGGAAGACCCTAAGAAGCCTGGGACCTTGAAGAGAACTGGATCTGAGATGACTTGCAGCCTAAGCAAAGTCAAGGGCCATAACAAAAGGAGGTGCCCAAACAGGGACACCATAACTGTGCCTGAGCCTGCACCAAAAAAATCTAGGGGGAGGCCTAGGAAGGATGGCCAACCACCCCAAGCCAGAGCTCAACCTACTACATCATCATCAACTCATCACAATGCAACTGCACAACCCTCTCAGCTGGGCAGAGGAGGAAGAATGGTCAGAGGTGGAGTTGGCTCCAGGGGAGGTGGAAGAAGAGGCTGGGGTAGGGGAAGGGGGAGGGTCCTAGTTGGCGTAGGTGTGTTGATTGGGGATGATGGTTCACCCATTATCAATGTAAGTCACTGTGACTTTTTTTTTGTTTCAACATTTGTTGAACTTTAACCTAACTTTTTGACCTTTTTGTGCAGCCACCAACATCTGCTGCTACAAGGATGCTGAATGACCAACACTTTCAAGGCTCACAGTCCAGCCAATGCTCCATTCTTCATCAAGCAACTCAGTAAATTAGGCCTATGGGTTTTTTGGTTAGAAACTGATTTTAGGTAGTGTAATTAAGGTTGTGGTTTTTTACTCCACTTAGTGTATTGTTATAAGCATCAGATCTATCATCATCAAATTCAAACTTTTTTTTTTCATTTCACTAAATGCATAATAACATGACAACAAACTTGAAGGGTTCCAACAATTTTTTTTGTGTTAACTGACAACAAAGCATCACATTTGTTACATCCACCAATAACAACCTTAAACTAACTTAAGTAAAACAAGAAAATGGCAAAAACAAGCCATAAAACAAACAAAGCCAAGGTCAAGTTCTTCTCATTGCGTGAAGTTTTTCAACACCTCAATACGCACTTGTGAAAGCTCAAATTTTATCTCTTGCACATCTTCTTCCAAGTTGTCCTTTTTAAGCTGCAATTTTTTTATTTTATCAACCATTACACTCTTTTCATACTCCATCTCAGCTATGGTAGTCTCCTTCTCAAATATCTGAAATCTAAGATCATTAACTTCACTCCCTTGCTCATTAAACCACTTAAAAAAATCACACTTAGTATCCTACAATACAAGAACAGTCAATTAGTTGCAAAAAAACCCCTAGATTTTCCATTTTTGTAAGAAAAAATCAATTAAAACAAAATTAAATGCTCACAGGCCATAAAAGGCACCCATAAAACTTCTACCCATCATTTGTGCCACGCTTCGCAGTACGAACAACAGCTTCTTTTCCACAAGAACATTTCGTGGAACCATTCGAATTTCCCCTTGAATCAGAGGAAGAACCCACTAACGTTTGTCTTCTGGCAGCCATTTGTGCTTCAGGTTCAAAAATTTCTTTTGGGATTTTGTTTTTTGAGGACGAATTTTAAAAAAATATGGAACAATTTGATTGAGGAAGAAGAAAATAAATGGAGGAAGAAGAAACATAACAAAGAAAGAAGAAGAAGGGGAAATAACGAAAAAAAAAGAGCCAAAAAATAAATTTATAAGGTCCCCTCCAACGGTAAGTGCCAAGTATGCATTTTACCTGCACCAATAAGTTAGGAACCGGTCATGACCTACTGGAGGAATTTAGGCCTAAAGTTTGTATTATTAAAAAATAATCAAAAGTTTGTATTATTGCGAGAGAACCGGCCAAAGTTTGTATTATTCCAGTTTAAAAAATTGTTTATTTATTGACTAAGATCAATAACCAACCAACCATTATTTGTTGACTTTAATCAACAACCAACCAACCTGTCAATAGGTAAATATCCAACTTTACTAAACAAGGCCCACTATCCGTATAAAGTAAATAATATAATAAATTCAAGGGAACAACATGATACATTTCAAGATCCAATAAACAATACATTTATTAATCCCTCATGTGAATTAATAAAATAAATCTTCCCAACCCCATTCTTGCATCAATCATCCATACAAACATATACTACTTCATAATAAGCAACATGTTTCACACAACAGTACAAAACATGCAAATCCATATAAATATAAGCCACATATATATGAACTATAAAAAGTTCCCTACACATGATACTATATCAATCCTAACACTATTAGGACATGATACTAGTCTAAAAACACATAGGCATGTATGTACCTTCTGTAAACAATATGAGAGGCCACTTTAAACTCTTTAGAAGTCACTTAAAGTAAAGTCTCCGCCTACTAATTATCAAAACATTTATGTATTAATACTCTAATAAAATTACAGCATATTTAAAGTGCTTTAAACTCTCTTAAAAATTATTTAAAACTCTTTTAAACACAAAAACTTCAACCTTTAATAACCCTTAATAACCCTTAATATAGTACTACCAAAATAGTCATTTAAAACCCTAAAATCATTACTTTAATATTTAAAATCCACTTTAAACATAAAGCATATAATCTAAAAAATAACCGGAAAATAGGTGGAAAAACCGAGACAAAGAGGGAGGAGACACGCGGTAGCTGGCGGCGCGTGAGGAGCAGCGGCTGGGCAGCAGCAAGCGGCATGTGGTTGTTGGCACACGAGAGAGAATGAGTGATGGCGGTGGCGGCGCACGGAAACCGAGGCAAGGACGGGGAGGAGATAGAGAAAACCGGAAAAGAGAAAATAGAGTGAAACTGTGTTGGGGTTTTTGGGGTCTCATGAGGTTTATATAGGTTTGTAATCCTAATCCTTGTAGGCTTAGGGAAGTGTGTTTGGGCTTTTAATTTGGCTATATTAGGTGATTGAATTGGGCTCCTCTAACCCATCTTTTAAAATCTTTATACTTCAACCTAAACCAATTAAATTATTAAATAAGTTTCAAAGTCCGACCCAATAAAATATTTAATTATTTAAAAAATTAAATAATCCTTTGACTTTAAAAAAGTCAACACTCTAAGAAATTAATTATTTAAATACTAAAACATTTATAAATATACTTTAAATATATTTATAAAATTCATAAAATTACGGGAGTTTACAGTCTACTCTGCGTAAAAGAAGTTTCGTCCCGAAACTTGGCACCAAAAACTCTCACCATTTGACTCTTTACTTAACTCCTTCGAATAGAGGATCCGGAAAAAACATTTGTGTCAAGACATGTGTACACTATAGCAATTTAAAACCACTTGTGTCACTACATGGACATGTTTATTTTGCACTAACATGTGCAAATCGCCAAAATAAGCATAAAAATGCATAAAAATACCATAAAATAAGGCAAAAAGCGCGAAATTCTATCGCATTGCACCCCTTTTAAAGAAAACGAGTTACGCCCTCGTAACTCACCTCAATGAACAATTCATGATACTTCCTATTTAGTTCATCTTCGGCTTCCCACATTGCCTCTTCGGACTCATGGTTAGACCAAAGCACTTTCACGATACTTGCAGCCTTATTGCGTGTACTACGCACCTTTCTATCCAAGATTTTCACAGGTCTTTCCTCATACGTGAGGCTACTATCTATCTGGATTCTTTCGGGTTCCAGAATATGATTCTCATCAGGGATATATCTCTTAAGTTGAGAAATGTGAAATATATCATGCATCTTCTCAAATTCCATTGGTAAAGACAACTTATAGGCTACCTTTCCAACTCTTTGTAAATTCTCATATGGGCCAACGTACTTGGCACTTAATTTGCCCTTCTTACCAAATCTCATTACACCCTTCGTCGGTGATACCTTCAAGAACACCTTATCACCAACAGCGAATTCATCTTCCCTTCTCTCAAATCAGCATAACTTTTCCGCCTATCTTGGGCAGCTTGAATGCTAGCTTGAATCAACCTCTCAATAAATTCAGTCCTCAATACTACATTTCACTAAAATCATTCGAACAAATGGGTTCTTCCATACAACGCCTCAAAAGGTGTCATCTTGATGCTTGCATGGTAACTATTATTATACGAAAATTCAAGGTCTTCCCAACTTCCTTGGAAATCAATCGCGCATGCTCTTAACATGTCTTCCATAGTCTGATTGGTCCTTTCAGTTTGGCCATCTGTCGCAGGATGAAACACAGTACTCATCTTCAATGTCGTTCCAAGATTCAACTGGACTTTTTGCCAAAATTTCGAAGGAATCTCGAATCACGATCTGAAATAATGTCCTTCGGAACTCCATGCGGTCTCACGACATGCTTGATATACGTCTTGGCAAGTTGCTTCTTAATCCATGTTTCCTTGATCTGAATGAACACGACAGATTTCATCAGTCGGTCCACGATAACCCAAATAGTATCATTGCTATTCTTCGTCTTTGGCAAAGCAGTCACAAAGTCCATTGATATCGAATCCCACTTCCATCCAAGGACTTCTAACGATTGGACCTTTCCCATTGGTCTCTTATGATCGATCTTTACTTTCTGACATGTCAGACACTTCGACTCGAACTCGGCGAGTTCTCACTTCATATTCGGGCCACCAATAATTCTCCTTAAGATCCTTATACAACTTATCACCACCAGGATGCACAGAATATGGAGTATTGTGCCCTTCTTCCATAAGCTTCCTCTTAAACTCTTCACACTTTTGTGGTATACACCACCTTCCATTAAACCTCAAACTTCCACCATCATGTACCTTGAAATCAACTTCCTTTCCTTGCTTCATCTTCTCATTAGTCTTGTCTAGGTGTACGTCTCCAACTTGACTCTCTTTGATCTCGTCGAAAATCGATGATCCCAACGACAAAGCACTCAATATTGCTTCAATCTCACCAAGATTCAAAATTTCAAGGCTAAGCCTTTGCATATCTCGGTACAATTCCTCAGGAACTACCAACACATTCACGCTGTGACTCGACTTTCTACTCAAAGCATCAGCAACTACATTCGCTTTCCCCTCATGGTACTGAATATCTAGGTCATAGTCCATAATCAATTCCAACCATCTTCTCTGTCTCATATTGAGATCCTTCTGAGTGAAAATATACTTCAGACTCTTCTGATCAGTAAAGATCTTGCAAATCGCTCCATACAAATAATGTCTCCAAATCTTCAATGCAAACACAATAGCAGCGAGCTCTAGGTCATGGGTAGGATAATTCGACTCATACGACTTCAACTGACGTGACGCATACATGATCACCTTCCCATTTTGCTGCAGAACACACCCCAATCCATTGTTCGAAGCATCACTATATACCTTGAATCATTCCTTTCCATCAGGCAAGGTTAAAATAGGTGCGGAAATTAAACGGTCCTTCAATGTCTGAAAGGCTTCCTCGCACTTTTTATTTCACTCAAACGTCAACTCTTTCTTCATCAAATTAGTCATCGGCCTTGCTATCTTCGAGAAATCTGTCACAAATTTCCTATAATAGCCAGCTAATTATCCCAGAATACTTCTTATATCAGACACATTCTTCGTTGAAGGCCACTCTCTAACGGCTTGTATCTTCGCAGGATCCACATAAACTCCTTCCTTAGATACATAATGACCCAAAAATGCTACTTTCTCCAATTGAAACTCACATTTAGAGAACTTTGCATACAATTGATTCTTCCTAAGCGTCTCCAAAACTATCCTCAAATATTCATCATGCTTTTCGTCACTCTTCGAATAGATCAAAATATCATCAATAAACACTACGATGAACTTATCCAAAACCTCATGGAATATCCTATTCATCAAGTCCATGAATATAGCAGGTGCATTGGTCAATCCAAACGGCATCACTGTAAACTCATAGAGACCATAACGTGTCCTAAATGTTGTCTTAAGTATGTCCTTATCGACGACCTTCAATTGGTGATACCCCGAATGCAAATCGATCTTCGAGAACACACTTGCTCCATTCAACTGATCGAATAGGTCATCTATCCTAGGCAGAGGATATTTATTCTTAATTGTCACATTGTTCAACTTCCTATAATCAATGCACAACCTCATACTCCCATCTTTCTTCTTCACAAATAGCACATGTGCTCCTTAAGGTGACGGACTAGGCCTAATATAACCCTTCTCCAACAATTCTTGCAATTACGTCTTCAACTCGCACATCTCAGGAGGTGCCATTTTGTACGGTGCCTTTGAAATAGGTGCAGTACTAGTAACTAATTCTATGGTAAACTCAACGGCTCTCTTAGGTGGCATACCAACAATCTCATTTGGAAACACATCCATAAACTCATTCACAATCGGTACATCCTCACATCACACGCACTACAGAAGAACAACTCACAGCCCGTCTTTATTAACTTCTTCACTTGCATTACGGAAATGATCCCAAAACTCTTAGGTTTCCCAAATCGTCGATATGAAGTTGACTTTCCTAAAGGACTCTGCAATGCTACCTTCTGAGCTTCACAATCTATCTTGGCCTTGTAGGAACCTAGCCTGTTCATCCCCAAAATAACGTCTAGATCTCACAAATTATATGCTATAAGATTAGAAGGAAAAACACACTCTCCTATCTTTAAAGGTAAGTCTCTATACATCTTAGTACACCTTATAACTTCTCCAGTAGGTATACCTATGGGTAAGTCAATCACCTTGTAGTCTACTAACCCCAAACTCTTTATTATGGATGAATAAATAAATGAATAGGTCGCTCCAGAATCAAATAACGCTTTAATTATAATGGAGTTAATAAAAAAACGTAACGGAAACTACATCGGCAGACTTTTCAGCTTCATTGCAACTCATCACGAACAGCTTCCCCAGAGTTTTACTCTAGTTGTTGTTTTTGTTCTCATTGGCAGGCTTTTCATAGCTTCCTTGACCATTCTGCAATCCTATAGGCTTCGGCCCTTGGTTGTTCGCTTGATTGTACCCAGACCTTCCTTGACTACCATTCTCATTACCATTATGTTCTGTCTTCTGCTTGGTTAAACACTCGAATTCCCTATGCCCCTTCTTCTGGCAGTAATGATAAGTCACTAGTTCTCTTTTACAGTCTTTATTGTTACACCTCTTGCAATTGTAACTTCTCTCAGACTGGGCCTTACCATTGAAACCTTGGCCACTTCTCCCTTGGAAATTTCCATTCCCATTCCTATTCCTCTTAAAATTTCCTTGATTTTCACTAGCCTTGAAATCCTTCCTTTTCTCACCTACCACAGTATTCTTCTTCTCACGCCTTGATTGAAGTCCATAAATATGAGCAGCTCTTCCATAAAAAATATAGAGGGACACAAAGGTCTCACCTCCTAATCCCAATTGAATCTCTTCAATCAGTCCTTGCTCTAACCTCTAAGCTTTCAGTTCTTCGGTCGCTACAACCTCAGGTGCAAATCTAGACAACGCTAGGAACTTGCTGTAACACTCAGAAATAGTCATACTCCCCATCCTAAGGTTTATGAACTCTTGAGCCTTTTGCTTCTTCATATATATGCAGGGTAAAACTTTCCTCTCAAAGCAGTAGTAAAAGAATCCGAATTGAAACCTTTCTCGCCACTAATCATATTCCCATTCTCCTTCCACCACGAATCGGCTTCATCTTTAAAGTACAACACAGCTTGACCCACTTTCATCGCCTCAGGGCAATTCACAGCCCCAAATATCTTATCAAACTCTCTAATCCAGCTTTCTAAAAATGTAGGGTCAGCCTGCCCTTAAAGAATGGCGGCTTAATCTTAGCTAAACTTTCGAACATGTCCCCTGCAGGATCAGGACGCTCTGTCCTTTCTTGAGTTAAATTCTCAGCCAAAAGGCGAATAGCAGAAGCTAAAGCGGTATCGTTGTTCGGCATGCTACTTCGTGACTTGAAATTTAACGTAGGTCTAATTTAAGTTTCGATTCACAACTACATTGCCATTTACTACGAAGGCATCAAATTGATTTGATCATACAAGATAGAATCAAAATAAAATTCAATGGAATTATAATAGCGTTAAGTTCATCACTATGAACCAAAAACAATCATATATTCACTTATGTATAATTATTCACATCAATAATCACTTAAGGATCAAACCAAATCAATCACAATGACTAAATAAAATATTTCCCATTTGCGTACTAAAATAAATTCTTACTCAACTCGAATAACTAAATAATTACTTTTATTCCTCATAAACAATAATAATAATAATATTTCTCCAATCCAAAAATAATCAAACTTATTCCTCAACAAAGTAAAGATGCTAAAGAAAAGAAATAATCAGCTAAACTAATCTCAGAACATGAATAATAACTCTATGGAGTAACATCATCATTCCTATCATTTTCTTCCTTGTACTTTTCTGGAGTAAATATCTCATCTTAAAAATTTTCAATGTCTTCAACAACACAATGATAATTAGGCTCTTCAGCTCTAGTCGACCTTTTAATTCTTTTGAGTTGAGGTTCATCTTCCTCCAACTCTGTATCACTATCACTATCCAGGTAAGATCTCCAAGTAGCAGTATATATCCTTTTGGGTTTGTCCTCTAGCATGGTCAAATTTTCGAATTACTTCATCATTGCTATCAGGGATGCCTACCTTCAAGATACGTCGCATATCAAGATCTAGACCGGTATAGCTCTCACTGTCAGACTCTACGTCAGACTCATTGTCACTAAGCACAATAGGGTTGGAGTAGCTTCCCACTCGGTCAGCTTCACTATCAGTCATGCCTAAGGATTCATTTACGGTTGAACACGACATCTATAATAAACAATACGCTCACTTAGCGTATATCCCCAACATAAATAATAAGCAAATAAATATATTATTCAAAGCTAGGACTAACGTCAAACAGCTAAGCAGGGAAGAAAAATACGGAACATGTATTCAGGCAAATAAGCATTAAACAACATTCAGACGAGTTGTAACACCCCGTAATTTTCACTCTTTATTTTTGGCGTTGTTTACATTAAAATGATATTTTCTGTTAAAATAAAATAATTTATTATTAAAAACTATTTTGAAAGTGTATAATTATTTAATTATTGTATTATGTCGTTGTGATTATTAATTTAAAGTGTATATATATTTATTTAGTAATTTCATTAGTTATATATATAATGTGCATAGTATTTATTTTATCATATAGTTAGTAATTTTATAAGATTAGGTAGCGTGTGATTTTATTTTTAAGCATTTAATATATTTTGGACCGACCAACGTAACGAAATTGCAAGCCCATTCTATACACTATATGGTCTGAAATCTTGGGTGTAAAAACATTGGATGAGCATCTCCATTTCAGCTTTGTAACCACCAAGAGATGAGAAGTCAAACCTTCATAAACCCCCCATCAATTGCCATTTGCCACCATTAACCCACCTTAATGCACCCTTAAACTCTTTTCGGCCACTTCTGCACACCCATTTTGTTTGCATCGTATCTCCTTCGTTTCTTATCGGAATTGAGCGTGTGAGTAGTTGAAATTCATCTACTCGGAGAGATCTTACTCATGCTGTCATCAGTTTTTGAAGATACTAGAATAATTTGTCGCAAGTTTGCGTTTCAAGTAGACAAGTCATCCGGTTTTCTTGGAGTTTTGGGGAGCAATGTTATTCTCTTATTTCTCCGCCGTTCGAGTATTATTTTCCACCTAAAATCAAGGTAACTAACGGCAATCCTAGTACGATTAGAATCCTTTTAGGATTTATCTAGTTTTAATACTAAGTTGGGTTAGTGTTGATCTTAGGAATTTGAATGCGATGTTATATGTTGTTGTCATGTGTTTTTTATGAATTATATGATTATGTGATTAATGTGGTTTTGTATTTTGATAAATATGATGATATATAACCTATTTTAAGTTATAGGTTGTGTTCATGTAGAGTTCATGTTTCCTTTGCGTTTATGGTTTGTATGTTCAACTTAGTCATCTCGGTAATTTGCGAATTGACAGCAATTATTGTTATTACAAGTATCAACATGAGTATAACTTTTAAGGCAAAGACTTGATCTCCGTGGCTAGTTTTGGTATTGAGAATTTTTGTTTAAATGAGGTGTGGTAGGAGAAACAGAGTCAAGGTGTAGTAGAGTTGTTAGAAGCATAATCTGTTTTGTTATTTTCTTTATCTTCTAGCGTGTTACACTTGGTGGTGAAGAGGAATGTGAATCAAGTTCTGCTATGAGTTCTACATTTGTACTTATATATTTTTTTTTTCTTGTTCTTCTAGTTATTATTAAACTAAACACATGGATCACCTTATGAATTTCTTTGTGGGTGTCTTGCTGCCACGATTACATTTGAGATGTTGGTTATGACTTTCTCATTGTGATTTTACATTATTATTATCTTTAATTAAGCTGTGGTTTAGTTTTATGTCATTGCATTTAGCACTTTTGATAGGTTAGTATTCTGACCATGTTTTCAAGAGGTGTCATATATAAGTATATAACACAAGTGATTTTATTGTTTTATGATGATTTGGTTTGTTTGTATCAAGTTGAGAGTATAATAATGTTGTACTTTTATTACTCAATATCTAAGTTGTCGACGTTACACTACTCGAGGGAGAATAATACTATATTTAGTACCGTTTTGCCAAGAGTTATGTACCGGGGGTATTATAACTAACGTTGTAATTAACCTTGCACCCAAACTCAGACAACGAGTGTAGTAGTTGGAGTATTTGACTATACTGTGTTTTTTGGTGTATAAGTATGTTTTAATGTTGGTTTATTCTTTTTAGTTGGGTGAAATGATTTTTGTTATTATTATAACTACTATTACTTTGAGAAGAATAAATATAGTTGAAATGAGACTTTTGGATTGCGATCTTGGTTTCTGCTGCTTTTAGGGTGTAAGGCCTGATCGGCATCATTATTATTTATATTTGATGTATAAATGGATGAACAAATTATATTATTTATTTGTAGAAATATTTGATTGAGATTGAGATATCCGGTGGGAAAGATGTAGTCCCCGGTGAAGAACATGCCAACCACCTAGGTTGCGATTTAGGGTTATTACCTGGGTTAATTGTCGTCGTCCGAAAGGTTGGGAAATACTGAGCTGGGTACTATCCTGCATCGGGAGTTTGGCCATTCTTAGACATAGGCAGTAGGGAACTAAGCCCATAGGATGTCTGGAGATTTCGATCTGACAAACATTAGGAAGTGGGTTGCGATCCACTGGCGTTCTGCTCTTTCTCAAAAGCTATTATATTATTATGTTTAATTATTTTGGAGGCTTATGGTATGGATCTTGTATGCTTATCCTAAGTTCAGTATTATTGATTTACTTTTTTTAAGCATGTTAAACTGTTAGTTGTTGTTTGGCTGTTATTTATGGGTCAGTTTGATATTTTATGTTGATTGAGACTTATTTATTAATGCTTCATAACTCCTATGTGGATCCTAATTGAGATGGGAGAGTTGTTAGTGACTCTCCACTAATTGTGGATATTTGTTGTATATTTTTGCAGGTTATGTTGATAGGAATCTTCTTTGGTTTTGGGCTCGGATTGAGATGTAAGCATTAAATGTTAGATGTTTTAGGCATAGACTTTTAGTTAGTTGAAGAGTTAGTTTTCTCTTTTGGTTATTAATCTAATTAATTTAATCTATTTATACTATTTATTTATGTTGGTTTTATCACTTAGTTATTTAAATGCATTTCTTGTAGTAGTGACATTCCCAGAAGACGATGTTTCTGCCATCGTCCTATAATAATATTATTATTTCTTCCTTTTCCGCTTTGAAATTCTGGGGTGTTACACGAGTAGACACTGAACATACATTTAGACGAAATATAACTAAACAGACTAACAACAGCTGAACAGACTTAAATAACCGAGAAGACTAAACAGACTTGCAGACACTGAACCTAATGAACTGAATATTTAAATGCAGACATATAATGTTTCTATTTTATATGCCCTTCCTATTCTACCCATCTCTCAAAAATTAATAAATTAAATAGGATGAAAACTAAATTCATAAGATTAATTTTCGAAGCACAAAATTTTTGAAAAATAAAACATAATGCCGAAAAAAATAAAATAAAAAAAATTCGGACTCACTAACGAAATTTTCAAAATTAATAAACTTCCGAAAAAAATAAGAAAACCGAAAATAAAATAAAATAGAATAAAATTCGACTAAAAAAAATTTTGGAATCAAAACATTTGAACCCCTTTAAAAAAAATGTTTCGAATTCATCAAAAGTGATTTAAGAACAATGAATAAGAAGGAGTTTGTTTTCTCTGGGAATTCTTTTTAAATAACTAGGCGCCAAAATAAATTGATTGGCACGAGAGACTAATAAAAACCTAAGCTCCAAGATACCACATTGTAACACACCGACAATTCTCTATTTTATAAAATACCTTTTTCCCCACAAAACATAGAGAATCACCAAAGTATTATTGCCCGTGTGATAACGTATCGGCTTACTCAGAATTTTGCAGCGGAAAATAAATAAAGAACTTGAAAACATCAATTAACTTAGTCAACCACACAGTCAACTCCAAAATCAAAGCAAAGTCAAACCAAACATAAAAAGTCAAACTAATGAAACTTAATTAAACCAAAAGCATAAAGAGTATTAAAAAGGAGCCAAAACATAAGCTCTCCAAACTGTGTCACAGAAACCCAATGGATGCATCATCTTCCAACCTGAAATGGTCGATGCTTTATTGATCCTGAAGGACTTCTCACCAAATAGGGTCATCACGGGATCAATAAGGCACAACCATAATCGACACACAGAAAATCACGTAATCAGCAAAGCTGAGTACTTACACGGTAAATAAATCACATAACCTATCATGATACTAATAAGCATTAAATCATGGATAAATAATAACATAATAAAATATCAGACTCACTAATTTGAACTTGACTCCACAAAACCAATATATTATTTTATTAATAAATTTGAATAGTCAATGGATAGAGTTGTCCAACCAAACCATGTCTTCCATTTAGAAGACGAATTACGAGCGCGACTCCATACTCCTGCAACCAATGATATCGATGTACTAATTAAATAAAATACGACACGTTATCAATCCAGCCCCAAGAAAAGTCATGGGCTACCACCATGTACTCCAACTCATACTACTCTCTACACATGATACTATATCAATCCTAACCTTAGGACATGATACTAATCTAAAAACACATAGGCATGTACGCACCTTGTGTAATCAATATGAGAGGTCACTTTAAACTCTTTAGAAGTCACTCAAAGTAAAGTCAGTCTCCGCCTACTAATTATCAAAACATTCAACTATTCAAGTATTAATACTCTAATAAAATTACAGCAACTTTAAAGTACTTTTAAATCTCTTAAAAATTATTTTAAAACTCTTTTAAACACTAAAACTTCAACCTTAAATAGCCCTTAATATAGTACTGCCAAAATAGTCATTTAAAACCATAAAAATTATTACTTTAATATTTCAAAACCAATTTAAACATAAAGCATATAATGTGAAATTTATAACTTTAATTAAGAATTACTAAAATCAGAAATTTATTTATTAAAACAATAAAGTCACAAACTTTAATTATTAACCCACTAAAATAATATTTAAAACATCAAAACAAATTATTATAATAATATAGAGGAAAAAGAGAGGGAAAAATAACCAGATTATAGGTGGAAAAACCGGGACAAACAAGGAGGAGACATGCGACAGCAGGCGACGCATGGCTCGACTACTGGCGGGACGTGAGGAATAGCGGTTGGGCGGCAGCAGGCGGCGCGTGGCTGCTGGCGAACGAGAGAGTGTGTGATGGCGGTGGCGGCGCACAGAAACCGAGGCAAGGACGGGAGGAGAGAGAGAAAATAGAGTGAAATTGTGTGGGGATTTTTGGGGTCTTATGGGGTTTATATAGGTTTGTAATCCTAACCCTTGTAGGGTTAGGGAAGTGTGTTTGGGCTTGGCTCCTCTAACCCATCTTTTAAATTCTTTTATACTTCAACCCAAACCAATTAAATTATTAAATAACTTTCAAAGTCCAACCCAATAAAATATTTGATTATTTAAAAAAAATTAAATAATCCTTTGACTTTAAAAATAGTCAACACTTTAAGAAATTAATTATTTAAATACTAAAATATTTATAAATATACCTTAAATATATTTATAAAATTCATAAAATTACGGAGATTACATGCAAGAAAAAGTCAAAGCATGCTGCTACTTAGAGGAGCAAAGAACATGTCGAGTTCAGCTTTTGTGTGCATATTCAGGGGCCATATTTTGTTATATTTTGTGCAGTTTCTGCGTCTATATTTTGTTGAATTTTATGCAGTTTATACGACTATATTTTAGTTGTATTTTGTGCTATTGAAAGGGGCACTTTTTTGTGAAGACACATTAGGTAGTTGATTATGTAATCTCATGTAACAGTATGTTGTTATTTTGTTATGATTGTTTGTTAGTTTTGGCGGGAAATTATGTTACATTAGTATTTGGTTATAAATAGCCAAATTAAGTTGTACTCGGGATTCATTCAGAAAATAAATTAATACAATTTGCATTAACCTCCAATTATAATCTTTCCCTCTCTGTATTTCTCAATTTCTTCCTCTAGAACTCTTCTTCTCTTCTCTTCTTCTATTCTCTTCTTCTTCTGTTCTTTCTATCATTCTCAATCTTCTTCTCTGTTAAACCCGGATATACATTGAAGTTAATAGTCGTTATTGAATTCGCTATTACATCTCAACTTAAGCAAATTATAAATATCAAAAGTGCAAACATAAATATCCCTTTGTTTATTGCCGCATTCACTATTTTTTTGTTCTTTCGGTTTCTTCTTAAGTTGCTTCAATTCTTCTTTCATCTTTTGGCATTGTGTAGCATTCTCTTCTTAAGAGATTCCTTGTTGTCTGCTTCTCCTGCTACAACATGTTGGATGCTTGAACTTGTCCCGATAAGTTCCGTTGCACCACCTAAAATGGTTATAAAAATCACACTTGTAAATGTAATATAACCTTTGAGGGTTCAATGTTGACTCAGAGCTTCTTATTGCAATTTTTTTCCCACAATTGCAGAAGTCATTTGGACATCTAATATATGTAAATTTGATGGGGGAGGAAAATGCATTTGAGTGTAAATTTATAAGGAAATGCAAGAAAATAACTCTAAATTGGCTAGGGTTTTTCAAATGGATGAATGTTGCAGGAGGTTGTACATGTAGAATAAAAACATTCAAAAACCATTACAAGGTAAAAGAAAGAATAAAATACAGGGGTATCTTGTAAATTATGTTTCAAAGTCAAGAGTATCTAGTGAAATAAAGTTTTAAATAACATACATTCAACACCAGGTTAACAGTTAGAGTAAATGGATGTTTTTTTTATAATATTAAAAAGTATATGGTACTTAATTAGAGAGGTATGAGGGCATTTGCCTATCTGGTTAAAAAAAAAATCACTCAGATGCATTTTGTGAAAAAATTGTAGATAATGGATTCATATTCAAATGCATAGTGATAGAATATAAAAATATTATGTCAAATATTTTAATATTTGGATATAGTTTGTATAAATTAGAATATTCTGGTTAGCTTTCACACATATAAGGGGGAAAAGAAGGAAGATTCTTGAACGATCATTAGTCTTGATCAACTTTTTTTTTTTGAGGAAAAGTCTTGATCAACTTTTGAATCAACTAGTTGAAACTTAAGAATGAATATTAATGCACATACTAAATTAAGCTAATACGCCCAATTCTCGTCATTATAAGGTCTCGTATTAGACAATTTAACATTAGAATTTGGTTACATTAGGTATTAGTTACACAATAAATAAATAAAAAGCATGGTAAAATACGCATACAATCATCCTTTCCTTTTAATACCTCATAACATTTTACGTATTTTTTTGGCCCCCTTTCGGGAATCCCATGGTAAGAAGATTTTTCCTCTGGGCTGTCCTCGCGCAGGATAATCACCCAAAGGGCCAACAAGCAACCCAAATCCCCCCCCCAACACAAAAAAACCACATTGGAATTTTTCCTTCCACCAAGATTTGAACCTTGATCTCCTATGTGGGAGATAAGAAGCGATACGCCGTTACCATTGGAACCAAGGGTAAGAAAAACATTTTACGTATTTTCCTCTACTTTTGATATCTTTTGTGTAATTTAATACTAACCTCTGTTTCTAAATAAGTGCAACATTTTGGCTTTCACGCTTACCAACGTATAACTTTGACCATTAATATATCTAATTATGTATTTGTAAAAGTTATAAAAAGTTGACAATATGAAAACATTAATTGAAACAAATCCAACAACATTTAACATGATCATTTTTGTTATTATATATTCCCTCCGTCCCAAAATATAGTTCCCATTTCCCTTTTTCACGGTAATTTATGCAAGTAGAATCTAAGAGGGATAGTAAAGATTTTTTGTTTATTTAAATAACTGTTGTATGGGAAAGATGATTTTAGGAGAGAGAATGGAGAATAATTGGTGAAAGAGCATTAATTGTAACACTTGGGTTGAATAAACAAAGCAAAAAACAAAATTCAAGAAGCAAATAAATGATGGAACACGGTTTTTCTAGACAAATTACGAAAAAATGTGGAACTAAATATGGAAATGGGAACTATATTTTGGGACACCCAAAATGGAAATGGGAACTATATTTTAGGACAGAGGGAGTATTAGTTTATAATACGGTCAAAGTGATATGTGTGAATAGTGCAAAAGTCAAAGTGTTGCACTTATAAAGAAACAGAGGAAGTATATGACAAGTCAATCGATCGTTACATAAACATCTGAATCTAATGATAAGGGGCGGGCCTACTAAGGGTCCTGGGTGGCACGGGCCCCACCAAAAAAGATATAAATTTCCTTTTTTTTTACGTTAAGCAGATTTTAATAAAATAGGATAAAATTGATATCCGCGGAATAAACTCATCCAACGCAACTTGTTTAGTGGTAGATTGGCTGAAAACTCCTTGCATGCGTCATACAATGCGGCCTCGCGGGTTCGAATCTATTGAATACCAATTCCAGCCCTTTTATTCTTTTTCTTTCTTATTTGCTTGATGGTCTGTTTTTTATTTTTCTTTTTTACATTCCTGCTCTTTCTCTTTCCTCTTTTACCATTTTTTCTTTCCTATTTTAGATCTTCATCTTATTATTTTAATAGTATCCATCTATCTTAATTTAGCTCTATTTTTAACCAATTTTTTTGTCATTTGTGTATTGAGTTTATTTGTCTATTTGTTTGGTTTAGTTAGGACCCTCCAAATTCAAAATCTTAGATCCGCCCCTGCTAATGATCACAATATCGTTTCATTGTAGAAAGTTCAAAGAGTAATTCACAATAGTTAATTATTCTGTACGGGCCTTAGATGATCTAATTTTCCCTTCTTAGTTACCGAAAAAAAAAATAACAAGGAAGAGTTAAGTCTTTAAGGGTCATAATCTGATGATCATGATGCAATGTCAGTTTAACTTAACAAGGAAGTACAATTCACAGACCGATTCCATACACTCCAATTAATGAAGACAAGGTAAAATATATCAACAAAGAGAGGAAAAAAAAGGAGGCATTTCATTACGTTGAGCCAGTTAAATAAATACATTCTTCCACTTGACAGTTTCTTTAGGTAATACTTGTACTTAACAGGGACAGACAAGAGCAATGTGAGTATATGACCATTCAGAATAATCTTAAAACTCAAGTTGGGAGTTGTATGTGATCAACTATGAAGTTTTCTCAAGGTTGAAATCTTCTATGGTAATTAAATTAATCATTTAGCAAGTTCAAATCATCAAATGTTAGCTATATAAACAACATATATCTTCATCAATATTCACAAATAGCCTGCACACCAACAAAAATTACAAGTTTTTAGGAAATCTGAAGATTAGACAGCAGCAATAGTTTTGTAGGCACGATAAAATGGCAAATTTCTGGCTTACTACTCTTGTTTGTGCCTTTACATTACTCATATTTCTCACTTATGTAGCTGCAGACTCATACGACTACAAATCTCCATCGCCATACTACTCGCCACCCTCGTACTCCTACAAGTCCCCACCATACAAATATGAGTCTCCACCCTATAAGTCTCCCTCGTACTCGGCCTACAAGTCCCCTAAACCATACTATTATGATTCTTACTCACCCTCGTATCCAGCCTACAAGTCCCCCGAACCATATTATAACTCTCCACCACACTACGAGTCTCCTTCATACCCGGCCTACAAATCCCCTTCATACTATAAGTCTCCACCATCCTACAAGTCCCCCGAACCATATTATAACTCTCCACCACACTACGAGTCTCCTTCATACTCGGCCTACAAATCCCCTTCATACTATAAGTCTCCACCACCCTACAAGTCCCCTTCATACTATAAGTCTCCACCACCCTACAAGTCCCCTTCATACAAATATGACTCATACAAGTCCACTTCATACTCTTACGAATCTCCATCTCAATACTGAAAGTCTACATCATCTTATTATCATGACTCCTATAGTCCTATATATTCACCGTATCTAGCTCGTACACCATCCTAGTTCCTATCTCTTTTATACTATATGTCACATCCCTATTACGAATTATATAATATATATTTCAATAAAACTCAAGTCTACCTATGTTTTGCTGCTTGGATGTTGAGAATTGATGTAATAAATGAATATGTTCAGTCGTTGCAATATGTATTCATACAAGCAAATTTAATAATGAATATGAGCTTTTATATTATATTTCTGGATTGATCTTGGGATGCTAGTCTTCATACACAGGTTAATCATGAAGAATGACATCAAAAACCTAGACAACGATAGTATTATCTTCTTATTGATCAAGAAAGAAGAACATTAATAAACGATAATCTGTCTTGGCTTTTCGGAAGATATATCTAACACAAAAATCAGTAAATCTGTCTTGGCTTTTCACAAACATACTACGCATTTCCTCAACACAACTAGTATAGTATTATTACTTTGACCAACTATGTAGTAGAAGTGTAGAACTGTTCACATTTCCAGGGCTTAGGTACTAACATATAGCTGAACATGCATAATACCTCCTTTGTTTGTTATTAGTTGCAACACTTTGACTTTCACGCTTATGAATGCGCAACTTTGACGTTAAGACCTTCAATTATCTACCCCTCAAAAAAAAAAATCAATTATTTGTGTGTATATTTTTAGAAAGTGGATTTTTTGAAAATATATATTGATATATAATGAAACAACATTGTATACCTACTAATTTTTAATTTGGACCTTGCCAAACCCACATCAATCCAGGCCCATCAATGTTACTTATCCAGACCTTACCAAGGGCTTTAAGATGACTATAGGGTAGTTGAGACCCTCTATGTTGCCTTAAAATGCTTCCTTGTTTAATATTCTTCTAGTTCTAGTTCAACCACGAAGTACCTCAAAAGGCCCCCATTTCCCACCATATGCTCATTCTAAACTCATGTATATGCTTTCAAATGATCTTTTCTGACCCTAGGTTGCATCCATGATAAGGTACATGTCGTAGATCTGTTGTTCAGGCTTCCAAAAGGTCCCAAAATGTGTCTATCACTTCAAATTTGGCTATTTCGGAGATGTTTTCGAGTTTCTTCAGACGTGACGATGTCTAAAGGGTCTCGTAATGACTCATGGAGTGGTTGAGACCCTGAGTTAAAATGTTTATACAACTTGTTTTTCATACTCAAGTTCAATCCCGAAAATGTTTCAAAGACCACCATATGCTCATTCTTAGTCAAATACTCATGTATATGCTTTGAAATAATCTCCTATGACCTTAAGACACATCCTATGAGGTCTATTATTCGAGTCTCCAAAAGGTCTCAAAAGCATGCATGTATTTATCTATCTATACTTACTAAAAGGCGTGCCTGACAACGTATACACTCCACGTGTCATCTCTCTTACTCCACTAGAATTGTCCAGTGTATACATATGTCACGTCAACTAACAAAAGTAAATTGGTTGCAATAAGATTTGAACTCGTGACATCTTGCTATTATACATAGCACAATTACCATCTCAACCAATTCTTTTAATCATGGTATTAATCACATAATGAGGGGCATTAATACCATCAAGACCTTTAGGAGCAACATAATGAGGGGCATTAATGGCTAAGGTCTCATTGGGAATACCAACAGATGGGGCGGGTGGGAATAATTGCACCACAGACTGGGAGGGGGGCAGTTGGAATATGAGAGGGGAGAGGGGGTGGATCTGGATTTTTGGTTTCCACAGCAACCTCTGGAACACCGGTGGAGACCAGGTAGGGTGAACTTTGGGCCTTGAGGGCGGTGGCCGGTGGGGGAGGGGGGAGGGGGATTTTTTTGTAGGTTTCTCTCTCTCTCTCTCTCTAGCACTCTCTCTCTCGAGCCGGAACTTCATATCTCAAATGTCCCAAATAGCAGACATGTATCTTCGATTAGGGCCACGCCTTTAGGTTAATCTATCCTACGTCGATTTGGTCAAAAAAAAAAATAGGACGCTACATCTTAACCACTTGGAAAACTATGTTAGGGCGGAGGGTCCCCCTAGTTGGTATAAATTATACATTGCAATTATTTTCTTTTTTTAATGGTTGCATGGAGCTTACTAATTATTGGCCCTTCTATAAAAATTGGCTGCTTTACCTCTTATCTTTATGTCTTATATATCTGTTAAAGCATACCAAATAATTTAAAACAAACGTGTGTATTAGTACTACAACTAGTCCTCCTAAGCAATCATACATATATGTGCATTATATATATTTATAGTTGTATATATTGCGGTGTGAGGTGAAGTTTAATTTGCCATTTCCAGCTCTTATCTTAGTTGACTTAATCTGATTAATTGGTGCATCCGCGTACCCCGCTAGCTGTGGTTATATATATTTATATATAGGAGTAGTGTGCAAAATCAGCACAAACTATCCAACTTCTAGTAAATAAATCCCATCTTAGGAATAACATACAATGAGTAAACAACAACCTGTGAAAAGAAAGATAGAAGATGATTCTGAGGTTTCTCACACTGCCCCCCAACACCAAATGTAAACATTTCAGATGATACTACAACTTCACAATCTCTCCCAAAAAAAAGCCGTGCACTTTCATGTTTTAAGAAAATTCTTGCACCATTTAAATGTTTGTTCACTTGTTGTGCTACATGTGTGTTTGGGCTAGCTACCGCGCTTTTTGCTATATGTGTAGGTGCTACTATAGGAGCCATAATATGGTCCATTGTAACACTTTTCAGCATTATTATTGTCATTGCATCGTTACCTCTTTTAACTACTTCAGTTCATTAGACATGGTGATGACAATGACAGGGCAGTCCATTTTAAGCTCTTCATTTGCGCTTAGATATACACAGGTGTTATAACGGATGTGAGGAAAAACAAATAATGAATGCAGAAAAGTAATAAACAACAGACAGATTTACGTGGTTCACCAACAGTGTATTGGCTACGTCCATGGGCAGAGAGAGAGACTAGTTTTATTGAGATGAGGAAAAACCATATTACAGATGTAATTAATGACTAATTCGTCGAATAAACGAATTAGGTTAAAAACCTATTCATACCCCGCTTCGAAAAACGCGTTCCGCGTTAAAACAGCTCACCGTCCAATCGGGTCGGGCGAGATCCCTCCAATTGGGCGGTAACTCGCCAACCCAGAATTTGTCTCGCGCCCGATTGTGCGACCATCGCCCGGTCGTAGTTCGCTAACTACGCCCAATCTGGCGAACACGCCCAACGCCATCGGGCGTCCTGCACTTTGAGCCCCTGCTGAGACGATGACCCCGCCCGGTCGGGCGATCCTGCCTGATCCGGTCGGGCGAGCCAACGAACGCACCTTTTGACCAGATTCAAGGCACAAATTCCTACAAATCTCCACCTTGACTTGAATCCTCTCACAATGAACCAGAAAACCAGATAACAGATGCATTGAACACAACGCCCAGATTATCCCTGCAACTAGATTTGCCCCGAAAAGCAACCAGACCAGACTTGTCCCTGACGGACACCAGATTAGCCCCTAAGAGCAACTCCAATGGTGAGCTACAACACCTTGTAGCTTGACTTGCCACATCAGCTTTTTAAGCAATATTGCTTTCTAGCTACAAAGTCTTCCAATGGTAAGCTACAATACAGTGTTGCTTGAATGGTCCCACATCTCAATCAATATTTTCAACTTTAATTTTTGATTTAATTATAATTAGCTAGGAAATAAAAAAATTTGCGCCTTTATTGTTGAAGGAGATGCACTCACCAATCATATGGAGTGTGAGCATCACCTTCCATTTTTCCTTATTTCAAGCCATATTGCCTTTTTGAAGTCAAGTAAGTAGCTTGGTGGAGCAGGTGTTGCTCTCAAGCAGGTATTAATTATCTTGCTCCAATGGTTGAGCAACTTGCTCACTACTTTCAAATATTGCAAGCAGGTCCAAAATTACAACCATTGGATTGCTCTAAGGACCCTAGACTTGCCCCTAAAGGGCAATAAACAACCACAAACATTGAGCAAGTCCAAACAATGTTGAAACTTACTCTGCGGAACCGGCTTGGTGAACATATCAGCAGGATTATCAGTTGTACCTACCTTCTTCACCTTCACCCTTGTCTCACTCCTCAGAATATGATACCTGACATCTATGTGTTTAGTCCTCTCATGATGAACTTGATCCTTGGCCAAGCATATCGCAGTCAAGCTGTCACAATACACTATCACCTGATCATGATGTAGACCCAAATCACTGACTAGCCCCTTTAACCAGATTCCCTCCTTAGTTGCTTCTGTTAAGGCCATATACTCTGCTTCAGTGGTAGACAAAAGTCATTGTAGGCTGCAAAGTAGCTTTCCAACTCACAACAGAACCACCAAGAGTGAAAACATAACCAGCCATATATCTCCTACCATCTACTTCCCCAGCATAATCAGAATCAGAGAATCCAGTAACTAAACATGTCACATCATCTCCATAAATAAGACCAATATCTGACGAACCTCTAAGATACCGAAAAATCATCTTGACTGCCCGCTAATGCTCCTTACTAGAATCCCTCATGAACCTACTAACAACATTGACTGCATGTGCAAGATCCGGCCTAGTGCAAACCATGGCATACATCAAGCTCCCTACTGCACTAGCATAAGGAACCCGACTCATGTACTCCTTTTCCTCAGCAGACTTAGGTGCAAAAGCAACGGACAAATGACTATTGGAAGCACTAGGAGTATCTATAGGTTTTGTTGTTGACATGCCAAACCTTGACAATATCTTCTCAATATAGCCTTTCTATGACAAGAATAGCTTCTTCTTAGAGTTGGGGGTACATAAAATATGATGTGTTGGCTGCAGTCAAGGAATTCTTTCACAACTCTTTTATGCATTGGCCAGTTAATACTACTGCTATTACTTTGATCACTAAAAGGGACAATGATTTCAGACCTATAGCATGTTGCTCAATTATCTATAAAATCATTGCCAAAGTGATTACTTATAGATTGCATCAGGTCATTGGTAAAATTGTCAGTCAAGCTCAGTCTGGTGGCTTCATCCCATAAAGGCATATTGTTGATAACATTATACTAGCTACTGAGTTGATTAGGGGGTATAATAGGTCTCATATTTCCCCTAGGTGTGTAATAAAGGTTGACATAAAAAAAGAATATGATTCAGTTGAATGGATTTTTATGGAAAATATGTTACATGAATTGGGATTCCCTAGTAACATGATCAGCTGGATCCTTGCCTGTGTCAGAACAGCTTCTTACTCTCTGCTCATTAATGGGATTCCTACTACCCCTTTTAAAAAAAGAGGGCTAAGGCAGGGAGACCCTCTCTCTCCCTTCCTTTTTGCAATAAGCATGGAATATCTCAGTAGATGCTTGGGGGAGCTGCATTTGGATCCTGAGTTTAATTTTCACCCTAAATGTGAAAGATTGAAGCTCACTCACTTGATGTTTGCAGATGATCTGCTTCTATTTGCTAGAGCAGACTTTAGTTCAATTAATAAATTGATGAATGCTTTCCAGAAATTCTCCCTTGCTTCAGGCCTTGAAGCTAGTATGGAAAAGAGTTGTATGTATATTGCAGGTGTTTCTACTGATGAAGCTCTTTCATTAGCAGAAGCTACTAGCATGCCTATAGGGACATTGCCATTCAAGTATTTAGGAGTTCCTTTAACTTCTAAAAAGCTTAATTTTGCTCAATGTAAGCCCCTCATTGAGATAATTACAGAGAGGGCTCAAGGTTGGATGGCAAATCTTTTCTCTTATGCAGGCAGACTGCAGCTGGTGAAGACTATTTTGAGTAGCATGCAAAATTACTGGGGTCATATTTTCCCCTTGTCAAAAAAAGTCATCAAAGAAGTGGAGAGTATCTGTAGGAAGTTCCTATGGACAGGCAATACCCTTCCTTTTAGAAAAGCTCCTATTGCTTGGTCTAATTTCCACAAACCTAAAGCTGCAGGTGGATGGAATGTTATAGACATGGCTTTATGGAACAAAGCTGCAATTCTGAAATTACTTTGGGCCTTAGCTTTCAAAAGAGACAAATTGTGGGTTCAATGGGTTCATGCTTATTACATTAAGAGAAGAGATATCTTCACTGTTGCTATTAGTAGCAACACCTCTTGGCTCCTAAGGAAGATCATTGACTCTTGAAGTTTGCTTGATCAAATTGGTGATTGGAACTCTGTCACTGCAAATGGTAAATTCAGCATTAAGAAAACTTATTCAATCCTCATGGGTGATCAAGAAAGGGTTGTTTGGAGAAGAATTCTTTGTAGCAACAAGGCTTCTCCAAAGACCAAATTCATTGTGTGGTTGGCAGTTCAAAACAGATTAGCAACTGCAGATAGATTATGTCAATGGAATGTTCCTTGTTCTGTCACTTGTTGTCTATGTAACAAAGAGCCAGAATGTTGTGACCATCTTTTCTTTGCTTGTGAGTATGCTGAGTTCATTTGGAAAGCTTTGATGCAACTTCTGAATATTCAATACCAGAAGAGAAATTTTCAGGCAGAAATAGCTATTGCAGGTGTGAAGGCTCATAGTTCAAAGAGCAAAGATAAATTGTATATCATGCTATTTACTGAATCTATTTATGCAATTTGGATGCAAAGGAACAACAAAATCTTTAGGGGTAATTTGAATCATCCTACTCAGGGGATCAAGGATATAATCTTTAGAGTTGCTGTTAATTGTAATGACAATGATAGAAGCTTGTTAATGTTGTAGGCTTGTTTGTTTTGGGCTGGTTCTTTCCTTGATGTTGGGAAATTGTCAGTGCCTTTAGCTTGTATGGTGTGTTCACTACTTTTTTTGGTAGTCAATAATATCTTTGAATTGCCAAAAAAAAAAAATTCTGAGCTGCACCCAAATCCTCCATTTTAAATTCAGCACTAAGAAGCTCCTTCAACCTCTGAACATCCGACTTGTTCCTAGCAGCTATCAACATATCATCTACATATAGCACTAAGTAGATGAAAGATCCATATGTCATCTTGTTGTGGTACACACAACAATCATATGAACTCCTGTTGTAGCCTAGCTCTATCATATAGCTATCAAACCTCTTGTACCATTGCCTCGGAGACTGCTTTAGCCTATATAAGGACTTCTTCAACTTGCAAACAAAAGTTTCCTTCCCCGGAACCTGGAAACCATCTAGCTGAGCCATGTAAATCTCTTCTTCCAACTCTCCATCTAGAAAAGATGTTTTTACATCCAGTTGCTCAAGCTCAAAATCCTAATGTGCAACTATTGCTAGTAGCACCCTGATAGAAGTATGTCTGACTATAAGTGAAAAAATCTCATTGTAGTCAACTCCCTTCCTTTGCGTGAACCCTCTTGCAACCAGTCGAGCCTTATACTTGACCCCCTCTGCAGATGTCGTCCCCTCCTTTTTCTTGAAAACCCATTTACAAGTAACAATTGTTCTCCCTTGAGGCTTAGGCACAAGCTCCCAAGTCTCGTTCTTGTGAAGTGACTCTATCTCATCTCCCATAGCAGCAAGCTAATGGGTAAACTCCTTACATGTAACTGCCTCCCTGTAGGTAGATGGCTCATAGTCATCCACCTCCTCAGCAAACTGCAATGCATAAGCACTAGTGGAAAAAACCTTATATATCACTTAGTAACAGATGCGATTTTTGTAAAACCGCATCCGAAAATCAACATTAAAATTGGGAACTTAGTAACAGATGCGGTTTTTGTAAAACCGCTGCGGTTTTTCAAAAATCTGATGCGGTTTGGTGGACCGCATCAGAAAAATGGTTATATTCTCCTCATGTGGCCCAGCTTAAATGTTATTTGGCCAAACTTTCGTCTAGCTCGCTCATCCACCTTGTTCTCTCACGCGGCCCAGCTTAAATGTTATTGGGCCAAACTCTCATCACCTCTCCCACTCTAATGGTGCACAGCTCCACATTTTTCACGCCTCTCTCTCAACTCCCCATCTCTCTTCTCTCTCCTCCTCACCTAATCCACCCTAATCCGAGAGAGAAACCAGTCAAACCACCAAACTAGTAGAAAAGCTTTTGGTGCACAAATCTCAAATCCAGACTAAAATTCACACACCGTAGAATTGCAGAGAGAGAAAATGGGAGCGATAACGAGACAAGAAGTGAGCAAGCAGTTCAAGATTCGGCGCTATACTTTTCAAGATGCTGCACTTCAAGAGGTGCTTTCTTTCGTTAATCGCCATGAATTTGATGATCCTCACGAAGTTTTGGATCTTCTCCTCGACCTTCTCGATCAAGAGCCTCGTAAATTTCTCTTTACTTTTTTTAGTATTTTGAACAATTTCAGAAAACAACAACTTCATTTCTGTAATTTTGATTTTTTTTTTTTTTTTTTGCAGTGAAATCGTCGAATTTGGACAAGGAAATCTCGAATCGAGATCTTTCTACTATGCTTGATGTTGATGAAGTTTCCGCTTCCAATTCTGTTTTGCGTATTATCGACGCTTTCGTTATTCCTAAACTTCGTTATGATCCAATTCGGAAGATTTTCTATGAGTAATTGTTTTTCCTTTTTTATCATTTTGTTTTGGTTTGAATTCTCATTTATGTTGTGATGTTAGATCTTGAGTGCGATGATCTAGTTAGTGAGCTGTTCAGGACATTTCTTGATGTTGCAAGGTATGTTTCAACCGATTGATTACTAAAGAGACTATTTTGAGATTGACAACCATGAAATTATTTACAACTTATACCGCTGTTCACCTCAAATTCTGTTGGGAGTTGTTCCTTATTTGACTGGAGAGCTACTGGTAATTGCAGAATCATGGCTTGTATTCTGACGGATATTTTTACTTTGTTGCACTTCCTTTATTACCTGTGGTAGTTGTTGATATTTCTTGGACACTACTGCCTTTGCATATATATGCTTATGTCTTGTGCTTTTATTAATTTTTCTTTATGGAATGCGTATCCACCCTTGCTCTTCTCTCTCTCGTCTCTCCTCCCCCCCCTCTCTGTTGGTACATTTCTCATACCTTTTCCACCACAATATTAGCTCAAGTATCCTGTAAAAATGCTCCCTATTACTCCGTATAATGATTGTTACTCTTTTCTTCACAAACAGAATGACCAGTTAGAAGCTCGTCTTAGAACAGTTAATATGGTTGGTGAACTTTTTGCGTTACCAGATTCTGCTGTCTCTGAAGCATTCCAATCTGTTTTTGTGGAGTTCTTAAAGAGGTTAACCGATAGAGAATTTGAGGTTCGGATGTCTGCCCTTGACTATGTAAAAAGATGTCTTCTTTCAAATCCCGCAAGACCTGATGTTGCACAAATATTTGGTAAAACCTGCCTATACTTATGAAATGTTTACCATTTTAAAGAAGATTCTGTTGATTTACACTTTAATATTCTGTAGATGCCCTATGTGATCGGCTCTTGGACTATGATGAAAATGTGCGGAAGCAACTTGTTGCTGTGGTGTGCGATGTTGCTTGTTATGATCTTAACTCTAATCCTGTCGAAACTGCCAAACTAGTTACAGAGCGTCTTCGTGACAAATCAGTAATTAATTCTATCTCTTTGCATATCCTTAGTGATGATGTTGACTTGTTTTCTCATTGTTTTAGCTTTGGTTGTGCAGTTACTTGTGAAGAAATATACACTTGATAGACTTGCTGAGATTTACAGGCTTTATTGCTTAAGGTGCAAAGAAGGCTGTACTAATGAATATGACTGGATAGCTGGAAAGCTTTTGAGGTGTTTCTATGACAGACTTCCGGTAAGAAGAAGGGTTTGAAATTTATGGTGTTGTGTCATTAAAGCATGTATGATTTTCACTGCTAAAGAATATCAGTTGATAATTCACAGTGTTATTAAAGCACTCGTCTTCAATATTCAATACTATTCCTTTAATTTCTGGGATACCATGTTAATTACATTGATTTTTATTTACATTTATCTAGATTTTTTATTTATGTTTTTATATTTACGGGTGAAGTTCATCAGACCAGGTTTTTATGTCAAATCTCAAGATTGAAAAAAAAATAATTGGGATCTTTAATTTTTGGTGCCCCACCCCCTTTGCCGCCCCACCCCCGCAGACCCCCCCTTGCCGCCCCACCCCCTTACACAGTCCCCCACCATGCTGCCCCCTACGGACCCCCCATCCCCCCTACCGTGCCCCACCCCACTTGCTGCGCCCCTGCGGACCCCCTCCCTTTGTTTGCCCCACCCCCGCAAACCCCCTTGATGCCCACCCCTCTTGCACAGTCCCCCCGTGAGACACCCCTCCCCTTGCTTGCCACCCCTTGCTGCCCCACCACTGTGTTCTTGTTAATAGATTAATTGGGCCTAGTTCTTTTGCTTTTCCTGTTCTTTATGTTTTTTTTATCTATTTTTATTCAGTTCCCTTCCCTCTTGGCATGTTTGATGCATTTTTCTTGTGTATCTAAGTATTAGTTCTGAGTTTGGTGTTATGCTTCTTTTCTTCTTCTGGTTTTCTGTACATTGATTTTGATGTTAATTCACTCTCTTTGCAATTCACTTTCAAGCAATAAAAATGCATCCCTTTGTTTTAAAAAAAAAAGAGTGTACTTTGAAATAATTCTTTTTTCTATAAACCTTTCAAGATATATGCACACATTTAGTAAATTATTAAATTCATATATCAGGAAGAATAAAGATAATTTACTTTAGGACGCTTCTCAAAGATATGTGTGTCAAATTGACAGACTGTTTTAACTTCTGTTTCTCCTTGCAGATGCTATGACATCGGCTCCCATATCGATTTTTCATCCGCAAGATTATAACTGCATGTATTGCAAGCTTGAAGAAGCCTATGATAGCGAATGACTGTTAAATCTAATAGGAGGAGCCATTGAAGTATAGAATTATAATGTCATAGTTGTGTATGTTAATATTTTTATGTATTTAATTATTTACGCTTCAATTGGGGATAATATGCTTAATAAAATGAGTTTATATATATATTATTGATTTTGTATTGATTAATAATGAAAAAATGCAAAAAAAAAAAAAAAAATTGATTTTTGGGGGAGTTATCTGATCCGGTTTTCACTAAAAACCGGATCAGATAATCTAGTTAACTGATCCGGTTTTGGGCCGTATCAGTAAATATTTTGGATCTGCTGCGAGCCCATCTGATGCGGACCAAAACCGGATCAGTAAGCCTGGTTTTGACCGCATCGGATGGGCTTTTTTCCACTAGTGAAGCCACCATATCTTCAAAATCATATCTAATTGGGGGTTTCCCGAAATCCGTCCTCATAGGTAGCTACCGAGAAAGGCTAGGCGCCTCTTCACTAGGTATTGAAGATTGTGGTACTTCAGAATTAATGTGTTGATCATCTTCATATGTTTCATCACTCTCAGCATGAGTGACTTGATGCTCCACCTGTTTATCAACATTACCACTATCTGCTACAACTATAGACTTCACAGTAGGATTAAGCATAGAATTTTCATCAAAGATAACATTCCTACTCAGTATAGCCCTACCCTCAGATGGGGGCCAAATTCTATAACCTTTCACCCCATCCCCATACCCTACAAATACTCCCTTTTTGGCTCTTGGCTCCAATTTACCCTCATTTACATGATAATAAACACTACAACCAAAAGGTCGCATATTAGAGTAATCTGCAGGTTTACCTAACCACATCTCATATGGTGTTTTGAGATTGATTCCAGAGTGAGGTCCACGGTTGATCAGATAACATGTTGTACTAACGGCTTCTCCCCAAAACCTCCTAGTCATCCCAGCATTAGAGAGCATGCACCGAGCTCTCTCCAGAAGTGTCTGATTAATTCTTTCAGCTAAGGAGTTTATCTCAATACGTGGCTTATGTGTTCTTATCTAAACATGTGATTGATTCTTACCTATGTATGATATTATTGAGATTTTTCGATGTATGTTACTTACTTCTATGTCTTTTTTGTTCTCTCTGTCTTTCAATTATTTTTCTTCTTTTGACTTCCTCCTTTCCCCTAACTATCCTGATTAGTTGATCTTACTTGATGTTTCTTTCAGCATGGAGTTGTTTCTTAGAGGGGTCGGAGGCATGGTTGTCTAATTCCTTGATCTTCTATTTGCTCCATAACTGTCCTTTACTATTATTTTTTCAATCTTCATTCTATAACTTCCATTTTTCTTTGTTCATAATTACACCATTCCGTTGTGGTGTATCCCTGACTGTAAGATACCTAGCAATCCCTTCATTCTTACAGAACTCATCGAACTCGGACAAACAGAATTCCAGACCATTATCAATTCGTAGCCTTTTGAACTTCTTCCCAGTTTGATTGTGCACCAATGCCTTCCACTGCTTGAAATTTTTGAAATCTTCACCTTTTAACTTCATAATAATAAACCAAGTCATTATTGAAAAATCATCAATGAAGGATACAAAATACCTATGACCTCCCAAAGATTCCACATGTGAAGGACCCCAACAATCAGAGTGGATATAATCTAGAGTACCTTTTGTTTTATGAATGCCCTTAGGAAACTTGCTATGATGTAGTTTTTCAAAAACACAATGCTCACAAAACTCAAGATTTGTGTGACCTTATGGCCACCCAGAAGATCTGCCTTAGAGAGGATTTGCATCCCTCTCTCACTCATCTGCCCAAGTCTCATGTGCCATAGCTTGGTCATATCCTCCTTCTGAATTTCAGATGAAGCAACAGCAGCTGAACCTGAGAGAGTAGAACCTTGCAAAATATTCACAACTCCACCCCTACCTCTGAAACTGAGAGAGTAGAACCTTATAAAGTACCAGACTTGACCCCGTTCAACACATCCTTTGAACCCTTGCAGACATAGACAACTCCACCCCCACCTCTGAAACTGAACCCTTTATTGTCTAATAGACTAAGTGAAATCAGATTCTTGGTCATCTGTGGAACATGCCCAACATTGTTCAATGTGCAAAATGTATCATCATGTGTCTGGATCTTGATAGAGCCTATCCCAACTGTTTTACAAACTGCACTGTTAGCCATTGAAATATTTCCTCATCTACCTTCTCATAAGTAGTGAACCACTCCATACGAGGACGCATATGATACGACGCTCCAAAATCTAAAACCCACACATCACTACAATATGTTTGTTCATTATCAACTAAAGCAAGGTCATCCTTAGAATTCGAATTTTCTGCTGCAACAGCAGCAGAACCAGACCCAGATTTATTTTCCTAATGCTTCTTTTTAGGACATTCCTTTTCCCAATGCCCTTCTCCTTACGATAATAACATATATCATTAGGTTTAGGACCCCCCTTGGAATTTCTGGATTTCCTGAAATTCTTTTTCCCATAATTCCCATGTCCCTTACTACTATTGGCCACTGACCTAGAGGCCTGATTATCTGTACCTGTACCAGACGCCGTATGGCGCAACTCTCTAGTATGGAGAGTAGACCTGACCTCCTCTAGAGACACATAATCTTTACCAATAATACAAGACTGTACAAAATTCTCATATGATCACTAGTGGAAAAAAACGAAAGGGCTGCGGTCAAAACAGCCCTAAGGGCTGCGTTTTTTGCCAACAGCCCTTTTCGTAGCAGCCCTTCACTAGCTGCGGTTGAGGCCCAAAAACGCAGCCCTTCCATATTGGAAGGGCTGCGGTTTTGGGCCTTAAACGCAGCCCTTCTTTGCACAAAGGGCTGCGGTTTTGACCACAACCGCAGCCCTTTTGACCCAAAAGAAAAAAACAAATTGTCATTTTTTTACTCCTAAATATATCAAGAAATTTACAACAGGGGAAATCAACAAGAACTGTCGAAATTTATAGATCTGAAAATGAAAAAAAAAGGAACGAAAATGAAAAAACCGAAAATGAAAAAAAGGAACGAAAATGAAAAAAAAAGAACGAAAATGAAAAAAAGGAACGAAAATGAAAAAAAAGAACGAAAATGAAAAAACGAACGACGAAAATGAAAAAAACGGAACGAAAATGACAAAAAAAGGAACGAAATTGAAAAAAAACGAACAAAAATGAAAAAAGCATACGAAAATACAAAAGAGAAAAAATTATAGATCTGATATTACATGAACATTAATCAATACAAAGATCAACAAATTATAGATCTGAAAAACGAAAAATTATCACTTGTTGCTGTTGTTGCTTAAGCTGAGTTCGACGACGAGGAAGAACAGCGCGGCGCGGCAAGGCGGCGCAGATCGCATCTGTAAAATGTTGAGAGGAGACGAAGGACGAACCCTCGTTGAGAGAAGACGAAGGACGAACGAACGAGGACAAACGTTGCTGCAAAATGTTGTTGTGTGGTGTTGCTGCCGCCGGAGGGTGAAAGAGAAGGAGGGAAGGAGGAAGACGAACGTTGCTGCAAAATGTTGTCGTGTTGTTGTGGAAGGAGGGAGAAAGGAGGAGAGTGAGAGAGAAGGGAGGATGTGGCGACGTGAGAGAGGAGAGAGAATGAGGGAGTGAGAACCCTAGCCCACTTAACATTTTAAAGCTAGCTCGCGAATTCATTCCTTTCAAAATTTTTTTTTTAAAAAAGCCCATAATAGCCCTTTATTACTTATAGGGCTGCGGTTTTTGCATTGACCGCAGCCCTTCGTAAATGAAGGGTTGCGTTTTTCAAAAAACGCAGCCCTTGCGTTTTTTTCCACTAGTGGATAACGGTAAAGAAACAAGCAGAATTAAAACAGCATCCTCATCATCCACCTTAACATCAATATTACGCAATTCTAACAAAATCGTGTTTAATTGATCTAAGTGATCTCTAAGAGGTGTACTTTCATTCATGCGTAGACTAAACAGACGTTGCTTCAAAAGCAACTTGTTGGTTAGAGATTTTGTCATATACAAACTCTTCAACTTCAACTACAGACCAGATGCGGTTTGCTGCTCCGCAACTTCAGTGATTATGTCGTCAGCCAGACACAACATAATCGTTGAATGTGCCTTTTCCTCCAAAACTTCCATCTCAACGGTGACTGAATCTGTTGACTTATTTGCCAACGGTGCCCACAACCATTGTTGCTTCAGTAAAGCCCGCATCTTGATTTACCACAGACTGAAACTGTTTCTTCCAGTGAATTTATCAATTTTCACATTCATCCCAGACATCTTTCTCACTCAGATCTAAAACCAAAGCTCTTGATACCAATTTGTTATAACGGATGTGAGGAAGAACAAATAATGAATGCGGAAAAGCAATAAACAACACACACATTTACGTGGTTCACCAACAATGTATTGGCTACGTCCACGGGCAGAGAGAGAGAATAGTTTTTATTGAGATGAGGAAAAACCATATTACAGATGTAATTAATGACTAATTCGTCGAATAAACGAATTAGGTTAAAAACTTATTTATACCCCGCTTCGAAAAACGCGTTCCGCGTCAAAACAGCTCACCGCCCAATCGGGTCGGGCGATATTCGCCCAATCAGGCGATAACTCGCCAACCCATAATTTGTCTCGCGCCCGACCGGGCGATGCCCGGTCGTAGTTCGCTAACTACACCCGATAGGGTGAACACACCCGACGCCATCGGGCGTCCTGCACTTTGAGCCCCTACTGAGACACTGACCCCGCCCGGTCGGGCGAGCCAAAGAACGCACCTTTTGACCAGATTCAAGGCACAAATTCCTACAACAGGTACGTCAACTTTAGTGGTTATACTATCCATCTTAAATGGAATTGTTAAGAATAATTCAACCTTACAACGAGCTGTGTTCATGGGATCGCCGCTCTCAAATTGGATAGTTATTTACTTTGTTATCTTTGGTATCTATGTTTTTAACTGGGCTCTTTCGGTATTCATTTACAAGTTTATACCAATAGTCCCCTTAGATCATTTAGGAAGTGATCTTAATGTTCCTGAAAATGTGCTTGAGATTATTGATTGTTTTATCATTTAGTTGGCCCTTTCTGAGGTTTATAAACGTGTACCTGCTTTCAAAGATGATAAAATATTTGGATTATACACTCGAAAATGGATTGAGGTATCAATTTTCCTTCTTATGGCCTACAACGTCATTATATTATCTACTAGATTGATCTTAACGTTGTTCAAGTTCGCTGATAAAAGGCTTCATTCAGGGAGTAATAAAAAATCAAGACGTTATTTATTCAATGGAAAAAATAATGCACCTAAGATATCTTATGTATTGTGCTAATGGATTGAAGCACAACATTGACTTTGTATTAACCTCGCTCATGCTTCTACTTATCTGGTGTTGTATTTTGGGTCCCACCTAAATGAATATGGTACAACTCGGGCGAAAAAGTTTGTGGAAATTGGAACTTGGACTTGTGTAAGTCTTTTGGTTTGCTCATTTCTTTGGCTCATCAAAACTTGCTTATTGTTGTCATGGGAGGCCCGTGCAGTTTATAACAGATTGGACACAAAAATTATAGACGGGGGCAAGCAATTATATTTCCTTGGTATAATTGGTCGACATATTCATGATTTTTTCAACCTTCAATATGAGAGCACAACAGATCCAGATAGGGAAATGCTTATGTGCTTATTTTTCAACATTTTTCCAATTGGTGTCATAAATATCGATTCTCATTGCCAGAGTAGATCTGATGTTATAGATAGGTGGGTAAGAGACGAAGAAAAAGATGGGTCGAGTTCTAATAGTAAGAAGTTGTCAACAAAGAGGAAAAAAATTGCCAACGCAGATTTTTTGATGAAGAAGGGTCGGCCTCCTATAGTGTTTGGTTTGCAACAAGCAGCTCAGTATTTTTTTAAGCTAGAGAAACTTTGAAAAATGAGAAGTATACTTCTGACATCATGGACAAGTTGAACAGCTGGATAGATTCTTAGAGTAACAGGTTTCCAATAATGGGTAAGATAACTTTCTTTGTTGCTCTGATAATATAGTATACTTGCTCCATTTTGAAATAAATGAAAACGATTTTTTCATTTATGTGAGTTTTTTAAAAGAAGTGTTTTAATTATTTATTTTTTTTTTTGGCAAAATTTCATAAAACTACCTTTTATAACCAACTTTTTTCAAAAAACTACTTTTTAAAAAAAAAATCAAAAAACTACCTTATATAACAAATTTCTTTCAATATACTACCATTTTACGTTTATATTTAATACTAATCAATAAATGACAATAGTCGTAGATGTTATTCTAGTATGAACACTAGACCAACTACAAGAGGGGGTGAATTATAGTTGAGGGGAAATTTTCAAATTATATTGCGGAATTAAAATAATCTTAATTGCGAAAGAGACAAACACACAAGTATTTTTACAAGGAAAACTTCTTAGGCCCAATAGGAAGAAAAACCTTGACCACGAGGGATTTTGACTCAAACTCTCTTTATTATAATAGGGCAAAAGACTCGATCTTTTTACAACCTATTAATGGACCTACTATGTTCCTCTAGAAACTTGTTCCCAGTCACCCAGTTCCCCCTGAACTGATGACACCCACTTTGACTTCACTCGAAGTCTTCTCTTTTCTCTCTTTCTTTCTCTCTCTTGATTACAAGGATATTCTCTAATTTTTCTCTCACCCAAACACTACGAATATTACAAAGTATGCTTGTTAAATAAGAGAGGAAATTACGAGAAAAATTTTGAAGTTAATAATGAATTTTCGCTCAAGAAAGTCGTCAGTTTTCTTCAAGTAAATTCTCCCTTTTATAGCTGCTACAATTCCTTTTTCTTATGGATATGTAATGCCCCACGTTCTCCTAGATGAGCGCTTGTAGTGTTATGGAGATCATGGCCTAAACACGCTGCATGTTCTCCATGATTTTTGCAATGTTAATAAACCACCTTCCACTTATCCGTTAGTGGGCACAAAATCAGCGAGTGGGTTGACGCAGTTAGCGAATTCCAAGCATCATGCTCCAGAATTGTTGCCACGCATATATCAACCTATTTTCAAGCAATATCAACAGCAACAAATATCTAATAACTTAGAGAATCTTTTATTCAAAGATTCCAAGTTACTAGAACATTAAACATATCTAATAATAAAAAATTCAAAGTGTATAAAATATTATATTGATAAAATAAATAATCTTTCTCCACAAGATATATATGCACAAATAAAAATTACATTATTTTTGGATTTTATAATTTTTGCAAAGTAAAAATTATATAACAACGTAACTATTTGGCATCATCAAAACATGGAATACAACAGTAGATATTGCTGCCGGTGGGGTAGCGAGAAAAGAAGATAGAAACAAGAGAAAAGAAAGAAAAGCAATTTACAGTGACTCAATTATTAGTGATTAAACCCCATCAACGGTAAATTAGTAGTATATTGAAAGAAATTTGTTATATAAAGTAGTTTTTTGACAGAAATGTTTTAAAAGGTGGTTTTTTAAAAAAAGTTGATTATAAAAGGTAGTTTTATGAAATTTTTCCTTATTTTTTAAGGAAAAAAGTGTTTCATTTATTTTAGAATGGATGAACTATTTTGGATTATTGATATGTAGAAGAGAAGAAGTATTTGGCTTTTCCTCTAAAAAGATGAAGGAAAAAAATTAATTATAACAGGAAAATAAAAAAAAAATTAATGCAACTTATAGAAGCTGGTGAACACAATATGGATGACGAACACGAATCCAAAGAAAATCATGATTGGGGCTATTTTGAAGATCAAATGCGCGAATATGTTGCTTTACCAGAAGAAATTTCGCTCGAAAAAATTGAGAAGTGGATGGTACATACACTTTTTAGCAGCCTCTCTCTAATTTAATACTTCGTTTGTTGTTTTTTAACTTAGGGAAGAAGTGGCAAGTGGCAAGTGGCAAGTGGCAAGTGGTATTAACAAAACTAATCAAACAAATTTGGCCGAACTTACATGGTAGATTAACAAAACTAACTCAACAATAAGAATCTGAAATTCACAAGCAAAACAATTATTCAATCAATCCCTCCCCAATCCCCTAAAACTTATAATTAGGGAAAACATAATCACCATAATATAAGCAAGCATAATGTGGTTTGCAAAGTAAGAGATGAGAGACCATACCAATTGAAGAACGAATATTGAAAACAGTTACTCTATTGAAATCTCCAAAGTGTTTGCAAAGTAGACTAAACTAGAGTTCTTGAGAGAATAAGAACTAGGTTTAAAGCTAATAAAACTGAATAATAATATAAAATGTGGTTTTTCTCCACTAAAAGGAGAAGTATATATATTAAAGTCATAAATTACGCAACACGCGCTTCAAAACCGCAGAATTACGACCCGTCCGGGCTGCCGGGGGCGGATTCCGCCCGGTCGGGGGGTTGTCAGGTCATTTTCCGTAGAATTAAGTGAAACTGCAACCCGCCCTGCTGAGCGAGATGCCGCCCGGCCGGGCTCGCAACAAAACATCAAAATTGTTCATCTTCTAAACGTCATAACTTTCTTATCTTTCATCGAAATTTAGCATGTGACTAGTCGTTGGAATGCTCTCCAAGTCTACTTTGAAGCCCAATTAGAATTACTCAATGATCATTTGTATATCAATATTTATGAGTAAAAGAGTGGACAAGAGTCCGTTTTGGCACTTCTTTCAGTAATGTTTTGCTTCATTCTAGCCCAAATTCGTTCCAGAGAGATGATTTGTGATCCTTATACAATCTACCTTCTTCATTCATGTTTGTTTGACTCAAGCTTAGCCAACCATAGTCTATTTGCATTAAAATCACATAAGATTCATCAAAACAAGCAAACATATTGCAGTAGAGCAAAACTTAAGTAAATCATGCAAATATGCACCTAAATGATCTAATATGAACTAGAAATGCACCCTAAATTCACCTAAAATCTATGTAAAAATATGACACATCAGAAGTACATCCCAAAAGACAATGGATTTTTCGGTGGATGACTTTCGTGCCGAGTTGTGAGAGGGTGAAGGTGGTTTGGGAAGGGGTGGAGGTTTTTCAAGTTTAAGGGACATTGAAGCCACGTTTGATTTTACTTTTCCTGCTATAATTAATTGGTTTTTTAAGGTGAGTTTTTGTTTTAATTTGAAGTTTGGGGGAGTGTTGAGATTGGGAGTGAGGGAAGAGTGAAGAAGAGTTGTGAAGGGTTCAAGGAAGAATGAGAAAGAAGTGGGTGAGAGAGATGAGAAGGGGAGTAAAGGAAAGGAGTGATGGTGGAGGGAATGGAGGAGGGCGGCACGATGTGACATAGGTGGTGCAGCCATGGGTTTTAAAGAGAGAGAAAGTGAGTGAGTACTGTGGTGTGAAAAATGTAATTGAAGGAGAGAGTGGAGTGGTGGAGGGGAGTGGGAGTTGATGTAGTGGTGGTGGTGTGGGGGAGGTGATGACATGGAAGGGGGAGGATATGAGAAAGGCAAAGAGAGTGGAGGCAAAGGAGGAGGTGAAAGTTGGAAGATGGTGATGCTGAGAGGAGAGAGTGTGAGGTGGTAGAGATGGTGTAAATAATGGCAGAGGTAGTTGTGGTGGAGAAGGTGAAGAGGAGAGAGAAAATGATGAAAGAAGTCATGGATAAAGGTTTCTAAATGTGAGCTTGGTGGTGGTGTTAATGGTGGAGGAGGGAGAGAGGGAGTAGAAAGGAGTTTGGGTTAGGGAATGAGGGAGATTAGGGAGGGATAATCAAAGATTAGACGGTTAGTTACGTCAATTAGGGGTTAATGACTAACGGAGTTAACATCCGTTAGTAATTAAGGGCATTCTATGATTTTTTTTTTGAAAAGTGGCTGGTATATGGTGAATTCTGAAACTTGCAAGGGTATATGGTGCAAAAAGAATTTGTCAAGGTATATGGTGAAAAAACCGTACTCATTTTATGTCTTTAAATAACATTACAGATTTGCATATGCATGACTATCTTTATCTTTGTCGAATTTCTTCTGTAGCTCTAGTACTTTTTCATAGATTTCAATCTCAACTCATTCGGAAGGCACTGAGACAGACATGATAACCAAGATTCTTGGGTTTTTAAAACTTTACTAAAGTATGGAATCACGTCATGGGGTGGGGGTGTAGGGGCAGGGGTAAAAAAATGATTTTTATCCACTTACATCATCTTATTCTCATCAAATAGACTAGTGCATCTATCTAATTTTGAAAATGGCTTCATTGAACTTAAGAAGATTGGCTCTAGGTTCCATACTAAATCATGAGAACTAGAGTGACTATTTGAACAAGAAGGATGTGGTGTAATGCAGACGACATATGTAAGCTTCCTTTTTTCTGTTACATCGAATGGATCGGGTTCACAATAACTTATTAATGACCAAAACCATATGATATAATCAGTTTTCATTTAATATAGTCAGTTTTCATTTTATATAATCAATTTTTGTATGATATAATCACTTTTTATATAGCTAATTTTTGTATGATATAGTCAATTTTCATATATAGTTAGTTTTCTCATGATATAATCGTTTTCTTTTCTAATATAGTCAATTTTTTGTTAACAAAGTCAATTTAAATGTAAAATAAATTATTGTAAACCCGACCAATCCGAGCCGTTTTAACCCGTAAATCTCATGTTCGTCTCTAGTCAAGTCTGCCGGCTCTAGCTTAAAAAGACCAAAAAAAAAAGTCCGTCTGTGCAACTCCTTGGCTTCCCAATCATGTCCGCAATCTCAACGTTGATCTTCTCTCTCCTCCACCACAAACCAAAATCCCTCCATCACTTAAAACAACTCCACGCCTCACTCATCACCACTGGCCTTAAATCTCCTTCTACATCAGCCAAACTCATCCACCATTATTTCTCTCTCTCTCCTCACCAAACTCCCAACCACCATGCCCATCTCATCGTCAACCATGAAACTGACTGCCAACTTTTCCTCCTCAACACTTTAATCAAATGCAGCTTACCCAAAAACTCCATTTTCATTTTCGCCAAATGGGTTTCACTTTCCTCCATTGTTTTCGACGATCACACCTTCATTTTTGCACTTGGTGCTTGTGCTAGATCTTCTTCTCCATCATCGGCTTTATATGAAGGAAAACAAATACATTCTCGTGCTTTGAAACTCGGGTTTATGGCCGACATTGTTGTATCAACAACTGCTGTGAATTTTTATGCAAGCAATGGTTGTATTGGTTTTGCTAGGAAGGTGTTCAATGAAATGCCTGAGAGAAGTAGTGCTACTTGGAATGCGCTTATTACAGGGTATTCCTCGCAGAAACAGAACTCCCGTGAGAATTCGATGAAAGCATTGGTAGCTTTTAAGGAGATGATGGGTAATGAATTGGGTGTAAATCCGAATGGTGTGACTATTGTTTGTGTGCTTTCTGCTGTTTCGCAACTCGGTTCGCTAGAGATTGGAAGTAGTGTTCATGGTTATATAGTGAAAACGATTAGCGCCTTCGAAAACGATGTGTATGTTGGTACAAGTTTAGTTGATATGTACTCTAAATGTGGGTGTCTTAGTATTGCATCCGAAGTTTTTGCTATGATGAGGACTAGGAATGTGCTTACTTGGACTGCAATGGTTACAGGATTAGCGTTCCATGGGAAAGGGAAAGAAGCGATGGAGTTATTAAAAAATATGAAGCAATGTGATGTAAGGCCGAACTTTGTAACATTCACAAGCGTTTTATCTGCTTGTTGTCATGTAGGACTTGTTGAAGAGGGCCTTAATTTGTTTAACAACATGGAGAGCGAATTTGATGTCACGCCTCAGATTGAGCACTATGGATGTATCGTCGATCTTCTTGGAAAAGCAGGGCATTTAAGAGAGGCTTATGATTTTATAGTTGGGATGCGTACGAAATCGAGTCCTGTCTTGTGGAGGAGTTTGCTTGGTTCGTGTAGGCTTCATGGGGATATAGTGATGGGTGAGAAAGTGGGGAAGGTGCTCCTTCAGCTCCAACCAGATATACACTTTGAGGATATAGGAGCTCCTAGTGAAGATTATGTAGGTCTTTCAAATGTTTATGCATTGGCTAAAAGGTGGGAAGATGTGGGAACAGTTAGGGGGGAGATGATGATTAAGGGTTTAGAAGTCGAACCTGGTCGTAGCAATATCCAGTAAACGATCTGGTTTTGGGTGGTTAAATATTTGAACATGCAAGGTTGGCTGAACTAAGGTGTTCACCTTCAGGCATGATAAGAACTAGTATATATGTAGATGAATTAAGCAGTGAATGCCTAAATGAAGGCAACTTAAAAGAGTAAAGTGCCAAACCATTTACAATACTAATTCATCACACTGAAGGTGCTTGATCGAATTAAAGTCAGAAGTGCAAGGTTGTAATTCTGATGAACATTAATTTCATAGGAAGTGTAGAAAGTGGTTAAGTTGAGTGGGAGAAGTAGAAATTCCTTTGAAAAGTAAAAATTACCTAAAGAGGCTACGTTTATTCCCTGTTAAGGGTGTTAGTGTAATAATAAAACTATGGTCCTCTTCGTGACAATCGAAGGTTGTACATGGTTGGTTTTGAGCATTATTTACCCACAGAAACGAGGACAATAAAATCAACAAGAACTAATCTACTTCAGGAGGAGCATATACTACTCACTAGATAAACAGGTTAGATGACAGAGTAAGAGACATGATACAATGCCTTATGATTCAATGTGGAATGATGGGAAAGAATAACATTACTTTACATAACAATAAACACATCAATGAAAGATCTGAAGAAATTCAGAGACCAATGGTTATTAGTTTGAATGATTACTGCTCAGCACCACCATGTGGGCTACCTTGATCCACTCTCCCACGAATCCTTTTCTGGAGGTGCTCTAAGCTGGCTACTCTTTGCATGGAAGCAGTTCTTCCCATTTTGCTGCCATTCAATACTTGTGTTGCAGCATTATGCAGCACATTGTCAATAGAAGGAATGTCTGTGACACGACTGTTAACTCTTGGATTAGGACCGGGAAGAGGATTATTATCAACAGGCTGATAAAAATGAGGTTGTTTAGGTTCATCTTGGACCGGTACAGCAGCATCAGCTGAGTCAGAAGGGCTCCCACCAAAAGGTGACATTCCCATGGCAGATATTTCAGACATAGCCTGCAGCAAAGGGTTCATCCCTGTAACTCTCTTTACAGTCTCCTCTGCCATTTTTACCTGAAAAAAGAAACTCTTAGTTCTAATTTCTGAGAAAAATCTGCACTTCTGTGAAGCCAATGTAAATGAATACCTTTGCCCTTAAAGTTTCGACATCAGCTTTCAAGACCCTATTATCCACAGCAGCCTCGTTAAATTTTTGGCTTATGTCAGTAAGACGCTTCAATAATGAAGAATTTTCAACTCTCAGCTGAGAAACCTATCGTAGAGAAATTATGAAGATGATGAGGGGTTCGAGTACAATTATTAAATGTGCAGATGACGAATAACAAATGTAGAAGCAGAAAAACCTGTGTCTCAAGTTCAGTCAGATGTGCCTGCTTTCTCCTCCTTGAGCGCCGAGCTGACTCTCTATTTGAGAGCATTCTGAAGCGGAAAAAGAGATCATAAATCATTGGTAAAAATCGACAATGCGAGTTGATACTTAGGTCACCTAAGACATTGAACGAACAAAAGGATAACAAGCAGCAAGCCTTAAAGCGACTTAAAGAGCTAGATAAACTGGGTTACTAAACAGACTCAAGAGACCCAGCCAATGGTGAAATTGGGAATTGTACTAGGTGGCTCTCGTTGTGTGGAAAAATCAGAAAGACCAAATGTAGGAGAAATGGAAAACAAAAATTTGATTATACAAGAGCTGTCCTGTATGATATTACTTTCAAAAATGCATGCAGTCTTGAGACATTTTACAAAAATACTACAATAGATATTGGGAACAAACGTCCACAAAGAGGAACAGGTTAATCTAGGACAACTAAGATATGACAAAGAAATAGCACTTCAGTAATATTGGTTTTCTACGGTAAGATTTTTTTTTTTTCACATTTTAAGCATCAATGACGCTTAGATAGTTAAATTACTTACAGCCAACCAATAGCTTCATGTGAAGTCTAGCAACACATAAACCCACATCAGATATTCGAGGTAATGAGTAGTCTCTTAATTAGCTGTTCCAACTTCCACGCGGAAACAGAAGCAATGCTGGAATATGGTTGCGCTTTTAAAGAGAATGAAAGGAGAAGAAACATGCATATACCACAAAATTCCAACCTCCCCCCCAAAAAAAAAAAAAAAAAAAAAAAGAGACGGCGCAAGTCTGTATTCTAAATATCAAAGAGAAACAGATGACACTGACATGCACAGTGGGAAAAGGTAAGCAGTAGGGATGGGCATGGGTCCAGGACCCGACCCAGACCCGGTTGGACCCGGCCCATTTTTAAGGGTCTGGGTCTACAATTTTGAGACCCATTAGGTCCGGGTCGGATCTGGGTCTAAGCAGCATCAAGAAGAGGTGGGAGCAGATCACAGAAACTACAGCAATAACAAAGATTCCAGATAATAGCAAGCATAAAACACATCGATCTGAAACATAGGGCAACAAGCAACAACACATCAATCAACAATTTTTTGAAGGCAGTCTGAAAATTCTACCCATTTGACCTCGAAAAGAATTTTAAGAACGGAATTTTGATGGATATCATGGAAATGATAGATAATGACATGGCAGAGACGAGAAGGATATACTTCCTCCGTTCTGTTTTAAATGAAACGTAGGGCCTTGGCACGGGGATTTAGAATAGGAGAGAGATTGAGAGAAAAAAAAAAGGGACCCATGTGATGAGGAGAGAGATAGAGAGAAGTGAATACCAAATAAGGTAACGTTTCACTTATTTTGAAAGGCCTAAAATAGTAAGTGTTTCATTTATTTTAGAACGGAGGAAGTAAAATGAATTGACCAGGTAACTATATGATGTCAATTGGATGGAAGGAGAACTTAGGGAGAAAGGAACGGATAAAAATAGCATTTGGACTATTAAATGGAAAAAAGCCTAATCCCCTTCTTCAGATTCCACTGGTCACCAAGCTACCATGACCTCATCTTTGAGACATTCATTTTGAGTCTGCATTCTCTGTTCCTCAACTTCTCTAGACAGATTATACAGTATGCACGAAGTCAAATGCATAAAACTTCCATTCAAAATATTGACACCAATACAAATACGAGAACATTTAATCAACATCAAAGATTGGATAGAAGAAAAGCAGGGCAAAAGAAGGGATAGAGCTGATAGGCAGCACCAATGAGGAGCTCATGGAAGCATTTCAATTCATACGATGACATCATGCCTCTAAGATGCAAATTCACTGGCACGGAGACATTCAGATGAAATGTTAGCGGTATGAGAGATGACTCAAAATCAAACCAATACAAAAGGAGCATATCTGTGGGGCAATGAGTTGATAGGAGAGTAAACTGTTAAGTTGGCCCTTCCCCCTTCCCCACAAAAGCTGCTAACCATCTAGAATGGACCAAGTGATGGCTGGAGCCAAAACAACTTAGCAGGATCCATACTAGATTACCTATCTGACAAAAGCTACAAACTATAGAGATATATAAGATCATTATAAATTCTTGATACTATTAGTGGGATGATAGAAGAAATAATTTAACAAAATATGTTCCACATTAAAACAATACCTACCTCCTCACACGCTTGACATCAGCAGGATCGTTTCCATCATTTTCGCCCTCTAAATCATCATCATCTGACTGTTCTGATGAATAACTCGTGGCCTGCTTGGCTTGAGTAACAGGTTTCTTTGGCATGGCAGGAAGGGCAGGGATTCCAATAGGCTTTGCATCCATGTCTTGGGACCCTATGTTGCAGTTATATAGATTACTAAAATTAGAGAGAAATTCTCATCCACATAAACATTTGAACACGTCTAATAAATAACAAAAGAATTGGAATGCAACATAAGATAATTAACAATATGAGAAGCAAAGAACATGCAAATTTCAGATATGCTCATAGCCAGTTTAATCAGAATATCCCGAATGGAATTACACAACCAGCATACATAGGCTCCGAAAAACCATCGATCGTATTTTCCAAGTTTCCATATAAACAGAAATAAGAATCCTAATCGCTTTGTGTTTTATCAATAACAAGATTCTAGGTTTGCTTGATGGTTAAATTCGTCTCTTTTCGACCTTTCTTTCCCCCAGATTTTATTCTCATTTTGTTGGGCTTATCAGAAATCAAGAGAAGCCTCTCAAGTTCATCCTCTAAAGAGTTAATCGACTCCAATTAAATCATCCAAGTTTCTCATATTTAGTAACACCTCAATATATGCATAATATGCTGCCTCAAAACATGCATATAAGATATATTTTAATTCCAAAACACACTAATGTATGTTCAACCAAGGCTACTACAATCATTTTTCATAAGATACTAGCTTGAAGTTCCAGAAACTTGAGCTTAAGGAAACTTTACAAAGGCTGAATGGCTGATACACACAGGACAGGCTAGTGCTCCCTTTACATGTCATTTAGGGAGTTAGGGTGCTCGTGTGTAATCTACCAGCCTTTAACCCTGTCTTGCAAATTACTTAGTTCAGGTCCAAGTATCCAGCTACATCAGAACTCCGCTTGCTAATAACTGTATGGTGCAGATTTCGCCAAATAATCAAGGAAAGAAACACCTTTATACAACAATATAAACATTAGCAGATGCCTATCAAGAAACTCGCACACTGCGAAGACAGAAACATTCCCACCAGTCATAAAATGGTAGAACTCCAATAAGAGAAGGTAAAAAAAAAAGTGTGAACTGACTCCACCAACTCCTTTCAAACACAATTTGTACATATAAATGAAGATATTCTGTAATGCAGAAGATAAAAAAAGTGAGGCTGCCTATATTCCAAATCAAAGCATCTCAAGGCGCACCTTTGCATGGAAGAACAGAAACTGGTTGTGAATCAGCTGTACCCTGTGTTGCACTTTCTGCTGCACCAGCTGAACTCTGATTTATAACAAAGGGTGCCTGTTGACGTAGAAGAGATTAATTAGATAATAAATCAACCATAATATGTATAAGCTTGAAAGATGCTGTCTTCCTAATGCAGATAAAGCTTTTATCAAAGAATCAAAAATGGGAGCTATTACAGAACATAGCATCAAGGTGTATATTCAGAGCTCAGGAGCTTCGAAAGGAGGTCATGGTTCCTTTGTTGTATGCTGAATAACTTGAAGGAGCTATTCCGATTTCTTTCTTCACAGTTTATGCTGATTCAAGATGCATGCTCCAAAACATGTTCTTTTCTCCTCCAAGCTCTCTTTGACTTTCTTCCTTGAAAATAAGATAAGGCAAATGGTAATGCGACCAATTCTCACATTCTAAGGTGGAAATCCTTCAATGGAAATGAAAGATCTTGCAAATGAAGTTCGAAAAATCAATCATGTGAAGCTTCAAACGAGTCAAGGCACTTCAGAGAGATTTGCAGGTACACATACTGGTATGCCAGTTTAGTAAATATCGCTACAGCATACTACTTAACGAATAACATACTGAGAAAATAAGTAGCTGAAAGTGTCTCAAAAAAGAAGCCCAAATCTCAAAACATCTAACGGCAACTGATACATACAACTTGAAAACAAATACAATGGAGTGACTTGAGAACACAAGAAGATAAACCATAAGCAACTTTCAACAGCCTGTGTCACTTTGTAGACCATAGAGAAGTAAGGTTTTTTGACATATTCTTAGAATTATCGAACTTGGTTTGAAGCAAATTAAGAATATAAAAATATACTATATTAGAGTCTAGACTCTAGAGACAAGGTAAAAGTGGCAGTATGAGCAAATCTATAATGTCTGTCAAAGAACAGAAAGCCCACAGTTTATGGAGCCTATCATGATGCCAAATTTAAGGAAATAACGAAGAAAAGAATTATGAAAATTGGGCGGCCCAAAAATCATGCTAACAAATGGCCAACAAAATGGCCTAGCAGGTTCAAATTCATGCAGTCAACTAAAAACTGCAACTATTGTTCTAGATCCAAAAAGATGAGGCAATAACCAAGATATATGGCACATTGAAGGTCCATTAAAACTTAGGGAAAGCAAGAGCTTGAAAGTCCAAAGCGACGATCCTCACTTTGCATATATACAGAGCATAAGGAAAAAAAAAACACGTAATATAGAGTCCTTGCAAAGGTGAGATACCACTATCATTAATGTGTAATCACGAAAGATCTTATTCATGCCAATGAGTAAAAACCATAAAGCTAGTGTAAAGGAAAAGTGAAGACTAATCTTAAGGGTGGTTCAAGGCTTGGAACAAGTTGATAGTGTAGATTATGAAAACCCACTTCGGCCAACTTTCTTCTATAGGAAAAGAAACTATCAAAATGCAATTACCAACAAAACATCGAACCCAAAAACAAACATGCTAAACAGTATAACAAGACACATCACCTGTCAAATACCACCACACTAAGGCCCTCTCCTTTAAACAGAACCAAGTCTAATGCATCAGACGAACCATACCACAATGTTCTGAGTTCCTCTAGCAAATAAAAAGATGGCAAGCAATAGATGAATCCAGAATATAAACAGCAAATATTGCCATCATAAAATTCTTAACTCAAAGCTGATCAAGTATGATAACCCCCACAAACTTAAATATGATCAACTTCTCTACTAGAAGCAATTAAACACTACAGAAATTGATCCGAAACCGCTAAAAAGGCTTTGATCTTGAACAAAAATACCCAAAAAAAAAAAACCACAACTTCATGTAAAAGCACATAAATAAGCTCTAGAACCATAAATTAACCCCGAAAAAGATTCCCATCAAATCAAACAGAAGAAAACCTCAAAAATATCCCCAAATCAAGAAAAAAGCACCCCAATCAAATCAAACAGCACTAAATCCTCAAAAATTCACCTCTAATCGATTTGATAAAATATAGTAGTATAACGTAAAACCCACAAAATAAAATCAAACAACACCCTATAACAAAAATGAACTCCTAATCAATAAAAAGTGCCCATCAAAACCCATCAAACCCACAAAAAATTCAAATAAAATTCAACTTAAAATCCGTAAATTATCATAAAAAAGCAAAAAATAAAACTCTTTAAAAAATCCCAAATTAAAAAAAAAAAAATCAAATAAAAAGAAATACCCTAGTCAAAGCGACAGCAGCACAAGCCAAATTGAGTTTGCTCTTAAGAATAGCATGATAATCCTCAGAATCAACAAGCACACTCGATCCCTGAGACTGAAACGACGCCGTTTTCTCCGCCGTCGGCGGTGATTGCGAGCTACAATTATTATTACCATCATCATTCTTACTATAATAATTACTTGTAATATCGTTACTATTATTATTCATGGTGCTCGTATGATGATGATGACGATTGACCTCAACGACGTCGTTTTCAGCTAGGGATTTGGAAGAAGATGAAACAGAAAGAGGAGAAGTTTCTTGTATAAATCTCTCGAAAGCCCATTCGGATGCGCTCCGATTCATTTTCGGATCTCCGATTACCGGACCCGGCGGCGGAGGCGACCAAAATTGGTCGGAAATGTCGCTGACTGAGAATACTCGGTCCATCTTTAAGTTTGACTGTGTTTTTTTTCTTTATTTGGGAGGATAAGGAAGAAATTGGAGGGGCTTTTTTTTTTTTGGTTTTGTGATGTTTATCTGAATGAATGATGATGAGGGTGAATTTTTTTGGGTTGGGGAGGTTTTGATTGATGTGTGAAAGGGGGTGGTGGGGTTGGTGGTGGATTGTGGAAAGCAAATTGAGGGAATCGTACCAAGCAAATTCTCTTTTGTTTTGTAAAACCACTTGCTCTATTAGTGCTTCCTTTTTATTTTTGAGAGGTGTTCGATTAAGTTACTTTTCATATGGTCTATGGAATACTTTTTTTATTTTCATCATTAAATTACTACTATCAAAGGGCTGGCAAAAGTTGACTCAACCCGATAACCCGACCTGAAACTGACCTGAAAATTTTGGGTTTGGGTTGAGATTTTCGACCTGAAATAAAAAATGGGTCGACCCAACCCGACCTGAAAATAAAATGGGTTAGGTGCGGGTTGACTTTTTGAACCTGAAAATAACCCGAATAACTTGATTTAGAAGTCGGATTATTTTCAGGTCGGGTCAACCTGAAATTAACCCAGACTTTCATAACTTATACAACCTATATTTTGTTATTCTTATTTGTATTGGGCCAAACCCATTTCTTGGATCACCTAAATTTCATTTCAGGTTATTAACCCATACTTTCATAACTTACCGTGTATAGTTGAATTTCATTTCAGGTCATTTTGGGTTGGTTTCGGGTCAACCCAAAATCGGTAAGGTCGGGTTTGGGTTATGATTTTCGACCTGAAATTAGAATCAGGTCGGGTTTGGGCTAGGGGGTAAGTGACCTGAAATATAAATCAGGTCAACCTGAAATTGACCCAACCCGACCTGATTGCCAGCCCTAAATTGTCTATCATGATTCATTTTCTTTTTTAAACGTGAGATGAAGGGGACTCACTTGAGGGGGATAAGGGGAAATGAGCCCCATGAGGTTTGATCCTTAGACCTTATGGATATGAGGTGGGAAGCGATGCCACTACTCCACCACCTCAACCTCACTACTATCATGAATTCATGTATATGCCATTTTTGTGTTGAAATTTTTTTTTGTTAACAAAGGGAAATAAGGGGGGATATCTTTCGAAATTTAATTACTAATAGAAAAAACCCTAGCCACTATTTCATCCCTTCCTCTCCTCTCTCTCTCTCCTCTTTTCACTAAAAACCTTCTAGAGGAGCTGCCATGGATGTTTTCGTCGATGGTAAGCCATTCTTTCTCTTTTCTTTTTGCAGTTGCTTGCTTATTTTCTTACTTTTCTTCGCTTTTTCGCTGCTTTCAATAAGTTTCATCTGTGTGATGGCTTTAGTCCCCTTTATGACTTTTGTATTCGCTCCAATGAATTAGTTTGGTTTCTTGTTTGTTAGTGGGCTTTGGACCCTGACTCCAGTTGAAGGTTGATTTATTGATAGGATTTTGTGCAGGATTGCAACAGGGGTCAGTACTTCGCGTACAATCGGTTGAATTAACTATAGTTCTATATCAAAACTACATCATATCGTTAGACCCTCTAGTACAAGAATGCATCAGACAACGTGTGAAAGAGGGTATTTAGAAAGGTTAATTCTGCTCAACGATCGTGGTTTTGCCATATTAGAATTAAGTTTCTTTCAGTTTGATATGTATTTTTTCAGTTTCTGACTTCTTTTATAGATGTCGTATGTGTAATAGCCCATATTTTTAAGCAGGTTAAAATTAATTATTATATCTGTAAAGTTATGCTTTTAGTTTGAATCGGAGGTAATTTATAAAGAAAATTGTTTTGGGCTTTTAACAAGTTAAAATGCGATTTTAGAAAGAAAGAAAAAAAGAGAAGAGAAAAGCCTAAAATTAAATTCCTTTTTCATTCTTCCTTTCCTCGTGTCAAATGGTTGAAAGGCACAACTCATCAGTTCATCGTGTCAAATGGAGCAAAACCTCCCATTTGGTTTTCAATTTCATCTAAACTCCATAAATGGAGACTAATCCTCCTTAATTTTCTGCTTAGTTTGAGGAATGCTAAAAACCCCAATTTATCATTCTTCATTCTCGCATCTTCTCTCTCACTCAAATTGATGTTGTCCGGTTGTCGTTGTCCGTGGCTGCGGTGCCATTAATCTGTCGGCGCTGTTGTTGGGTCTCACCGGAGGTTTACCGGCCGGTGTTGTTGTTCCACTCCGCTGCTGCTGTGATGTCGGCGGATTTTCTCTCTCCTCTTGTTTTCATCTGCCTTTAGCGCTGCTATTCGGTGCTGTTGTTCAATGCTGCATAGATGGTGCTGGTGATCCTGTCACCGCCGAGCTGTGATGGTTCTGCTGTAAATTTTCTCTCCTTCCTTGCTTTATTCTTTTGAGCTTCTAAACTGTTTAAATCAGATTTCTAAGAAGTTGTTGAGACAATTTATGAGCTAAGCTAAACTTGTTAAACTAAGTTTATTTATCAAAACCCAAAATTAGTTTATGTACATATCATATTTTCCTTCTGATTTTAAGATATAAAATGTGATTTCTTGCTAATGATTTATCATGGTATGAATTGCTTAATCAAATTGAGAATTTTAAAATAGAGATTAATGATTAGATGATCTTAGTTATGAAGTTGGAATCGATTTATGGAGGGATTTGTATTTAAAAGGTTTAATTAGAATATAGATTATATTGTTTAGAAGTATTAGTCGAGGGAATTAGAGTTAGCTTATAAGGTATTAGCAAGTCCATTTGTTTACCTAAATTGTTGTGAGGATGGATAATAATTGTTGTTATTGTTGTGAGGTGATTATTGGAGAATTGCTATGGAGATACATGTGATTCAAGCTAAAGATGAGATTAAGTTCATGATTCTTGGAGGTTTTGAATTTATATGAAGTGATTGTCGTATTGAGGTAACATTTATGTTTAGCAAAACGTATTTAAATGCCCATATGTGTTATATTGTATTTTGATATCATATATCTTTTATAGTCATGGCCATGGTTATAGATGCATGAGTATGTGTTGAGTTGTGAAATTATATTGATTGATCATAAAACTATGTTTTGTTCAGTTATTGGAATGGTTCGGTAATACTATGTTTCTTGAGATATGATTTGAGTATGATAATGTAAAAAGGATTTCGTATTTGTTTTAGCTGGCTTAGCTTATGAACTGGGATGAAAAGCGGGCATGGTACAGGTGGAGAAAAATGATTCGGATATAAGTTCAGTTAAGACCAGAAAGAAAAGGTCGAATATTTTGTTATGTTATGTTATGTTACGTTATGTTCTGTCAAAACCTGTACTTGCCAACGATTTATGTTAAGTGATTGAGCTATGCCAGCGATATATTTAAAAGGATTAATTCTTTTCCGAACAATTACCAAGCTTGATTATTGTATGAAAAACGTTTGCGAACTAAAACCGTTTTGACGGGCTGAAGTGAAGTTACTGAGCTTTCCGCTAATTTAGTTTTTGTTTGTTTTGTATTCTATTCTGTAATTGCAGGTTCGTGTTGGAAGCTCAGAGTGGATCAAAGCTAGAGTTATGTTATTAAGTTGTAATTAGATTAATGATTCAGATGTTGTAATGAGAAGTATTCAAGTGCTTATGTGAGAATATAATATTCTATTGTTTTGGGAATCGAGTAAAGTATTATGTAATATGATATTTGGTTTTGAAGATGTTTTATTGTGGGCCTTAACCCATAGGTCCAGGATCGTTTA